>CM065816.1:133705071-134916785 GCA_033398695.1 Orobanche coerulescens | reverse complement strand
CAGTCGGGACTTGGCGAGAGTTTATGAGGTTGAGCATTGAGATTATCTTGCGAGAGAGTTAGGCGATTGCGTACTCTTGAGATTTCTTCATCTTTGGTCGAGGACATTAAGTCGGGACAGTTAGAGGATCCGATGTTTATTGACTTCGAGAGAGTGTAGGAAAGGGGAAAGCCCGGGATTCGTTATTCATGAGGATAGCGTGTTGAGATTCCGAGGTCGGTTGTGTGTTCCAAACGACTTGGGCGAGACGAGAACATTATGCGAGAGGCTCATGCGTCACCATACTCGATCCATCCGGCTCGAGTAAGATGTATAAAGACACGAGGAAGAATTTACGGTGGAGCGATATGAAGAAGGAGGTAGTTCAGTTTGTAGCTAAGTGTTTGACTTGTCAGCAAGTCAAGATTGAGCATCAGCGGCCAGCCGGATTATTGAAACCGCTTCCCGTCCCAGAATGGAAGTGGGAGGACATCTCTATGGATTTTGTCACGAGTTTACAGGGACGAAGTAGTATGAATATGGTATGGGTGATTGTAGACCGACTGACCAAGTCGGCACATTTTCTGGGCATCAAGGATACTTGGGGTCCGGAAAAGTTGGCTCGTATTTTTATCACTCAGATAGTGAGGCTTCATGGTACGCCGAGGACCATTATTTCAGACAGGGATGGCCGATTTGTATCGCATTTTTGGCAGGCAGTGCATAAGGCATTGGGGACACAATTACGTTTGAGCACTTCGTTCCATCCCCAGACCGATGGGCAGTCCGAACGTACCATTCAGACGCTCGAGGATTTGTTGCGCGCGTGTGCGTTAGACTGGAGTAGTAATTGGGAGGAGCATTTGGCCTTAATTGAGTTTGCTTATAATAATAGCTGGCACGCGTCGATTAAGATGGCACCGTACGAGGCACTTTATGGCCGACGTTGCGATCACCGATATGTTGGGATGAGCCGTCCGATTTGGTTGGCACCGAGCCGGACCTTGTGTTGGAGACGAGGGAGAAAATTGAATTGATTAGAAAGAGGATGTTGGCTGCTCAGAGTCGACAAAAATCTTATGCGGATGTTAGGCGTAGACCTTTGGAGTTCGAGGTGGGAGACCATGTTCTGTTGAGAGTGTCTCCGACGAAAGGAGTTTTCCGTTTTGGGAAGAAGGGGAAACTCAGCCCGAGATATATTGGACCTTTCGAGGTATTGGAGAGAGTCGGTGAGTTAGCATACCGTTTGGCTTTACCTCCGTCGCTGAGTCATGTACATAGCGTATTTCACGTTTCCCAGTTGAGGAAGTACGTTCCGGACCCGTACCACATTATTGACTTTGGGGACGTGGAGATCGAGAAGGATGTTACGTTTGAAGAGAGGCCCGTCAGAATTTTGGAGCGTCGTGATAAATAGTTAAGGCACAAAACCATTCCTTTGGTTAAGGTGCAATGGTCGAGACACGGAGTAGAAGAAGCGACGTGGGAGCTAGAGGAGGATATGCGTTCGAGATACCCCGAGCTTTTTGATTCTTAAGTTTCGGGACGAAACTTTATTTTAGAGGGGGAGAATGTGATATCCGTAATTTTCTATTTTTTTTAGCAGTTTCCATTTTTGGTGTATGTCCATTTTTATCGACTCGCTTGTAACCGTTTCGACATTTCGAATCTACTTTGTTCTTGGAGTTTTTCCGTTTGGACGAGTTTTGATGATGTTTTCACGTAATTTCATTTTATGTCATGTTTTGCCGTATGAACGTTCGATTCTCGTTAAACTCGTTCGTTTTCATTGTTTCTTGGCTTGTACAAGTTCGTATGGTTGAGTTGGTCATGTTGAGACTTTCGGTTTGTAAATCCGCGTCGTTTCGTGACTTTCGGTCACTTAGGTCATTTAGTAATTTCTATAAGTTTAGGGAATTTCATATTCATTGTCGTATTTCGGATTCGGGTAGTCGGATTGATATTTTCTTGTGATGGTTAGACTCGTCATCGAATATTCTTCGTAGTCGTATTTTTGGTTTGATAGCGGTCCGGTTTTGGGGTCGTCAGGACTCGTTTGGGACGGAATGCCAATCTGCATCAAGATGGTGTTCTACCGTAACACCCGTGAAGTTCTGGCCGTAAGTTGGCCATGTTACGGCCGTAAGTATCCTATTACGGCCGTAATGACCCATTTAAAGCAGTAGGCGGAATCCAATACCTCATTTTCTATCCCTTCTCTCGTTTTTCTTCAGGGCGACTCCAGGCGATTCCTTCAGTTTTGATCGAAGAATCTTTCGTGTTCCATCACCGTAGAATCATAGTAGCATATCACCATCAGCGTAATCATCCTCCATCGTCCGAATCCGAGGTATCTTCTTCAGGAACCCTAACTTGTATAAATTGGGGGTTTTTCGGGGTTTTCGTGATTGACTCCGAATTGTTCATGTATGTTGCGAAACTTATTATCAATTGTTGTTATTGGGTGATTCCCAATTCGTTTTTCCTCGAATTAATCCATGTATTGTTGATACGGGGAGATTTTGCACAAACCCTCGCCCGTATCGATTGAACGTCGATTTTCGTGATTTGTAATCGGGGTTTTGGGAGTATTCCTTTCGATTATTGATGTCCGTTGGGACTGAGTTATGCTAATTCTTCGTTTAGGAACCGTCGTTTTCCATTCGGATCATCCGTAGTCATTTTTCACTTCCGATTCTTCGAAGATGTCTCAAAGGCAAGTACTTTACATTTGTTTACATGTTCTAGTATTTGAATTATGGCTATATGTGGTTGTCGTGGGAGAATATGTGTATGTTCACCTAGGGACGGTCCGACGGGGCCTCTAGGGATACGTATTGCCGTGTGTGTGCGTATCACGAACCGTGGTTAACCACCCAGGGATGTCCGACGGGGCTCATGGGTACGGTGGCCGTGAGTCACGTACCAAGGTTAACTTTGAATTGTTTTGATTGGAGAAAATGTGTTTTGTGCTTGTGCAATGTAAATATTCCGGAATATAAAATGTTTTCTAAAATGACTTTTTGGCGCATATATTCATCTGATTAGAATGTAGTTCAAATGGATTGTACTTGCACTAGCGATTGTCGCTAACCCCTTAAATGGGGAAATACTTTTGTATTTCGGTATTGATCGTGGGGACAAACGAGCACTCGAGCCGTATGAGGATGATGGGCAAGCATGATACTGATCAGTAGTCATTTATTGGTGTTCATTTCAGTCCATTATTTTTGATGTCTTGTGTTGGGACTTTTGTGTTTTAAAATTGGTTTAAGTACTCGAGTACTTCTTTCACAAAATTGTTAATGTTGTGTTCCTGTTTTGGGAAGTGGATTGATGTTGGATTTTATTGTCGGATTGTAATCTTATTTGAATTGTCGTATTATTGATGATTGTTTGTCGCTGTCGAGTGTCTTGTTTGGTACGTTAGCCTGGTGGATTCCACAGTGTGGGGTCCACGGCGCTGTAATACACCCTGAATGTCTTGGGGGTGTTACACTAGCCTCTCTAACGGGACGAGGACAATTGTGCTTCCATCATTAATGTTAATTCCGTACAGCCAGCATTATGATCTTCAGGTCGAACAGCCTCCCACCAGTCGAAAGCCTCCCCAATCAGAAAATACTGGGCAATAGGAACCTTTCGGTCATCGGGACAGTTAATCCCTGCAAATATATTCTCTAACTCCTTCAGCCACTGATCCTAAGTAGGCATCTCAGCAGAACCGTCAAATTTTGGTGGGTGCAATTTGACCACCTCTGTAAGCCACTTGTCTCCCCGATTATCCTCGTTGCGCTGCTGGCCCATCGCTGTCTGCATGCGGTCAACCACCTGAGCGAACTGGGTCATCTGAGTGACCACCTGTTGAAGCACCCCCGGCATGTTAGGATTTGTGTTGTCGTTCACTGACCCCTGTTGTCCTCCAGAATGGGAATCGGTTCGACTAGTTGATAATTCTAGGGTAGACGCTGAATCCTCCTGTCTCGCATTACCACGTCCGCGTCCACGTCCACGACATCCCCTCAACATACTGTAAATACAAATACTCAATATCCAGGGCAAAATTTTCTAAACGAAAGTCCGTCAATATTCACAAAGTAAAAATTAAATAAAACGGTAACATAAGAGATTAGGAGACTTACAACCACGGTTCACATGACGACGCTGGCTGAGCAGTGATGTTACAAATGATCCATAAATCAAATAACGTAAACAGACCCAACTAAACCCGACTGCCAAGATATCCATGAATCTTAGCTCCGATACCATATTCTGTAATACCCCAATATATTCGGAATAATTACAGCGCCGTAAATCCTTTATTTAAGAATTTACAAGGCTAATTTGAGAAATACGGAAAATAATAATACCCAAGTACCATCAAGATTATAATTCCAAAACCAGTTCAACAATTCCATTGAGTCCTTTAATACAAACATTCCAAGTACCAACAAAAATACGCGTACTCGAGTACTGAAAAATAACCGGAAGATAAGACAACATCAATTTACATTACTGAGCCACTTCATCGTCATGTCGGTACTGTGGTTGCTTCCTAGCTCCTCGGCTACCTGAACATCAAAACAAATGCCCACCCCCAAAGGGGTTAGCAAAACGATGATAGTACAAGTATTGATCGGTCAAAAACTTATCCTAAAAATAGGAGTTTTTGAGTCGCTCGCAAATATATACGAGGTAGAAGTAGTTTGTGGTAAGTTCTACCAAGGTCTTTTCTCTCGAGGATTGTCCAACAGGGCTTCGTATAATTTTTTTGTTATAGATTGCGAGAAATAAATACTAAAATATTAAAAAAGATATTTTTGGGTTTTTAAATATTAACTAAATTAAATTGCACTATATTTAATTTAAACTATTTTTAATAAGACTATTTTAATAAGACTATTTTTAACAAGACTATTTATACTAGACTATTTATATTAAGACTATTTATACTAGACTATTTATACTAGACTATTTATATTAAGACTATTTATACTAGACTATTTATACTAAACTATTTTTAATACTACTAGTTTTAAGAAAACTATTTTTATACTAGACTATTTTTAACTAGTGAAAATGAATAGAATTAAAATGAGTTGGGAATTTATAAAATCTAGGGGATTACGGGTTCATTAAATTAGGTATTTAATTAAGTATAGGAATTGATTTATATGGATATAAAAGAAAAAATGAATATTTATCGAGTAATCAACTTTTCACCTCCGTACTTTCGTAATCAAAGATGTCTTAATCGTTGCCACTTTTTTAAGATGTTGATAACAAGATTAACACTTGATAGATTGAAAAGATGTGTTTCCAATACACTTAACAATCAATCAAGGAGGTTTCACTAGTAGAAATAGGATATGATCAATCTCTATTTAAACCAATTAGTCCTTTCATTTCTCTAACTTGACTATTTTTAGGATAAACGATCGTTCATCGAGTAATCAACTTTTCACCTCCGTACTTTCGTAATCAAAGATGTCTTAACCACTTTCGCAATCTTAAGATGTTGATAACAAGATTAACATTTGATAGATTGAAAAGATATGTTTCCAATTCACTCAACAATCAATCAAGAAGGTTTCATTAGTAAAAATAGGATATGATCAATCTCTATTTAAACCAATTAGTCCTAAAAATAGTTTAAATCAATCAAATACTCAATATATAACCTAATAGAAATCCCCCTTCCCCTAGGAAGAAAGATTAGCTACTCATTGGTTTATACAAACTAAAATTATAATAGAAATAATGATATATATAATATATATATATATAGAAACTTTTAATTACTAGAACTTAATGACAATAGATAAAACTTACTTGAATATGATGAATCAAAGTGCAAGAAACAAACTTCAAAATATAACTTCAAACTTGTTTAAAGGTTGCAAGCTTACAAAAAATTGAAAGTAAAATACTAAGTGCTTATTGATCAAGCACTTTTCAATTACAAACTAAATGAAAGAAAAACTTCAAACCAAAAATAAAATACAAACTAAAATTGAAAATTCTAAGGAAAATATATTGCTAAAGGAAAGGAGTATTTCTTAGCAAGAAGTTGAGGATTTCTTGGTAAGAATGTGGGTTGGGATTTTTGCAATGGATGAACATGTCCTTTTATAGGTGATTTTCAAGAATACAATTGATTATTTAATTCAAAATATCTATTGTAATATCATTTTTTTAATTCTTTGTTCACACTTCACCCATGTCTTTGAATTTTCAGATTTTTGACCAAAAAAATATCTTGTGGTTGATTTCACAAGTTGGTCAAAAGTGGACTAATTTTGCATGGCATCTTTGAAACACGGCGATGAAAACGGCTCGGTTGCCCGTGTTGTGCGCCGTTTTATCTTGACTCGGTCTCTTAGGAATACGCGCGAGGACACGGCGCTAAATGCCGGCCGTGTGTGAACGGCCCAAGACACGGCCCTTGTTGCGCCGTATGTGAAACGGCCTACATAACACGGTCCCCGTTTTGCGCCGTGTTGTAGGTCGTTTTGCCTTGAAAAATTCCGTCGTTGGATTTGGTCTTGTTTTCCGTCCTTTTTGATGCTTCATGTCGATGTCAGAAAATAACCATTTTTAGCTCATGTTTGGATATATCTAAAATAGATATTTTTAATCACAAATCGGTACAATTATGCCCTAAAAATGAATATTTTGTATATGAATTTTAGATCAATTATGCACTAATCAAATACCCCACACTTAAATTCTTGCTAGTCCCGAGCAAGCCTCATTATTAATCACACACAAAATAAAAATTAAAATAAGACACAAAATAAAAAATAAAAAACAATACACACAAATTTAAGAAAAATAATTATATATAAAGATAAAAAGAGATCAAAATGCCATTAATACACAATAACCAACTTTATACAGTAGATAGAAAATGAATCAAGATTCAAAATAAATCTACTAACGATTTTGAAGTTAAAACACGGTTTTTATTTTTGTAATTCCAAAATGCAAGGTTTCCCCCCCTAAAGGTTGATTATTTCTTTCCCACTCGTGACTTCACACGACTCCCTTTAATGGTTGCTCTCGATCACTCGTTTATTTTTCGACTCAATATGAAGAAGAATTTCATCGGGCGTCATCAAATATTGTGATTTTTACAAAATTGAGTGTATTGAAATTCAGCTGCTAATTAATTCAAATCTGCTCATAAACTACATCCCTTTTAGTGATAGCTTTCACACCGTTATTTGCTAACGTGTAGCTCTTTTCACTAACACAATTTCTATCTCATTATTTTTCTTTCGTAAAAAGGTGATAGCTTTCACACCGTTATTTGCTAACGTGTAGCTCTTTTCACCAATTTTTCTGAGACGGCAGCTACGCACCAACAATGGTTAGTCCTTTATTTTTCGCAAAATTTAAGACTTCCAAAATTAGCATTTATTCGCTCAACACTTCTCCTTTTCGTCATTTATTTTTTTTAGGTGATAGCTTTCACACCGTTATTTGCTAACGTGTAGCTCTTTTCACCAATGACTCCTTTTTTTTTTTAGGGAATAGAATTTTTGCAGAAAATCATTTATTAGTTAAGCATGAAAAATCAAAAACTCCACAAATTAAGTAAATTTCAGTTTTATTTTTCATCAACCAATTGATTCTTCTTTTCTCAAGGTAACGAATGACTCGATTTTATATGATAATTACAAGGCTTGGAAAGAGAGATTAAGGCTCAAAAATTTTTTTTGGAATATACAATTTTTACGGTTAAAACAATTTTAGAAGCTTGTATATAGTTAATTTATTGGTGTTTATGGCCAGATCTAGAAATCTCACAAATCAAAATACTATATATATATATATACTAAAAAAAAAAAAATTAAGGCAAATAAAAACACACCAAAATACTAACACACTAAAACATACTACAACAAACCACCCCCAAACTTGAAAATAAAACTGTCCTCAGTTTATAAAATAAAAAATAAAAATCAATGCAGAAAAGCAGAATACTCCCTGTTAAGAAAGTTGATGTCTGAGCCTAACGCCTTTTAGAATCTGCAAGAGAATAAATATACGAGGCACACACAAAAGAAAATAAAATATACTCGTAAGTATAACATAATTTTTTAGATGCGCATCAAGAAAGTCCGAAGAGTCGCCTTACGCTGCCATCAAAGTTTTTAAAAAATAACAAAACACGAAATAAAAATTACAGCAATACATAAATCGCGAATAGATGCGCGTCAAGAGATCAAGAAGAAACTCCTTAAGCTGCCATCATTTAGCACGATTATTACACACGACAGAAAGTAAAAATACAAGAGGTCCGTCATGGGTTATCAAAGGGAGAGGAATGAATCCACTTTTCGTTTTCTCACCGCAAAATCTTCTACCTAGACAATTTTAGCTAGAGCCGGATCTGGTTGAGGAACAAATTCATTGAGTTTTTGATTAGTTCTTACGGTGTGGTTGCAACGACTATGATTCGTTAGCACGCTCGGAAATAAAACCCTTTTCGGCAGAGTAGTCGATGAAAGACAGTAAACCATCAAAGAAACCATTGACATTAAGCACTCTATTGGTTTTGATGAACATTTAGCCGGGCTCTGTAACCACATGAAAAAGTTCCTCAAGGGTGCCAAAACCACCGGAAGGGCGATAAAGGCGCGAATTATTTATCATGTGAGTTATGCGATCTTGCATATTCACGAGATCTAAACTCATCTCCAATAGTTGACCCGGTGATTTTACTTTCGGCCCAGAGGTTTTGGGATTACTCCCAACACTCTTACTCCTTCCATATAGGCGGCGACTCGTCCCATTAATCCTACACTTCCTCCTCCGTAAACTACATGAATGCATTTTTCTCCTAAGGTACGACCCAAGTCGTGGGCGCTTGATGAAGCATGCCTCTTTTCAGAACTAGATCCACCAAAAATGCAGATGTAAAATTTTTGTGGAAGATGATGACTCCATTTTTGAAAAGAATTTTTTTAGAGAGAAAAGAGAAAAGTACAAGTTTGAGGGATGAATAAAAGAAACAAGCACAAAGGTTATTTATAGAAGAAAAAAAAAGGAAAAATTGCTTAACAAGTTTGTGATTGCGTTGATTGCGCTTCAACTACTCAATAGAATAATGAATGCATTTATCGCGTATCACATTTTTATTCAAAATCTCACCACACGACAAAAATAAAATATACTTACGCGTATGTACGGTAGTTGTGATTGTGGCTCACATCTTCCTCGATTTTACGTTCGAAACGGCCTAAACGCCTTCTATGAGTCGGGAGAAGCTTCCCATCCAATTTTCTTACAAATTGGCAAACAGGTCTTTTAACGTCGATTCCCAAGACGTTCATATTCAGTTTGAATTTATTCCACAAACATTGAATTCCGTAATACACAAGTCCACTAGGATGCGTGTCAAGAGAAATTTCGATATTATCTAAATTCTCCTTATTCGGACCATCATTAATGAACTGAATTTTATCTTCTCTGTTTGTAGATGGAATTCCTAAAGATCGACATTTTGCATTAGTTCCATCTAGCACATTTATAGCAAGCGGCTAGAATCTTTGCTCGTCGTTTCTTGGCATATGAACTTTTTCCAAGCCCTGGTAAGAATCTAGTTGGTGTTTCGTGAATTCACCTTCTATTCTTACTTTGGCTTCGATAATGAATCTTATGTCAAAAGGTATGCTTTTATTCGTAAGCAACCTCATCCTTTCAAGCCTTGTCTTGTAAATTTTTAAAATTGCATTTTTGCTTAGAAAGGGAAATCTTTTTCAATTTTAAACAATGTTTCATCCATGACCAAAAAAATTAAAATGAAAAACGATAAAATATCTACAAATATCGGTTGTTGTGGGAAGCTGAAAAATCCGACTTTAATAGTCACGAGTACCGTTATCCGCCACTTGACCGGACAGAAAAATTATATTTGGCCTAAAACAATCCCGGCAACGGCGCCAAAAATTTGATCGGTCAAAAACTTATCCTAAAAATAGGAGTTTTGAGTCGCCGCAAATATATACGAGGTAGAAGTAGTTTGTGGTAAGTTCTACCAAGGTCTTTTCTCTCGAGGATTGTCCAACGGGGCTTCGTATAATTTTTTTGTTATAGATTGCGAGAAATAAATACTAAAATATTAAAAAAGATATTTTTGGGTTTTTAAATATTAACTAAATTAAATTGCACTATATTTAATTTAAACTATTTTTAATAAGACTATTTTAATAAGACTATTTTTAACAAGACTATTTATACTAGACTATTTATATTAAGACTATTTATACTAGACTATTTATACTAGACTATTTATATTAAGACTATTTATACTAGACTATTTATACTAAACTATTTTTAATACTACTAGTTTTAAGAAAACTATTTTTATACTAGACTATTTTTAACTAGTGAAAATGAATAGAATTAAAATGAGTTGGGAATTTATAAAATCTAGGGGATTACGGGTTCATTAAATTAGGTATTTAATTAAGTATAGGAATTGATTTATATGGATATAAAAGAAAAAAATGAATATTTATCGAGTAATCAACTTTTCACCTCCGTACTTTCGTAATCAAAGATGTCTTAATCGCTGTCACTTTTTTAAGATGTTGATAACAAGATTAACACTTGATAGATTGAAAAGATGTGTTTCCAATACACTTAACAATCAATCAAGGAGGTTTCACTAGTAGAAATAGGATATGATCAATCTCTATTTAAACCAATTAGTCCTTTCATTTCTCTAACATGACTATTTTTAGGATAAACGATCGTTCATCGAGTAATCAACTTTTCACCTCCGTACTTTCGTAATCAAAGATGTCTTAACCACTTTCGCAATCTTAAGATGTTGATAACAAGATTAACATTTGATAGATTGAAAAGATATGTTTCCAATTTACTCAACAATCAATCAAGAAGGTTTCATTAGTAAAAATAGGATATGATCAATCTCTATTTAAACCAATTAGTCCTAAAAATAGTTTAAATCAATCAAATACTCAATATATAACCTAATAGAAATCCCCCTTCCCCTAGGAAGAAAGATTAGCTACTCATTGGTTTATACAAACTAAAATTATAATAGAAATAATGATATATATAATATATATATATATATATAGAAACTTTTAATTACTAGAACTTAATGACAATAGATAAAACTTACTTGAATATGATGAATCAAAGTGCAAGAAACAAACTTCAAAATATAACTTCAAACTTGTTTAAAGGTTACAAGCTTACAAAAATTGAAAGTAAAATACTAAGTGCTTATTGATCAAGCACTTTTCAATTACAAACTAAATGAAAGAAAAACTTCAAACCAAAAATAAAATACAAACTAAAATTGAAAATTCTAAGGAAAATATAGTGCTAAAGGAAAGGAGTATTTCTTAGCAAGAAGTTGAGGATTTCTTGGTAAGAATGTGGGTTGGGATTTTTGCAATGGATGAACATGTCCTTTTATAGGTGATTTTCAAGAATACAATTGATTATTTAATTCAAAATATCTATTGTAATATCATTTTTAATTCTTTGTTCACACTTCACCCATGTCTTTGAATTTTCAGATTTTTGACCAAAAAATATCTTGTGGTTGATTTCACAAGTTGGTCAAAAGTGGACTAATTTTGCATGGCATCTGCTAAACACGGCGATGAAAACGGCTCGGTTGCCCCGTGTTGTGCGCCGTTTGTCTTGACTCGGTCTCTTAGGAATACGCGAGGACACGGCGCTAAATGCCGGCCGTGTGTGAACGGCCCAAGACACGGCCCTTGTTGCGCCGTATGTGAAACGGCCTACATAACACGGTCTGTTTGCGCCGTGTTGTAGGTCGTTTTGCCTTGAAAAATTCGTCGTTGGATTTGGTCTTGTTTTCCGTCCTTTTGATGCTTCATGTCGATGTCAGTAAAATAACCATTTTTAGCTCATGTTTGGATATATCTGTAAAATATATATTTTTAATCACAAATCAGTACAATTATGCCCGGAAAAATGAATATTTTGTATATGAATTTTAGATCAATTATGCACTAATCAAGTATCATAATACATAAATCGGATATGCAACAACAATGCATCATGACTTATATAAAACGGACTTCCGCCACCGGAATCCAACGATACGAATCCATGTCATTCCATCAACACAACACAGGGTAATCCAATGATCCAGCGCCCTCAGTATAGATCCCCATAATGATCCCGTCGGACCAACGCATGGTGGAAAACCCGTCCAACGATCCAGCGCCCTCAGCATAGATCCCCATGATGATCGTGTCGGAACAATACATGGTGGACATCGATCCAGTGCCCTCATCAGAGATCGCTCGATCCCTTCGGATCTTCACAACATACACGAATACGAATCATGCATATACATATACAAATTCGATATGTCCATCAACATGAACATTTAAGAAATCAACGATGAATATCATGACAATTCAAAAGAACTAACCTCATGTTCGATAACACGAATAAACCATATACATGATCAAAATTCCAATATTCATAAGTTTCAAAATACGATACTTGCCTCAGAAATGGCGATGAGGATTGCTACTACGAATAGGCTTCAATCCGCTCGGAGAATTCTCACTCGATTAGCTCACCGAAATCCAAACCTTCATCGAACAATAATACCGGTATGACTAAGGGTTCCGGATAATCGTTCTAATCATCAAACGAATCAACCCAAGGCATATTATACTCTATTATGGCGATGGAACTATTCTGCCCTACTACATTCAGTTGAACCGACACTACGCTAATCGGCCGGGCATCAATCTCATAGAATACTATCCAAGTTCAAACACATTACTTCAGTCGAATGATGCAATACAAAATGAAATTCATCTTATAAGGATTCTAATCATGTTCTTCAATAAAAATATATCGGAAAACCTCGACGAATCATCATAAGGGTTTATTCACTAGGTTCATTTGATTATCATCTCCCTCTAGGAATTAACCTTAAGCTCAATCCATTAATTTCTCCAACGAAATGCTCGATCATATCATTCCTAAGAACTTAGATATCCTCCGAAAACTTGTTATAATTGGATTCATGATCTCAGGATGCTATATTCAAGAATCTAATCACTATAAGGTTTGTTCAACATGTTCAAAACCAAAAGGAACTGAAGTATCACCGAATTTAATCTTCTAAAACCCTGATGTAAGACTCTTTACGAATATAACTGATTAGGTGAAATTAAAACAGGTCCAAACATTCACTAAGAACATGCCAAACCAGTTGGTGAAGGATCACATACCAATATAGTGACGAACAATGAAGAACTTGAAGAAACTCAACACCGTAGGTTCGAACACCAATCCACTAGGGTCTATGATCTTCAAAATCAAGCTATGACGATGATATGATGGATAAATGGTGAGGGATAGTCTCCAGAACACGAAAATCGGCCAAGGTGAGGATGAGAAATGAAATGGGGTTGAGGTCTATAAATAGAAATCTAACCGTTATGTACGCTAAACACACCATATTACCTACGTAACAACCTTAGCGTACGCTATGCTTCAAAAATTGGCGTACGTTAACATCTGGCCAGAGCTCACGGACCTGTTCCTGGCATTGGCTTACATATGTTAGCATACAGGTTTTACGTACGTAATATCTAGGACCTTAGCATACGTTAAAAATCCCCCTTAACGTACGTTAAGTCCATTGACTTACTTAGCTGAAAAGCCGTCCAGGTTCACGCGAATCATCTCACGAATCTTCACTGCCCCCCACCCGCCGACCCCTGACGGATCTTGAATTGACTAAGATTAAGTATATTAAGCTCAACAGCTAACATACATTATATTGCATTCTTAGCGTACGCAAAGATCATCATCTATCTTACGTTATCACGTGCAGAACCATGCATGCAAAATGATGGAGATACGAAAACATAAGGATATGAATACGGGAAACTAAACTCCGATTAATAACATCACAAAGTCGAATCTTACAAGATCGAATATAGGATAAATACACAATAATTATCCGGGCATAACAGTGAAGACTTTAAACACGGAAATCACGCGTAGATTCAAAAAATCTAAAAAGCAAAGTTTGAACAGATAGCGCACTCTATGGAGACAACTTAGCGCATGCTAAGTTTGAAATATGTCCGTTGGACATAAGACTTTTAGCATCAGATCGTTGTAGCCGAAGACCAGCTAGCGCACGCTAAGGAATAATCTTAGCTCACGCTAACGAAAGAGGCAGAAGCTACTGGACTAAAGAAAAGAACAGTTAACGTATGTAACCATGCAATATTAACGTATGTAACATGGATTAGCACACGCTAAACAAGGGAAATAGCGCACACTAATAAAAACAACCAGTAACGGCTAGTTGAGGCTTTATGCCTATAAGTACCAAACCATTTGGTATCATTCAACACAACAACCCTGAGAAAATCGTATATACGTTTGGTATCATTGTATACACTATAGTTGTTGTATTTGTGCTTAATTGATAAGTGTTTGAGTGTTCAGACACGAAAACATATACATGAGAGGAAAGATATGGATTGTAGATTGATGCGGTGTTATTAGAATTGTTGATCCGGCATTACTAGAATCATATCTAAATCCAAGAGAGGTTTGTCAAGTAGCAATTGAAAGCTAGATAGGTTGCTTCCTTGTCTGATAGGAAAGGAAAACGGTTTATCTTGGACCGACATAAAGACAAGAGTGTAACGGTTTATCTCGGACCGATAGAAGACGAGATTGTACGGTTTATCTTAGAGCGATAAAAGACAAGATTGTAATAGTATCCCTCAGACCGATAGAAGATGAAGTGTAGAGGTTCATCTTAAGCCTATAGAAAAAGATACGGAGAGAGGAAGTAGGCACGTTTGGCCAAATCTCTATAAACCTTGTGTCGTTTATCTTCCGCAATTTAATTATGCTTCCGCAAACGCAGAAGAGTTGAAAACTTTACTCCACGATATTATCCACCATTTTAAGTGGGGTGCCAATTCCCAAAAATAATCTCTCTCTATTTAAAGGAATCCCATCAATGAGAATACATACATCCTTTGCCCTAATTCTTGTCTTACTTTCTTTTACTTCAATATGTTATCAACACGTACTCTACCAATTGAGCAAGAAAAATTCGACCAAAAATTCTGAAATTCCAAAAAAAAAATCGAACTTTTTCGAAAAACCCTAGCCATCATTTTCTTCCACCTTCAGCAAGTCCGCCGTCCCCTGCTCATCCCAGACCCCAATTCCGACGTCTGCCAACCCGCCACCGGCCACCAACCCTATACTCAGATCCGTCCACCGTCGCACAAATCCAGCCAACTGCCGATACAGACCAGATCGGATGCCTTCTTCCCCCGCACGACTACCAGCACTCCAGCCATCACCTACTCGTCTTCTGAAAACCCCAACCGTTGCCTGCTCGTCTCCTGCTCTGACGGGACTCATCATTCGGATCCTGCTCCGACGTGACTCATCCCTTGCCCGCTCGACTCCCATCCCAGATCGGTCGTATTCACTGTGAGAATTGTACCTGGTCCCCTGCCCGCTCGACTTTCAACCCACTCCCCAGCCCGTCCAAACCCAGCAATCCGGCCCGCTGCAAACACGAATCCAGAGGCAGCAATTCCACCCGACCTGGCCCGACAGGTTGACCAAAGTAGATTTTCTTTTTACCCTCTCAACCGCAAAGTAAGGTACACGACGTAATATCCGGATTTTCAGTAGAAATTTTTCGCATTATTTTATCTGAGATATACTGCATAGCTTGGTGCCTATACAGTATGCATAAAATAAATTGAGAACCGAGACAGTTATACTTGTGTAATTGACATTTTTGATTGACAGTTATATTGAGAATATGGTGTATCAGATTGAACTGATTTGGATATCGGGTGTATCGTGTGAGAATATTTTTGGATCCAGTATATGTATTCAGTATGCCGTATATTTGTATTATGTATGTCGAGACATCGGACATGAACAGTTGGATTTTGGCCAAGTACAGAAGGCCATTATGTACGCTAAGCTTAAGAACTTACGTATGCTAAATTCTACGCTTTACGTACGTTATGCATAAGGCATTACATATATAACAAAAGGAATCGGACAGGAGCGAGTTGTGATCGGCTAGTAGGGCCCATGGTCGGCAGCTTTCAGCGCGGATGTGGATAGGTGAGTCAACGAATGGATTTACGTAATCTATACATGGTGTATTACATACGTAATTCGACCATATACTGTAGTAAGTCAACGTACGTATTACGTACGCAACGGATTAAGTGTTACGTACGTTAGGAGGTGGCCGGCGGAGTCGTGGCCGTAAGGACCTACAGTGCCGCACGTGTTCCGGAAGTGACTCGCTGGATGGCAGATCGCGGTCGGCAGTGACTCGTAAGGACTAGCCGATTACGGCCGTAAGGTTGTGGCCGGGTACGACCGTAAGGCCTATTACGTACGTAAGGGGTGTTCCGGTAACGGCCGTAAGGGTGTCGGCCAAATTGGACAGGAGGGTAGCCATTGTCGGTTACGTCTGTAAGCCATGGCCGGTTACGGCCGTAAATGACCGGCAGGACTCGGCTATTTAAGGGGCTGGGCACGGGTCACTCGGCATTTTCACATTTTCTTCGTTCTTTTCGCGATCCTTCATCAGAAATCGATGGTCTTGAATGGAAGCATCATAGAACAACATTTTTTAGAAGTTTGATTCAGGTCTAATATCATCTTTTGCCCGGATCGAAGGTAAGAACACTTGAACTCTTGGTTTTGGGGATTTTTGGAGTTTCATGATGTTGTGGCCGATTTCTTTCGTTTTAATTCAGATTATTGATAGAACTTCATTGTATTCTTGGAATCATTCATTACCTTTGAATTTTTGTGGAACAGATTCGAGAATTCCTCCGTTAATCGATTAAATTGGACTATGCCCTCAAAGTGTCCGATAAATTGCTTCAATGGGTAGAACTTGGGAAGTTCTATACGTTTTCGTGGAATTGTGATTGAATTGATGTCGTTGTGATTTAGGAACGAACTTTTTGAAGGAGGTTGGATCGGGACTCTTTTCTTTCGTCGATTTCTTCGCACCATGTTAATCAAGACAAGTGTTTACTTGTGTATTTCATCTTCTAAGGGTATGTTGGATAATCCTCTCTTTGAATTCGGATTTTTGATGTTGTTGTCGATGATTAATTCGTATGGTGCTAGTTTATGGAGTTGTTGTGATGATTCTTGGTATTTACGGGAATTTTTTTAAAGAAAGATAATGAATTGATGATCAATGTCTTGATTATGTTGTTATGATTATGGAATCATGCTATTCTCGATGTTCTTTGTAATATTATTGCGATTATTGATGTTAGGAAGGTCTTATATTAGAGGATATGATAATATACATCTTGAATTATGAATAAGGATTGTTTAGATGTTAGAACACATCGGATTATGTCGTATTGGAGATTTTGAATGTGATTTCGGAATAAGTTGTGTTCTTAAGAAACTCTTGGATTATATGAATTGATGAACATGTTTAAGAGGTGTTGCTGTTTTGGATATGAATATGGAATATTCATATCTAGAACTAAGTTATGTGTTTGGTACAATATTCGTATAGGAATACGAATATAGTTCCGGGTTTGATAAGATTATGATTCACTTTTGAGTTTGAGAATTCATACGTATTGAACAAGTGCTCATTTCGGATAATGGAATTATTTGACACCCTTGGAATATGATTATCTATAATGTCAAACAAATCGGATAGTCCGGATTGATGATGATAATCGGTAATTGGTTCTTATTACGAATTTACAAGGAGGAAACTTGTATCCGTATTTAAGATTGAATTTGGAATCGGTAATGTTTAGACCCTTTTGCTATTGGTTTAAATTGATTGTTGATATGACTTTCGAATTGTGGAATCGTATTATGGTTATGAGTTCATGATTGATTGGTTTGGGTTGTTTGGATTTGTATTTAATCGGGATATTGTGGAACCGTTGGGTTTATGGATCAGTTATATTGATTATCGAGTTGCAGCTTGTATTATGGTTATGAGTTCAAAATTGTTTGAATTGTACTGTTCGGTGATCGAGGTATTGTTGAGCCGTTGTGTTTGATTGGCTGGCTTTGTCGGTTATTGATTGTTATCGGATTGTTGTTGATTGATTACTTCAATAGGTTGATATGTTTGATCGTGGTTTAATACCGTTGTGTGCGATTGAGGTCGAAGAGTTCGTAGATTGCTTTTGGTCGGGGCTGAGGAGCTCGAAGACGAAGGCAATAGAATTGGTAATGACTTCGTGGTATCAGTATCGAGGCAAGTTTATACTTGTTCAGTTTATAATATTTATCGAATGGTTTCGCTTTCATTTCATTTATTATTCATATAGCAATGATATTATAAATATAAATTGCCGGGATGATGGTTTGAATACTGTGCTCTAGTTCGGAATAAATCATAAGGTATATGATTTAATTGTGTTTGATTGAAGACAGAGATGTGAGTTATCTTTGATCTATGATATTGAATGTCGGATATCGAGAGTAGTAATCGTGATGACATGGGTATCGGGATAAAGGTTTAATGGTATTGAATGACCGGTACTTTATTTGAGATTATTCGTATAACTGTGTATTCGTTCAGGGATGGTTGCTCATGGAAAGGACATTATCTTCGGTTTTGAGGTAATGTAAGTATTGTTCAGTTATGAGGATAATTATTCTGGTGAATTATTATTTATGTTGTACGATGATGTTTCGTATATTGGGATTCGTATTGATTATTTTGTTGAGGGATGATGATCCCAGGGCTGATTGTATTGAGATCGTTGATCGTTTTGATCATTTGTCAGGGATGATGATCCCAAGATTGTTGTTTTGGATATTAATTGTTGGGATTCAGTGCCTAAAACGAAGGCCCAGCGGAAGCGGTAAAACGAAAATTAATTCGATCCGAATCCCTACGAGGATCGATCGAGCTACGTATATACGAATATATAAACGAAAAGCAAGAGTCGTAAGAAACTAACCCTCGAAGTCCGTTGATTAAATGGAAACCTTCTCTTGAGCTATTCCCCAAGCTTTAGTTGATCTCTACGTATCCGATCCGTTCCAAGCCCTTGAACGATCCAACGCCGAAAGCACCGCGTCTCTACTTTCCACGCGCCGGAAAAATGACCGGAATAACAACACTTGATTAACCTCTAAGGTTACGGCTAGAATCAAATGATGAAGCTTTTATTATTACACTCTAAGTGTATAATATATCTCTCAATAATTTTCTCTCAATTTTTCTCCAAGAAAAATGAAGAGGAAGTGAATGAAGAAGATGAAGAATGAGTGTTAAACTCAAAGTCTATCTCTGTCTTTCAATACTCACGTTGGAAGGCTTTCAAACAAGTGAAGAGAGTCTTCTTTTTATGCTCCATAAAATCCTCCCAAATCAAGACTAAATAATTAAATGAATTAATTAAAAGATCTTGTTCCCTTGATACTTCAAGTCTTCCACCAATTAAGGTAGAGACTATGACCAAAGGAAAGAGGAGGGAAAATGGGATGGCCATCTAGAAGGATCCGGGACGAGTTTGGTTCGTTTCGGACTCCCGTGAGTCCAAACAGATAAACTCCTATTCCGTTCCGATGTATTTGTGTCATTTAATTAATCCAATTAATTAAACATATCAAATACAAAATAACATAATTAATTTCTCCAAGAAATAATTATATTTATGAATTAAATTAATCACCCGGTGATATATTTAATTCATTAGGCCGTATATCAATTTATAGATAAATCGATTTAGACATCTAATGTCTCAAATTTAGATATCGATATCTAATATTCATAATGAGAGAATTAGCTTTATTTATTCCGTCGTCAATCCTATTGCGCGACTCGGTAGGTCCGTCTCGATCGGCAATGGGAGGAACCAAAGAGTAGTAGCACCACCTAGCCACTGGCGGCCTACACTGTACCCCAACCGAGAACGAATGATTGGGATCATTCAAGAACCATTCTGTCGTGAATACCATGGCGTATAAACCCTTCTTTCAAATGTCCCGATCAAGTTATAGGGTCACGGTCGATCAAACCCTATACGTACTTGACGCTATGCATGTGTTAATGCAAATCGAGATCATCGAGCTCTCGTGTATCTAATACGACTAGCTCCAATGCTTTGGCCAAAGACTTATGATCTCATCGCGCCAATAACCGCATAGGACATATAACCCGTTCACTAACGGGAGAAAGAATTCTATCTTGGTATTGATAGGACTGCTACTTGCCCATCAAGATGCACGTCGAGGTTGACCCCGCCTTACGGTTTCTGAGGGTCGAACTACTCTAATGAAAATCTTGATGTCACAAGCACATCCCTACTAAATCCTCAAGTCGAAGGTTCACGAATACCTATCACAACCTTTCGATTCCGTCATTGACTGTCCCAGTGAAATCCGTGTGACGAATTGAGGGTGAGTCGGTTCGAGTATACTAATCGATTAGCATACCTATAACGTGTGCTCCCACTAACCATTAGTGTTCGACAGGCACTCTCCTTGTCAAAGAACACGTCATACAAGTCTTCACATAAACTTAACGCCCGGTCAAGTTTCATCGACTTGCGACGATTAAGTATTTGAGCTATAACCTTTCGGTGCGACCCCTTATCCAATAAGGAGTGGAGCGTTTTGCTCTCAAATACACGGACTAGTTTCTATATGTTTATTTACGAGTTAGGAATGCGGTAACTACCGGTAAATAAAGAAACATTCATTTGCCTTATATAAATGGTTTACATAATTACAAGTACAATGCCCTCACTCAACAACCTCCGAGTGGCATTCGAGGGCATACTCCTAACAATCTCCCACTTGCACTCAATGCCACACACTATGGTATCTAATACCCATGTTCTCCGGATGACGCTCCAAGCTAGTCCGAGAAAGTGGCTTGGTCGAGTGGATCGGCGACGTTGTCAGTGAGTCTACTCGTGCGGCACAATGTATCCCTTGCGAACAAATTCTCTTACGAGATGATACTTCCTCTCAATATGTTTGGTCTTTGTTGTGAAACCTAGGCTCCTTGGCTGCGCTACTGACTCCGTCGTTGTCGCGATGCGGAGCAGGCGGCTCGGCACATGGTATCATTTGAAGTTCTCCCGAAACTTCTTAATCCGAACCCTTCCTTGGAAGCCTCCGAGGCGCTTGATACTCGGCTGACAGTGGAATCGGCAGTCGCGCTTTGCTTGGCACTACGCCAAGATACTGCTCCTCCATTAAGAGTAAATATGTAGCCAGAAGTGGACATCGAGTCGTCCTTCAGTCCTTGGAAGTCCGAATCAGTGAATCCCACCACATCTAATTCTCCACCACCATACATCAGAATCATATCTCTAGTCCTTCTCAAGTACTTGAGAACGTTCTTTACGGCAGTCCAATGTTCCCTACAGGTTTGCACGAAACCTACTCACCACGCTTACGGCATGCGCGATGTCAGGTCTTGTACACAACATAGCATACATAAGGCTACCCACGGCCGAAGCATATGGTATATTACTCATTTCCTTTCGTTGTTCCTCACTTTGAGGACACATCTTCAAGGTGAGTTTTATTCCATGTCGCATCGGTAGGAACCCTCTTTTAGAATCATCCATCTTAAATCGCTTTAAGATTTTGTCTATATAGAGGGCTTGGGAAAGACCTATTGTTCTCTTCGCTCTATCCGGTAGAGTCGAATACCAAGAATATAGGTAGCTTCTCCCAAGTCTTTCATGGAGAAATTACTCGAAAGCCAAGCTTTCACGAGGCGAGCATTCCCACATCATTTCCTATTAGTAGAATGTCATCTACATATAGTACTAAGAATGCGATCTTGCTCCCACTAACCCTCTTGTATACACAAGGTTCCTCTTCATTTTGCACGAAGTCAAACTCTTTGTTGCCTCGTCAAAACGAAGATTCCAACTCTGTGACGCTTGCTTGATCCATAAATGGAACGCTGAAGCTTGCACACTTTCGAATATCGACTTCGGATACAAAGCCTTTAGGCTGCTCCATATAGATTTCCTCCTCGAGGAATCCATTAAGGAAATCCGTCTTTACGTCCATTTGCCATATCTCATAATCGTGGTAGGCGGCTATAGCAAGCATCATGCGAATAGACTTGATCATGGCTACGGGCGAGAAGGTATCGTGTGTCGATCCCTTCCTTCAGGTATAACCCTTTGCCACTAGCTTTGGCCTTATAGGCGTCAACCTTGCCATCACCATCGGTCTTTCTCTTGTAGATCCACTTGTTCCCAATAGGCACTATGCCCTTGGGGCGGTCTACTAGAGTCCAGACTGATTGACATGCATCGAGTCTATCTCGGCTTCCATAGCTTCACGCCATTTCGCGGAGTCTACATCCACCATCGCTTGGTCATAGGTCGTCGGGTCGGTCTCTTGGCTATCACTTGGAACCTCATGGAGACCCGGCTCCTCCAAGTGCACAAGCCCATACCTCTCGAGTAAATGAGACACCCTACTAGACCTACGAGGTGGTTGTACTTGTGTTTCAGAAAGTTCGGTTCCAGTTTCTTGCACAGGTGTCTCTCGAGGAGTTTCATTGTATTCTTCTAAAGAAATACTTCTACCTGCTCCGCCTTCCTGAATGAACTCATCTTCCAGGAAGTGTGCTTGTAAAGCAACAATGATCCTTCGATCTTCGGGCATGTAGAATAGATATCCCATCGTCCCAGACGGGAATCCAATGAAACGTCCCTTTGCAGACCTAGCTTCCAACTTTTCCACCTTAGTCTTCTTGACATAGGCGGGACATCCCTAAATCCTAATATGATTAAGACTTGGTTTCCTTCCCTCCCACATCTCATGTGGAGTTTTAGGAATGGATTTGGAAGGACATCTGTTCAAGATATACGCGGCAGTCAGGAGTGCATACCCCCACAGGTAAATCGGCAAGTCAGTATAGCCCAGCATGGAACGGACCATGTTCAACAGGGTCCGGTTCCTTTTTTCTGACACACCATTTAACTGAGGGGTACCTGGAGGTGTTAGTTGTGAAACTATTCCATGTTTCTTAAGGAACTCGTCAAACTCCGTACTCATATACTCGCCACCTCGGTCCGACCGAAGTGCTTTGATATGATTACCAGTTTGTTTCTCGACTAGGGCCTTGAATTCCTGGAATTTCTCAAAAGCCTCGGATTTATGTTTCATTAGGTATACATAACCATACCTAGTATGATCATCTCAAACGTAATGAAATATTGATATCCGTCACGTCTTGCTTCAAAGCACCACAAACGTCGGTATGGATTAATCCCATTTTATCGGCTCTTTCAAAAGTCCTGTGAAGGGGACTTAGTCATTTTGCCTTTAAGGCAAGATTCACAAGTAGGAAAGGGATCCGATCCCAATGGACCCATAAGTCCATCTTTTTCCATCTTGTAAACCTTGGTCGACCAACATGACCAAGTCTAAGATGCCATTTTAAAACTTGATTGGTTTCATCCCTACCACGTTTTCTAGTCATAGTATTCACAACTACTTTGTTCTTGAGATTTAGATGATACAATCCATTCAACAATGTAGCGGTACCCACTAGTTTATTTCTAAAATAAATTTTGGGAACCATCACCAATGAAAAATGAAAAGCCTTTTCGGTCCATGGCCGGAATGGATACAATGTTTTTGTGCCTTGGGCAAAACAAGTACATCTTCTAAAGTCAAAACAAAGCCGGATTCTAAACCCAAAAGAAGTGATCCTATGTCGGTCGCCTCGACACTATGCCCGCTTCCGATTTGTGATCATAACTTCTCCGGCTCAAGGTTCCTACTTTGTTCAGATCACGATTCACGGTACAAATATGAGAACTAGCACGAGAATCCAGTATCCAGGAAGTAGAAAATACGGTAGCAGAACAATTTGTTTCCAAAACTAAAAGTTACTGCACGAAGTGCCATGAAGAATCGGACAGTCTCTAGCCCGGTGGCCCAGCTCACCGCACTTGAGACAAGTATCCTTTTCTTCTTGTTCTTCGGAACCATTGGGGCCTTGCCCTTACCCTTAAGGTCCTTAGCTTGTGGTCGATGCTTCTTGGTCTTTTCTTCTTATTCTTAGACCTCCGGAGTCCGGAAGAAATAACAAGAGCGAGACTCCTTCATCCGCGGAGTCTTCATCGAGGCGAGCGGTCACAAGTTTGTTCATTAGCGGCTAAATTACATGCAATCTCATTGCGGTTGAAGTTCATAACAAAGCGTGAGAAGGAATCGGGAGAGGCTGTAGGATAAGGTCGGTTTGGAGAGAAGTATCCATTTTAAAATCAAGAGCCTCCAATCTCTCGATCATGGATATCATTTTGAGGACGTGTTCCCCAACCTTCTCACCTTCCTTCATCCTTGCACCGAGCGATTGCTTGGATATCTCATATCTAGCGATTCTGCTTGTGCTCACCATAAAGCTCGGTTAAGTGAGATAGAATGCACTAGCGAAGTCATTTTCTCATGAGCTCTCTGAAGCTCATTAGACATGGAAGCCATCATATAAGCACGGACTTTCACGTCATCCTTAACCCACTTTTCGTGGTTTTCAATCTCTTCTGATTGGCTCGAGTCCGCATAGGAGGCGCCGGAATGTCCATCTCCAAGGCGTATCCCGGTGCCTCTATACCGAGGACAATCATCGGTTGCGGAGCCAATCCACAAAGTTAGGTCCCATTAAGGTGTTCTTTTCGAGTAGAATTGCGAGTGGATTCATTGTCATATTGAGTTATGTCCGCATTAAGTATAGCAGTTAATTAGTGACTTGTTATATTATGATCGAGTATAGAATTAAGGTCCTTTCTATTCTTGTTACCCGGCTCCCACTATTTTTATCGGAATAACACACTCCCATGTGAAATCAGGAAGTATCGTCGCTCTACTTCATAGTAGTGATCGAGTTCTTTATAAATCTTAATAGAGGGCAACCGAATGTGTTTCTAGTCTATTAATTTTCATAAAGTGGTGTCCACACCAACCCATCTAATGGATGATTCGATCTTCTTTTTCCCCTTGTTCACTCCCCTCAACCTATACGGTTTCTATGGTTCGTGAACAAGTTAAGTTTATACCATCGACGCAAATCAGTTTCACAATTGAATCTTATCCGGCAACCTATCAGGGATAAAATTTGCTCCAACCGAAGGCATCCAATGCGCTCCGGTAATTTATCCGTCCTCCCGAACGACTACCCCGATAACTCGGAAGCATAGCACATCCGGTTTGGATTTCAATTTCCCGAAAACTCGATGGAGGGAAGGAAAACCTTGAAACCTTATAAACTTAATTATTTGTTGTGGGAGAATTATCGCGATTAACGTTACACTTTGCACATTAATCGTTTAAGCGCGTTTGTGGCATTCATACAATATAAAACAACCAATCACAACCTAGTTGCTACCAACATGTGGTTCATGGACCGTTCCTAGAAAACAAAAACTCCGTAATCTAATTACAAGTCTTCGTCTTGAATCTTCGTCTTCTCGAAATGGATATTCCTCCGGTCTTCGTCATTACATATAAATTTTACATTGAAAATTGCATCCTAGATACAAATTTTTCTAGTAAAATAAATAGGCTCAAAACGGCCTTTACAACCCAATCGAATAAAACGAACGATTCAAAAAATAAGTCCACGAACCACATCCCCATTCAAAAGCATTTATTCAATAAATACTAAATAAATGGAAAGCGTAGAGATACATTGATCCAATCAACAATACGAACCGATCCAATCGATTCACACAATCGGTAATATGATAACGTTCAAAATAATTCGGTCGACCATAAATATTCCAATTAATCAAATTTCCCTTATAAAATGAAATACCATAAATCATTTTAATCATATTAAATCCAATTTAACATGCGGGAGATTAATTTTCAAGAATACACGAAAAAATCGGCCGGGCGAAAATGGCTGCCATGGCCGAGTCGCTGCCGTGACCTTAGTGGCCCGGCACAGCATGGCCGAGTCACTCTCGACAGCTACCGGCCACTCACGGCCCGTGTCTCGACACGGTCGGTCTGCCTGGCGATGGCACGGATCGCTGACACGGCCGTGTCACGGACGGCCGAAGTCACCTGGCGACTTCACGCCCTTTGTCCGAAAAGTCGTCAAACGACGATTGAGCTCGATTTTCGACCGGATATCGAATATCAATATATTTCAACATTCATATCTTCAATATAAATCATATTTCCAAGAAATTAAGATTTATATTTAGACATAAACTTACGAAAAATATAACTACAACGAACGTAAAAATATATACCACGATTATGACTAAAATGATTCCAAATCATTCACCATCTAATCAAGCATTCCAAATGCCAATATCGTATATACGATCGCAAGACCTACGCTCCGATACCCTTTGTTGGGATTCGGTGCCTAAAGCGAAGGCCCGGCGGAGCGGTAAAACGAAAATTAATTCGATCCGAATCCCTACGAGGATCGATCGAGCTACGTATATACGAATATATAAACGAAAAGCAAGAGTCGTAAGAAACTAACCCTCGAAGTCCGTTGATTAAATGGAAACCTTCTCTTGAGCTATTCCCAAGCTTTAGTTGATCTCTACGTATCCGATCCGTTCCAAGCCCTTGAGCGATCCAGCCCGAAAGCACCGCGTCTCTACTTGCCACGCCGGAAAAATGACCGGAATAACAACACTTGATTAACCTCTAAGGTTACGGCTAGAATCAAATGATGAAGCTTTTATTATTACACTCTAAGTGTATAATATATCTCTCAATAATTTTCTCTCAATTTTTCTCCAAGAAAAATGAAGAGGAAGTGAATGAAGAAGATGAAGAATGAGTGTTAAACTCAAAGTCTATCTCTGTCTTTCAATACTCACGTTGGAAGGCTTTCAAACAAGTGAAGAGAGTCTTCTTTTTATGCTCCATAAAATCCTCCCAAATCAAGACTAAATAATTAAATGAATTAATTAAAAGATCTTGTTCCCTTGATACTTCAAGTCTTCCACCAATTAAGGTGGAGACTATGACCAAAGGAAAGAGGAGGGAAAATGGGATGGCCATCTAGAAGGAGCCGGACGAGTTTGGTTCGTTTCGGACTCCGTGAGTCCAAACAGATAAACTCCTATTCCGTTAGATGTATTTGTGTCATTTAATTAATCCAATTAATTAAACATATCAAATACAAAATAACATAATTAATTTCTCCAAGAAATAATTATATTTATGAATTAAATTAATCACCGGTGATATATTTAATTCATTAGGCCGTATATCAATTTATCGATAAATCGATTTAGACATCTAATGTCTCAAATTTAGATATCGATATCTAATATTCATAATGAGAGAATTAGCTTTATTTATTCCGTCATCAATCCTATTGCGCGACTCGGTAGGTCCGTCTCGGTCGGCAATGGGAGGAACCAAAGAGTAGTAGCACCACCTAGCCACGGCGGCTACTGCTGTACCCCAGCGAGAACGAATGATTGGGATCATTCAAGAACCATTCTGTCGTGAATACCGATGGCGTATAAACCCTTCTTTCAAATGTCCCGATCAAGTTATAGGGTCACGGTCAGTCAAACCCTATCTGTACTTGACGCTATGCATGTGTTAATGCAAATCGAGATCATCGAGCTCTCGTGTATCTAATACAGCTAGCTCCAATGCTTTGGCCAAAGAATTATGATCTCATCTGCCAATAACCGCATAGGACATATAACCCGTTCACTAACAGGAGAAAGAATTCTATCTTGGTATTCAGTAGGACCTGCTACTTGCCCATCAAGATGCACGTCGAGGTTGACCCCCGCCTTACGGTTTACAGGGTCGAACTACTCTAATGAAAATCTTGATGTCACAAGCACATCCCTACTAAATCCTCAAGTCGAAGGTTCACGAATACCTATCACAACCTTTCGATTCCGTCATTGACTGTCCCGAAGTGAAATCCGTGTGACGAATTGAGGGTGAGTCGGTTCGAGTATACTAATCCAATTAGCATACCTATAACGTGTGCTCCCACTAACCATTAGTGTTCGACAGGCACTCTCCTTGTCAAAGAACACGTCATACAAGTCTTCACATAAACTTAACGCCCAGTCAAGTTTCATCGACTTGCGAACGATTAAGTATTTGAGCTATAACCTTTCCAGTGCCGACCCCCTTATCCAATAAGGAGTGGAACGTTTTGCTCTCAAATACACGGACTAGTTTCTATATGTTTATTTACGAGTTAGGAATGCCAGTAACTACCAGTAAATAAAGAAACATTCATTTACCTTATATAAATGGTTTACATAATTACAAGTACAATGCCCTCACTCAACAACCTCTGAGTGGCATTCGAGGGCATACTCCTAACATTAATTAGTCGTGTCGACTTTTCTTTCTCAGTTTGTCTTTGTTCACTTCAGTGAGTCTTTTGATCCTTATTGGATATGTGATTCCTTGAGTTTCATTGTCAAGTTGCATCGTGACATATCTGGAGTCAAATCTGCATTCCGATTGGTTATTGTGTAGGATTTTTAGCTGGGCACACTATGGTTATGTGATGATATTTCCACATTGAACCATGCACACGAGACGTAGTTCGTGAGTCTAATTAGGTACATGTCCCACGTATATCCTGGATTCCGTATAATGGGTGGACATGTGCACGGACACATTTCCGGATTAGGCGTACTATGACGTCCATCTTTAAGCCATATTGTTTGGTCGTTCATCCTCCATTTATGGTTGGGTATGTTCGACGGTTTGTGACTAGTTGTTCATATGCCCGAGGGGTATGTCCGACAGTCGGGGTTAATTCTTTGAGATCCATTATTGTTGATCGTTTGGAGTTTACCTTGTTGATGGTATTCTCGGTTATTGTTGATCTTTGTTGATCGTGTTGGAGTTTACCATGTTGAGGGTATTCTCAGTTATTGTTGATCCTTGTTGATCGTGTTTGGAGTATACCACGTTGAGGGTACTCTCGATTATCGTTGATCCTTTGTTGGTCGTATTGGAGTTATCATGTCGATGATATTCTCAGTTTATGTATTGGTTGATCATTGTTATTGATCGTATGAGCATTTGGACTCTACGTCGATATTTCAGGACTCGTTATCTTCGTTTTGTGGTAGTTGATCTACAGATATGTTGTATATTATTGGTTTATCCAGGTTGAGACTTGATTGTAATCCGACGGACAGGATTTTGCACAGATTGGATTATTCTGCACTTGTGAGTTATGATGATGTTTTGAGGATTCTTGGTATTGTTTGAGTACAGTACAGATGTTTGTTGTTGAGTTCATTTCGTCACTTGAGAATGCTAAATGTGGTTTATGGTAAGGATTGAATTGTTATAGATTGCCATGGATTGGTAAGGTTATGACGGTAAGATTTTGGTAGTATTCTTACAGTATTATTACATTGGTATGTAATTATTTATGATGATGTGATCAGTATGGTGCTACTTTATGGAGTTGTTATGATGATTTTTGGTATTTACGGAAATTTTGTTAAAGGAAGATAAGGAATTGATGACCAATGTCTTGATTA
Source organism: Orobanche coerulescens (assembly GCA_033398695.1). Taxonomy (NCBI): domain Eukaryota; kingdom Viridiplantae; phylum Streptophyta; class Magnoliopsida; order Lamiales; family Orobanchaceae; genus Orobanche; species Orobanche coerulescens. The sequence continues at coordinate 134,887,239 of CM065816.1, read as the reverse complement.
TGTTGTTATGATTATGGAATCATAGTATTCTCGATGTTCTTTGTAATATTGTTGCGATTATTGGAGGATATGATAATATACATCTTGAATTATGAATAAGGATTGTTTAGATGTTAGAACACATCGGATTATGTCGTATTGGAGATTTTGAATGTGATTTCGGAATAAGTTGTGTTCTTAAGGAACTCTTGGATTATATGAATTGATGAACATGTTTAAGAGGTGTTGGTGTTTTGGATATGAATATGGAATATTCATATCTAGAACTAAGTTATGTGTTTGGTACAATATTCGTATTGGAATACGAATATGGTTCCGGGTTTGATAAGATTATGATTCACTTTTGAGTTTGAGAATTCATACGTATTGAACAAGTGTTCACTTCAGATAATGGAATTATTTGACACCCTTGGAATATGATTATCTATAATGTCGAACTAATCGGATCGTCCGGATTGATGATGATAATCGGTAATTAGTTCTTATTACAAATTTACAATGAGGAAACTTTTATCCGTATTTAAGATTGAATTTGGAATCGGTAATGTTTAGACCCTTTTGCTATTGGTTTAAATTGATTGTTGATATGACTTTCGGATTGTGGAATCATATTATGGTTATAAGTTCATAATTGATTGGTTTGGATTGTTTGGATTTGTATTTAATCGGGATATTGAGGAATTGTAGCGTTTATTGATCAGTTATATTGATTATCGAGTTGCGGCTTATATTATGGTTATGAGTTCAAAATTGTTTAAATTGTATTGTTCAGTTTTGTGTATGATCGAGGTATTGTTGAGCCGTTGAGTTTGATTGGCTGGCTTTGTCGGTTATTAATTTTTATCGGATTGTTGTTGATTTATTACTTCAATAGGTTGATATGTTTGATCATGGTTTATGACCGTTGTGTTGCGGTTGAGGTCGAAGAGTTCGTAGATTTCTTTTGGTCGGGGCTGAGGAGCTCGAGGACGAAGGCAATAGAATTGGTAACGACTTCGTGGTATCAGTATCGAGGCAAGTTTATACTTGTTCAGTTTATAATATTTAACGAATGGTTTCACTTTCATTTCATTTATAATTCATATAGCAATGATATTATAAATATAAATTGTCGGGATGATGGTTTGAATACTGTGCTCTAGTTCGGAATAAATCATAAGGTATATGATTTAATTGTGTTGGATTGAAGACAGAGATGTGAGTTGTCTTTGATCTATGATATGGAATGTCGGATATCAAGAGTAGTTATTGTGATGACATGGGTATTGGGATAAAGGTTTAATGGTATTGAATGGACGGTACTTTATTTGAGATTATTCGTATAACTGTGTATTCGTTCAGGGATGGCTGTTCATGGAAAGGTCATTGTCTTTGGTTTTGAGGTAATGTAAGTATTGTTCAGTTATGAGGATAATTATTCTAGTGAATTATTGTTTATGTTGTACGATGATGTTTCGTATATTGGGATTCGTATTGATTATTTCGTTGAGGGATGATGATCCCAGGGCTGATTGTATTGAGATTGTTGATCGTGTTGATCATTTGTCGGGGATGATGATCCCGGGATTGTTGTTTTGGATATTGATTAGTCGTGTCGACTTTTCTTTGTCAGTTTGTCTTTGTTCACTTCAGTGAGTCTTTTGATCCTTATTGGATATGTGATTCCTTAAGTTTCGTTGTCATGTTGCATCCTGACATATCTGGAGTCATATCTGCGTTCCGATTGGTTATTGTGTAGGATTTTTGGCTGGGCACACTATGGTTATGTGTTGATATTTCCACATTGAACCATGCACACGAGACGTAGTTCGTGAGGCAAATTAGGTACATGTCCCACGTATATCCTGGATTCTGTATACGGGGTGGACATCTGCATGGACACATTTCCGGATCGGGCGTACTATGACGTCCATCTTTGAGCCATATTGTTTGGTCGTTCATCCTCCATTTATGGTTGGGTATGTTCGACGGTTTACGACTGGTTGTTCATACGCCCGGGGGGTATGTCCGACAGTCGGGGTTATTTCTTTGAGATCCATTATTGTTGATCGTTTGGAGTTTACCTTATTGATGGTAGTCTCGGTTATTGTTGATCTTGTTGGAGTTCACCATGTTGAGGGTATCCTCAATTATTGTTGATCCTTGTTGATCGTGTTTGGAGTATACCATGTTGAGGGTACTCTCGGTTATCGTTGATCCTTTGTTGGTCGTATTGGAGTTATCATGTCGATGATATTCTCAGTTGATGTATTGGTTGATCATTGTTATTGATCGTATGAGCATTCGGACTGTACGTCGATGTTTCAGGACGCGTTATCTTTGTTTTGTGGTAGTTGATCTACAGATATGTTGTATATTATTGGTTTATCGAGGTTGAGACTTGATTGTAATCCGACGGACAGGATTTGGCACAGATTGGATTATTCCGCACTTGTGAGTTATGATGATGTTTTGAGGATTCTTGGTATTGTTTGATTACAGTACAGATGTTTGTTGTTGAGTTCATTTCGTCATTTGAGAATGCTAAATGTGGTTTATGGTAAGGATTGAATTGTTATGGATTGCCATGGATTGGTAAGGTTATGACGGTAAGATTACGTTGGTAGTATTCTTACAGTATTATTACATTGATATGTAATTATTTATGATGATGTGATCGATATCATTGTTGAGTATTGTGGCTGACCCCATCGTGGGCTTTATTTTTAGGTACTCGGAGATCGATCTAGTAGTGGTCGTGAAGGGATGAGCTTCCCGGGTGATACTGGCTGTGGCATGTTTTCGGAGAATTGAGTATTTATTTCTGGTTGTTTTATTTCCGCTGCAAATGTGTATTTTGAATTGTGTTTTTCTCCGCTGCGTGTGTATTTCAAAATGGCTTTCTGGTATTTTTATCAACTCATGTATAACTTTCAAAGTGCCCCTTTGGGTGTCTCGTAAACTTGGGTTATTTCGTTAAACTCTTTTTCCCTAAATTATTTTATCGGTACGTATAAGTGGTGGCTTAACATACGTTTTGAAACTGTTGAGTTTTGGCGTTTTCGCCTTGTGTTTTTCAACTGATATTTTGTGACGGTATTTGAGAACTATGTTTTGCTAAATGTTTTGGGTATTTAAAATGTTACCGTCATCGGCCTTTTGGCATTTTTAAACGTTTTTGAAATGGTTTTTAGCCTGGTGAGTTCCAGCGCGGGTCCCACGGCGCTGTAATATCCCGGATGGTTTTGGGGGTGTTACACACGAATCCGACTTTAGTATTTGCTTCGTGTATTATTTTATATTCTTTATGTGATTTAATAGCATAATATGATTTATTAGTTGATTTAATTATGCCTAATTAAATTAAATAGATTTATTAACCACTTGAATTAAAATTATTTAATTCATACTCTTAGATTAATAACTAATTGTTGTTGCGCCATAAGATACCTATTTGACTGCATAATGTGTCTCTAGTTATATCACACAGGAATTATATGTTTATATACATATAATTATATATATAATTATATATTTAATTTGCATGCATATATATAGATATGACATGCAATTAGGCTACATTCCTAGTCGACTTTAGATGACTAAAATTCTTCTGCCAACGAAGTACAAGGATAACGGAACTTCATGTGTATTCCTAAATCCCATTGAAATCGTGACCATATCTCGATTCTAAACAAAATAATTACGTTATTGAATAATTTATTATGGACGAACTCATGATTATGTGAAACGTATTCACTTCCTTCTCTTGTTTACGAATATGGCTAATGCAACTAGTTCGAAATTCAACATCTTGGACTCAGAATGATTTGATGCCATAAACGAGATTCTGATTTTAAGATGTTAGCGCCACACTATTTTGTTCATACAGACGATCAACCGTTCAAAAAGGTGAAAGCAAGCGCACTAATGTCTTAGGCGAAATATCGACCCCAACTTATGGTAGGAATATCTTTAGATGAAATCCCCAACGAACTGCGGGATGCCCTTAAGGGCCATTTCGAGAATATTGTTTCTCGAGTTGACCGTGCAGTGGGAAGAAATCCAGTTGCTTTATTATAACAAGTTAATAATTTCGATAAAGATATGCTCCGCCCTAAGGTTATTTTTTTTGGTGAAAAGAAACTCACAAAAGCCGACATGATCCAGAAAAAAACTTTCCAATTTCCCTACTTAAGTGCTTATACTAGTGAATCAGTATATGATAGAGTACGATAATGTTAGGCCCGCCGAGACAAAGCAAATTGTCGAGGCTAGTAATGGCAAATTGAAATATGAAAAGAACCCCGACGAATAGGGTGCCACTTCCAAACCACATGGAATGAACTCGCATGATGAAAATGGATGTGGCAGTCTCAGACGTAGTCGTGGTCATGGAGGCTCTTCCATTCTTCCAAAGTAGCGAGAAGAGATGATGCTCCTGGCTCCCATGAAACGAGTTGATTCCTAATGTGAGATTGCTGTCATTGGTATACGAACTATCATTCAAACAAATATTTCACAGTGAGTTAGAAGATATATTGAGATTCCGATGAATAGGAGACTCACTATATAGAGGAACGCGACCATGACATGACCCCTAATGTCACTTTCATATTTACCAATGGCAGTACTACACCATACGTGCCAAAGTCATTAGACGCCCCATCTGAGTGACTAATTTTATCGGTAGACATTTTGATATTTTTCTGTAATGGACTGATGCATTTTGGTTTAGAACAAGATATTATTTTTGCTTACATAAACAATTGATTGACTTTATTCAAAGTACCGAATATTGTTCCTATGCTTATGGTTCAGAGTTTTTAATACTCGTGTTCTTTTTTGACGAATGAATCGAGGAACACTCGAGTGAAAGGCTGATGGTAATGGCCTATTACGTATTAGCGACTGTGACGATTGGATCATTCCACTTCATTGAAGGACGCGGCACCCCCGGTTCTTGATGCCTAACAGCACTGTTTTATTGTCACCGACACTCTATATGCATTGAGAGTGACTAACTCTAACCTTACAAATCTTCAAGGACGTACATATCAACAACTTTCATTTTGAAACCTATTATGAGAATGGAATATAGTATCTCTTTATTATCTTTAATGAGTGTGGTCAAAAGCGCATCTTAGAGAAACTTACGAGTTAATCTAGTGGACTGTACGTCACTGTAACACCCCAAACTAGGTGGCTATCACAGTGCCGTGGAACCCTAACTGGGACCCACCAGGCGAATAAAATACAATGATTTAAATAATATAACTGTAGTACCGAACCACATTATATTACCAATTTCTCCGATGAGGAGTTTCAGGTACAATACACCCAGGATTACAGAATACATATATATTTCATATGAAGATGAAATATACAACACCAAATTAAAATGAAATTCCAAACGGAAGTACAACGGAAAACACACATGAAGGAAACATCAATAGCTGAAAGGACTGGGGGGCCCTACTAGTATCACTGGGACTCCTCGCCGTCACCGTGCTCTTCCCGTGCCTTTGCATTGCCATGACCTAAAAACAACATCCCCAACGGGGTCAGTTACACAAAACAACAATCCTCAAGAGTTGAACAAATACAATAATCACATGTCTTAGTTATGAAATCAAGTCTGAAAGAGGGGCATCATAGTACGCCCGAGATGGGATGTGCAAGTACACAAGTCGCCGAGTGTTCGGAAAACCCGCATAAACACACGCACTTGTGCCTAACTAGTCTCACGGAGGCACGTTACCGTATACACGGTCCAATGTGTCGGACTACCCGCATAACACATAACCATGGTGTGCCCGACTAAAAATTCCACCCATATACCATCCGGCAACGCAATACGATTCCGGAAGGTCACAAGAACAAAAGCGACCATAATGAATAATAACGAATAGAAATCCGACAAGGGCCAAGAATGACTCACCGTGGTGAATTAATAACACAATGGGTGATAGCTCAAATGAAATGATTGGAACCGTCGTTACTCGTGAATGAGATGATTAGTTTGGTAATTACAAGTCTCAACATGATTGATATACTATGAATAAATTATATGTATTAATGAACAACAACGAAAGGAATGATTATCCTTTTAACTGAGCAAGAATTAACTTGCCTGGAATAAGAGAAAAGGGTACGTACGACGAGGTACCACAGTTGAAGGAATCGACAACTCCGAACCTAGACAAGTTCATAATCAACTATCAATAGCCCATCAGTAGGAAAATAAGTTGGAATCCACACGAAAATACTACCCACGATACATGTATTCCGGTAAGAAAACCTCTAGATGGTGAATCACACTCAACCATCCCAAATACTCAACAATTCTGGAAAATACACCAATAAATCCGTAGGAACACATGTATCCAAGGTATATAATCCATACTCAACATATTCCAACACATTAGCAAGCTAACTCGAAGAGATCGGAAGGAAAACCCCCAAATCCCAAAATTCAAGGGCTATACAAAGTTTACCTTGATTTGGAGTGGTGGAGAGGATTAAACGTTGAATAATTCGAACTAGGAGCTTGAAGATGTTGATAGATGTTAGTAGCTCGAAGAGATATTCACAAATCGCCCAAAATCTCCCAAGGGAGGAGGAGAAGTGGAAAAATGATGAAATGGGGCTGACATCATAAGGTAGTGGAGGTTACATATAGATTAAGTCTGATATGTGCTAACTGGGTTTCTTTGTGTGTAAGGTTTAATTTCTATTAGCTCGGCACATATAGGCTGGGGTGATATTATTTGTATGAGGATAGCGTGCGCTAGCGGGTTCACAGGGTAGTCCATTGAACTCTGCCTGCATCATTAGCGTGCTCTACGTATATGGTAGCGTGCGCTAATGCCTTACTCTTAGCATACGTTAACCGAGTTTAACACGCGCTACCTGATAGTTGGTGTCCAGAAAATGGGAGTCCAGAACCTACTGTTCACCGCCTGCTTGAGCATTAGCAAGCGCTACTACGGTTGCTTGGCGTGCGCTACTAACACAGCTAGCGTGCGCTATCTCCTACTCATAGCGTGCATTATGAATTCTCTATCTCAGTCCAGTACCTACTGGACTGTCTGCCTCAAACACAGTAGCGTGTGCTAATGTTAACAGTTAGCGTGCGCTACCAGTACTCAAATAGCATGCACTATAAAGGGTACGTAGCATGCGCTACGCCCCACACACAGGCTACCAAAATGATGATAACGATAATAATCTCGTCTCGATTCACAACAGGGTTGAAGGACGAATGATAACTGATACACGATTCAGAATACGCCGAACGGTGAATGCAATGAATGAATATGAATGATGAATGATTAGTAAAGAGTGAAAATTACTGAGTGATAATTACTGTATGATAATAAATGAATTCACAACCAGGTATTACAGTCACTGCAATTAGGGTTGTTGAATCCTATGCGATTACCGATAACGAACTTTGGGATGCTGACTCATCCAGGCTTCGGCGTGACTGATTGGGGTCGCCTTGTTCCTCAATTGTTTGATTCGCCGCTCTAAGACTCGTACAGGACGCTCCTAGTACGTATGATCATCCGCGATCTCGATTTCATCAAACTGAAGTATGTGACTCGGGTCAGCAACATACTTCCACAACTGAGAGACGTGAAACACATTGTGAAGTCGGCTCAAAGCCAGAGGTAAAGCCAATCGATAAGCTAGACTACCTACTCGATCCAAATTCTCAAATGGTCTAATGAATCTCAAACTCAACTTTCCCCTCTTCCCAAAATGGAAAATACCTCGACTTGGGAATACCTTGACCAAAACGTAGTCACCTGGATCGAACTCTAATGGTCGACGACGATTATCCGCATATGATTTTTGTCGACTCTGAGCGGTCAACAAACGACTCCTGATCAACGCTACCTTCTCGCGGGCGGCTATTAGCATATCGGGTTCAGTACCGATGGATTCTGATAAGTCATCCCAACACAAGGGAGATCGACAACGACATCCGTATAAGGCCTCGTAAGGAGCCATCTTAATCAAAGCATGCCAATTGTTGTTATACATGAACTTTATCAACGGTACTTGTCTTCCCAATCATCTTTCCAATCGAGACCAAATGCCCTCAACATGTCCTCTAATGTCTGAATAGTTCGCTCTGATTGACCGTCGGACTGAGGGTGAAAAGCTATGCTGAAATTTAGCTGAGTTCCCATGGCACGATGAACGGATTTCCAAAAATTTGACACGAATCGCCCATCACGATCAGAAACGATACTCTTAGGAGTACCATGCAATCTCACGATCTCTTTAATGAACAACTAGGCAAGTCTCTCGGGACCCCACGTATCCTTGATCTCAAGGAAATGACCTGACTTAGTTAAACGGTCCACAATTACCCAAATCGTATTTATGACACGATGACTCATTGGCAAACTCGTGATGAAGTCTATTGAAATATCCTCCCACTTCCATTCTGGGATAGGAAGCGGTTTCAGCATACCCGCCAGTCGTTGATGTTCTATCTTGACTTGCTGACAGGTCAAGCATCTCGAAACAAATTTTGTGACTTCTCGCTTCATATTACTCCACCAATAATTTTGTTCCAAGTCTTTGTACATTTGGCTAGACCTCGGATGGATGGAATAAGGGGTAGCATGAGCCTCTCTCAAAATAGAACTTTTTAACTCTTCATCCCCCGGAATGCATAACTGGTTCTTAAATCGCAAAAGTCCATCCTTGTGGACCAAACATCTAGGGGCTTTCCCCTGATCCACATCCTCTCAAATGCGCAACAAAAATGGGTCTGAACCCTATTTCGTTCTGATCGCCTCTTCCACTGGCGATGAAATCTCTAGCATTCAAAGTTGCCCCTGCATTTGCTGTAACCATACCTCGATCTCAGGCCTTAGGAATTGTTGGCCACTAAGTATACTAGATACAGCTTGGAAAGTGTTTTAAACTACAAGCTGTACGGTTTTAAATCTGAGTGCGTAGCAGAAGTCTTAAATACAGTAAGTTGCTGTGGATACAACAACTCGATGTGTAGTGTATACTTAAATAATCACAGTTAATTAAAACAATAAAGGCAGAAGGTAAATAACACAATATTTAAAGTGGTTCGAGGTAAAGCCCTCTACGTCCACTGGTCCTCCACACAGGAGTAAAAAGTTTATTATAATTACTGCGTACACAACTACGTAATTATAACCAAACCTAATCAATATATCGTTCACACAGATTGATATAATGATCTTAGCTTTCAACCGTTCACACAGATTGGTTTGAGCTAACACTTTGGCTGGCTTCTTCACACACAGTTCTAAAGCTTCGTCTTCTTCGATGCAATTCCGTCACACACAGTTTGGGAGTAACAAAGATTCTCAGTCCACACAGGGCTGATGGGTTTGTTCAAGGTTTAGAACAATATATGAACAACAGCTTTGACTTTCTGAGCTTCTAGTTGATGATGTGTTGTTTACGATTTGAGCACTGTATATCTCTTCTTTCAGAATAGCAGTGAGCTTTGGAGATATGTTTTGCTCTGATATATATGATAATAACTTCGTAAGTTTTTGGTAACTGATCTTCAAAGCCTTGGGAGGATATATATAGTCTTCTGAAATATATCCATTGAGATAAATCCGTTGAGCAAGATTTCGTTCCAACGGGATGATGTGTTTGAATAAAACACGATCCGGATTTTGCGCTTGTTTGAAGATCTCTAACGACTTTGATATTTAAATACTATATCCTTTAGTATTTAAATATGTCTTCTTTAACAGGAGTTTGACTTTCGCGAATAACAAATATTCCTTCTTGTCCTGTTTGAAATTGTATGGAATGATAGCTGTGTTGTCGATTCGAGACAGCTTCCATACTTGGTGTTTATGAGATTTCTTTGCTATATGATAGGTTCCACTGTATGCTGGATCTACGAGAGGTCTTCGATACAGGTTGACACTTTTGATCAGCTTTTTGATACAGTTTGCTTACTGTATGCTGGATTGGCATATTGTCAAAACATCTTATCACCACTATTCGATACAGGGATTGTTCATCCTAACTGTTTCGATACCGGGTATTGTTATCCCAATAATTTCCCCCTTTTTGACAATTTGCCAAGACTTAAATCTTTCAAGCCATCTTGATGATGCCAAAACCTTCTTCATGAAGCTAATAACCTTCTTGATGACTTCGGGCAGATAACTTGGTCTTGTGTCGAATGATCTGGCTTTGAGCAACTTAGTCTAATTTATGAACTGCTTGGAGGCGAGTTCGATACATCTAAGAGTTTTTACAGCTTTAAGCTTATGATTGGTGCGCAGTCACAATCTTACAATGTATTCTAGATGCATACAACTGAATCTATGAATTGTTCGCAGACAAGTTCGTACAGCTTAATTTTTAAACAAGTTTCTATACTTGTTATTAATTTCAGCAATTAAATTAAATTATGTAATCATACAGTAACACAGTAGATTACGAGTTGTAATCTTTCAAGACAGGCAAATATTTTATTGATATTCAAAATAGAGTACAAGGATTGCTGTTTTGAAAGCATAATTACAAAAAATACAAGGAATTTAACTCCTATAATCTGAGTGTCTCCATGGGCTTTTGTCAGGATCGTTCTCGGTTCCACGCCACCAATGCTATAGGGAATCATTGCCTCAATCTAAGTAGATTGCTCTACCATCGTATGATTTGTCGAAGGCGAGAATCCAGTCCTCTGGATGGGTGATCCGATCTTCTCGTCTATGTTTGGACTTCATTTCAATTTGGAGAGGAAGTTTTCCTTCTTCTAACATCTTTGTAAATTTATCCGCAGCCTCCGCTAAGGTTTTATATCCTTTGAAGATGGCGGATTCCCTGACGAGTTTTGCAAAATATCTCATCAGTTCATTTTTCCTCCATTGCTTCACTTCTTCAGCAGTGGGATGGCAGTTGGTTGGCACACGAATTCCAGAAGGCCTTTGGATCATGTTTTGCCATGGGACGCTGGGATCATGGAACTCAGGTCGAGAACCTGAAATCCTGTATCCTTGAGCGGGTGCAGCCAATTTGTTTAGTTCTGCAGCAATGCTGTCTTGAGCAGCATTGAATTCTCTTTCATGCTGAAGCCTTGTTCTCCTCACGGCTTCTCTTGCTTCTTCCCCCTTTTTGGCATCATCAAGGTATGATACCTTTTCATCAAGACATCTTAGGATTTCCAGAGCGGTATCTTGTTTTGTCTCAATTTTTGACATTCTCTCAACAAGGGAGGAGAGCACCTGTGACATATCTTTGATGTTCTTGTCATGGGATCGCAGTTGAGAACCAGATTCGATCATAGTTGATGCTGTCTTGGCCTCGGACACACGTAGCTTGGATTGCTCTTCTCGTAGGATCTTCTCCTGCTTCTCTTGGAGATTGCTCAGGGCTTGCTTGAAGACTTCTGGCAGGACAGTGAAGGATTCCACCACTCGGGAGACTTCATGCTTCAGTCCAGTCATTTCTTCAACGGCAGATGTGTGCATCCAATCAAGAGCTTTTTCTACTGAGTGTAGAGCATCGACTGCATCCTGAATAAATACAGTTTGGAGGCCAAGAGCACGTAGGCGCTCTTTTCTCGTTTCAGTGCGGGGAGAATCTGGCTGGGCGAAGTCCTCGACTCCATTTAACCTTCTCAAATTCACATCAGGACGTGAAGTGAGTCAGACATCCTCAGGTATAGTACCGTCGTCGGATTCCACGGTTGATGGGGCGGGAACATCTGTTTTGGGTACGGTAGCAGGGGGTGCGACATCCTCCTGTGTCGAAGGGATTTCTGCAGACATGGATACAGGAGGGACTAATTCCTCCTGTTATCTCTTTGCATCCGCGTGTTCCGGCAGAGGGACTGATTCCTCTTGCTGGAACGCACGTGATTCTTCTTCTTCGGCAGCGATAGCAGGCTCGGGTGCCTGTTCCGAATCATTTTCTTCTTCCTCGACATGAGGGCCTGAATCCTCATTGTCAGGAACATTGTCTTGCTGTGGCGAGGGGGGCTCATTGCGGCTTGATGGCCCTTCATCATTCTTGGCTTGGGAAATTTCTCTTTCCTGAGCCTCCTCACGGCTCATTCTCAAACTTGCCTGGAAGGCATCATCGTCGTCGTCTGAATCGTGGTCTTCTTTTGGACTTTTAGGAGATTCTTTGGACTTATCCTTTCCTTTCCTTCTGGCATCTGATTTGTGCAAAAGATGGCTTTCAATTAACTCTTTGTAGCATAGATTATCCCATTGGATTAGGGCTTCAACTTCTTTTGAGTCCGTCACTTCCAACACGAATCTTTCTTCATTGCTCCACTCGCTCCAGTTGTACAGGGTATTGTATGGAGCTAGCCTATAGCTCTTCCATTGAAGAAATCTTTCATAGGCCTGTTCAATTTGCACAGAAAGAAGGGTTTTATTGATAATAGTGTCCGGGGAGGGACTTCGTACAATATTTGTGTCCGCTGTAGCTATTGGTTCCTCTACAGGTGTGGAAGCCTATATCGGAGAGGGATTACTTACAGGGGATGGTGCCCCGAAGGAAGGTGGATCCTAAACGGGTGTGGAATCTCGTATAGGAGAAGTAGCATTTAGCTCCGAAGGGGCAGCCGACTCGCTAGAGTCTTCCAAGTTGGCAGATGTCCTATCATCCGTCATAGCCACCAAAGGCTCGGGATCTACTGTCGATACAGTAGCGGGCATCTCTTCCACAGGGGTTGGGCTCGGGGGTAGTTGATCAGTGGGTTGTGCCACGATTGGAGCATCCTCGGAGGGTTCTGTAGATTTAGCTTTTGTGAGCCTCCTTAGCTTCCTTTTCGGCTTCACAGCAGCAACTGGTGTCTTGCTGTGAGATCTTTTTCATTTTTTTGAAGAGTCAACACTCTGGTACTTCGAAGAAACATCTTTCGGATTGGCAGACAAGGGCATTCTTCGGACGTATGGTCGGTTGGCGATTAGGGTGCTCTGGTTAAAGGATGAAGGCTTGACGCCTCCTAAATAGATCCGGGAACTTATTTTCTTCGCTTTTGTGGATAATGGAAGTCCGCACTTCATCAAAATTTGGTTTAGAAACAAAGCAAACGATTTCTTTTGAGTAGCAGGTTTGGACACCTCCTCCTGCAAACGTTTCAGAATAATCTGACACCAATTGACCTTTTCACAGGTTATAATTGCTCCCATCATCCTAAACCTAAGGTTTGTGCACATCTCAAATGCACATGTACGATTCTCAATGATGCGACAGCAAAAATCATGCAAATACACAAACGGTAGACAAAAATTTTTCTTGTGACAGGTAGTGTGAACAGATTCAACCAAAGCTGAGCCGGTGAACAGGCCATGTACTCGGTCAACAGATCTTGAGACCCAAAAGTCTCAAGGTCTTCCATGGTCAGGCCATCAGCGGGCAGCCTGAAGATGTTCTGGAGAAGTTCTTGGTTGACGCAAATCTCCACTCCTTGAATGACGGTGGTGATGTTAGCGACGTGGCCTCCCTGGGCCAGCGACGGAAAGCGGACGGAAGCGTTGAGGTATAAGTCCTCAACCAAATGAATGTTGTATTTCTCGGCAGTGTGGCTCCCAAGGCGGTAAAGGCCTTGCTGACGAATTCTGGTGATGACGAACTCCATGGATTCGACGTCATCAGTTTCAGCGTAAATGCGCTCCATCACGATAGATCTGGAGAAGATCCGTCCATCAATGATGTTTGAGGCTTTCTTCAGAGTGGATGCCATTGATGAATCTCAAGAAAAGATGAAAAGATTCAAGAAGAATATGCAGTGAATACAGAAAAACTTGTAGGCTGAATTGCTTGAGTGCTCTTAAAATATGCAGAAGGCGTAAAGAGTGTCAAATGGGATTTGCAGTCCTTTTATAGTAGGTGGCGAAGAAGGGTTTTCAGAGAATGAATGGTCAGATTTAAGGGATGGGAACCGGCATTTGAAATGAACGGTCACGATGGACTGAGTTTAACTGGTATACTTATCCATTGAATTTTAAAATAGGAGAGGGTCCCACTTCTGACATTTTTTGTTACCCTTAATGCCTGAAACAGCGGTATTAAATATTAAACAATTTGAAAACATCGCGGCTTTTGAGATTTGATTATCCAGATGTCGTGTAAGGCATTTAATGTAAATGACGTTTGATATGAAAACATGGCACGTGGACAAAAATTATTTTTAAAAGGAAATATTATAATATATAATGAATCGAATTCCGATAGCATGTGCTGTATCCGTGACGATACAGCGTTCCCCCTTAAAAGGTACATATAGGTTTCAATTCCATACAGCAACTTTTGGATTAATGCTGTATTCATGGGTCATACTGTATTCCCCCTTAATTATTGCACACGTCAGCTGTAGGATGATTCATATTGCTTTGTTCCCTACAGTGCTGTATTGAAGGTTCTGAGTGTACAGATAATTAATGGTGGTGTAATACTCGAGATTTTTTGTTCCGGATTCATTGAGTTTTCGGGGTTTTATTGGATTTTTATTGTCCTCGTCGTTGGAATTTTGTGCCATGTTTAGGTGTGCCTTGTTAGGACATGTGTTTGGAGGCGTTTCGTATCACTATGTGAGTTTCTGGGTTTTTGTGGTGTAGCGCACACTAATGCTTGTGGCATAGCGCACGCTACGGCGTTGTGGTTAGCGCACGCTACTGAATGTGTAGCGCACGCTAAATGGCAGTCCAGAGGCAGTCCAGGAGCTACTGGACTGGGACTGGGGCTTTGTTAGCGCACGCTAAGGTCGATAGCTAGCGCACGCAAGCGACTTCTTAGCGCACGCTCTTTCTTCTTTCTAGCGCACGCTACCCGGTAGGTGCAGTTCTGTCCAGGGGCCACTGGACTGGTTTCGTGACCCGTTACCACGCGCTACGCTCATGGGTCTAGCGCACGCTAACAGTGTTATTCGGTAAATTCTGGGCATTGACCTCGTTAGCGCGCGCTAATGCTGTCTGGTTAGCGAACGCTAATGACTGTCCAGTATAAATACTGGACACCAGGCTTCACTTCATCATTCTCACTTTTCTTCATCCCTTCCGACGGGAGTGAGCTCCAGAGGCGATTTTGAGCGATCTTCTTCTTCTAGCTTCATCTTCGAGCGGATTTGTAGGTGTTTAACAACATCTAATCGTCTTCTTGGTCCAAATCAAGGTAATCTCTTCTTAGAACCCTAGTTTCATGAATTTGGGGTTTTTCCTTGGATTTGTGATTCTTACCCGATCTCATCCGATCGGTTGTGTATTCTTGTTTGTCTTTACCGTAATCTTCAGATTTTGTTAATCGTTCATCGATTTATATCGCCCAGATCAACGATTCTTGATTTCTTTGAGAACACTTATATCCTTGTTGTTTTTCGGATCGTTTCGGATTTCGATTAGTGTTATTGATTCGTGGTGATGTTATTTTCGTAGTATTCGTGGGATTGCCGAATCCTTGGTCGTTTTTGGAAGATCGAGAACTATCCGACCGTATCCGTTCGTTGTTCGGTTTCTCGTGGTATCGAGGCAAGTATCTTGTCCATACGTTTCATGTTTCGTAGGCATAATTATTGATAAATGATTTTATGCGAAACCCAATGTTTAATGAACGTAAAAAGGGATCGGTATGTTCTCGATAAATGTTGTCTCTCAACGATAATTCGTGTACTTCATGAATATATATGTTCTCGGAATATGTGTGTTGGTTCGGTATGTTGAAAGATGCTATGATCACTTTGAGTGAGTTTAATAGACCGTAATCCTTTGCCGGGGATTACGTAATGTTATGTGTACTTATTCGGTAAGAACGTAATGTGTGTGATATTAGTTGTTACTCCTTTGAAAGGAGGTTGTGATGTTTAAGTGTTGCTTGGCTGGATGTTCTACTCATTGTTATGTGATCATTGAAAGTGATGTGCCTCCTGGTAGGATTGATAAATCTCCGGGATCCATACTTGTTAGTATGGGTCGGGCGTGACCGTAGGGTTATCCACCGGGTATGTCTTCCAGGGACTCCGAGGTTCGTGGCTTGTTAGCCCGATGCCGGGATAACTGATGGGGTTATCATCGGGTATCTCTTGCGGGGACTCCGAGGTTCGTAGCTTGTTAGTGCGATGCCGGGATAACTTATGGTTGTGGTTTGGTTATGTACGTATCTGTGCTTGTAGTCACATGACTGCGGTTATGGTGACACGTGATTTGATATAGTTTCCCTGTGGGTTATTCACTCGGGTTTGTTCTACGGGAGTATCTAAGGTCCGTGGCTTGCTAGCACGGGACGCGAATAATCTGTGGAAACGGGTTGTTATGGTATGATCGGGTCGTGGACCCCATGTATTGTTATCGAAATAAATGTTTTGGGGAAATGACTTTTGGGCTATGTCCCTAAATATTTTCGAAAGGCTTGAGAATTCTTAAACCCCAAATGTTTTCAAAACTCCCGAGATCATAAAATGTTTTTACAAGACATATATTGGGTTTGCCCCTACCTTTTGATTTAACCGTTTTGATCAAGTGATTTAACCCAAGAAGTATGTTTATGATTATTATGTTCCGTGGAGTCTGATATGTATGGCTTGTATTTGTATTTTATACTTGCACTAGCAAAACAGTGGAGTTTTGCTAACTCCCGAGTATTCGGGGGGTGGATGTCTGTATTACGTCCAGGTACTTGCTGGTTGCTGGGGAGCAAATCACAATTTCGATACGAAGGATGATGGAAGACGACGATACTAATTACATGAAGACCAATTGCAGAGTATTTGTTAGAGTCTTGTCGGCTAACCCTCCGATGGTTTGTTCTCCCGTTTTATGGTAGTGTTATTGTATTCTAGCCCCTGCGTGGGTATGTGTTCTGAGAAAGAATCGTGTATGTAATGATGTGTGTGTTGAGATAAAGATCAAATCAGTCTGATGGTCCTTCATATAGCCATTTCGGCATATGATTGATGTATTATTTTTGTATTTAGCCTGGTAGATACTCACGGAGAGTGTCTGCGTCGCTGTAATATTCCCGATTGGTTTGGGGGCGTTACAGAATATGGTATCGGAGCTTAGGTTGAGGAAACCTAGGCTGTCGGGTTGAGTTGTGTGTTGTCGTGTCTTATCTTGTCAGATTTGGTCTGACTGAGTGGTGTCGCGATCCCTCATCTGAGTTGTCGGTCGTGATTCGTATCGAGGTGCAACCATCATCTTCGTGCGATCTGTGGATGTAAGTCTCCCTACTTTGCTGTGTCTCGTGTTATACGAGTTTATGTGATTATGTGTTATTATGTGGAGTTTAACTATGCCTCGTGAATACTTACACCATACTTGTTTGATTCTCGTATTGTGCTGGGATAAAGAGTAGTACCGGGATGTATATATGTATATATATATATATATATACACAACCTTGAGTGAAATCATTTTTACAGGAGCGATGTTTTGGATTGGTTATTCAATAAAAGTTTATCAATGTGGTATTTTACACTTCAAATGTTTTGGGGAAGTCACGTAAATTCTATTTAAAAACATCCTTCGAGGAGGAAAAATGATTTGATTTTCGTAGGATGACCTCGAGACCAAAGATTTTGGGAATTCAACTACATATATTTTTGTTCATCTTGCATTGAAAATTTTCAAAACTTGATTTTTAAATGCTCAAACGAGGTCTATCAAAAGTTTACTTGAGACGTGACTTTTGCCTTCGACTTTTCTGTTTCATGAAGTTCGGTTAAAAGTTATGTAGTGAGGATGAAAATTGTTGCCGTTTGAATTCGTATGTTGTTGTTTATTTTTAACCTTCGACTTTTGGTATCATTTAGTATATGCTCATGAATGTGTTGCTGGATTAGAATGGCTAGCGCGCGCTAACGTGGCATGGCTAGCGCACGCTAAGTCTCTGTTAAATCATACACTAATTGGTCTGAGCAGAAGCTCAGAAACTACATTCTGGTCGTAAGTCTAACTTTTGCGATTGTTAGGCTGACCGTTTGAGACCGTACTCTTTGTGTGTTGTTCAGGAATAACAATTGTTCTGTGTGGTTATGTGTAGTTTGAACTGTGTTCTTGTCCGCTGCGTGTGTAAAGTTCAAAATGACTGTTTGGTACTTTTACCAAATAGTGTGTGTTTTAAAATGACCTTTCGGGTTCGTAAATTTGAGTTATTTCGTTGACCCTTTTTTCTAACTCTTTTGTCGGGTGACTTAACGTATATTTTGAAACTATTGTGTTCTCGCGTCTTCGCCTTGTAATTTCAAATGATATTTTATGACGGTATTTGGTATTTGGAAAATGACTTTTGGTGAGTATTTGGAAAGTATTACCGTCATCGGCCTATTTGGCATTTTTGAACGTTTTTGAAAATGGTTATCAACTTGGTGAGTTCCGGTGCAGAACCCGTACAGAAAATGATTTTGATATAATGAATGACTTTAATTTCATTGCATTTATAATTCACATAACAGCGGCATTATAAATGAAGATTTTCGGGATAATAGTTTGTATATTGTGCTCTAGCTTGAATTAAATCGTAATATGTATATGATTTAATGGTGTTTGATTAAAGACGAAGATGTGAATATCTTGCTATGTGTTATGATCTTTCGTTGCCATAGGTTGTTGTTTGTTAGTATGCCGAGGGGCAGAGGTCGTGGTCGTAACCGTGGTGCTGATGGCCACGGGGATTAGATGCGGAATCGATAGAACGTCGCTGGGAATGATTTTAGTTTGGGTGTTGCTACTATATTGCAACAAGTAGCGACTCAGATGACTCAGTTGACCCAGGTGGTTCAACGTAGCATTGTCGGTGTAAATCAATGGCTTCGCGAGGTAGTTCGTTTGAATCCCCCTCGATTCGCCGGTGCTGCGGATGCGTTGGGCTGGGATGGTTGGATTTTCCAGTTGGGAAAGATTTTCGAGGCTGTCAGATGTCCTGAAGAGCGGAAAGTACCTATCGCTCAGTACTTCTTGACAAAGATGCGGCTAATTGGTGGGAAGCTGTTAAACCTCGTGATCGTGATGTCACGTGGGCGGAGTTCCAAAAATTTATGGAAGTTGAGTTATGTCCGAAACCGATTAGAGAGCAGAGGATTCGCGAATTCTATTTGGCAGAACCGCAAGATATATCGGTGTCTCAAGCTATCATCGATTATAGCAAACAACTCAGATATGTGCGAGATCGGGTGAGAACCGAGGAAGAGAGGATCCTTCACTTTGACAGACGGATGAAGCCGGATATTCGCGTGTATATGTCGGGATTCAATTGCACTTCGTTGAGGGACTATCAATATCGAGCATTAGCCCATGAACTAGCTTCGTTATCATCAGAGCGTGTGCCCGAGTCGAAGAAGCAGAGGAAGTCCGATGACCGTGTGGACGGTGCAGGAGTTGGTGTTTCTAGTTTTTAATGTCGTAGCCTTTCCGCTGTGAAGCTCCATCGCTCGATGCGTGGAACTGAGAGTTCCAAGTCGTCTACTCTGACTCCTGGTAAAGCCAGAAGATGTTTTAACTGTAATGTGGCGGGACATGTTCGTGCACATTGTCCTTCTCCGCCAGTAACGTGTTACAAGTGCGGACTCGAGGGACACCGGGTTCAATTTTGCGAGTTCGACACTGAACCTTCCGAGGTACGGACTTGAGCGCTGATATCACGATCGACTCCGAGTAGTCCCGGAGGGTCGTGGTCTATCAGTTGTATGTTGAGTTTTTTCCCTTGCTTTGTTGTTTCAAATTTCATAGATTAACTTCTTTTATTTGAAGTGGATCGGATTTTGAACTCTGTACTTTCGACTCATTTATGTTCATTGACATTTTCTGAACTTGTCCTGTCTTGTGCTTTTGTTGATCGAACGAGTTGTGGTATTGTTTCAGAATAACCCATTTGTCGTTATGACTTTCCAATTGCTATTCCCTTTCCTGTGGATCTTATGTGAATGCACATCTTGTTGTCTTCACCGGATCGTATATTGTTTCGAGTCAAGATGTGAACTTTGGGGTTGTTGTTCGAGTATTATTGTTCGTCGTGATTCGAATATGATCGTTCGACTGATGTGTCTCGGTCGTTGTGGTTCGATCGCTTGTTGTCCAGTCTTGTTAGTCTTGTATCGGAATTTTTGAACATTTAGATTTCTTCGTAATTTCCTTGAGCTCGGGAGATTAACTTCGTTTTAGATCTTCTAATCCTTGTGTGTAGAATTTCGTATTTGTTCAGCGATTAGATCGCATTTTGATTGACGTACTGTTCGGGCTGGTCAATCATATTGATTTTGTTCGTTGCGTTCTGTTATCTTTCTGATGTAGCGACATGCATGGTAGCAGCCACGTGCTGCATGTGATTCGTTACAGGCTGTCGGCAATGGATAGCTTATGTCATCTGGAATGTTTTGCGTTGATCGTCCTATGTTTTAAGTTTCGGGGACGAAACTTCTTTTAAGGGGGGTAGAATGTAATACCCAAGATTTTTTGTTCCAGATTCATTGAGTTTTCGGGGTTTTATCGGATTGTTATTGTCCTCATCGTTGGAATTTTGTGCCATGTTTAGGTGTGCCTTGTTGGGACATGTGTTTGGAGGCGTTTCGTATCACTATGTGAGTTTCTGGGTTTTTGTGGTGTAGCGCACACTAATGCTTGTGGCATAGCGCATGCTACAGCGTTGTGGTTAGCGCACGCTACTGAACGTGTAGCGCACACTAACTAGCAGTCCAGAGGCAGTCCAGGAGCTACTGGACTGGGATTGGGGCTTTGTTAGCGCACGCTAAGGTCGATAGCTAGCGCACGCTATCGACTGCTTAGCGCACGCTCTTTCTTCTTTCTAGCGCACGCTACCCGGTAGGTGCAGTTCTGTCCAGGGGCCACTGGACTGGTTTCGTGACCCGTTAGCGCGCGCTACGCTCATGGGTCTAGCGCACGCTAACAGTGTTATTCGGTAAATTCTGGGCATTGACCTCGTTAGCGCGCGCTAATGTTGTCTGGTTAGCGCACGCTAATGACTCTCTAGTATAAATACTGGACAGCAGGCTTCACTTCGTCATTCTCATTTTTCTTCATCTCTTCCAATGGGAGTGAGCTCCAGAGGCAATTTTGAGCGATCTTCTTCTTCTAGCTTCATCTTCGAGCGGATATGTATGTGTTTAACAACATCTAATCGTCTTCTTGGTCCAAATCAAGGTAATCTCTTCTTAGAACCCTAGTTTCTTGAATTTGGGGTTTTTCCTTGGATTTGTGATTCTTACCTGATCTCATCCGATCGGTTGTGTATTCTTGTTTGTCTTGACCGTAATCTTCATATTTTGTTAACCGTTCATCGAATTTTATCGCTCGGATCAACAATTCTTGATTTCTTTGAGAACACTTAGATCCTTGTTGTTTTTAGGATCATTTCGGATTTCGATTAGTGTTATTGATTCGTGGTGATGTTATTTTCATGATTTTATGCGAAACCCAATGTTTAATGAACGTAAAAAGGGATCGGTATGTTCTCGATAAATGTTGTCTCTCAACGATAATTCGTGTACTTCATGAATATATATGTTCTCGGAATATATGTGTTGGTTCGGTATGTTGAAAGATGCTATGATCACTTTGAGTGAGTTTAATAGACCGTAATCCTTTGCCGGGGATTACGTAATGTTATGTGTACTTATTCGGTAAGAACGTAATGTGTGTGATATTAGTTGTTACTCCTTTGAAAGGAGGTTGTGATGTTTAAGTGTTGCTTGGCTGGATGTTCTGCTCATTGTTATGTGATCATTGAAAGTGATGTGCCTCCTGGTAGGATTGATAAATCTCCGGGATCCATACTTGTTAGTATGGGTCGGGTGTGACCGTAGGGTTATCCACCGGGTATGTCTTCCGGGGACTCCGAGGTTCGTGGCTTGTTAGCCCGATGCCGGGATAACTGATGGGGTTATCGTCGGGTATGTCTTGCGGGGACTCCGAGGTTCGTAGCTTGTTAGTGCGATGCCGGGATAACTTATGGTTGTGGTTTGGTTATGTACGTATCTGTGCTTGTAGTCACGTGACTGCGGTTACGGTGACATGTGATTTGATATAGTTTCCCTGTGGGTTATTCACTTGGGTTTGTTCTACGGGAGCATATAAGGTCCGTGGCTTGCTAGCACGGGACGCGAATAATCTGTGGAAACAGGTTGTTATGGTATGATCGGGTCGTGGACCCTATGTGTTGTTGTCGAAATAAATGTTTCGGGAAAATGACTTTTGGGCTGTGTCCCTAAATGTTTTGGAAAGGCTTGAGAATTCTTAAACCCCAAATGTTTTCAAAACTCCCGAGATCATAAAATGTTTTTACAAGACATATATTGGGTTTACCCCTACCTTTTGATTTAACCGTTTTGATCAAGTGATTTACCCCGGGAAGTATGTTTATGATTATTATGTTCCGTGGAGTCTGATATGTATGGCTTGTATTTGTATTTTATACTTGCACTAGCAAAACAGTGGAGTTTTTCTAACTCCCGAGTATTCGGGGGGTGGATGTCTGTATTACATCCAGGTACTTGCTGGTTGATGGGGAGCAAATCACAGTTTCGATACGAAGGATGATGGAAGACGACGATACTAATCACATGAAGACCAATTGCAGAGTATTTGTTAGAGTCTTGTTGGTTAACCCTCCGATGGTTTGTTCTCCCATTTTATGGGGGTGTTATTGTATTCTAGCCCCTGCGTGGGTATGTGTTCTGAGAAAGAATCGTGTATGTAATGATGTGTGTGTTGAGATAAAGATCAAATCGGTCTGATGGTCCTTCATATAGCCATGTCGGCATATGATTGATGTATTGTTTTTGTATTTAGCCTGGTAGATCCTCACGGAGAGGGTCTGCGGCGCTATAATATTCCCGATTGGTTTGGGGGTGTTACAGGTGGATACTGTATTCTTGGGTCTTACAGCATTCCCCCTCAATTGTTGAGTAAAAACAGTAAATACTTACAGGGAGTCAGGCTGTAGCAATACCAATTCTTGTGGAAGCATGTTGAATCTTGCTGTGTCCAGAGGCTTGGTGAAGATTTCGGCCAACTTAATATCTGTATGAACCTTTTCTATCCGAACATCCTTGTTCTCGACATGATTCCTTATGAAATGATGCTTCATGTTGATATGCTTAGTGCGCGAGTGCAATACAGGGTTGTGCGTTATTGCAATTGCACTCGTGCTATCACACATGATTGGCGTTTCCTTGGCTTCAATCCCATAATCTGACAACTGTTGCTGCATCCAAAGGAACTGCATACAGCAACTACCAGCAGCATAGTATTCTGATTCAGTCGTGGAAAGTGAGTTTGCCAATTGCTTCTTATTGAACCAAGAGACAAGTCTAGGTCCAAGAAAGTGACAAGTTCCACTTGTACTCTTCCTATCTAGCTTGCAGCCTCCGAGATTCGAGTCGTTGTATCCAACTAAACTGAATCCGCCTTCTTTAGAATACCATAGTCCTACATCGACTGTTCCTTTAATATACTTCAGGATTCGTTTAGCTGTATTAAAGTGTGATTCTTTGGGTACTACTTGATATCTCGCACACACTCCTACAGCAAACTGGATATCGGGCCTGCTAGCCGTTAGGTATAGGAGAGAGCCAATAAGCTTCCTGTAGAGTGATTGGTCAACCGGATTTCCGGCTTCATCAGCACTAATTTGCACGGAAGTGCTCATGGGGGTTGACGATGATTTGGAAGTTTTCATTCCAAATTTGTTGAGAAGCTCCTTGTTGTATTTATCCTAGTTGATGAAAATCCCTGTAGGCAACCGCTTTACCTGCAAACCTAGGAAATAACTAAGTTCTCCCATCATACTCATTTCAAATTTACTTTGCATGAGATGAGAGAACCTTTGACATAAAGCAAGGTTAGTTGAACCAAATATAATGTCATCAACATAGATTTGAACCATTAGAAGGTCATCACCTTCCTGTATTTTGAATAAGGTTTTGTCCACAGCATCTTTCTCAAATCCATTATCGGTTAGATACTGGGACAGGGTTTCATACCATGCTCTAGGGGCTTGTTTAAGTCCATACAGTGCTTTCCTCAGCCTGTATACTAGATCGATGATGTCTGTGTTGGCAAACCTTCGTGGTTGTTCAACATAAACTTCTTCGGCAAGGTCTCCATTTAGTAATGCACTTTTGACGTCCATTTGGTATACAATGAAGCTCTTATAGGCGGTAAAGGCTAAAAATATCCTAATGGCTTCTAGTCTGGCTACAGGGGCAAACGTTTCATCGTAGTCTATGCCTTCTTCCTGTCTATAGCCTTGTACGACTAGTCTGGATTTGTTCCTTATAATTAGTCCATTTCGATCCTTCTTATTTCTAAATACCCATTTGGTTCCTATAACCGATTGATGCGTAGGTCGAGGTACAAGATACCATACATTGTTTCTCTTGAAACCGTTAAGTTCTTCTTCCATAGATGTTATCCAATGAGAATTATTAAGAGCTTCTATGGTAGAAACATGTTCGGACTGGGCTAAGAATACAGCAATAGTGCACATATTGAGTCTTCTAAGCTCGGATTGAGATTTCCATTCAGGGAATGGTGATATCTCAGTATCTAGTTCTTCTTGTGCACACAGTACATTTCCTTGTGTACTATGTATTCTCCTTCGGGTAGAAACACCAGCATTTATGTTTCCAATGATCAGTTCTTGCGGGTGATCTCTCAACCATCTTCGGTCGGGTTCTAATTCAGGGTCCTGTACTGTATCTTGAGTTGCTATAGATACAGCTTTAGCTTGTACAGAATCGGCTTCATCTACGTCAATTCTTACAGCTGCGGGGTTGATTTCTAGGTCAACAACAGGTTCTATGGGAGTTGGAGGATCTAATATGGAGAGTTGTTGGATGTTCTGGGTAACAACTTCTACTCCTGTAGGGTCATGGTGAGGTTCGTCGAACACTACATGAACTGATTCCTCGATCGTCAGCTTCCTTTTATTAAAGATCCTGTAAGCTTTGTTGACGGAGGAATATCCTACAAAAATTCCTTCATCTGACTTCTCATCAAAGGTTCTAAGTTGATCCTTTCCATTATTCAACACATAGCACCTGCATCCAAAAATGTGAAAATACGAAACTAACGGAGTTTTGTTGTTCCATACCTCGTATGTTGTTTTGTTGTGGTGCTTGTTGACGATAAAGCGGTTTTGAGTGTAGCATGATGTAATGGTTGCTTCACCCCAGGAACCTTATGGCAACTTGCTTGAGGCAATCATTGTCCTTGTTGCTTCTTTCAGTGTCCTATTCTTTCGCTTGGCAACACCATTTTGTTGAGGTGTACGGGCAGCTTAGTATTCATGTTGTATCCCATTTTCCGAACAGTATTTCTCTATAAAGCGATTAGTAAATTCTGTACCTCTGTCGGAACGAATGGACACGATACTCAATGCCTTTTCATTTTGAAGCTTTCTTAGGAGCTCGGGCAGCTTTGATGTTGTTTACTTCTTCTTGCTTAAGAATATTGTCCAAGCATACCTAGAGTAATCATCAACACAACAAGACAGTATTTCTTACCTCCCAAGCTTACCGAGTCTACAGGACCATAAAGATCCATGTGTAGCATCTCCAACACTTTGTGGGTTGAAAGGTAGGATTTGCTCTTCAGGGTGGACTTGATTTGTTTGCCTTCCTCACATGGTCCGCAGACGCTGTCCTTTTTGAATGACATGTTTGGCAATCCTCTAACCAGTCCCTGTCTTGAGAGCTTGTTGATCGTCTTGAAGTTGACGTGAGACATCCTCTTGTGCCATAACCAGCTTATATCTGCAGTGCCTTTGGCAACAAAGCATGGAATTGAGGAGCTCATAGGCTTCCAGTCAGCAATATACATGTTACCTGATCTGCTTCCTGTAAGCACAACTTCTTTGGTCTGGATGTTCTTGACTCTACAGCGATCTATATAGAATTTCACCGAGAACTGTTTATCACAGAACTGGCTAATACTAAGTAGATTGTACTGTAAGCCTTCAACATATGCAACATTGGTGACCTTAAATTTTCCTACAAGAAGGTTTCCTTTTCCTCTTGTTCTTCCTTTAGATTTATCACCGAAGCGCACTTTTTGACCGCGACCTTCTACGAAATCTGATAGCTTGTTTTTATCTCCGGTCATGTGCCGAGAGCATCCACTATCGAAGTACCAGATGTCCTCATCTAGGATGTCCTGTATGCAAATAGATTAGGTAGATTTAGGTCCCCTTTGATTTTTGGGACCATGAATGTTAGTGCCTTTAGGTACCCAAATTT
The DNA here is from genome assembly GCA_033398695.1 of Orobanche coerulescens. NCBI lineage: Eukaryota > Viridiplantae > Streptophyta > Magnoliopsida > Lamiales > Orobanchaceae > Orobanche > Orobanche coerulescens. Next base: position 134,861,030 of record CM065816.1, on the reverse strand, counting down.
TCCTGACAGCAATTGGTTTACTATAGGTCATATTCGGTACAGTGTTTCGGTATCTACGTGGGGTATATACGTAGTCGCTATAACCATGATAATTATTATGCATGTAAAATTCAGGCTTATTATTATTAGTCCAGTACGAGTGCCGTCTTGGAGGTAGAGCCATTTTATTTAGCCTAACGGCTTGCCTTTTGGGTTTCCAGTTGGATTCCCAATGCTGTTGTTGATACTGTGTGGACACCTGTTTTTTCGAGTAATAACGGGGCTCCTGTATCCAATACCTAGGCGTGCTATACTGATAGTACTGCCGTGCGGGCCTTTGATGTTTGGATACAGCCTTCCTTCTGAATGGCTGTTGGCGCTGTTGATATGCTCGGGGAGCATGCTGTTGAGTGCGCCTTTCAGGTCTGAATGGTTGGTGATTCCGCTGTCTGGAGTATGACTGAGGTGGCGGAATGGCAGCCTTTGTTGTTCGCTGTGCAACAGGTTCCTTCACAGGACTCGAAGTTTCTTTCGACACAGGAATGGGTTCCACACCCTTGACAAACACTGTACTAGTTTTCCCTTTGTTTGAAAATGAGCTGTATCCTAAGCCACTTTTATCATGAGCATGTTGCCCAGTGCTTAGAATTTCTTCCATTCTTTTGGATGATTTCTCGAACGATTTCAGAATGGTCTCAAGTTCATCTTCTCGTTTTTCGAGAGTTTTGACTTTGGCTTGAAGTAGAACGAAATGATTTGTCTTGCTCTCATTGTGAGTTTTAACCTCACTTAGTTCATGAGCGAGTTGATGATTGCTCTCCATGAGTTTTTCATGGTCGACTTTGCTGGTTTCACAATCAATAGACATATTTTCATAATTTATTTTTAGCAAGTCGTTTTCTTCTTTCAGCTTTAGGTTAGACAGTTGGAGCTGTATATTCTCACTTTTTAGTGTCTCATGGGACTTTCGAATGTTCTTAAATTCATTCATCATATTTTCAAAAGTATGAGATGCATTGGAAGGAATGATTGAGGTTGAGCTTACCTCATCGCCGCTATCTTCATCTTCCGGAATGTCCTTGGCCATAAAGCACATATAGGCTTTATCATCAAATTCGTCATCGGATGAATCACTGTCCGTGACCACCTGTAGACATTCTTCGGACTTGGATGGTGCGTGGGAGGCTTCTGATTCTCCAATCAGGGCCTTAATCTTGCTTTTCCAAGCACGTCTTCGTTCATCCCTCTCTTGTTGCTCGGCTTATGGCAACCTTTGAACTTTGGGATGAGGACATTTGTTTGCATAATGTCCTGGTTTCCTGCAATTATAGCACAGGTTAGCATCACCGGATGGAGTTTCGGTACTTACCTTGTGGACAGGTTTGGGCCTGTAGGGAGTTTTTCCCGATTGCTTGATGAACTTTTTGAATTTGTGCATGAGAAGCACCATTTCATCTTGAGACAGGATGTCGTCGTCACTGTCAACATTCTTGTGACTAGGTTTCGACGAGCTGGGCATGCTTGTCGACAGTTCGATACAGCGGCTAGTGTTGTAACCTTTGAAGGATATTCTTCAGGTTTCTCTCTTCTATCAATATCATACTCAAAAGCTTTGAGGTCAGAGAAGAGATCAAAAGTAGATATTTCATTTAGATTACACGACACACGCATAGATGTGGTCTTAATGTCCCATTGGGCAGGGACAGATCTGAAAATTTTTAAATTCTTCTCCTTTTGGGTATAAATTTTGCCCAAAGCTTCAAGTTCACCAACAATTCCAGTGAATCTGAGGTCAAGTTCCTAAAGTGTTTCAGTTTGTTTCATTTCAAAAGATTCAAATTGCTGAGTTAGTTTTGAAATTTTATTTTCTTTTGAGAGCTCAGTTCCCTCACAAATCAACTTGAGTTTATCCCAGATTTCCTTGGCTGTTTTACAGCTCTTTACCTTCGAGAATGTGCCTTTGTCGAGGGTGACAAACAACGCATTCTTTGCAACATTGTCGAGGTTGGCGCGCTTTCTTTCATCTGTGGTCCATTGTTCGCGCTCCTTATCGAGCATCTCAGCATGTGCTTGGCCTTCAATCCTTGCGGCTGTATTTACCTTCATGATCTTAATGGGGCCATCCTGTATAACAAAAATCATTTCTTCGTGCATTGCTGCAAGATGAGCCCCCATCCTGATTCTCTAATCATCAAATTCATTAATAGAGAACATAGACACTTTGTTGATCATAGATGTATCCATGTGAGAATAAATGAATGAAAAAGACTGTTTTAAAATTAAGTGATTTGGATCTGATTTGGTTAAAAACACAACTTATTCTTTTTAGAATCAACCACTCTGATACCACTTGTTGGCCACTAAGTATACTGGATACAGCTTGGAAAGTATTTTAAACTACAAGTTGTACGGTTTTAAATCTGGGTGTGTAGCGGAAGTCTTAAATATAGTAAGTTGCTGTGGATATAGCAACTCGATGTGCAGTGTATACTTAAATAATCACAGTAATTAAAACAATAAAGGCAGAAGGTAAATAACACAATATTTAAAGTGGTTCGAGGTAAACCCCTCTACGTCCACTGGTCCTCCACACAGGAGTAAAAAGTTTATTATAATTACTGCGTACACAACTACGTAATTATAACCAAACCTAATCAATATATCGTTCACACAGATTGATATAATGATCTTAGCTTTCAACCATTCACACAGATTGGTTTGAGCTAACACTTTGACTGGCTTCTTCACACACAGTTCTAAAGCTTTGTCTTCTTCGATGCAAGTCCGTCACACACAGTTCGGGAGTAACAAAGATTCTCAGTCCACACAGGGCTGATGAGTTTGTTCAAGGTTTAGAACAATATATGAACAACAGCTTTGACTTTCTGAGCTTCTAGCTGATGATGTGTTGTTCACGGTTTGAGCACTGTATATCTCTTCTTTCAGAATAGTAATGAGCTTTGGAGATATGTTTTGCTCTGATGTATAATAACTTCGTAAGTTTTTTGGTAACTGATCTTCAAAGCCTTGAGAGGATATGTATAGTCTTCTGAAATATATCCGTTGAGATAAATCCGTTGAGCAAGATTTCGTTCCAATGGGATGATGTGTTTGAATAAAACACGATCCGGATTTTTCACTTGTTTGAAGATCTCTGACGACTTTGATATTTAAATACTATATCCTTTAGTATATAAATATGTCTTCTTTAATAGGAGTTTGACTTTCGCGAATAACAAAGATTCCTTCTTGTCCTGTTTGAAACTGTATGGAATGATAGTTGTGTTGTCGATTCGAGACAGCTTCCATACTTAGTCTTTATGAGACTTCTTTACTATATGATAGGTTCCACTGTATGTTGGATCTACGAGAGGTCTTCGATACAGGTTGACACTTTTGATCAGCTTTTCGATACAGTTTGCTTACTGTATGATGGATTGGCATATTGTCAAAACATCTTATCACCACTATTCGATACAGGGATTGTTCATCCTAACTGTTTCGATACCGGGTATTGTTATCCCAACATGAACTCTTGCTGAAGTTCCTTCTGAGCAGTCAAACGAGCAAGCATTTGCTCCTGAACGGACTTAAGACTCGAGGTGTCAGCGACGACATTTGCCTTACCCGGGTGGTATTGTATCTCAATATCATAATCTTTAATCAATTCCAACCACCGTCTTTGTCGCATGTTTAACTCCTTCTGAGTAAATATATACTTTAAACTCTTATGATCGGTGAAAATCTGACAGGTGACGTCATAAATATAATGTCGCCAAATCTTCAATGCTAATACCACGGTCGCTAGCTCCAGGTCGTGGGTCGGATAATTAACCTAATAAGGCCTCAGTTTCTGCGAAGCATAAGCAATCACCTTCCTGTTCTACATTAATACACATCCAAGACCGTGTCCGGACGCGTCACTATAAACCATGAACCCTTCCGTCCCTTGTGGTAAAGAAAGGACGGGCGCTGAAATTAGACGGCTCTTGAGTTCCTCAAAACTCGGCTGACACGCGTCAGACCACGTGTATTTCTTATCCTTCTAAAATGTTCGTCATAGGTTGAGCGATTTAAGAAAATCCTTCCAAAAATCACCGGTAATAGCCTGCTAATCCGAGAAAACTTTGAATTTCCTTAACATTCTTTGGAGGTTGCCAATCACGGATAGCCTCCGTCTTATGAGGGTCGACACGAACCCCATCTGATGAAATCACATGTCCGAAAAACGTCACCTCGAACATCTAGAACTCGTATTTGGAAAGTTTCCCATGGAGTTGCTCTTGTCTCAACACGTCGAGAACCTGATGAAGGTGAAGTTCATGCTCCTCTTGGTCATGAGAATAAATCAAAATGTTATCTATGAAAACAACCACGAACTGATCTAAATAATCGATGAAAACTCGGTTCATCAGCTCCATGAATACCACAGGTGCATTAGTTAACCTAACGGCATCACTACGAACTCGTAGTGCCCATAGCGTGTTCGAAACACCATTCTTGCGATATCCGACTCTCAAATTCACAATTGATGATACTCAGATCTTAAATCGATCTTGTAAAATACTGAAGCTCCCTGGAGCTGATCTAAGAGATCATTGATGTGGGGTAAGGGATAGTTATTCTTGATCGTCACCCTGTCAGCTCCTAGTAATCAATGCACAACCGAAATGAACCATCTTTCTTTGTGACAAATATCAGTGGTGCTCCCCACGGGGATGCACTCGGTCGGATATAACCTTTCTCGGTCAATTCCTTCAGTTGATTCTTCAGTTCCTGCATTTCGGTCGGGGCCATATGATAAGGTGCTTTCGTTATTGGGGACGTACCAGGCTCCAACTCTATTGTGAATTCAACATCTCTCTATGGAGGTAAACTAGGTAACTCGTCTGGAAATACATCGGCGTATTCTCTCACTACAAGGATATCCGCAACGTCACTGATGATTTCTCGGTCTTGGTCATATAGCACCAATAACTGACACACCCCTGATTGAGTAACTTCACTGCTTTCATCATATTAATAACTCTTCCGGAACGGCTGGGATTACCCCCCTGAAATACACACTCGACTCCATCGTCTGAAATGATAGTGACCATACGCTTACGGACACTAAGGTTGCCATCATGATGATCCATCCAATCAATACCCAAGATTACGTCGTCCTTAGGTAAGTCTACCACGATTAGGTCCGCCAACCATTCACGGCCATTAAGCTGAATCGGACAATTCTTAACTTCACGATTTCCCATAATTCTTCTACCGTCTGGTAGACCAATGACATAAGGTTCGCAACTAATAGCACTATCCAGATGTAGTCTAATCAAACATGACTCGGAAATGAATGAATATGATGCGCCAATATCAAAAATGGTACAAACAGGTTTAGATAGAATTTCGAGTGTACCTGAGATCATTCGAGCATCCGGATCGTCAGCTCTCTTCATCTCGTAAATTCGGGGCTTGCCAGCCCCTGCACTGGATGCTCCTGTCTGATAATTATTGGCTCCACCTTTATTCGCTCCCATCATAGTAAACGACGCGGACTGAGTGGCCTAATTTTGAACAACCGACTGCTTCGGAGTCTGAGATGCCATCGGAGCAGGTCTGGAATCTCTTCGGCAGAAACGGGCCTTATGCCCGGCAATTCCACAGATGTTACACGTGATAGTCTGCCTCGAACACTTAGTGCTGTAATGACTCTGTTCTCCACAATTGAAACAGGTGATGGCCGAACTGGCCGCTCGGGACTGAGATTCCGCAGGTTTAGGCGCCATCGGAGGTCGCTCAGAAAAAGTAGAGTCCGTGCCAGGCTTCTTGAAGGTTGCCCGACTACCTTCCGACTGATTATGATTCTTCGATTTATTGCCAGCAGGTGAAGCTTGTTGCTTAGAAATTTCCTTAGCGGTAAGCTCATAAGTAAGAGCTTTTTCAATGAATTTGGCTAGGATGGTGCAATGATGATTAAAAAATTGCATCCACATACGAGGTTTCAACCTCTTACTGAAGTACTTGATTTTATCTACTTCGGAGTGAACAACGGATGAGGTAAAGGGGAGTAGCTCCTGAAACTACTCGGCGATGGCGAGAACATCTTCCTCCACTGAGGGGTCAGGACTGAGTAATTCCGATAACTTGGCCTCCCTGAGTGGGGCCGGATAATATCTTTCCAACATGAGGGTCTTAAACTGGTCCCAAGTGCAAGATCCGTCGGTGGGCTTCAAAGATACCCACCAAGAGTGAGCGCTCTTACCCAGATAGTAAGCCACAACTAAAACTTTGTGACCTTCGATACACTCCACCATAGTGAATAGCTTCTCAAAATGTTTAAGCCAGTGAACAATATCCGCCGGCTCAGATGAGCCCTCAAATGTAGGTGGCCTCTGGCGAGAGATGTTGCCGATTATACTGCTCACACTTCTCTCTTGCCTCTGAGGTGGCGGAGGAGGAGCATGTTGAGTCTGAGTGGTTGAATTCTGCATCGTCTTCATCATCTGTGCCATCTAAGTCATCTGGGCCATCATGCCCTGCATAAATATAAATGGGTCAACCCGAACACCTTCCGATTAGGCTGCATCTCGGGTACGACTCCCTGACAGTGAATGATTATCTCCTGATGAATGAGTAGCATCATCAGCTGAGTTGGCAGCATCGCTACCTGTTGAACTAAAGACATCCCTTGCATTCACGCGGGTATTCACACGAGCTCCCGGGTTTCGGCCCGCACCGCGGCCTCTTCCCCTGCGTCCTCTGACAGCTCTATCCATACTGAAGTAGGAAAGTCACATGATAATTATAGATCTCGCATGAATATTGCATTATGATTATGTTATGGAATTATAATAATGAGCATACATGACCTAACACATGAACGCATTAATAATGCAGTAAAATGATCATCGACATTACGTCGGAATATGATAAGATCGCATGAAAGATCAACTGAGGTGACATGATTATCTGATGAAATTCCTAAAATGATTATCTTGAACAACTTAAGAAGATTGATAATATGATCCCCGAGATCAAAAATTGGGCAATGAGATTGACTAAGTGATTAAAGAGTTAACATGATCGATAAGATCCAAAAGAAAATGATGATTGAGGATTGTTGTCTGATGAATGATGAAAGAGTTGATTATTATTGCAGGAAATTACCATGGCGTCAGAAATCATACCGTTCTTTTGGTCTGAGGGGATTGGCGCTTGCACAGGTCACACATGATGCGAAAGTCCAATGATACTAGTCTGATGAACGATGATTTTCAATGAGACATGAAATACAATGATTTAAATAATATAACTGTAGTACCAAACCACATTATATTACCAATTTCTCCGATTAAAAGTTTCAAGTACAATACACTCAGGATTACAGAATACATATATATTTCATATGAAGATGAAATATACAACACCAAATTAAAATGAAAGTCCAAACGGAAATGCAGCGGAAAACACACATGAAGGAAACATGAATAGCTGAAAGGACTGGGGCCCCTACTAGTATCACTGGGACTCCTCACCGTCACCGTGCTCTTCCCGTGCCTTTGCCTTGCCATGACAAAAAAACAACATCCCCAACGGGGTCAGTTACACAAAACAACAATCCTCAAGAGTTGAACAAATACAATAATCACATGTCTTAGTTATGAAATCAAGTCTGAAAGAGGGGCATCATAGTACGCCCGAGATGGGATGTGCATGTACACAAGTCGCCGAGTGTTCGGAAAACCCGCATAAACACACGCACTTGTGCCTAACTAGTCTCACGGAGGCACGTTACTGTGTGCACGGTCCAATGTCTCGGATTACCTGCATAACACATGACCATCGTGTGCCCAACTAAAAATTCCACACATATACCATCCGGCAACGCAATACGATCCCGGAAGGTCACATGAACAAAAGTGACCATAATGAATAATAATGAATAGAAATCCGACAAGGGCCAAGAATGACTCACCGTGGTGAATTAATAACGCAATGAGTGATAGCTCAAATGAAATGATTAGAACAGTCGTTCCTCATGAATTAGATGATTAGTTTGGTAATTACAAGTCTCAACATGATTGATATACTATGAAAGAATTATATGTATGAATGAACAACGAAAGAAATGATTCTCCTTTTAATTGAGCAAGAATTAACTTGCCTGGAATGAGAGGAAAGGGTACGAATGACGAGGTACCACAGTTGAAGGAATCGACAACTCCGAACCTAGACAAGTTCGTAATCAACTATCAATAACCCATAGGTAGAAAAATAAGTTGGAATCCACCCTAAAATACTACCCACGATACATGTATTCCGGTAAGAAATCCTCTAGATGGTGAATCACACTCAACCATCCTAAATACTCAACAATTCCCGAAAATACACCAATAAATCCATAGGAACACATGTATCCAAGGTAGATAATGCATACTCAACATATTCCATCACATTAGCAAGCTAACTCGAAGAGATCGGAAAGAAAACCCCCAAATCCCAAAATTCTAGGGTTATACAAAGTTTACCTTGATTTCGAGTGGTGAAGAGGATTAAACGTTGAATAATTCGAACTAGGAGCTTGAAGATGTTGATAGATGTTAGTATCTCGAAGAGATCTTCACAAATCGCCAAAGGGAGGAGGAGAAGTGGAAAAAATGACGAAATGGGGCTGAAATGACCTATTTATACTCAAGGCAGCTTAGCGCGTGCTAATATATGAGGATAGCGTGCGCTAACGGGTTCACCGGGTAGTCCAGTGAACTCTGCTTGCATCGTTAGTGTGCGCTATGTATATGGTAGCGTGCGCTAATGCCTTACTCTTAGCATACGTTAACCGAGTTTAACGTTCGCTACCTGATAGTTGGTGTCCAGAAAATGGGAGTCTAAAACCTACTGTCCACCGCCTACTCGAGCCTTAGCGCTCGCTACTACGGTTGCTTAGTGTGCACTACTAACACAGCTAGCGTGCGCTATCTCCTAGTCATAGTGTGCGTTACGAATTCTCCATCTCAGTCCAGTATCTACTGGACTGTCTGCCTCAAATACAGTAGCATGCGCTAATGTTGACAGTTAGCGTGCGCTACCAGTACCCAAATAGCATGCACTATAAAGGGTACGTAGCGTGCGCTACACCCCACACACAGGCTACCAAAACAATGATAATGATAATAATCTTGTCTCGATTCACAACAGGGTTGAAGGACGAATGATAACTGATACACGATTCAGAATACGCCGAACGGTGAACACAATGAATGAATATGAATGATGAATGATTATTAAAGAGTGAAAATTACCGAGTGATAATTACTGTATGATAATAAATGAATTCACAACTGGGTATTACAGTCACTGCAATTAGGGTTGTTGAATCCTATGCGATTACCGATAATGAACTTTAGTACGCTGACTCGTACAGGCTTCGACGTGACTGATTGGGGCATCCACGTCATGACATGATGATCTGCATGGACATCATTTTCTCTCGCATGTAAAGTATAAGGTGGAAACGAACCCACATAATGAACTTTGATGGTGTTCCTCAAGATATGTCATCGAAAGCATCGAAGACATCTGGCCGTTCTACACGTTTGGCACTGTCGGATGCACATTATCTCTTCTGCAAAGCCTGCACTTTAGCCAAAATATGAGGGAGACCGTCCTACGCTAAAGATGGGAAAATTCCATTTTTACATAGGATTCAAATAGATATTTGCGTACTTATTCAACCAGAGTGTGGACCATTTAGGTATTTTATGGTTTTGATTGACGTTTCGATATGCTGGTCACATGTCGCCATCTTGTATACTAAAAATACTGCTTTTGCCAAAGTCTCTAGCACAGATTATCTGTCTAAGGGCTCACCACCCTGGCCACCATGTTCGGTCTATAAGACTTGATAATGCTGGAGAGTTCACATCTAAAATACTTGATGAATACTACATATCGATCGGGAGTGACGAAAAGCATCCCATCCCCCACGAGCATACGCAAAATGGTCTCGCGGAGGCAACCATCGAACAAATCAGATGGTATCCCGGGTATTGGTTAGGCACACCAATTTGCCTATTTCTACCTGGGGTTATGTAGTCTTGTATGCAGCTTTACTTATTCGCTCATTTTAGACCCTCTGCTAACCAAACGATTTATGCGTACCAATTGATAACTGGATAAGCCCTGGTTTTTACATTTTGGACTCAGACGAGCTTGAGTACTAATTGCGCATATTTGGTTATGTAGTATTGTGCCTTCTGCACCCCCACAGTGCCTGGGTCTTTAGAGACAATTAAGTAGTTACATTGGATACGAATCCCCAATGGTTATCCACTATTTCAAACCTTCAACAGGTGATCTCCTTACCACTCCATTACGGATTGTCACTTCGATGATACAGCCTTCCTGTCATTAGGGGAGTAGAGAAGACGAACTTTCTGAGGGAACGATAGGAATTATCATGGTGTACCCCTACTATGTCTTATTTTGATCCTCATATTTTGCTATGTGATAGTGAAAATCCTAGATCTTCGGAACGTAGCAGATTCGATGCTTGGTGTGTTTATTGATATCGTGAAAGTGACGATATTATGTATACCAGCTGCAACCTGTAAGGTTGAAAGTCCTCGGAAAGGGGTACAACACCGAAGAATCGAGTGCTGCCATCACACATGGTGGATGTGTGATTTAAGGGGTAAATTGCACTTTTGGTCCCAAGAGAATGGGCTGATTGCAAAATGGTCCCATTTTCGACAAATTTGGTCCCATAAGATTTTCCATCCATTTTTAACGGAAGTGAGTTACACAATCCGTTAGTTGCAGATCTGGTCCCAAAGAATTGCAGATTTGGTCCCAAAAAAATTAATTTGTTCTTTTTCAGTGTTATTTTCAAATTTTACATATATTAATTTATAACTTAATAAGAACAGCTTTATAATTAATTTATAATCTATTTAGTGTAATTTTAAAATTTTCATAAATTTATTCATTTTTTGTTCTTATTATCTTTAGTTTATGGTTTGGCTTTTATATCTATATTACTTAGGTAATTTTGTTAATGTTTTATAAAATAAGTTTATTATATTATTATGTAGTTTAAATGAATTCAGAGTGAGTCTCATGTGTATCATGCATTAAAAATAAAGTTTTAAAATTTATGAGAAATTTTGAATTAATTATATTCATATCATATTATATATATATATATATATATATATATATATATATATATCTTTTTTAAAAAAAATATACGTTAGACATATATTATTGGATTTGAAAAGATTATTCATTTTTTTAAATTATATGCAGGTCCTATATACTCCCTCCATTTTTATATAGATGTCGTTTTAGTTTTTTGAAATATTTCTATAATAGATGCCGTTTTGGGATTTTCTCACCCTTTATCTCATATTTACCCAAAATTCAAATTTCCTACAAAAGTGTTGTGTGTATAATTTTTCAACCAATAGAAATTATTGTTAAGAATATTTAAATAATATTAATTAAGGTTAATTTGGGAATAAAAATATGTCCATAATTTGTCCTAAAAACTCCAGAATGACATCTATTAAAAAATAGAGGGAGTATATAGTTTTTTTTTTATTTTATAAAAATTTACATAAATTATTATTAAGTTTACAAAAATATTTTTTTTAGTTTTATTTAAATTATGTATATAATTTTACAATGAATTTATAATTTATCAATTCATGTTGATTACATATATAATTAATTAAATTTTAGTGTTATTTTCTTTTATTTTGCAAATTTGGTCCCAATTTTTTTGGTCAACTAACGGTTTCCATCCATTTGACTAATGATTGGGACTAAAACTGCTAAAAAAAGGATCATTTTGAAACCTTGGGACCAAAACTGTTTTGGACTCAATCTCTTGGGACCAAATCTGCAATTTACCCGTGATTTAAGCCATAACTCCCTAAAGTAAGAGGTGGAAGCTACATGGTTCGACTTAATACTCACCTAAGGAGGAGGTAGATGAAGGCACAAACTTATATACTAGTCATCAATGAACTCGTTTCATGAGATCATACTTGATTTTACAATGTCCATGAGTCATGACGAGGGGGACACTCCGAAGATTGATATGATTAAGAAAATCAATAAATCTCGATAAATCACGAGAGTGTGGACTGATCATCCACCCACTTTGATGATCTATCATTGCTCAAAGCATAGAGCAAGATGATGTCGAACCTTACTCTGTTGTTTGATATCAACATTGAGTTAAACTAGCCTTAAAGGATAAAGCATTTCACGCAGAACTAGATTCTTTGACAAAGAGACAGGTAATTGGTAGGTAGTGCTAACCTCACCAAGTGTAAATACTGTAGGACATTAAATAAACCTTTTTCAGTAAGCGTAATGAGAATAATGAAGTCCTGAAGTACAAGACTCGAAAGTTCTCATAAACTCCGTGGAATTGACTGAGGATACGTACTCTCCCCTAAGCTACTTCATTAACTTAGTAATTTCCGAAGGACTGGAAATGCAGCTCATAAATGTGGTTAGTGATATATCTATGGGGGTATTAATATATATATATATATATATATATATATATATATATATATATGAAAGTGCTCGATGGCATTTCGTTACCCAAGTCAAGTGACTCTAGACTACGGAGTGCATTTGTAGTACGGTTGAAACGACCACTTTACAGATTAAAACAATCCAGGCAGATGTGGTATACCCGCCTATGTGAGTACTTGATTGGAAGAGGATACAAGAACGACGAATTGTGTCCGTACGTGTCTATTAATAAAACAAGTTTCGGATTAGCAATCGTAGCTGTATATCTCGACGATATGAACATAATCGGTACTCTTGACGAATTAAGAGAAACCGCAACTATCTAAAATCCGAATTTGAGATGAATGATCTAGGAAGACTCGGTCTTATCTAGGCATTGAGCTAGAACATCGAGCTAGTGGAATCCTCATCCTCCCATCTGTCTATGTCCAAAAGAAAATCATGCGTTTTAATATGGACAAGGCACATACGGTTAGCACTCCCATGATTGGTCATAGTTTGGACTTGAAGAAAGATCCATTTCGTCCAAAGGAATGTGACGAAGAGCTTGTGTGAGACGAAATTCCCTATCTAAAGTGCAATGGGTGCATTATTGTACTTGACTCAGTATACTCGACCTGATATAGCTTTCTCAATGAACTTGTTAGCTAAATATAATTCTGAGCCAACGCAACGTCATTGGAATGGTATCAAAAACATATTTTGATAACTCAAAGGAACCATTGACTCGGGACTTTTCCTTCCCTATCAGGCTAACGAAACTGCCGATGAATGTGCAATCACTAAAGTAAGTGTGAATGCCGAGGAAACTACCCCGATGAATGTGTTGGTAGGTTTTGCTGATGCTGGGTATCTTTCAGACCCACATAAAGGTTGATCCCTAATTGGTTATGTATTCACCGTTGGGGGCACCGCTATATCTTAGAGATCAACTAAGCAAACCCTTGTTTCTACCTCCTCGAATCACGCTGAGATTATCGCTCTAGACGAGGCGGTACGTGAATGTATATGGTTGAGATCCATCGTCACACATATTCGATGTAACAATTGACTAAGTAATGTCACTAATGCATCCACATAGCGCACGCTAAGACGTTTGAATTCAAGTCAATCAACCGTTGGGAAGATTCTGAAGCTAAGTCAAAGAGTATAAACGGATATAGGACGCATGTAATGATGCAAGATTAGCGCACGCTATGAGGAAATGTTAGCGCACGCTAACTGTCATGGACAATAGCTACTGGACTGAAATTACAAGACGTTAAAGTACGCTACATGCAGTACATAAAGTACGCTAAAGGCAAAAATGTGCGATAGCGCACGCTAGCAAGTCAATAGTCAGCAACGGCTAGTTTGATGGAGAAGGCTATAAATACCACTTCAAATGGTATTCATCCTACAACAACTTCAAGCAATCAAGACATTGATCTGATATTCATATACTTTATATTGTTGTTGCGATATTGAGCTTATATTGTTAGTTTGAGTGTTTATACATTCAACACATACACGAGAGGTAAAAGAAAAGATACGATTGGATTCGGTGTTGTTAGGATCAAGGATCCGGCATCATTAGAAACGCAATCGATATCTAAGTGAGGTTTATCTAGTACCGATAGAAAGCTAGAGTGGTTGATTCCTTGTCCAATAGAAAAGGAAAACGGTTTAACTTGGACCGACAAAAAGACAAGTAAGAGAACGGTTTTACTCGGACCGATAGAAGACGAGCTTGTAACGGTAATCCCTCGACCGATAGAAGAGAGGTGCAGAGGTTTTGATCTTCATCCTATAGAAAAATATACCGAGAGAGGACGTAGGCACGTTTGGCCGAACCTCTATAAATGAGTGTGCCGTCTAATTTCCGCAGTTTATATTTTCATTTCCGCATAATGGGGCAAATACCGATTTTGCTCCAACAATTGGTATCGGAGCCGTACCTCCAATACGCGGCTTAACATCCGAGGAGTCGATCCAAATGGCATTTCAACTTGCCCCGGTCGAAGGTCTTGCTCTTAACCTACCACCATTTTTTGACGGATTAAACTTCATGACATGGAAGAAGAAGTTGTCGATATTCGTTCGAGCCTACGACATTGAGCTTTGGAAAATATTATGTCTTGGTCCGAGAATTCCAACGATATGCTTAAAACTTTCGAAGAATATGACGATTCTGATTGAAAAAATTACCATTACAATTGTAAGGCAACTCAACTCCTATATTGTGCCTTAAATCCGAAAGAACACAACTGGATATCATCGTGTGATAGTGCCAAAGAAATTTGGAAAATGATGGAGGTAACACAAGAAGGAACGTCTCAAGTCAAGGAGACGAAAATAACCACGCTCCTTTGCGAATACGAATCATTCCAAATGAAGGACGATGAATCCATCACGACCATGCTCGACCGATTTTCGGTCATCACAAATCGATTAGCATGTTTTGGAAAACCACTTTCGAGTAGTGAGAAAGTAAAGAAAATTCTCCGATCACTATCTCAAGAATGGGACGGTACGGTGACGGCAATAATGGAATCTAAAGATTTAAATAATCATGATTTTAGTGCTCTCGTTGGTTCACTTATCAACTACGAGATAGTTCTAAAATTCGGAATGCCAAACCGAAGCCGAATGAAAGATCAATAGCCAGGAAGGCTAAGATATCAAGATCTAAGGAAGAAATCCCGGTGGACGAAAACGACAAAGAATCGGCATATTATGCAAAAAATATTAATAAGTTCCAACTCTTATTAAACTGGAGGAAGCAGGACATCCAAAAGGGCGAATCTAAGAAATTCGACAACACTTGTCGATTATGTGGTAAACCAGGCCACTTTGCGAAGAACTGTCGTGTAAAACTCAAAGAGGTTCTAATTGCAACATGGAGTGACGAAGATATTGATGATGATTTCATTGATCAAAATAACCTTGCATTTATGGCCCAGAGTTCATTCGACGATAGCGACGTCGAAAGTCAAGTAAGTAACTCCTACGATGAACTTTTTGAAGCACTCGAGTTATTACATACGGACTATCAAAATGCTTTATCCGAGATTAAATCCCTTAAATCTAAATATAAATCTTTGGAAATTGAAAATTCCAAAATTCTTGAAAAGGAAAAATTTATTGAGATCGTCATTCTAAATGCATTGAAAACGAAAATATTTTAAAGGATGATCTTGTTAAAGTTCAAACCGAGCTCAAAAATTTCACGAAGAAATTCTCTCTCGGAAACGAGAAATTTGAAAATATGTTCTTGCTTCAAAAATACACGTTGAACAAACAGGGGTTGGGATTCAAACCACGTTCTAAAAACGAATCCGTAAATTTTAAAATACCCCATTGTGAAAAATGTTTGAAAATTAGGCACCACATTTCAAATTGCAAAAGCTCAAGACGGATGATAAAAGTTAAAAAGATTTGGGTTCCTAAAGGAACAATTATTTCAAATATCGTCTATGTTTCGAATAAAAAATCAACTCTTGGTTGGATCCCTAAAAATTGATTTTTTATCAAATTAATATTTTACTTAAAGGGAGTAATAATTTTTTAAAAAAGGGAGATAATATTTTCAGGGGGAGTTTTACCCTTCTTAATGCATATAATTATATTCATCAATTTGGTATTTATTATTTGTTTTCTATTACACTTTTCGCTGAATACAAAAAGTGGGAGAAAGGAGTTGAATTGATAAAAAGCGTATGCAAAAAGGAGGAAAAAAGAAAAGACGAAGAAATCAGAAAATAATAAAATCGAAGAAGTCGAAAATGAGAAAAAGAAAGCATACAAAAAGGGGGGGAAACAAAGGAGTTGATAAAAATGAGAAACGAAGAAGTCGAAAATGACAGAAAAAGAAAATGGGTGAAACTAACGAAACGATCAAAGTCGAAAACTTTGAGACGTACAAATATATATATTTTTATTTTTGCAAGTTTTATCCAATTCAAGGGTTGATTTGTAATCATCAAAAATGGGAAGATTGTTGAAATATTTATTCCACATATTCATAAATAGTGTTTTGATGATTAAGTTGCTCAACAAAACAAAACAACAAAGAGGCGAAGCAAAAAGACGAAGAAATCGAAGACGCAAAAAGTTGCAATGTGGACAACATTAGAGCATACTACATATCAAGGCTAGCGCACGCTAACGAGAGTTAACTACAGATCAGACGAGTTCAAAAGTTTCCTGAAGACAACCTACCTGATAAAGGATAGTGCACGCTACACATAATGCATAACGCACGCTATCGAAGGTTAATTAGCGTTGTGAAGATATTGAAACACTGTATGACGCAAGCAATGATGAAATCATAGCGCACGCTAAGGATGAGGAATAGCGCACGCTTAGATGTTTGAATTTAAGTCAATCAATCTGTTAAGAAGATTCTGAAGCAAAGTCAAAAAGTATAAACGGATATATGACGCATGCAATGATGCAAGATTAGCGCACGCTATGAGGAAATGTTAGCGCACGCCAACTGTCATAGACAGTAGCCACTGGAATGAAATTACAAGACGTTAACATACGCAACATGCAGTACATAACGTACGCTACACGCAAAAATGTGCGATATCGCACGCTAAGAAGAAGAGCTAGCACACGCTAGCAAGTCAACAGTCAGCAACGGCTAGTTTGATGGAGAAGGCTATAAATACCACTTCAAATGGTATTCATCCTACAACAACTTCAAGCAATCAAGACATTGATCTGATATTCATATACTTTATATTGTTGTTGTGATATTGAGCTTATATTGTTAGTTTGAGTGTTTATACATTCAACACATACACGAGAGGTAAAAGAAAAGATATGATTGGATTTAGTGTTATTAGGATCAAGGATCCGGTATTGTTAGAATCGCAATCGATATCTAAGTAAGGTTTATCTAGTACCGATAGAAAGCTAGAGTGGTTGATTCCTTGTCCAATAGAATAGGAAAACGGTTTAACTTTAACCGACAAAAAGACAAGTAAGAAAACGGTTTTACTCGGACCGATAGAAGACGAGCTTGTAACGGTAATCCCTCGACCGATAGAAGAGAGGTGCAGAGGTTTTGATCTTCATCCTATAGAAAAAGATACCGAGAGAGGACGTAGGCACGTTTGGCCGAACCTCTATAAATCCGTGTGTCATTTAATTTCCGCACTTTATATTTTCGCTTCTGCATAACAGCGCAAATACCGATTTTGCTCCAACAATTGGTATCGGAGTCGTACCTCCAATACACGGCTTAACATCCGAGGATTCGATCCAAATTGTGTTTCAACTTGCCCCGGTCGAAGGTCTTGCTCTTAACCGACCACTATTTTTTGACGGATCGAACTTCATGACATGGAAGAAGAACATGTCGATATTCATTCGAGCCTACGACATCGAGCTTTGGAAAATAATATGTCTTGGTCCGAAAATTCCAACGAATTCCAATAGTACGCTTAAAATTTTCGAAGAATATGAAGATTTCGATTGAAAAAATGACCATTATAATTGTAAGGCAACTCAACTCCTATATTGTGCCTTAAATCCAGAAGAACACAACCGAATATCATCGTGTGATAGTGCCAAAGAAATTTGAAAAATGCTTAAGGTAACACACGAAGGAACGTCTCAAGTCAAGGAGACGAAAATAAACATCCTCCTTCACGAATACGAACTATTCCAAATGAAGGACGATGAATCCATCACGATCATGATCGACCGATTTTCGGTCATCACAAATGGATTAGCATGTTTTGGAAAACCACTTTCAAGTAGTGAGAAAGTAAAGAAAATTCTCCGATCACTACCTCGAGAATGGGACGGTATGGTGACGGCAATAATGGAATCTAGAGATTTAAATAATCTTGATTTTAGTGCTCTCGTTGGTTCACTTATCAACTACGAGATAGTTCTAAAATCTCGGAATGCCAAATCGAAGCCGAATGAAAGATCAATATCCATGAAGGCTAAGATATCAGGATCTAAGGAAGAAATCCCGGTGGACGAAAGCGACAAAGAATCGGCATATTATGCCAAAAATATTAATAAGTTCCAACACTTATTAAATCGGAGTAAGCAGGACATCCAAAAGGGCGAATCTAAGAAATTCGACAATACTGGTAGATTATGTGGTAAACCAGACCACTTTGCAAAGAACTATCGTGTAAAACCCAAAGAGGTTTTAATTGCAATATGGAGTGACGAAGATATTGATGATGATTTCGTTGATCAAAATAACCTTGCATTTATGGCCCGGAGTTCATTCGACGATAGGGACGTCGAAAGTCAAGTAAGTAACTCCTACGATGAACTTTTTGAAGCATTCGAGTTATTACATACGGACTATCAAAATACTTTATCCGAGATTAAATCCCTTTTAAATATAAATCTTTGGAAATTGAAAATTCCAAATTCTTGAAAAGGGAAAATTTATTGAGATCGATCATTCTAAATGCATTGAAAATGAAAATATTTTAAATGATGATCTTGTTAAAGTTCAAACCGAGCTAAAAAATTTAACGAAGTGATTCTCTCTCGGAAACGAGGAATTTGAAAATATGCTCTCGATTCAAAAATACACGTTGAACAAACAGGGGTTGGGATTCAAATAACGTTCTAAAAACAAATCCGTAAATTTCAAAATACCCCATTGTGAAAAATATTTGAAAATTGAGCACCACATTTCAAATTGCAAAAGCCGAAGATAGACGATAAAAGTTAAAAAGATTTGGCTTCATAAAGGAACAATTATTTCAAATATCGTCTATGTTTCGAATAAAAACCAACTCCCTGTTGGATCCCCAAAAATTGATTTTTATCAAATTAATATTTTACTTAAGGGGAGTAATAATTTTTTAAAAAGGGAGATAATATTTTCAGGGGGAGTTATACCCTTCTTAATGCATATATAGTTATATTCATCAATTTGGTATTTATTATTCATTTTCTATTACACTTTTCGCTGAATACAAAAAGGGGGAGAAAGGAGTTGAATTGATAAAAAACATATGCAAAAAGAAGGAAAAAAGAAAAGACGAAGAAATCAGAAATAATAAAATTGAAAAAGTCGAAAATGAGAAAAAGAAAGCATACAAAAAGGGGGAGAAACGAAGGAGTTGAAAAAAAATGAGAAACGAAGAAGTCAAAAATGACAGAAAAAGAAAATGGGTGAAACTAATGAAACGATCATAGCCAAAAACTTTGAAATGTACAAATATATATTTTTATTTTTGCAGGTTTTATCCAATTCAAGGGTTGTTTTGTAATCATCAAAAATGGGGAGATTGTTGGAATATTTATTCCACATGTTCAAAAATAGTATTTTGATGATTATGTTGCTAAACAAAACAAAACAATAAAGAGGCGAAGCAAAAAGACGAAGAAATCGAAGACGCAAAAAGTTGCAATCTGGACAATATTAGCGCACGCTACATATCAAGGCTAGCGCACGCTAACGAGAGTTAACTACAGATCATACGAGTTCAAAAGTTTCTTGAAGACAACCCACCTGATAAAGGATAGCGCACGCTACACATAATGCATAACGCATGCTATCGAAAGTTAATTACCGTTGTGAAGATATTCAAACACTGTATGACGAGAGCAATGACGAAATCATAGCGCACGCTAAGGATGAGGAATAGCGCACGCTAAGACGTTTGAATTCAAGTCAATCAATCCATTGGGAAGATTCTGATGCAAAGTCAAAAAGTATAAGCGGATATATGACGCATGCAATGATGCAAGATTAGCGCACGCTATGAGGAAATGTTAGCGCACGCTAACCGTCATGGACAGTACCACTCGACTGGAATTACAAGACGTTAACGTACGCTACATGCAGTACATAATGTACACTACAGGCAAAAATGTGCGATAGCGCACGCTAAGAAGAAGAGCTAGCGCACGTTAGCAAGTCAACAGTCAGCAACGGCTAGTTTGATGGAGAAGGCTATAAATACCACTTTAAATGGTATTCATCCTACAACAACTTTAAGCAATCAAGATATTGATCTGATATTCATATACTTTATATTGTTGTTGTGATATTGAGCTTATATTGTTAGTTTGAGTATTTATACATTCAACACATACACGAGAGGTAAAAGAAAAGTTATGATTGGATTCGGAGTTATTAGGATCAAGGATCCGGCATTGTTAGAATCGCAATCGATATCAAAATGAGGTTTATCTAGTACCGATAGAAAGCTAGAGTGGTTGATTCCTTATCCAATAAAAAAGGAAAACGGTTTAACTTGAACCGACAAAAAGACAAATAGGAGAACAGTTTTACTCGGACTGATAGAAGACGAGCTTGTAACGGTAATCCCTCGACCGATAGAAGAGAGGTGCAGAGGTTTTGATCTTCATCCTATAGAAAAAGATACCGAGAGAGGACGTAGGCACGTTTGGCCGAACCTCTATAAATCTATGTGTCGTTTAATTTCCGCACTTTATATTTTTGCTTCTGCATAACGGCGCAAATACCGATTTTACTCCATCACAACGGGCCCTCCTCAACATCCAAGTTAAGCTAGTGAAGTCTGAGGAGGATGTGGCTGATTTATTCACTAAATCACTAGCTAATGTCGTAATTGAAAAACATGTGAGAAACATCAAAATGCGTAGGATTTCCAAACTCCCGAGATCGAAGTAAGGATCAGATGGGAGGGTGAGGTATAACGAATATTACCCACAACGTTGTACTCTTTTCTTTGACCAAAGGTTCATTTTGTCCCAATGGGGTTTTATTACTTGGCAACGTTTTTAACGAGGCAACGACACATGCACTGGTTTTCAGATTTTTTGATTGACGAACTAATCAGGGGGAGATGTAGACTTGAGGTAGAGTCTTACATCCACATCGCAAGTTACACTCTTTTTCTTACCAATGATTCTTTTTTTCCACTGGGTTTTTAACACTTGGAAAGATTTTTAACGAGGTAACTAGATGGTTAGCTCATTGATCGATGAACTGATCACATTTTTGAGCTCATTGATCGACGAAATGATCAATAGAGGTTTTGCCTTAACGAAATTAGCATAACCTATATGTCTGAATGTTGTACTCTTTTTCCTACGATCAATGCATTTTTTTTCCATGTGGTTTTTGCTTCACGAGGTTTTAACGAGGCAACTTGACATACGTTGAAGACTCGGCAGAAGGGGAAGTGTTAAAGTAAATACACAGTGTATGCCTTAGTCTACAGGTTAATGGGCTTCTACTAGTTAGTGTAGGACTATGCCTGTTGGAATGTTCCAGAATATGTAAGTTGGAATGTTCCAGAATATGTAATATCTCCCTATTTAAAGGGACTCCATCAATGAAAATACATACATCTTCTGCCAATTCTTGTCTTACTTTCTTTTACTTCAACATCATTGAATATTTGATGTTATTATTAAATTCAAGAAAAGGAATGAACGAGATAAAATGATCTCTTCAAATGCACACCACCAATAAAATACCATTGTTCTTTGAGCTTAATTATGGAATACTTGATTCGCTGTTCTTATGATTATAACATGAACAGTGACATTTTGGTCAAAAAAAAAGCGACAAACTAGGAAAGCAACATCTTTTTGCTCTATTACTGCTCAAGGAAACCTTTGAAGATAATCAACTCTAAGCAAACTTTACAGAAACAGACTGAATATTGTGAGATACCCTTTTTTACATTTTGAGGGGAAAAAAGGAAGAGGAAGAACCAATGTCCATAGCTTTTGATTAGGTGATTGAATCCCACTTTTCTGCAAGAATTGAACAAAACTGAGGTTCTAAAATATGATTCCAATAATAAGTGAGATTTGGAGAGAATTTCGAAGGGAGCCCCTTTTTTTGGTTAACTATACATTTTTTTTCAATTTGAGGAATCAGGGAGGGAAAAAGAAAGAGTCAGAGTAATTATACGTTGTTTATCTTCACCAATTTCGTTTTCATATGTTGTGTCGTTGCCTGGCTTGTTGAATTACATTCAGGGCCTTAATTTTTATTTTTTTTGCGGACTTGCGAAATGCGGACTTGCCACTTGATAGAATGGACCGAAGACTCATTTTCTTTTTCTTAATATTTTTTGAGGTCACAAGTGTTTGTTGGGAATTTTGGCTAGAATGAAAGAAAAGACTTGAAGTGTTTGTCCCACATCGGTTGAAGAATGGAAGGTGAAGAGGACTTCAAACCTATAAAAGGGAGTCCAAGGCTTTGATTTTAATGCAACCCATAAAATACACATTAAGTATTTTATTCTTTCTTTCTTGGTCTCTTGTTTTAGAGAGTAGAAAGATGTGAGTTAAATCATTGAGAGTGTGGGTGTAATTGGGGGGTTGACTTGAGAGATTAGTCTATGTGATTGTAACAATTTGTCATATAGTAGAGTTTTCTCTCTGGAGGCCCGTGGTTTTTCTTCGGTTTTGGAGTTTCTACGTATATTCTTGTGTTATTTATTTTTCTCTATTTTCGTTCATTGGGAGGGTTGTTGGGGATCTTTGAGGCCGTTTTCCCAACAAGTGGTATCGGAGCCAAGTTCGGGGGATGTCTCAGTCTTAGAGGTTTGGAGTATGCTCTGTGGTTGCAGCTTTGTCTGATCTTCCACATCAGAAACAAATTTCTATTGGTCGTATTGGAGGGTGTCTCGATATTTCAGAGGTTTGGAGTATGCTCTGTGGTTGCAGTTCTATCAGATCTTCCACATCAGAAATGAGGATTCTGTTGGGTTTGAGATACGGATACGATGTCAAGGTTCACTCCCATGAGGTTCGATGTAGAGAAGTTTGACGGAAGGATCAATTTTGGCTTGTGGCAAGTTCAAGTCAAGGATATGTTGATACAATCCAGGTTACACAAGTGAATGAAAAGTATGCCGGGTTCGAGTAGTGCTGAAGTGCGGAGAATATGGTCATACTTCTTGGTCTATGAAGATCAAGGTGGAGCTGGTCAGGCAAATAGCTCTGTTGCTATCATCATGATTGAAGAAGGTTTCCTTTTGGGAGGGAATGTGCATTCTTATGGCATGTTGGAGTTGTCATGAAAAAGGATGTGATGATGTTAGCTGGTCCACAAATTGCACACAGGGCAGTGGCTTGGCATAAATGCGGGGTGTGTGGTGGATGTTATGTCGATGGCTGGAGGACTTCCATGGGAGCCAAGAGATGGGAGTAGCACCATAAATTTTCAGCAAGTTTTTCGACATGTGCTGAGGTGAAATTCTTAGAAGGGATCTTTCTAAGTGGTGATACTCTTTTATGGTGGAGTATGATAGTTCTCTGTTTTTGAGAATTATGATTGTTGGTTCAGACAATGGTTGTCGGTGTCGCAGAGAAGATTTTCTTTTATTTAGCCAAGGTGGAGTTTGTTGGGAATTTTGGCTAGAATGAAAGAAAAGACTTGAAGTGTTTGTCCCACATTGGTTGAAGAATGGAAGGTGAATGGGACTTCAAGCCTATAAAAGAGAGTCCAAGGCTTTGATTTTAATGCACCCCATAAAATACACATTAAGTATTTTATTCTTTCTTTCTTGGTCTCTTGTTTTAGAGAGTAGAAAGATGTGAGTTAAATCTTTGAGAGTGTGGGTGTAATTGGGGGGTTGGCTTGAGAGATTAGTCTATGTGATTGTAACAATTTGTCATATAGTTGAGTTTTCTCTCTGGAGGTCCGTGGTTTTTCTCCGGTTTTGGAGTTTCCACATATATTCTTGTGTTATTTATTTTTCTCTATTTTCATTCTTTGGGAGGGTTGTTGGGGATCTTTGAGGCCGTTTTCCTAACCGTCCTTATTTGGGCTGCTTTGTGCTTGAGCTGGCCCCGCTCTTAGCAGATCAAATATAGACATTTTGTTGTTTGATACCCACATTTTCAAGTCACCACTCCAGTCCTCGGACTTCACGAACTTGATAAGACGGTACTTATTTTAACTTAAAAAAAGGAAAATGCCCCTAATTAGAGTCCCCAAATGGACCAACTCGAGGACTTATCCTTCCCAAGTTGAAATATGTACCCACTTATCAAACACGTGAAAATAGGGTGTTAGTGTACTATTTTTGTGTACCATCATCAGTGTAAAATGAGGGGGACCTCTAATACTGGATATGTAATACGATGAAGAAATACACCAATTAACACACATTATGTTTGCCAATTTCCTTTTTTTTTCCTTCATAATTAAAATCACAATCTGGTCTACTCAAAGTTTATGTTAAGTTGAACGAAAACCAACAAAAATAACACGTTTTTTATTTCTCATCAAAAAAGCTTTGTTGGTATGATTGTAATTTATTCGGCCTAAAAGGAATGAATGCATGTTCATCTTTGCACTATTTGGCATACAACTTAAGCTCATTATCCAGCATAAATAAATTATGTTCCTTATGAAGTGGTCTAGTGAAATCAGCAAAATTGCAAAAGTGGGAATCAAACGATATTTAGGGGCAAAATCTATTTTATTTAGATTTTTGAAATCCAATTTATAAAAAAAAAATTCAATTTGTTTTTATAAATCCATTTATTATAAAAATACAGAAAAAGTCGGTATCCTTTTTGGATTTATAAAAAAATTGGATTTAAAAAATCTAAATAAATTGGATTCATAAACAAAAAGGACTTTTTAATTTTTTAAGATTTTTTAATTTATTTTCCATTTCCTTTTCATAATTGGACATGAATTTTTTTTTTAGTTTTATTTTCCTTTTTGTCTATAAAATTTAATGAGGTGGCAGGCCTTTAATGAGGTGGCAGCTGACTTGACTGCCACATCGGCAGTCAAGGTCAATTTTGAGCCAAAAATCCATTGCACGCTCTTTTTTTTTTTGAATTTTATGACTAAAGTTGTCGGGTCAGACAAACGTTGCACTGCGTGCGCCAAACCCCCAAACTTTAAGACTATTGGTGCTTTTTTCTCAATATTTAGGGGCGAGCATTATTTTGGTCATGTAAGTTTTGATTCCGTATATTTCGAATATTTGCAGTTTTATCCTGTAAATTCTGAGTTGGTTCGACTTCCACTCAAATCGTCAATTCAATATTTTATTTATTTACGGAGTGCACTTAAACACCAAATGTCGCTTCTAAAAATTGCGATGTTGATCAGACAAAATCATGAAATTGCAATATGAATAAACAATAGACTAGGTTTGCCTACACGCATATATAATCATGTAATAGTTCATAAGATTTATATATATATTGACCTTGAATAGTTCATAACATTTTGGAACTTTTGATTTTCAATAGCAACAAATATATTTAATCAAATGAGGAGCTAACATGTCAAAGAATACTATACCGTCACTTTCACTTAAAGAATCTACTTTGAATAAGGTACAATTTTTAGTTATTTTAATGAAAATACAATCCATTTTAAATCGTTGATTCCCACTTTTTTTTTTCAGAAAATTATACCGTGCAACATAATATACCGTGTATGGTACATCGGTTGTGATTATACATTAATTGTGATTATGTTGCTGCGTCAGATTTTTATTTAATTATATTATATGCAATTGTGATCTAGTTATACATCAATTGTGATTGTGCTAGTAATCACAGTTGATGTGTATCTTGTAAGGTGCATCATGTTGTGAGATATATCAACTCATATTTTTTAATTATTTTTCATGGTCTTCTCTCTATCAATAACTGCATGCATTGCACGGTGAATGTGAATAAATATGCCATTATCCAGGCAATAATGAGCAAAGCTAGTATTTGCGGTGAATCCTCCTTCACTCCCGTTAACTAGTCGTGCATTATGAGAGAAACTCTCATTTCTCTGCAAAAACAGCTCATTTGATCATATTCTCGCATGTACCCGCAGTAGAGCTCCTTGTGAAGCTTGTTGTAAACCACGTTGTTTGACTTGATTAAACGACATTTGCTCTTCAAATTTAATTGTTTTATTTTTCAAATTTTCTAATTGTTCCAAAGTTTTGTAAGTTGAATTACCCAAATTTAATTTTTTTCGCGCTATCTCAAAGTATCCATTCAATCGAAACCGATCTGCTTCTATTTTCACTTTCCATAAACGGATTTTGGCTTTTTCCAATTGCTCAACAGCATCTTTACGCAATAAATTTTAATTAAATATTAAAGTTTTATTAAATTGAATGTAGACTTTTCAATTAAAAATGAGGGAGTGATTTTTTTTTTTTTTTGGCTTACAAATTTGATGACTATTACTACTATTACTAGAGAGATGATAAAGATAAATATGCAAAAGAATGAGAATAATCAAAAGCAGAGAATAGAGCTTGTGTAGGGTCCAATTTCTTGATTTTCATCAGAAAACTAAATGTACCTATAATTCTGTGTTACTTGTCCTTCGTGCAATTTTTTTGTACCCAAGTTTTCTGTAACAACATTGAAGGAGGAGAAGCTCTCTCTGTCTTTATGACTGAAATATTTTGATGACCAACTTTTAATTCAAGTACATTGCATTGGCATTAGTTTTCCAGTTCAGACTCCTTTGAGATAAAGTTTTCTGCAAGTGGGATTCAGCAGTAGACTAGTCATCATTCATAAAACAATGCAAGGATCCCCACCTGAGGGTCAAACTGTCTGCTGATAGGCAAGTAGGAGTAGGACCCTCTTAACAGAAAATTGAAATGAAAAACCATCCTTTTCAAATTGGAAATATTTGTAATAAAAAATTGAGGCCTATTTTCTAGCTAGTGACTAAAATCAATCATATGCAACATAACAATCGTGTCTCTTCATTCTTTTATTTTACAACATTTTGATTTGTACAATTTTTTATATTTAACTATTAATATCTTTAACTTCAAAAGTTCATATTCAAATGAATTTAACAAGATTCTATATGACTATCTTTCCTATATCTAATTACAAAGACGGTAAAAAAGAATGTGCGGATAATAGAAAAGTCAAAACATAGCACTAATAAAAGAACATATAAAGTATAAGATATACATGCAAGCCCTCTTATACATAAACTTCATAATCTGATTTTTTGATCTGTCGACTCGTAAATCATCTGACCTGCATTATCTCGGCGCAAAACGGAGGCCGGCTTGAACAGCTCGATGTGACCTTACAGGAACTAATTCGTCCCTTCTGCGAATTGGGTGAGCATGGAATGTCTGTTCTCCTGGTGCCATTATGGCTCCTATCACTGATTCTCTCCATGGTAAGGCCTTGTCTTGGACTACTGAAGCAGAGGCGGCTTTTCACGATATCAAGCTCCGCTTGACTAGTGCCCCACTTTTGGTCCTCCCGAATTTTTCTACCCATTTCGAATTACATTGTGATGCTTCGAAAATGGGGATTGGTGCCGTTTTGACCCAGGCGGGTCGTCCAACTGCATTTTTTAGTGAAAAGGTGACAGGGGCTCGTACTCGATATAGTACTTATGATATCGAGTTTTGTGTTGTAGTTCGTGCCGTCAGACATTGGCGTCATTACTTATTTCAGAGAGTTCATTCTTTACACTAACCACGAGGCTCTTAAACACTTGGCTACTCAGGACTCTCTTTCAGCTCGTCATGCCAAGTGATTTGCCTTCCTACAACAATTTACGTTTGTTGTTCATCATCATGCTGGGGCAGATAAGCGGGTCGCTGACACTCTAAGTCGTCGTCATTCTTTATTGACACACATGCGTGTGGAGGTGGTGGGATTTGATACTTTTAAGGATCTCTATGCTTCTAATCCTTTCTTTGGGCCGATTCCCAACCTTTTGGTTCATGATGTTTATGATGATTACTCCATCATATATGGATTTCTCTTCAGGGATGTTCATTTGAGTATTCCTGCTTGTAGCCTGCGATTGAAGATTATTTATGAGTTTCATTATGTGGGCCACGCAGGTCGTGATCGCTCTGTTGAGTTGGTGGATCGTCGTTTCTTTTGGCCTACACTTCGACGAGATGTGTCTCGATTTGTTGCTCTATGTCGTGTGTGACAAGTCTCCAAAGGCACCGCTACTAATGCGGGCTTGTATCGACCCCTTCCCATCCCTACTCGTCCATGGGCCGCCATCAGCATGGACTTTGTCTTGGGCCTTCCTCGCACCCAACGAGGTAATGACTCAATTTTTGTTGTGGTTGATCGTTTCTCGAAAATGGTGCATTTTATTCCATGCAAATGTACTTCTGATGTTGTTAATGTCGCTTCCTTATTTTTTCGAGATATTTTTTGTTTGCATGGATTACCATTGTCTATCGGATCGTGATTCATGTTTTATTGGCCATTTTTGACGCACCCTGTGGCGCATGGTCAATACTGAGCTTAACTTTAGCAGTGCCTATCACCCTCAGACTGATGGACAGACTAGGTGGTGAATCGATCTTTGGGTAATATACTTCGATGTTTGGTCGGTGATAATTTAAAGACGTGAGATGTTAAATTATGTGTTGCTGAATTTGCCCAAAATCAGGCTTTAAACCGTAATACTGGTTTCTCTCCATTTTATGTGGTTTATGGTTTGATTCCTCATGCACCTGTTGATTTGATCACTTTATCTTCTACTACTCCTGATGATATTCGTGATGTTGGCCTCGTTGAGGAGATTCAACAAATTCATTCTCTTACTCACTCTCGTCTTGAGGCTTCTACTTCAAAGTATAAAGCTGTTGCTGATGCTAAGAGACGTGATGTTCAGTTCGAGGTTAGTGACTTTGTGTAGGCAATCCTCACTAAAGACATGTTTCCTGCTCATGAATATAACAAGTTGCGTCTCGGAAGATAGGCTCTGTTGAGATTGTGCAGAAGATTAATCATAATGCTTATCGTCTACGCTGTAACACCCCAATTCACAAATGGGACATTACACGCCGTAGAACCCCCGTAAGGTCTACCAGGCTAACTCAAGACACGTAAACCACAATGATATCCCAAATGATGCATTCAATAGTAAATAAGGCCGTGGCCTCGGCCAAAACATTTTAACAGAGTCCATGAAACGTAAGTTAACTACCAATTCATTGCCCACGCAGGGGACTTAAACCAAGTTTAAAAATAAACAGTCTAACTCCAGTACTCGACAAATGCAATGATAAAACATAAAAATGCAGACTCGAGCCACATCATCATGCCATCCCATCCTTTGCGTGCGCATCCCGTGCCCGCTCCTCAGCTCGACCAGTACCTGAAATGCATAAGACGCATTTCCCCCATTTAAGGGGTTAACATTCGAATAGCTAGTGCAAGTACACAATTACACAACATTATATACATACACGATTTAACGCAAACAAACCGTTAGGAAAATCATTTTGAACATCAATATTCCGGAATATCACATTTACATCAAAACAGTGTATCATCAAGTTTTCCACACCACAAACATCCACGCTTGGTAACTCGCGACCGTACTCATTAGTATCGGCCCCCAGAGGTCCCGTCGAACCGTCCCCAGGTAAGAAACTGCTTCCGCGGCCGTACCCATTAGTATCGGCCCACAGAGGTCCCGTCGAACTGTCCCCAGGTGGAAGAACATCAACACACGCACACAAGTCCACTTCTGTGGCCGTACCCATTAGTATCGGCCCCCAGAGGCCACATGCCATCCCCAGGTAGAAGAGTAACCAACACAATCATTCAATAATCCAGTTTACATCACTCGCATCAAAACCGTATACACATAATGAAATATAATACATGTACTTGCCTTGAATAAGACGAAACGAAGGAAATGACGAAGGAATAGGTTTCGGTCCGAACAATCCTCCCAAATCCGTTCCTAACATAATAACGGTATACAACAAGTCTCATTAATGCGGAAAGGTAAGAATTAATCCTAATTCTACCCATTGGAACAATTTGTCGGTCATGACTTGGGTATCGTCGACTATAAGTGACGAACAATGGAAAACTTGGAGTTTAAAACCACAAATCATCAATAAAAACGAAGGATTACACGTACACGATCGAAGTCTAGCGATAATCCAATGATAATTTGAACTAAAAGAGTCAAATCTCAAGAAATCCCCAAAATCTTAAAACAAGGGTTTCAGGGATTCTTACCTTGATTCGGATGGTGGAAAGTGTTATGAACTTGAAGAATTCTCGCAAGGAATGCACGGATGGTAGTGGATGATGATATTCAGTCGGAATCGGTCCTAACCCTTGTCTGGAATCGCTCAAAGCCGAGAAGGATAAGAAATGATGGAAAAATGACGAAGTTGACTGCTGCTGTCCTATTTATATTAAACAGACTTAGCGCACGCTACGCACAAGCATTAGCGTGCGCTAACGGGGTGTGGACGAACAGTCTGCCTACTATCCTCCAGTTAGCGTACGCAAGCTAACATGATTAGCGTGCGCTAATGCTAGGAATTAGCGTGCGTTAACGCTGAATTAGCGTACGTTACCTGGTCCAGTACAGAACTACTAAACCTACTGTCGAGACCGCTAAAGTCGTTAGCGCACGATACGAACCCCAGGTTAGCGTACGCTAAACACACAGTGATAGCGCACGCAAGTAATCTCGGAGTAGCGTGCGCTACTCAGGCAAAGCGGCCAAAGACTACTCAAGACATCACGCCAACAAAGACAAAAATATCGAAATGCGAAGCAAGACCAGAATCCGGAAACATAAACACGGAATATTTAAGACGACAAAGCTGTGCGTTGAAAGAGAATATAATCCCGATCACCGGAGAGTCCGTAATGTAACAAACAAAGTGAAATTCCCTAAACTTATGGAAATTACAAAAATGGCCCAAGTGCCCGAAAATCGCGATACGACGTCGGATTAACAAACCGAAAGTTTCAACACGACCAACTCAACCGCACAAACTTATGCAATCCAAGAAACAACGAAAACGAACGAGTTTTACGAGAATCGAACGTACATGCGACAAGATATAATTCAAGATGAAATTATGCAAAAACATCCTCGAGACTCGTCCAAACGGAAGATCTCCAAGAACAAAATAGGTTCAGAATTTCAAAACAGTAACAAGCGAGTCGTCCGAAACGAACATACACCAAAATTAGAAATTACCAAAAATAGAAGGTACGGATATTACATTCTCTCCCCCTAAAAATAAGTTTCGTCCCGAAACTTACAATGCGAATAACTCGGGATATCTCGACCGCATACTCTCTTCCGTCTCCCATGTGGCTTCCTTGGATCCATGCCTCGACCATTGAACTTTAAGCAAAGGAATGGTTTTATGACGAAGTTGCTTCACTCGACGTTCTAAAATCTGAATCGGCCTCTCCTCGATGGTAATGTCGGGTCCCACTCGATCTCTCCAAAATCAATAATATGGCTAGGGTCCGGTACATACTTCCTAAGCTAGGAAACATGAAATACGTTATGAACGTGACTCAAAGACGGCGGCAAGCCTAACCGATAAGCAAGCGCTCCCACTCTCTCTAAAATCTCAAACGGTCCAATATATCTCGGACTAAGTTTACCCTTCCGGCCGAAGCGGTAAACTCCCCGTGTCGGCGACACCTTAAGCAAAACATGATCTCCCACCTCAAACTCCAACGGCCGGCGACGCGTATCGGCATAAGACTTCTGCCGACTCTGGGACGTCAACAATCTATCCCGAATCAGAGCAATCTTCTCTCTCGTCTCAACTACCATATCAGGCTCGGTACCAATCTGCTCGGACGCATCGTCCCAACACAACGGCGATCTGCACCTCCTCCCATACAACGCCTCAAATGGTGCCATTTTGATCGAGGCGTGCCAACTATTGTTGTACGTGAACTCGATCAACGGGAAGTGCGACTCCCAATCATCCTTCCAATCTAAGGCACAGGCTCTCAACATATCCTCCAACGTCTGGATCGTCCGCTCAGACTATCCGTCAGTCTGAGGGTGGTAAGACGTACTGAGTCTCAACTCAGTCCCCAAAGCTCGATGAACAACCTGCCAAAAATGTGATACAAACCGGCTATCGCGATCTGAAACAATACTCCTAGGAGTCCCATGCAATCTCACGATCTCTGCTATAAATACTTGTACCAGTCTCTCCAGCCCCCAAGTGTCCTTAATACCTAGGAAATGAGCTGATTTGGTTAGTCGATCAACAATAACCCAAATCATGTTCATTCCAGTCCGAGCCCTAGGCATCCCGGTAATGAAATCCATAGAGATGTCTTCCCATTTCCATTCCGGAATGGGAAGTGGTCGTAGCAACCCCGCGGGCCACTGATGCTCAATCTTAACCTGATGACAGGTCAAACACTTCGCCACAAACTCGCTAACGTCCGTCTTCAAATTGCTCCACCAATAGTTACTCCTCACATCCTTGTACATTTTGCTCGTACCAGGATGTATGGAATAAGGCGTAGTATGAGCCTCACTCAAAATCTTCCGCCTCAACTCAATGTCATTCGGTACACATAATCTGCCGCGAAATCTCAGAACGCCATCATCCTGAACCACAAATCCAGGGGCTTTCCCCTTCGTCACATCCTCCCTCAACTGGACCAAAAACGGATCTTCATACTGCTTCGCCTTGATATCATCAGTCAAGGACGAAGTGATCTCTAACGCACATAACTGGCCCTGAACTCCATGAACCCAAATCTCGATATTCTGACAGATGAAATCTCGCTGGATCCTACTCTGTGGTGTAAGTACCTCTAACATCTGTAAAGCCATCGGTTTTTGGCTCAACGCATCAGCCACTACGTTGGCCATACCCGGATGATAAAGTATCTCGAGGTCGTAATCTTTAATTAGCTCTAACCACCTACGCTGCCTCATATTCAACTCTTTCTGACTGAAGATGTACTTCAGACTCTTGTGGTCCATAAAAATCTTACACGACGACCCATAGAGATAATGCTTCCATATCTTAAGGCGAAAACGACCGCAGCTAACTCCAAATCGTGCGTGGGATAATTTACCTCATAAGGTTTCAACTGGCGGGACGCATAAGCAATCACTCTGTCTCTCTGCATAAAAACACATCCGAGTCCAAGGTCCGAAGCATCACTATACACTACGAAATCCTCGTTCCCCTGAGGCAATGCTAAAACGGGTGAGGTAGTCAAACGTCTCTTTAACTCGTCAAAACTATCCTGTCTGTCTGCAGTCCACTCTAACTTCTGAGTTTTCTGGAGCAACTGAGTGAGTGGTCTAGCGATCTTAGAAAATCCCTCAGCAAATCTACGGTAATAGCCGGCAAGACCCAGAAAACTCCTCACCTCCTTCACATTCTTAGGCGGCTCCCAGGCCATCACTGCCTCTATCTTCTGTGGATCTACCCGAACTCCCTCTGCTGAAATCACATGCCCAAGGAACATCACTTCCTCGAGCCAAAACTCACACTTAGAGAACTTCGCATACAACTGCTCAGTTCTCAAAATGTCTAATACAATTCGGAGATGTAAGGCATGCTCCTCCCGACTCCGTGAATAGATAAGAATGTCATCGATAAAGATGACTACGAATTTGTCCAGATACTCAATAAAAACTTTGTTCATCAACTGCATGAACACTGCTGGGGCATTGGTTAGCCCGAAAGGCATAACCACAAACTCGTAATGGCCATATCTCATCCGGAAGGCAGCTTTCGGTATATCGCTGTCCCGGATCCTCAACTGGTAGTAGCCTGATCGCAAATCAATCTTCGAAAAGACTGTCGCCCCCTGAAGTTGATCAAACAAGTCGTCGATCCGGGGCAACGGGTATTTATTTTTGATGGTCAACTTGTTTAATTCTCGATAATTGATGCATAAACGAAGCGATCCATCCTTCTTCTTAACAAAAAGTACAGGCGCACCCCAAGGCGATGCGCTCGGTCGAATATACCCTTTTTCCAACAACTCTCCCAACTGATTCTTCAACTCTAACATCTCCGACGGTGCCATACGGTACGGTGCTCGAGAAATAGGGGCTGCATTCGGCTCAAGATCAATAGGAAACTCCACCTCTCGCTGTGGTGGTAATCCCGGCAAGTCATCCGGGAATACGTCGGGATACTCACTAACAACTAGAATCGACGACATGTCAACCCCACCATCCTCCGCCTGTAGAGCGTAACACCAATAGCCGACACAACCCTGGTTTAGAAGTTTCATCGCCTTTAAGGCATTAATCACACTCCCAGATCTCCCCGGCTTACAACCGACGAGAGTATGCTCGGTGCCGTCCTCGGCCACTATCGAGATGGTACGAGTCCGATAGTTCATGATAGCACCGTGACGATCCAACCAATCGTCCCCGAGGATCAAATCCTCACCCTTAAGGTCTATAACAATGAGATTCGAGGGCCAATCCCGGCTCCCGATCCTCACTGGGCAATCCCTAACTTCCCGGTCCCCAACCATACGATCTCCGCTGGGCGTACCCACTATAAACGGCTCACACTCAAACAAGCACTCAACACCAATATGACTCACACAATCCGAAGCAATAAAGGAATGGGTAGCACCCGAATCAAAAAGCACTGAAACTGGATGAGTAAGGATCTGAGTGGTACCTGACGCCACTGGAATGTCTGTCTCTTCTGTGTGCCTCATCTGATACAATCGGGGGTGAACTGAACCCGAACTCGATGCTGTACGGCGATCCGGCTGCCCCCGACCCCTACCGCGGCCCGAACTCTGCGTAACATGAGTAGCTGGAGTGCTGTGATCCCTCTGATCGGCGGTGGTAGTCGGAACTCTAGCGGCCCTGGTGGACCTCTCACAATGAGCTGCCCGATGCCCGGTCTGTCCGCAAGTAAAACAAGCAACTAACGAAAATGGGCATTCCTTCACAACGTGCTCGGGCTGACTGCAATTAAAACAAACTCTCCCTCCAGGTGCAACCGACTGGACTGAACGGTTACCCTGAGATCCACCGGCCTGATGAAACGGCCTCTTCCCAGGTGTAGGAGTAGAACGAGACCTCGAAAACTGACCACCTTTACCGACCGAGAATCCGCCAGTAGTCTTCTGCTTCTTAGCTTCCGAAACTGACTCTGATTCCGGGACGGCCATCTCGATCGCTAGAGCGCGATCCTGGTATTCCTTCAAAGTGGCACACATGAGCGGTGCCATACTCTGCCTTATATGCGGCTTCATGCGCATATTGAAGTAACGGATTTTATCGGCCTCCGTCCTCACCTGATCTTTCACAAAACCTAACTGCTGATTGTAAGAGATAATGGCCTGCGAAATCGGCACATCCTGGGGTGTGGCAGTGAAGAACTCCACAATTCTGCGTTCTTTGACTGGCGGTGGACAATATTCTGCTTCCATAGCAGCCCTGAATTCCTCCCAAGTAGCCCGACGGTCTCTGGGCGCAATGGCCTCCCACCATTCCGCAGCTTCCTTATCCAGGAGGTACTGGGCAATATGTACCCTCCTGTCTTCGGGACAAGCTACGGCATCGAAGGTCCTGGACAACTGAAAAAGCCAATTCTCCCAACCGAGGGAGTCGGAAGATCCGAGAAACGAGGAGGGTGCATCTTAGTCACACCAAGCCACTTACTAGCTTCCTCTTCGTGTGTCGGGGCGGATTCTCGCGTCCACCCCGAGCTATTCGAGCAAGGCTGGGCTACTAATCTGAAATACGGCGGTAGCCAGGTCGGCATTATTACCCGACGATAGATCCTGACTGACTGACATATCCTGCTGCCCGTCAGAGCTCAGAGGTAGAGTGCTCGGCACTAACTGAGAGGCCGAATCTGCAGAGGACTTAGAAAGCGAAACTTCCTCATTAATAGCACCCCGTCCGCGGCCTCGGCCGCGTCCCCTAGCTGGTCTACCACGACCTCTCAACATACTGAAGAAAGATAAGAACGAACAAGATCAGATAGATTCACAGTTTACAAGGTTGGTATCACAATTCACAATCCCAAACAACGCAAGAAAACGAATTTCAAAAAATAAGAGTTCGAGGAGACTTACAGCCACGGGTCGCACGAAAAGTCGGTAGCATGATGATATTCGGCTCAACGACTGACTCTAACGACACAACTGACAGACTCAAAATTAACCGACAGCCTAGGTATTCAAAACCTAAGCTCTGATACCATAATTGTAACACCCCAATTCACAAATGGGACATTACACACCGTAGAACCCCCGTAAGGTCTACCAGGCTAACTCAAGACACGTAAACCACAATGATATCCCAAATGATGCATTCAATAGTAAATAAGGTCGTGGCCTCGGCCAAAACATTTTAACGGAGTCCATGAAACGTAAGTTAACTACCAATTCATTGCCCACGCAGGGGACTTAAACCAAGTTTAAAAATAAACAGTCTAACTCCAGTACTCGATAAATGCAATGATAAAACATAAAAATGCAGACTCGAGCCACATCATCATGCCATCCCATCCTTTGCGTGCGCATCCCGTGCCCGCTCCTCAACTCGACCAGTACCTGAAATTCATAAGACGCATTTCCCCCATTTAAGGGGTTAGCATTCGAATAGCTAGTGCAAGTACACAATTACACAACATTATATACATACACGATTTAACGCAAACAAACCATTAGGAAAATCATTTTGAACATCAATATTCCGGAATATCACATTTACATCAAAACAGTGTATCATCAAGTTTTCCACACCACAAACATCCACGCTCGGTAACTCGCGACCGTACCCATTAGTATCGGCCCCCAGAGGTCCCGTCGAA
This sequence comes from Orobanche coerulescens, assembly GCA_033398695.1. Taxonomy (NCBI): domain Eukaryota; kingdom Viridiplantae; phylum Streptophyta; class Magnoliopsida; order Lamiales; family Orobanchaceae; genus Orobanche; species Orobanche coerulescens. The sequence continues at coordinate 134,823,981 of CM065816.1, read as the reverse complement.
CCGTCCCCAGGTGAGAAACCGCTTCCGCGGCCGTACCCATTAGTATCGGCCCCCAGAGGTCCCGTCGAACTGTCCCCAGGTGGAAGAACATCAACACACGCACACAAGTCCACTTCCGTGGCCGTACCCATTAGTATCGGCCCCCAGAGGCCACATGCCATCCCCAGGTGGAAGAGTAACCAACACAATCATTCAATAATCCAGTTTACATCACTCGCATCAAAACCGTATACACATAATGAAATATAATACATGTACTTGCCTTGAATAAGACGAAACGAAGGAAATGACGAAGGAATAGGTTTCGGTCCGAACAATCCTCCCAAATCCGTTCCTAACATAATAACGGTATACAACAAGTCTCATTAATGCGGAAAGGTAAGAATTAATCCGAATTCTACCCGTTGGAACAATTTGTCGGTCATGACTTGGGTATCGTCGACTATAAGTGACGAACAATGGAAAACTTGGAGTTTAAAACCACAAATCATCAATAAAAACGAAGGATTACAAGTACACGATCGAAGTCTAGCGATAATCCAATGATAATTCGGACTAAAAGAGTGAAATCTCAAGAAATCCCCAAATTCTTAAAACAAGGGTTTCAGGGATTCTTACCTTGATTCGGATGGTGGAAAGTGTTATGAACTTGAAGAATTCTCGCAAGGAATGCACGGATGGTAGTGGATGATGATATTCAGTCGGAATCGGCCCTAACCCTTGTCTGGAATCGCTCAAAGCCGAGAAGGATAAGAAATGATGGAAAAATGACGAAGTTGACTGCTGCTGTCCTATTTATATTAAACAGACTTAGCGCACGCTACGCACAAGCATTAGCGTGCGCTAACGGGGTGTGGACGAACAGTCTGCCTACTGTCCTCCAGTTAGCGTACACAAGCTAACATGATTAGCGTGCGCTAATGCTAGGAATTAGCGTGCGTTAACGCTGAATTAGCGTACGTTACCTGGTCCAGTACAGAACTACTGAACCTACTGTCTAGACCGCTGAAATCGTTAGCGCACGCTACGAACCCCAGGTTAGCGTACGCTAACCACACAGTGATAACGCACGCAAGTAATCCCGGAGTAGCGTGCGCTACTCAGCAAAGCGATCGATCTTGCCAAGACATCACGCCAACAAAGACAAAAATATCGAAATGCGAAGCAAGACCAGAATCCGGAAACATAAACACGGAATATTTAAGACGACAAAGCTGAGCGTTGAAAGAGACTATAATCCCGATCACCGGAGAGTCCGTAATGTAACAAACAAAGTGAAATTCCTTAAACTTATGGAAATTATAAAAATGGCCCAAGTGCCCGAAATTCGCGATACGACGTCGGATTAACAAACCGAAAGTTTCAACACGACCAACTCAACCACACAAACTTATGCAACCCAAGAAACAACGAAAACGAACGAGTTTTACGAGAATCGAACGTACATGCGACAAGATATAATTCAAGATGAAATTATGCAAAAACATCCTCGAGACTCGTCCAAACGGAAGATCTCCAAGAACAAAATAGGTTCAGAATTTCAAAACAGTAACAAGCGAGTCGTCCGAAACGAACATATACCAAAATTAGAAATTACCAAAAATAGAAGGTACGGATATTACATACGCCTCCCTGGTCATATTCGTACCTCCGATGTTTTCAATGTCAAGCATCTTGTTCCTTTCCATGGTGATAACTCCTCCGGAGATGAAGCTGCTTTCGATTCGAGGGCGAATCGTTTTGAAGAAGAGGAGAATGGTGGAGATGAAGCTGCTATTCAATACTTGGAGAAAATTGACCCGACTATTTTAAAGCGTTAATTATTTATCAGTTTTTTTATTTATTTATTTTACTTTGACTATTGGACCCAGAAGGGTTGGACTTCTTTGTTGGCCTTGTTACTTTCTTTACTCTTTATTCCCTGGAAGATACATTGTGAGAGGAGGAGGTTTTTAATAAAAGTTTATACAGGGAATTGAGATCCCTTTTGAGTAGGAGAAATCAACTAGTATACGTAGTATCAAGTTGAGATCTCTTGAGATCAATTGTTGTTCTTCTTAGATTTAACGTAAAAGCTAAAAGCTGAAAGTTTTAATAAAGGGTGCTTATCCCCCATTTCTCTCTTTTTGTGACAGCTTTCTTATCGTGGGATCCAACAGCTTCGGTGATGACAGTTGACAACTTATACAATCCATGAAGTCCAAATATTCAGGAAATTCATTTCATATTATTAAGATTGTAATCTAGTTCATACCCGTTTGCAAACAATGTTCGAGTCCCCACGAGTTTAATGTGGAGTAGGTGACAACAAATGTTTGACTTGATCGCCCAAAAAACTGAAAAATAAGTCCAAAAGAACAGGGTCTAAGTAGAGTTTAAATCACAAACCGTCCCATAATTTTCTAGACAAAATAGATTCAATCTCAAAATTAACTTTTTGTCAGATTTAGTCCCAATTTATGTGACATGGTCCAATTTTCGTCCCATTTTCGCCGGAAAATGCAAAACGACGCCGTTTTGGCTCACGTGGGAGGCACATCTGGGCAGTTTCCGGCGATTAAAAATACGTGGCTTCCACCTTGCATTTAAGTGATTTTTTCTTTTTTTTTTTTTAAAACAAATAAAATTCCATGTCATATATTACATTAAACAAATAAACAAACTAATAACTTAAGTGTTCGCAGCATGAGTGCTCTGTTTTCAGTCTTGAGTGTTCCCAGTTGCACTTGTTAGTTGTAGCATTTTTTTTCTTTCTCCTTGAGTGCTCTGTTTTCCTCCACCAACATATCATTTTCGTCGATGCTTTAATTTATGTTTTTTGTTTTAAGTTAATTTATTTTCTATATGTTTTCAGTTTTTTAATTTATATTTAAGTTTAATTTATGTTTTAAAATTTAATTTAAGTTTTTGGTTTTTTATTTGTTTAATGTAATATATGACATGGAATTTTATTTGTTAAAAAAAAAAAGAAAAAATGACTTAATACAAGATGGAAGCCACGTATTTTTAATCGCCGGAAACCGCCCACACGTGCCTCGCACGTGAGCTGAAACGTCGTCATTTTGTATTATTCGGCGAAAATGGGACAAAAATTAGAGCATATCAGAGAAATTGAGACTAAATTTAATAATAAGTTAATTTTAGAACAAAATCTATTTTGTGAGAAAGTTAGGAAACAATTTGTGATTTAAACTCTAATTAAGTATAGCAGTCGTATCTAAAAGGTACCATATTAAAACCATGCGATGTGCATGCATGGACTAGCCAACATTATGGACCACTGGATTCGTCATAGTGGAAATATTTGAAGGTTGAAAAAGCTAAATAATGCAAAAACAAAGATTGAATTTTAGTTGTCGTGTTTAATCACCCGAGTGCTACTAAAATTTAGTAAACCACACAATAGCAAATTTTGATGGGGTTTTGACCCGAATTTACAATCATAAAATATTTTTGCTCAAAAATAAATTTATTTTAACTTTGTGATTTAGATAAAATTCTTATAGTCCTTAAGACACATAATTGAAATAATAATATTCTAAAAATTTCTTAAATACTTCTTGCTCCTTAAATACTTCTTGCATGAGATAATAATGAAATAATTTTTATCAAGTGGTACTTATAGACAGTAGCTGTATGACCACTATCGGTACCACCATCGCTGGCCGTCAATCACGGTCGATCGTTGCCGATCGTCGACCAGTCTCCGGTCACCAACGTTTTTTCCTTCTGCCATATTTATGTAAGAGACACGTTAATCTAGATTATCAACTCATATCTTTAAATTAGCATATGGTAATAACAAATACCATTATCGGTCCGCCGTATGTAGCTGTCGATCAATAACGACAATGTTAAAAATGACTAAGTGGTAATTTAAATGACCAACATATGTATTGGATTCAATGATTTTTTTTTGTAGTTTTATTTTATTTTTTGTGCCAGCACTTTATAATTTAGACTATGAATGTATTTTTTTTGAATTAACAACTGCTATTTGAAACAAATCACCACAATGTAATTCAAAAAATCATGCCGTATTTTTAATTTGTGTTGTTATTCAAATCCATCAAAACACAACATCTTCGTACAACAACAATCACCTCATCGTGCGACCACAAGCTCATTGTCTCTCAACACCGGGTATTTTGAATTATCAATGGTTTATTTAAATACCGAATGATATTTTATTATTAATGGGTACTTTAAATTTTTCTATATTAACAATAAATATTATAAGCAAATACAGAGAAAAAAATAGGATTAAAAACAACACATCCGAAGATTGTCAAATATATAATGTTAAAAAAAATATTTACAAGCCAAAAAAATAGATCTACAAACCCATCAATCAAACCTCATGATTTATCACTACTAGAACAAATACTTTCTAAATCAGAATTTTTAGATTGATTGTAGCGGATCCGATCTAGAAAGTGACACGGCCACTTTTCTAGATCGGTTCTAAAATAACAGTGGTTGGGACTTGGATCCCCAACCACAAAGTTGAGGTAGAGGTGTTCGGCGGTTCAAAACCGCCGATTTATGAACCACCGATTCGGATTGACCAGAAATCAGAACCGGAACCAAACCACCTTATGGCGGTTCACGGTTACGGTTTTGAATCGTGAACCGTCGGTTCCGAAACGAACCAGAACCGGCGGTTCATGTTTTTTTAATTTAATTAAATTTTTAGTATTTCGATTTAAAAAAATATGGGGTAAAAATTGGACTTGAGCTTAATTCAAGTATTTAAACTTGAAATTTTTAATTTTAAATATTTAAATTAAGCGCCTGCGTATCCGATATCCATAACTTTAGAGTTTATGAATCAAAATCAAAGTCCTTGTAGTTCATATTTAAATTTTGGGGGGATGGAGAAAAAAATGGACTTGAGCTTAATTCAAATATTTAAAGTTAAAATTAAGAATTTTAACTTTGAATATTTAGATTAAGTTGCCTGCGTGTCCCCTTACCTTAGGAATCAAAGTACTCGTAGTTCACTTACCCTATACTTAGTGTAGAGAGCGGAGGTGGAGAGGAGATGGTTCAATCATCCAAGTCAACTGAATCATTGCTAGATCCGTTATCTTGTGTATCGTTGTCTTCTTGTTCATTGTAATTTGGTTCTTTTTGGTTTAACTCAACTTTCACCCAATCATTCAATAATGCTTGAGTTTCAAGATTTTGAGGCGTCAATCGAGATCGTCGTTCAATCCAGAATGTATCCTCCTATAATGAAGGCTTGTTCAACAGAAACTGTTGAGACGAGGACAACTAGTATTTTCCTTTGTGACCTTTTCGCCTACCACTTAAGAAGATTGTTATTACCATTCGATCCACGTTCTAAAGCTCCCAAATCAAAAGTATTTAAATAATTTTAAAGTTTTTGATATGCATTAATTTGGTACCTTGTTCGTTTTCAGGATAAATCTTCTTGAAAGGCATTCCACTCACCAAGATCCGAAATAGCAAAACCAAAAGAAGATATACTACTACTAAAAGGAATGTGAACAGGAGAAGAAGAACTCGTACCAAGATCAGACTACCACTATAATTACAAGCATATTCGCGATAAAGAGCAGATAAAGAATTTTTTGTACTGTGAATACAATTGTTGGGATTTTGAGGAATAAAATAAGGAATATGATTAGGATTAGGAAATAAAGCATTGTAGTAAAGTGTAAGTAATTTTATCAAACCATCCTCTCTAAATTGAGGATTTAAAAGTTTAGCAACTAAAAAAATCGGAGGAATGTAGGCGAAATATTTTATCCATATGTCTCTCATTTCTTTTATACAATCAAATAAATCGGGAACTTTAATTAAAAACTTGAATACTAATACTATTTTAACACAATGTTCAACAACAAGTGTAGAAGTGGGATAATAAACACCGGACAAAGACTCAATTGCCTCTTTAAAAATTTTAAAAGTGCCATTAAACTAGATCACTTATTCCATTGACTTGGCAATAAGCAAACATGTACTTGTTCTTTATTATAAAAATTACACAATGCTATACGATATTTATAACTATCAGTTAACAAATTGTAAGTAGAATTCCAACAATTTGGCACATCTTTTGAAAGTTTCTTTGGATGCATATTATTTTTTATGCAATATCTCCTCCATTTTTTTACAAGCGAAGAATGTCTAATTAAATACATTATTGCTTCACGGATAGGATCATATGCTTCTTGTAAAACAGCTAAACGATCTTGAACACATAAATTAAGAACATGACAAATGCACCTAACATGAAAAAAAATTACCGCCATAAGATGGCTCACATACTGACATAAGTAATTCTAAACTAGCTGTATTGGAGCTAATATTATCAAAAAAAATTGAATTTTTTTGTACTAAATTATATTCAGATAAAATTGTATGAATTTTATGCGAAATATTTTGGGCGGTACGTGCGGTATTAAACTCTCTAAAACCAATTAGACGTTTTTGCATAGTCTAAGAATCATCAATTCAAATACAAGTAATTCCCATGTATGAATTTGCTTGGCAATGATCACTCCAAGCAGCGGAGCATATACAAACTTTATGATCTAGTTTTAAAAACATACTAGCTAAAATTAATTTTTCCTAGCTAGCAGTTTTCTAATATCACGAATTACGGTAGAGCGTAAAACTTTTTTACTAGTAGGATTAAAACTTAGTTGAGTAAAATTTTCATACATTTGGTCGTCGACAGAGTTAAAATAAAGAGATTTACCACAAACAAATCTAGTTAATTCTTTTCTAGAGGTAATTAGATTAGATTTAAATAAAGAACTAGTACCTTGATTGGGGGCATTAGACGACGTTGTCGTGCCTCAGAGTTGGATTTAATTAGACTCTATGACAACTTTGTCAGGATGTTGTTTTGTATATGACCATTTAGTGTCCCGTAACTGTAATATCCGGGGGTAATTTTTTTTCTTCTCGTGTTACTGTTGAGTTGTACGTATTCATTTGGAATTGTACAGGCATTGTTGTTTTGGACTGATACAATGTATATTGTATTGGGATATTTCAGGATCGAAATGTTTATAGTTGTTGTCGGTTTGGTTTCGTCATTTGGATGTTGCTTGGGGAGTTTGAATTTTTGGCTAAGTATACTAGTCATAACGTACGCTACATGTGTAACATTACGTACGCTATGGGATTTAATATCCGGTGGTAATTTTTTTTAATTTTATTTATTTCATTGTTACTGTTGTATTGTACGTATTCATTTGGAATTGTACAAGTACTGTTGTTTTGGATTGATACAATGCAGAATGTATTGGGATATTTCGAAATCGAAATGTTTTTGTTGTTGTCTGTATTGTTTCACCAATTGGACGTGACTTATTATCGTGTAAGTCGTGCAGGTCGTGTGTATGCATGTGTGGCATGGCATATTGTTTTCCATTGTCGTTTTGGCCTCTTTGAGGGTTGTGAACTCTTGTTAGCGTCCCTTTCGAGTTGGTTATGTTTTGGGTGCTTTCGGAGTCGTGTCGAGCTCGATTTTAGCCCTTGTTTGTTCCACACAAGCAAGGCACACAAGTAGGTACTCGTGCGCAGCTCGTGCGGCATTCTAGTATTCGGGCAGTGCACTTTGGCACTCAATAGGGACGCACGACCATGACACACGATCAGGTGCTCGTGCGTGCTACTCGTGCGTGGCAACAGAGTTGGACAGTGCACTTTGTCACTCATCAGGAACACACAAGCATGACACACGAGCAGGTGCTCGTGCCTGCTGCTCGTGCGTGGGGTCAGTGGCCGGGCAGTGGCCTGGCACACGACCAAACACACGGACATTTGGTCGTGCGTGTTAATCGTGCGTCACTGGAGTATTTAAGGGGACAGACGGGGTTTTCACCTCATTTCACCCCTTTCTCTCCTTCTTCTCGCGGTAGTCGTGTGATCCGACTAGGGTTTGTGGTTATGATCGAGTCTACTCCATCTAATCATATTTTGAGAAGGCTCTAGGTGATCATATCAATATCTAATCCTTCTTCTTCGTCGAATCGAGGTAATTCTCTTGGTTTTCCAAGAATTGTCCATTTTGGGAGTTTTGGTTTTGATTTCGTTTTTTGTCCGATTTAATAGATCGATTGAGGTTATTAGATATTGTTAGACATGTTCTATGCATTGTATATCCATATCTTCGATTCGTCCAACCCGATTGATGATTCTTAGGTTCTTGATGAACTTTGAACATTTAGTGTTCGATTAAATGTCTCAAAGAGTTTCCTTCGGTCGTTGTGTTGTTTTCGATTGATATTTTGTTATTGAATGAATTGTATTTCATTCAAGGTTGTTCGAGTGCTTGTGTTTATCGGAGGAAGCTGTTTGTTGTTCGTGGAAGGAATTCATCTCCTTCGGTTGAGGCAAGTTTTATACTTGTACTAGTCAATGAGATTAATGTTATCATATATGTGTATGAATGTGTTGTATCATTCCGAGACTTAGTCGCTTCATGAGTTCATTGATATTAAGGGATCGTTCGATACGATACCTTTCGGAAATTATGCCAAATGTTTACTATTGTTCATTAATGGCCGGTTCAAGGCATTGGGATACTCGTCGTTAATGTTATTCTCGATAGCCGGTTCGTGGTATCGATGTATCGATTATTGTTGTTGATATTGATGTCAATCTAAGACATTTTTGTAATCATTATTATTGATGTTGGTGTTTTGTTATTGATGTTGTATTGGCTTATTGAAGGCATTGGCGTGTTCATTTCTCATCTTCGTCGTCGGTAACCGATTAAAGGTGCCGAGGCATTCTTCGTATCATTGTATCGATTGTCCGTTCTAAGACAAATCAAGATATTGAATCATCCGCTGCATCATTGTTATCGGTTGGCCATTCTAAGGCAATCGAGGTATTGAATTGGGACTATCGAGGATAGTTCCCATCCGTTATGTCGTTGTTATCGATTGACCATTCTAAGGTAATCGAGGTATTGAACTGGGACCGCCGAGGACAGTGCCTATCCGTGAGTCATCATTATCGTGTTGGCCGACCCAAGGCAGCACACTATCATTCTCGTGAATTTGGTAATCTTGGTATTGTTGCCATTTATGATTAATTGTGTTTTGGAGGCTAGTATCGGCTATTGCTCGATGGGTAAGTTTGGGGCTTGAACCTTCACGGTTGGTTTTCCAACACATATAGCTCAGTAGGTCACGGTCATGTTTATGATCTCAATATGGGTAAATTTGTGGCTTGAACCTTCGTGGTTGGTTTCCCAATACCTACAGCTCAGTAGGTCACGGTCATGTTTATGATGTCATTATGGGTAAGTTTGGGGCTTGAACCTTCACGGTTGGTTTCCCAACACCTACAACTCAGTAGGTCACGGTCGTGTTTATGATCTCATTATGGGTAAGTTTGGGACTTGAACCTTCGCGGTTGGTTTCCAAACACCTACAGCTCAGTAGGTCACGGTCATGTTTATGCTCTCATTATGGGTAAGTTTGGGGCTTGAACCTTCGCGGTTGGTTTCCCAACACCTATAGTTCAGTAGGTCACGTCCATTGGATGGTCTCATTGTGATACGGCTTCGTGCCGTGGCTTCGGCCCTCACTGATACAGCTTCGGGCTATTTTGGCTTCAGGTGATTGTGATATTTGACAGCTTCGGCTGAGTGGCTTTCAGGCCTTTGTGGTGTCTTAGTATTATCATGGGAGCCTATGGGCATTGTGATTCATATCTAATTCAGTTCTGGTTTGGTTCATGTTCGTGTAATTCATTGTGGTGTTCTATAATTATGATTCGCCATTGGGCATTTATGTTCTAACCTCTTGAACAGGTATTAATAGTATGTCGTGGGCATAGTGTTTCACGAATGCTCGGTTCTTACCTTGGTTTGTGAGCATCTCGTATTATTATTATCATTGTACCGTTTCATTCTGCCTTTGGATGCATATCATGTTATACATGTATTTTATGTTCATTATCTGGATAACTGACCCCGTGGGGGCGGAACATGTTTTCATATTTTAGGTGCTTGCGAGGAGAGAGTTGAGACACAGGGGCATGATGATGGCGATGAGGCATTCGAGCGATACTAGTCCGAGTTGTTCATGTTGGTCAGTCAGTTGGAGTGTTCTCCAGTTGGTCAGTCATTGTCATTATGTACTACCCAAGCAGATGCTCGTGGATGTTGTTGTTCTTTTATTTTGGCCCTGTAGGCCCATCGTTGTCGTTGAAATTCCTCATCGAAATATTTTGTCGGATATCATAGTAGGGACTGTGATTCCCCTTGTTGGTTAATTCAATGTATTTTAGTCGTATTCGCCTGGTGGATCTCCGGGTGTGGGGTCCATGGCACTATAATAACCCAATGGGATTTGGGGGTGTTACATGGGATGGGTATTACGTACGTTAAACCTATAGGGTTACGTACGTAATGAGTGGTCGGTTGTAGGAACCTTCCTTGTGGCCAACTTTCGGCTGGTAGGGCCGAGTATCTTTCGATCAGATTTCACTATTGCAGTCAAGGTAACCTTACATACGTTAGGAGGAGAGATCTACATACGTAATTCATGCAGCTTGTTAACGTACGTAAAATGTGGTTGTTTACGTATGTTAAGGTCTTCTTATTTCTGGTCAGTCGGTTCTGGACTAGCATTACGTACGTTAAGCTATTGATATAGCATACGTAATAGTCCTTACGTATGTGAGGCTTGGTGTATAGCGTACGTAATGAGCCTGTCAGTTTATATATCTTGGTTTCGTATTTCATTTCTTCACGAACCAAAACTTCCTTTCTCTTCCTAGAACCGTCCCTCTGGACTTGTTCTTGATATTTAGCCTCTTCCAACATATTTTTGATCATCATAACTTGATTTGGAGCTTGGAGTTGGAATATTGTTGGTGCTCCTTTGTTGTTTGGAGAGTTCTTCTTGTTCTTCATTGGTAAGTTCTCTTAATCTCTTATTGTTCAAGTGATTTTCGAGTATGATAATGTTGTTGTTGTTGTTTTCCTCGTATAGTTGGTGATTGTTGGAGTATATCATGATTCTTAATGAGTTTTTATAACTTATGATGAAGAACATGATGATTATGTCTTGATGAGGAGTCGTTCTTGATGTTTTAGAATGTTTGGAGGTTATAATCATGTCTAGGAAGGATTATGTTAAGATTGTTATATGATTAACATAGTCTCGATATGATTGATGTTGTTGTTTGTGTTTCTTGGGGAGATTATAACCATTTTGAGATAGGATTATGATGAATTATGTAATGATTATCATAATCTTGCAATGGTTGATTTAATCTTGTTGATTAATTCAAATTCATGATGAATTGGTGATTGATTATTGTTTAGCCATCATGTTTGTTGTGTTGATGATGTTCTTGAGGTGGTAGTGATAATATTGATGATATTATCATTATAGGAGGATCAATTTGATGATGTTCTTAAGTGACTCTTGTTGAATTGTTTTCGCTAGTGTTAAGAACGTTTGATCATATCGATCATTGAGGTGTTGGAGGATGTTAGAATTCATAGTTGAGGACTATGGTATTCGTTTGTGGAGATTAATCGATTCGTGATCGAATCGGGTTGTCCTTGGTGTTGTTTTCTATTGATTTTGTGTTATTGAATGAATTGTATTTCATTTAAGGATTTTCGAGTGTTTGTGATCGTCGGAAGGCACCGTTCGTCATTTCGTGGGAGGATATTGATCGTGGAAGGACTTTCTCACCTTCGGTTTGAGGCAAGTTTTATACTTATACTAGTCAATGAGATTAATGTTATCATGTATGTGTATGAATGTGTTGTATCATTTCGAGTTTTGGTCTCTCTATGATTTTGTTGATATCAGGGGGTTGTTTGATACGATACCATTCGGTAAATTATGCCAAATGTTGTTATTGTCCGATAAAAACCATTCAAGGATTTGAGATACTCGTTGTTGATGTTATTGTCGATAGCCAGTTCGCGGTATCGATGTATCCGTTATTGTTGTTGATATTGATGTCGGTTTAAGACATTGTTATGATCATTGTTATTGATATTGGTATTTTGCAATTGATGCTGTGATTGGCCGAGTGAAGGCATTGACGTGTTCGATTATCATCTCCGTAAAGGAACCGGGACTTCTGTTCTAATCGTTTCGTTGTTATCGATTGGCCATTCTAAGGCAATGGAGGTATTGAATTGGGATTATCGAAGATAATTCCCATCCATTGTGTCGTTGTTTATTGATTGACCGTTCTAAGGTAATCGATGTATTGAATTGGGATTATCTAAGATGATTCCCATCCGTTGTGTCGTTGTTATCGATTGGCCATTCTAAGGCAATTGAGGTATTGAATTGGGACCATCGAGGATAATTCCCATCTGTTGTATCGTTGTTGTCGATTGACCATTCTAAGGTAATCGATGTATTGAATTGGGACCGTCGAAGACATTTCCCATCCTTTGTATCGTTGTTATCGATTGGTCGTTCTAAGACAATTGAGGTATTGAATTGGGACTATCGAGGATGGATCCCATCCGTTGATGTCGTTGTGTTCGATTGGCCATTCCTATCGCAGTCGAGGTATTTGAATTGGGACCGCCGAGGACGGTGCCCATCCGTGAGTTATTGTTGTCGTGTTGGCCGACTCAAGGCAGCACACTATTATTCTTATGAATTCGGTAATCTTGGGATCGTTGCCGTTTGCGATTAATTGTGTTTTGGAGCCTAGTCTCGGCTAATGCTTGATGGGTAAGTTTGGGGCTTGAACCTTCGCGGTTGGTTTCCCAGCACCTGCAATTCAGCAGGTCACGGTCATTGGATGACCTCATTGTGATATAGCTTCGTGCCGTGGCTTCGGCCCTCATTGTGATATGGCTTCGTGCCGTGGCTTCGTGTCGTGGCTTCGGCCCTCATTGTGATACGGCTTCATGCCATGGCTTCGACCCTTATTGTGATAAGGCTTCATGCCGTGGCTTCGGCCCTCATTATGATATGGCTTCGTGCCGTGGCTTCGGCCCTCATTGTGATACGGCTTCGTGCCGTGGCTTCGGCCCTCATTGTGATACGGCTTTATGACGTGGCTTCGGCCCTCATTGTGATATGGCTTCGTGCCGTGACTTCAGCCCTTAGATGATACAGCTTCAGGTTGTTATGGCTTCGGGCCATTGTAATGATTGGCAGCTACAGGCTGAGTGGTTTTCAGACCATTGTGATATTGTGGCAGCTTCGGCTGAGTGGATTTCAGGCCATTGTGATGTATTGGTATTTCTGTTGGAGCCTTCGGGCATTGTGATTCGTATTTATTTCAGTTCCGGTTTGGTTTACCTTCAGGTAGTTCATTGTTGTGTTCTATATTGATGATTCACCGTTGGGCACTTGTGTTCTAACCTGTTGATCAGGTACCGATCATATGCCGTGTGCATAGTATTTCACGAATGCTCGATTCTTACTTTGGTTTGTGAGCATCTCGTACTACCATTTTTGTACTGTTTATTCTGCCTTTGGATGCATATCATATTGTACATGTATTTCATATTCATTATCTGGATGACTGACCCCGTGGGGGCGGAACATGTATACATATTTTAGGTGCTTGCGAGGAGAGAGTTGAGACATAGGGGCATGACGACGGCGACGAGGCATTCGAGCGATACTAGTCCAAGATGTTTTGGTGTTCATGTCGGTCAGGCAGTTTGGAGTACTCCAGTTTTGTTCAGTCGTTGTCATTTTGTACTATCCAAGCAAGGCTCGTGGATGTTGTTGTACTTTTATTTTGGCCATGTAGGCCCACTTTTGTCGTTGAAATTCCATATCGGAATATTATGTTGGATATCATAGTAGGGACTGTGATTCTCCCTTTTGGTCATTTTATTGTATTTTGGTCGTGTTCGCCTGGTGGATCTCCTGGTGTAGGGTCCACAGCATTGTAATGACCCAATGGGATTTGGGGGTGTTACAGAAGATGGTATCAGAGAATTGGGTTGTGAGGTACCCTGATATGTGAGTTATGTGGCTCTACCGACGCGGTAGTAGTGAGTCTGTCAGGTTATGACAATCTGGACAGTCGGGTTTTGTGAGACGTGATAGTTGGACGACTGCATGAGTCATTCTTTCATCTAGTCATCGTCAGTGAAGACTAGTATTGCAAGACCTCGAAGCTTCGTATGACCTGTGCAAGGACTCGATTCTCTTTATATTCATACATTCATTATGTCATTGATTATACATGTCTTGTTGAAACCTGTATGTAACATTTGTGCTATGATTCACTCATTATTATTTGCTTTGAGACGTGTGAGCTCTATATTGGCTATGATTAGCACGATTGATATGATTGTTTATCTGTTGAGCATGTATACTCATGTTTGGCTATTGACTTTGCAATCTGGATTGGCCGTTGAGGCGTGTTTGACTTACGATTATGATCGAATGTTATTCTTTCAGTATGGAAAGAGGAATCCGAGGACGTGGCAGAGGGGGTAAGGGATGTAGATCGAGCCAGAACCCCAAATCTCATATTTATACGCGTGCGGATGCCGAGATGGATCAGAGTTCGACCGGAGGTGTGACTTATGCGATCGATTCTCCTTCGGCTCCCGTGGGGTTTGTACGCCGGTGTTACGAGTCATGCAGGTGGTACGACTTTCTAGCTGGTCTCGGGCGGAGGAGTTATGATTAGACTGATCTCGCACTGGGTTGAGTGTTTTTATCACTTGGTTTTCGCTGTGTTTGGGCGGGGGAGACGCGGGGACCCGAGGGGTTGGCTCAGTTAGTCAGATGGAGTTGTTCGTATTGAGGAGTATTCCTGGAGATATTGTTTTAAGACAGTGATGGATAGTTCATACCCCGAGTTGTGCACCCTGAGTTTCGGGGACGAAACTCTTTTTAAGGGGGGGAGTATGTAATATTCGGGGGTAATTTTTTTTCTTTTCATGTTACTGTTGAGTTGTACGTATTCATTTGGAATTGTACCAGTGTTGTTGTTTTGGACTGATACAATGTATATTGTATTGGGATATTTCGGGATTGAAATGTTTATACTTGCCATCGGTTTGGTTTCGTCGTTTGGATGTTGCTTGGGGAGTTTAGATTTTTGGCTAAGTATACAAGCCATAACGTACGCTACATGTGTAACATTACGTACGTTATGGGATGGGTATTACGTACGTTAAACCTATAGGGTTACCTACATAATGAGTGGTCGGTTGTAGGAACCTTCCTTACGTACATTAGGAGGAGAGATCTATGTATGTAATTCATGCAACTTGTTAACGTACGCAAAAGGTGGTTGTTTACGTACGTTAAGGTCTTCTTATTTCTGGTCAGTCGGTTCTGGACTAGCATTACGTACGTTAAGCTACTGATATAGCACACGGAATAGTCCTTACGTACGTGAGGCTTGGTGTATAGCGTACGTAATGAGCCTGTCAGTTTATATATCTTGGTTTCGTATTTCATTTCTTCACGAACCAAAACTTCCTTTCTCTTCCTAGAACCGTCCCTCTGGACTTGTTCTTGATATTTAGCCTCTTCCAACATATTTTTGATCATCATAACTTGATTTGGAGCTTGGAGTTGGAATATTGTTGGTGCTCCTTTGTTGTTTGGAGAGTTCTTCTTGTTCTTCATTGGTAAGTTCTCTTAATCTCTTATTCTTCAAGTGATTTTCGAGTATGATAATGTTGTTGTTGTTGTTTTCCTCGTATAGTTGGTGATTGTTGGAGTATATCATGATTCTTAATGAGTTTTTATAACTTATGATGAAGAACATGATGATTATGTCTTGATGAGGAGTCGTTCTTGATGTTTTAGAATGTTTGGAGGTTATAATCATGTCTAGGAAGGATTATGTTAAGATTGTTATATGATTAACATAGTCTCGATATGATTGATGTTTTTGTTTGTGTTTCTTGGGGAGATTATAACCATTTTGAGATAGGATTATGATGAATTATGTAATGATTATCATAATCTTGCAATGGTTGATTTAATCTTGTTGATTAATTCGAATTCATGATGAATTGGTGATTGATTATTGTTTAGCCATCATGTTTGTTGTGTTGATGATGTTCTTGAGGTGGTAGTGATAATATTGATGATATTACCATTGTAGGAGGATCAATTTGATGATGTTATTAAGTGATTCTTGTTGAATTGTTTTCGCAAGTGTTAAGAACGTTTGATCATATCGATTGTTGTGCGGCGATTTATATGCCTCGACGGAGATCGGCATAAGGGTCGAGCCACCGAAGACAGCATCAAATAATCCAAGGCAGACTTGCCAAGCGAAGAGTCCAGACCAAGTTCAGGTACCGAGCGATCGACGTCCGGGGCGATTGCCTCTTGACACCTAGCGATCGACTCTGGTGCCCGACCAAGGACAACCGTCCTATGCCACGTATAAGGCCATCATCCGTCATATCCACGAGGACTGGATCTCGGGGCAAGGACCCACGTGCAGATCCGCGAATGGCGCCACAGAATAAGGATCTTTGACTCCAGCCCTTCAGCAGCTGTCCTACCGACAGATCCACCGAAAGGTCTTAGGTGGGACCTCAAGGCGCCGCAAGAACGGGCTTTACTCCAGCCCATCAGCAGCTATCAGTGACAAGGACAGCCTCACCTACCGACAGACCCGCCGAAAGGTCCTAGGTGGGGCCTCCCAAGACAGCGACTCCGGACGCGTGTGGTCTTCTGATTGGTTCGTGCATCCGGCTGCCAACAGCTGCTGCGGACTCTAAGGAGACCAACCCATGTGCTAAAAGACGATCGCTCGCTTATTATAATACTGCAGAGGCGATCGCCCAGCTACCTCCACTCCTATAGATAGGAAACCTTCAGCAATTGGTTCAAGGTAGAGATTAAAAGAGGCTCACAAGTTCAGAAATTATTTCCATACGAGAGTTCAGCTATTTCACACAGTGAGAGACCGTCGATTTCTCACAGTCCACACAACACTCCATCGTTGTTACAAGAACTCACAGAGCATCAACTCTGGTTCTTCCGGCAATCTTCATCACTCAAGAGCTAAGATAATTAGGGTCTTTACACTCATTGTAATTGTACTCTAACATTAATATTTGTACCCCTAAGTATTCGTATTAATAATATCTCGCGAGAACATTCAAGCCCGGGACTATCAACCCCGGAAAATCTTATGTTATTTACTTTCCCACGGACGTGCTCTCGCATTTTGTTTGTTACTCGTCCATTCCAGCATATAATCTCCGGATAATATTTTGGGTAACAACATCGATCATTGAGGTGTTGGAGGATGTTAGAATTCATAGTTGAGGACTACGATATTCGTTTGTGGAGTTTAATCGATTCGTGATCGAATCGGCTTGTCCTTGGTGTTGTTTTCTATTGATTTTGTGTTATTAAATGAATTGTATTTCATTCAATGTTGTTCGAGTGTTTGTGATCATCAGAAGGCACCGTTCGTCGTTTCGTGGGAGGACATTGATCGTGGAAGGACTTTCTCGCCTTCGATTTGAGGCAAGTTTTATACTTGTACTAGTCAATGAGATTAATGTTATCATGTATGTGTATGAATGTGTTGTATCATTTCGAGACTTGGTCTCTCAATGATTTTGTTGATATCAGGGGGGTTGTTTGATAGGATACCCTTAAGCAAATTATGCCAAATGTTGTTATTGTCCGATAAAGGCCGTTCAGGGCTTTGAGATACTCACTGTTGATGTTATTGTCGATAGCTGGTTCGCGGTATTGATGTATTGGTTATTGTTGTTGATATTGATGTCGGTTGAAGACATTCTTATGATCATTGTTATTGATATTAGTATTTTGCGATTGATGCTGTGATTGGCCGAGTGAAGGCATTGACGTATTCGATTATCATATTCGTTGTCGGTAACCTATTAAAGGCACCGAGACATCTGCTCTAATCGTTTCGTTGTTATCGATTGGCCATTCTAAGGCAATCGAGGTATTGAATTGGGATTATCAAAGATAATTCCCATACATTGTGTCGTTTATTGATTGACCGTTCTAAGGTAATCGACGTATTGAATTGGGATTATCTAAGATGATTCCCATCCGTTGTGTCGTTGTTATCGATTGGCCATTCTAAGGCAATCGAGGTATTGAATTGGGAACATCGAGGATAATTCCCATCTGTTGTATTGTTGTTGTCGATTGACCACTCTAAGGTAATCGATGTATTTAATTGGGACCGTCGAAGACATTTCCCATCTTTTGTATAGTTGTTATCGATTGGTCATTCTAACACAATTGAGGTATTGAATTAGGACTGTCGAAGATGGATCCCATCCGTTGATGTCGTTGTGTTCGATTGGCCATTCCTAAGGCAGTCGAGGTATTTGAATTGGGACCGCCGAGGACGGTGCCCATCCGTGAGTTATTGTTGTCGTGTTGGCCGATTCAAGGCAGCACACTACTATTATTGTGAATTCGGTAATATTGGGATCATTGTCGTTTGTGATTAATTGTGTTTTGGAGGCTAGTCTCGGCTAGTGCTTGATGGGTAAGTTTGGGGCTTGAACCTTCGCGGTTGGTTTCCTAACACCTATAGTTCAGTAGGTTACGATTACTGGGTGATCTCATTATGGGTAAGTCTGGGGCTTGAACCTTCGTGGTTGGTTTCCCAGCACCTGCAATTCAGCAGGTCATGGTCATTGGATGACCTCATTGGGATATGGCTTCGTGCTGTGGCTTCGGACCTTATTGTGATATGGCTTCGTGCTGTGGTTTCGACCCTCATTGTGATACGGCTTCGTGCCGTGGATTCGGCCCTCATTGTGATGCGGCTTCGTGCCGTGACTTCGACCCTCAGATGATACAGCTTTGGGCTGTTATGGCTTCGAGCCATTGTGATGATTGGAAGCTACGGGCTGGGTGGTTTTCAGACCATTGTGATATTGTGGCAGCTTCGGCTGAGTGGATTTCAGGCCATTGTGATGTATTGGTATTTCCGTTAGAGCCTTCGGGCATTGTGATTCGTATTTATTTCAGTTCCGATTTGGTTTACCTTCGGGTAGTTCATTGTTGTGTTCTATATTGATGAATCGCCGTTGGGCGCTTGTGTTCTAACCTGTTGAGCAGGTACCGATCATATGCCGTGGGCATAGTATTTCACGAATGCTCGATTCTTACTTTGGTTTGTGAGCATCTCGTACTACCATTGTTATACTGTTTATTCTGCCTTTGGATGCATATCATGTTGTACATGTATTTGATATTCATTATCTGGATGACTGACCCCGTGGGGGCGGAACATGGTTACATGTTTTAGGTGCTTGTGAGGAGAGAGTTGAGACATAGGGGCATGACGACGGCGACGAGGCATTCGAGCGATACTAGTCCGAGATATTTTGGTGTTCATGTCGGTCAGACAGTTTGGAGTACTCCAGTTTTGTTCAATTGTTGTCATTTTGTACTATCCAAGCAAGGCTCGTGGATGTTGTTGTACTTTTATTTTGGCCATGTAGGCCAACTTTCGTCGTTGAAATTCCATATCAGAATATTATGTTGGATATCATAGTAGGGACTGTGATTCTCCCTTTTGGTCATTTTGTTGTATTTTGGTCGTGTTCGCCTGGTGGATCTCCTGGTGTGGGGTCCACGGCACTATAATGACCAATGGGATTTGGGGGTGTTACAGTAACCTCTTCCTTTTTTAAACTTGTAAGATTTCTCGAAATAGTTGTACTTGGCCAAGAAATGACCGTGGCCGGAGGCAATGTCGTACATTTTTGTATAATGCACCGTAAATAATGGAGATTTGAGCTCGAACGGTTTTCTTTGTTTTGGTTTTGTTGGTCGCTCATCATCCTCGATATTATGAATCGATTTTGAGGCTTCAAACATTTGGTTGATTTATTCCTCGGTTAATTGTTTGGGAACGTAATCTCTAAAATTCGGACTTGGAATAGAAGTAGAACTCGGAGTATGAGTAGTAGTACCACTATCACTAGCACTACCTCTTCCTCATCGAGGAATACCGGTGATAGCCTTTTCCTTTCCCCGATTGAATTGGCCACTTGACAAATTTTTTCAATTAATAGTGTAATAATTGAGAGAATAGAAATTAGAATGAATGTATAAAGAAAGTAGATAGATCACTAGAGTTGGTGTGAGAAAAATGGAGGGTGAGAGGGTCGGTTCCCAATTGAGCCGCCGGTTCCAGTTTGAACTGCTATTCGGAGCAACAATTTTGAAATTCAAAAATTCATTTTTTTTAAAAAACCAGCGGTTGAACCGCCGGTTCGCGATTCGTTAAAATGCCGAACTAGAACCGTAATGTCTCAAAACGGTTGATGGTTTGAACCGAATTGCGGTCCATGGTTCAAAACTGTCGGTTCACCGGTTCGAACCGAACCGCTGAACACCTCCAGATTGAGGGTTCAAACCCTCACGATGACAAAGTACAATGTATTTATATTTCAGATTCAGGTCGGGCCCGAGCCTGGTCATGGCCGGGCTCGAGCAGGGTAGTGGCTGGGCCCAGGCCCTGTCGGGGTTGGGGGTCGGACCTGAGTCGATTTTTTTAGAGGAAGTTAGAATTTCTAGATCGGTTCAAATAGGCTTTCTTATAAAGTCCAGAATTTCTACATCAGCTAAATCTATAACGGTTAAATTATCGATTTAGAAACCCATTTTTATCCGATTTAGAAAGTATTTTTCAGTAGTGTATAATCAAAAATCACATCAGCGACCCAATAAAATATGAGATCTACAACCTAAACCTAAAAGAGCATCATCTCTTCCAACCCAAAAAATAGATCCGGCGAGCTCGAGGAGCTGATTTTCGAGTTGCGCCCCCTCAAAGCTTGAATCATCGACCATATCTATTAATTCACGCCATCGTGTTATGCCGTCCGCCTTGGCCCGTTTGAACGGAAAGAGTACCGTTGGAATCCGTCACTCCGATCTCCAAGAAAAGAAGGAAGTACCCTGGATTTGGTGGGGGGAATTAAAGGGGAGGACGTGAAGGCGAAAGAGAAAAATGAAAAGAGGAAGAAGAAAGAAGGGTGAAGATCTAGTGACGGGAAAAGATGAGGGAGAAAGACGAAGAAAAATAAAAAATAAAAGAGAGAAAACAAAAAATAATGGAAGTGTTGTAAAATCGGATATTTTATCACTTCACAATATATATTATATATATTACAATATATAAGCATAAAGGAGGATGAAAGAAGATGAAGATTTTGAGCTTTTATTAGAATGAATTGTGTGTCCAAAGCTCTACCAAAGAGCTCTATTTATAGCTCAAGATTACATGCTATACAACAAATTAATATTATTTATTATACAACATAATTGTCTTTATATTAGATATTTCAATCCAATAATTGATTGAATTATTTATTGTTGATCCCACATATCATTATTGGTGATATTATAACACTCCCCCTTTGAAATATCTTATATCATGATATCTCATTTGGGAGCATCACAAGCTGCCTCGTTAAAAACCTTATTAAGAAAAACCCAGTGGGATAAAAACTTAATAAGGGAAAAAGAGTACAGTTGTATGCTCCCCCTCAACCCAGCATGGGTAGTTCTTCTTTAAAGGTCTCGAAGATGATGCATTCCAATATTCTGAATGTGTTTCTTGAAAATATTCGTAGGGAGTGATTTTGTGAAGAGATCTGCCGCATTATCACAAGATCGAATATATTGGACGTCGATCTCTTTATTTCTTTCAAGTTCCTGAGTGAATGTGAAGAACTTTGGGGGGATATATTTGGTTTTATCGCTTTTGATGTAGCCTTCCTTCATTTGAGTAACACATGCAGAGTTGTCCTCGTATACTATTGTTGGGCCGTTATCGACTGGCAAGCCTGATGTTTCTTGAATATGTTGTGTTACTGATCTTAACCATCTACATTCTTTACTTGCTTCATGAAGAGCTATTATCTCAGCATAGTTTGAGGAAGTAGTCACGATTGTCTGTTTTTGAGATCTCCAGGATATTGCAGTTCCTCCATATGTGAATACATATCCAGTTTGTGACTTAGAATTATGTGGATCAGATAGATGACCTGCATCTGCATAGCCAAGCAAAACTGGTTTTGCATTGTTAGAATAAAACAAACCAAGATCAATCGTACCTCGTAGATATCTGAATATATGTTTTATTCCGTTCCAATGCCTCTTTGTAGGACATGAACTGAATCTTGCTAGTAAATTTACTGCAAAAGCTATATCCGGCCGTGTACAATTAGCAAGATACATTAGGGCTCCAATTGCGCTAAGGTATGGTATTTCAGGACCAACTTCCTCTTCATTTTCTTCCTTTGGTCTGAATGGATCCTTTTCAATATTATGTGTAATGCCGTCCATTGTGGTACTCAAAGGTGTTGATTTGTCCATGTGGAATCTTTTCAATACCCTTTCGGAATAATTTGATTGGTATACTAATATTCCATTTTTAGTATGTTCCATTTGTAGACCAAGGAAATTTTGTTTTTCCCAAATCTTTCATTTCAAATTCTTTCTTTAAGTAATTCATTGCTTCCAAAATTTCTGCATTAGTTCCAATGATATTCAAATCATCAACATAGACAGCAATGATTACAAATCCGGATGTTGTTTTTCTTATAAAAACACAAGGGCAAATAGGTTTATTCACATAGCCTTCTTTAATCAAATATTCACTTAATCTGTTATACCACATGAGTCCAGATTGTTTCAACCCATATAAAGATCTCTGCAATTTAATTGTATAAATTTCTCTGGGTTTCGATGCTTCAGGCAACTTAAATCCTTCAGGAATTTTCATATATATATATATATATATATATATATATATCAGCATCAAGTGATCCATATAAATATGCTGTAACAACATCCATGAGATGCATATTAAGATTATAAGATACCGATAAACTAATTAAATAACGAAAAGTAATGGCATCCATAACAGGGGAATATGTTACCTCATAATCAATCCCAGGTCTTTGTGAAAAACCTTGTGCAACAAGACGAGCCTTGTATGTTACAATCTGGTTTTTCTCATTTCGTTTCCTTACAAAAACCCATTTATACCCAACATGTTTCACATTACTGGGTGTGACAACAATCGGTCCAAGCACTTTTCGTTTTCTAAGAGAATTTAGTTCGGCATCTATTGTATCTTTCCATTTTGGCCAATCAGGTTTATTTTGACATTCGAATATGGGTTCAGGATCGTCATCTCCAATTATTATATCACACGCAATGGAGTATGCAAATATCTCATCAATGTGATTATTTCTCCTATTCCATAAATTCCCCGTATTAATATAATTAATAGATATCTCGAGATCATTTGTATTTTCAGTTTCATTTTCAGTAACCTCCTTATTTGCCTCAGCTTGTGTTTCAACATGATCATATTTTTCATCATTTTGTGCTTCTTTAGCACATTCATTTATATTGGCTATTTTTCTTTTCCGGGGATTTTTATCTTTGGAACCAACAGGCCTTCCACGCTTTAAGTGTGCCTTAGATGTACTTCTATTTTCATTTTATTTTGGAATTTCAATCCGAGCAGGAGTATTAACAGCTGGCACATGTGACTTCGTCACTCTTTTCATATCAGTAAATGCATCTGGCAATTCATTTGCCAAACCTTGTAAATGTACAATTTTTCTTACATTTTCTTCCCATAATTTTGTATATGGATCCAAATGTAATAATGATGGTACATACCATGTTATGTCCTTTTCCACCTGTTTATTACAATCAGCAAATCTTACTTGAAAAACATCACCTGTTAGAGGTTCAAGATATCTAATAATAGAGGGTGAGTCATACCCAACATATATTCCCAACCTTTTTTGAGGTCCCATTTTTGTTCTTTGTGGGGTAGCTATTGGTACATATACTGCACAACCAAAAACTTTTAGATGGGAAACATCTGGTTCTTAACCAAGTTCAAGTTGATATGGAGTATATTTATGATTAGCACTTAGTCTTAACCTTATTAGTGAAGCAGCATGTAAAATTGCATGACCCCAAACAGTAACTGGTAGCTTTGTTCTCATTATTAGTGGTCTAGCAATATATTGAAGGCGTTTAATTAATGATTCAGCTAAACCATTTTGTGTATGCACATGCGGAACAGGATGTTATTTGTAATTCCAATTGACATACAATAATCATTAAATACTTGTGATGTGAATTCACCAGCATTGTCAAGTCTCACATTCCGTATAGTATAATCAGGAAATTGTGCCTTTAGTTTAATTATGGGTATTACTAAACACCGCCCAAAATTACTAGCCACTGCCCTATAAGATTACCTTTTTATCCATTTCAAGTCTTTCATTATTTCTAAACACTACACCACACCAAAATCTTTCAAGCTCAAGTTTTTCGAATATAACACACAATCAAATATATATCGTCAATATTATCGACAACTACGAAAATGGACGGGAATTCGCATCTGGAGGTAATTTTTCGTAGAAAATGACGCAGGCGTCCCCAGATTCCGCCTGTTCCATGGTACAGGCATCCCCAGATTCCGCCTGGACCATGGTACAGGCGTCTGGTGCGGACGCTCGGTCCTAGGTCTAGGCGTCTGAACCAGACGCCTGAGCCATGGTCAGGGCGTCCGATTCAGACGCCTGTGCCATGGCTAGGCGTCCGATTCAGACGC
Organism: Orobanche coerulescens; assembly: GCA_033398695.1. Lineage (NCBI taxonomy): Eukaryota > Viridiplantae > Streptophyta > Magnoliopsida > Lamiales > Orobanchaceae > Orobanche > Orobanche coerulescens. The sequence goes on along the minus strand of CM065816.1, from coordinate 134,799,387 downwards.
CTGTACCATGGTCCAGGCGCCCAAGCCAGACGCCTCGCCCATGGTCCAGGCGCAATTTTTGGACGTCTGAACCCTTTTTTTTGCCTGATTTTAAATATTAATAATAATATTATTGGTATTATTATTAACATTGTGTCAATTAAAAATTTCAGGTTATATTGGAAGAATTTGAAGGTGACGGCGTTGATTATAGTGGTTATTTCGTTAATGACGAAATATTCGCTAGTGATTGTGATGCGATTGCTTGGGCGAAAAAAATTGCTCTTCAAATTGGTTTCGAGTTGATCATTTCATCGTACAAGAATAAAGGAAAGACAAAGCTATTGAGATGTAACCGTGGTGAACGGTACAGAGGGGTATTAAGAGATTTGGATGTCGCTGTTCGAAAGGACACAAAGACGAAAGCATGCAAGTGTACATTTCAGATAAAGGCCGAACAATTGCATGACTTGAGTGGTTGGATAATCAGACCGATCTCTGGGAGTAAGGGTATGCACAATCACTCATTTATTGGTTATCCGGAGGGGCATCGTCAAATGAGTGGACTGAGTAAATCGGGCAAACAAGTTGTTCGTGAGATGAGTGCTGCTCAAGCCAAGCCGTGTGCCATCTTGGCGGCCATTCAGAATAAATTTCCCGAGGACAAACCGACTAGACGACATATCTATAATTATAGAGACCACTTGAGGAAGCATGATTATGAAGAAAGAGATGTTGTCGGTCAGTTTCACCATTTGGCTGTGACGAATAACTACGTACATTGGACGCAGGCCGACCCGGATACAAATGCTGTTACCCACGTGTTCATGGCACATCCAACATCAATCAACTTAATCCGGACCTACAGATGGTTCATTGGCATGGATTCCACCTACAAAACGAATAAGTACAAGATGTCATTTCTCGAGATAGTCGGGATGACTCCATGTAACAAGAACTTCCTAATCGCCTATGCAATTATGAAAGATGAGACCGAATCGAGCTACGCGTGGGTGTTACAGAAGTTGAAAATTTTGCTTGGGTTTGATGTTCATCCGACGGCTATTGTTACGGATCGCGAGTTGGGATTGATGCGTCCTATTGAAGAGATATTTCCAGAGAGTGCCCACTTACTTTGCACATGGCATATTAATAAGGATGTTGAAGACAAGGTCTACAGAATTTGTGGAAAAGATAAAGAAATGGGCCAAAGGTTTAAAAATGGGAAATGGAAGAAAATCATGGAAGCGGCGACCGAAGAGGAATATGATCAAGCGGTGCAACTCATGAAGGATACATGGAGATGGAATCCTAAGGTGATATAATAGGTTGAGGGTACATGGCTAAAATACAAGGAGATGTTCGTTGTTGCATGGACGAATAAAGTGCTTCATTTTGGAAACACAACCACTTGTAGAGTTGATAGTGCACATGCCGAGTTAAAGCAATAGCTTAATTCTTCCACCGGAGCCCTCGATACCATCTGGACTAAAGTGAACCAGGAGATTGAATCACAACTTACGCAGATCAGATACACACTTGAACAGTCTAGGTGTCGTACAGGCGTGGTGTATTCTGGTTTTCCGTTCAACTACTTGCGCTGTCGTGTTTCCCATCATTGTCTGCGACATCGTCGAATGAATTGACACGTATGAGAGAATTAAGTGATCAAGTGTACGATCGTTGCGGTTGTTCACTCCAAACCACCCATCAGATTCCTTGTGCGTGTGAGCTCAAGAGACATATGGAATCGCGGACCCCATGCAGTGTTAGTCGTCTTCACATATTTTGGCAAACACTTATTATTAGTGATGGTGGGGACACGACCGAATTTGTCGATCCTTCTACCGGTGCTGAATCGGAGGACCAGCGGTACTTTCAGGCCCTTGTCGATGAGGTCAGACTGAGCGATCTGTCAGTTGTCCGTAACGTATCACTTATGATCCACGATCATCTTCACCCTGATCAAACGCGTTACGTTGAACCACAAGTGAATACGGCAGTTAAGGGTCGACCAAGAGGAAGTTCATCGACTAGACGCGATCCTAGTAGTTGGGAGTATAGCCAAAGGGGTCGTGGTCGTTCCCGCTCATCCAGTGGTCGTGGCCGCAGCTCTTCTGCAACAGTCCACAATGCCTCTTCATCAGGTATGAATAAATTTATTAATACTGTGTCTTTTTTTATATTGGACTAGGATACTTATGTATTACATGTTAAATAAAAAGATAATTTTTATTAGAAACAAAAATAAAAATAGTCTTCTTGACTAATTTTTATATTTATATGTTACAAGTTAAATAAAAAACGTTAGGAATAAAAATAAAAATAGTCTTCTTGACTAATTTTTTTATATTTATATGTTACAAGTTAAATAAAAAATGTTAGGAATAAAAATAAAAATAGTCTTCTTGACTAATTTTTTATATTTATATGTTACAAGTTAAATAAAAAATGTTAGGAATAAAAATAAAAATAGTCTTCTTGACTAATTTTTTATATTTATATGTTACAAGTTAAATAAAAAATGTTAGGAATAAAAATAAAAATAGTCTTCTTGACTAATGATCAGATCATTGGATGGCTATTGCTGAAGATTTATTCCCTATTGCTACTATTTTCAATGCTGCTGTCATACTATTCGGATTCAGAAACGGTAGATCTTTATTTCCATGTCTCACTGTGCTGCCGTTGAAAGCACCCTCAACGGCAACACGGCCTAGCCAAGAGATTGTCATTTGTCATTTAGGAGATACGTACAAACATTTTATTCGTCTAGATTTAATGCCAAATTTTCCTGTACCGCCCATAGCGAGTAACTGGTTTAGAATCCATGATAGTAGTGTTGGTGGCTGGGAGAATTTGTATACGAGCAGGAGAGAAAAATGGAATAGATTAATCGGTATGATGTAAAATTTTATTTGTTGTATGTTCCTTAATTAATAAAATTTTCGTTTTTGTTGATCTTTATAGTTGATAGTTGATTTTCTTTTATGTTGATCTTGATAGTTGACAGAAAAATTTTCGTTTTTGTAAGCAGAACAGAAAAAAACAAACAAAAGTAAAGTGCTAAATGCAAAACGAAAGTGTCAATCAATATACAAAATACAAAAAAAAAAAACGAAAACGCCAAACAAAATACCGTCACAAACATAATATAAAATACAAAATCAGTTGGCCAAATGCCAATCCCTCATGAACTCCTCGAGCATCGTCGTCGCGTCTTCCGCCTGGTCTGGGGGAAGGTGTCTGATACAGTGATGGGTAATACCGACGGATCGACTCACCCACTGTAAAAAATAGAGACAATGTAATACAATGAGTAATGTATGATGAAATCAAACAAAGTACAAAGTTAAAGAACATACGTAATCGGTGCTGGAACGAGAAGGGATCACTGATCCAGGTGCTGCACCTTCGTTCGAGGCCGAGGTGCGAATACCGATAATACCACTCAATGTAATCATCGGTGCAAGCGGCTGATCATGAGTAGCCGCCTCATAGTCGGCGATAGGAAGCCCGTATGCACCCTAAACATCATCCAAGCATCGATGACATCCGGATGGGATAGTCAACTCGGTACACTGCTCGAACACGCCCGAACCGCTTTCTCCGGCCTCGGTGATCGGAAAGGGATGGTCTGCACATAACCGAGCTGCCGTAATGCCCGACCAGGCATGTATGGCTCGATAATATCCCGATATCGTAGCCATCCAATGAATGTGGTCCTCGGGACATCCCTCACCGGATCAGGGCCATAAGGCAACCACTGTATCTGCGTACATGTAATCAACAAGTTATACAAGTTATTTTTAAATGAATTGTGTGATTCTTAGAAGGAATCGTTATACCTCTGCGGCTGTCAACTGATCAATGCGGCGACGTAAAGACTGGAGGCGGTGCTCGTCCCTACCCTCAGGCTGGACACTCCATGTAGAATCTCGAGGCTGCGTGGAGTCAACAATCATACGCTCTCGATGAGGTCGAAAGCAGGGAAAATACTCATAAATCCAAGCCTGAACGAGGGTAAGGCATCCACAAATCCCCATGGAGTCGCCGCGACTAGCGATACCGAGCTGACGGTACATGAAATACAATGCGGCCGAACCCCATGAATACTGACCGGTAGTATCCATACCGTCCCTCACCTCCAATATGCAGGAAGGCCTAATCTGGTTACCACTCTTGTCAACAAACAAGGTGGATCCAAATAACAACCACATCCAAGCTACGGCCTGGGTGCCCTCCACTCGACCCCCATCGCGACATGACCTGAAAATCGAGTCCATAAGTACGCCGCCACCCCCTAGTGAGTACTCAGTAGCTCCAACCGCGATACTCCAAGAACCTCCATCACATCCACCTGCAACTGTGTAGATGTGCTATCGGCATCAACTAATCGCCCCTCGACAGGAATGCGAAGGATCTGCCACACATCATGTAACATGATGGTCATCTCTCCGAACGTCATGTGAAAAGAGTTCGTATCGGGCTGCCACCGCTCAACGAACGCAGAAATCAACGGGGAATCAATATGTCTGAACATGGCGTCCGTCAGGTGGGATAACCCAGTCCCACTAATCCGACTCACTAAAGAGGGTGACATAACTGAGCGCCACTGACTCAAGCTCTGACAAGCAGCAGTCCTGGTGTGACACTTCAGCAAACCTCTCATATCTCCAGTCCAGATACGCGCGGCGACATGCCCACCAAAACTCGGGATAACGCTGCCGTCGATAGGGCCACCAGTCATCTCCTCAGAAACCATCCAAGATGTCTCATCCTCCCCTCTACGCCGTTTACTACTGGTAGACCCAGAAGTCACAAACCTCCCCCCTCTCCCCTTCCGAACCCGGCACGAAAATGAAGAAAAATCATCACCGCCCTCCTGATCGTCGGCCTCATCGTGCGAATAATACTCGCTCAAATCCTCAGTACCAAAATCAGTATAAGGTACGTCCTCGAATCCCCTACGCTCTGCCTCCCGCTGTCTACGAACGGAAGCATCAACACCACGAGCTCTGGTGTGACGCGCTACAGAACCCATCAACTCTGTTACTAGCGGCATAGATTTGCCCGCTCCTCCTCTCATCTGCATTTAGCAAACAATACAACTAATAAGTAATAATCATATAAAGAATACACATTATTAATTATTAATTGAAAATTTTATTTTTTTCCAAAATTATGGCTGGGGCGTCCGGAACGGACGCTTGAACCATGGCACAGGCGTCTGGTCTGGACGCCACTTCCGTGGTCCAAGCGTCCGAGGCATACGCTTATCCATCGGCTAGGCGTCCGATCTGAACGCCTGGGCATGGTGTGGACGTCCGCTGTGGACGTCTGTACCACAGGCTGAGCGTCCGTCGTGGACGCCTGAGCCATGGACAGGCGGAATCGACGGACGCCTGTGCCATGGCCAGACGTCATCGCCGGACGCCTGTAACAAAAGTAACGGCCGCGGCCTCTGCCGTGCACTCCGGCACGGCGGCTGCGGCCAATGAAACAGTAGACGGATGAAAAAATAAAATTACCGGCGCTTTTCCTTTTCCGGACATGGCGGCGGTGCGGCGGCAGACGGCGGCTACGCGGCGGTAAGATGGCGGCGGACGGCGACTTATCGGTGGTACTGTTGTGGCGGTTCGGCTGTGTCGGGTGGGTTGTTTAGAGAGAAAAGTATTACTAAATTAGGATCCAAAATCTAATTAAACTGAATTAAGGGCAAAAAGGTAATCTTCTAGGGCGGTGGGTAGTAATTTTGGGCGGTGTTTAGTAATCCAGTTAATTATTTGTGCAAGGAATCTTGCAAATGCCATATCACGACTTGACAATAAACAAACATGTGACCATATACTAGATGCATCACTTGAACTCTTTCGAGAAATGTAGGTGATTCCTTTTCAATTTTGCCTGGTGAATGCCTTATTATAAACTTTCCAAGAGAACAAGCTTCACATAGTTTATTATTTATGAGTTTTACACCTTTCATTGGGTGACCATGTGTACTATTAATTATTTTCCTCATCATCGTGGAGCCAAGATGACCTAGGCGTTCATGCCATAATGTCAATATTTTGGGATCCTCTTTTATTATCAAATTACATTCAGTTTCATGAATATGTGTATAATGTAATCCACGAGATAATTGTGGTAGTTTTTCCAGTATTTGTTTCTTTCCCAAAATATTAGCAGTAATGTACATATATTTCATATTACCTTCAGTTACTGTTTCAGTATCATATCCTTAACGGTATATGTCATTAAAGCTCAACAAGTTTCTCTTAGATTTTGGAGAAAATAAAGCATTATTAATGACAAATTTTGTTCCATTTGGTAATATGAATTTAGGACCTGAAATTGTATTTATTACTGCTTTTGTAGATTGTACCTCAGTAAAATATTTCTTATTTTTGAGGATTGTATGAGTTGTGCCACTGTCCGGGATGCAAATGTCTCCAATACCTTCCATACTCAAACTCCTTAATGAATAAGAATATAAGACTAAAAGATGGTAAGTTAGCTTAATATAATAACATTTATTAAATACTTCATACAAACTTCAAATGAGATAATACATATTTCAAACAAGAGAATACAAACAACAAAATACAAACAAGTACAATAAAGATGCAACAAACATGGAAATCACATAGTTATTTATTTATTTATTTTTTATTTTATTCCATGTCCATGTCCACATTTGCATCCTCAGTAAAATCTGCAGCTTCTAGGTAAGTTGAGTCGTCCTCAGGTTCATGTTCATGAAAATCGACTTCCTTTTCTTTATTTTTCAGAGATGCCTTATACATTTTACAAACATGGTCTGGCGTTCTACATGCTTTAGCCCAATGTCCCTTTTTCCCGCATCTGAAACAAGAATTTTCATTTTTATTGGATGAACCTTCTTGGACATACTTATCTTTGTCTTGTTGGTTTTTATTAATCATTTCATTTTTGGGAGGCCTAAAGTAATTTCCATAACCACGGCCACGACCTCGACCTCGACCACGAAAGTGGCCGCGGCCGCGTCCCCGACCTCGACCTCTAAACCAACCATGACCACCACATCATTGATTAGTAGTTGTGGCATTTGCTTCAGGAATCGCTATCACTCCTGTAGGACAAGACTGATGATTCTTTATCAACAGATCATTATTCTTTTCAGCAAGTAAGAGAGCTGCAATTAATTCAGAGTATTCGGTATATCCCCGCATTCTGTATTGTTGTTGCAGTATTAGATGTGACGTATGGAATGTAGCATACGTCTTTTCCAATTTTTCACCTTCTGTTATGATTTACCACAAAACTCTAGTTGTGATACAATTCTGAACATAGCAGAATTATACTCGCTCACACTTTTAAAATCTTGGAATCTTAACTTGTTCCATTCATCAACTAGTGCTGGTAATAACACTTGCTTTTGATACCCAAATCTTTTCTTAAGATTGTCCCATAAAATTTTGGGATCATCCACGTTCATGTACTCTAGTTTTAATCCCTCATCAAGATGTTGCCTCATGCATTTTAATGCTTTTGCTTTATTCATAGAAAACTCTTTTTCATCTACCTCCGTTTCTTTCGTAGCATCTGGCACATTATTTGTTAGAATATTTTCGAGTCCTTTGCACCTGAGATGTGTCTTCACATCATTTGTCCAAGACATATAATTGTCTCCATTAAGATTCAAGGGAGCGAAATCGAGCTTAAGATTGGACATGGTTATCTATTACAAAACATAAGATTGAAATATAATTAACACATAGCTATTACATTTAATGATGTCAGCTAAACAAAAGTATAATTGAAATTATTACTCAATACAAATACCATTCATGCTTAAATATTAATCACAACAAACCAACTAAAAACTAAAAGAAGAATCGTGACCATCATAATGATGATCACATATGTCTCACTAAAGCAATCGACTTGAGTGTAGCAAATGATGAAATTGAAAAATGTAAGAAGAGTGAGGAAAGTCATAAAATATTTACCCATTTTGTAAAAATTGGTAGATATTTTGGAGATGATTAATAAGTGTGGAGTATAATATGAGTATTTATAGATTTGATTTTGAAATATGGCCGTTTATGACCGTTGGAGAATTTTTTTTTTATTATTATTGTTAATTATCATTAAAATTGTTGAATATATTCTTATATATTTAATGAACTAACCGTTGGTAATTAGAGTTTGGGGAATGGAAATTCATATATATTTATATATATATTATAATCTATACAGTTAGTTATAATAATATCACTACTCATATATATATATATATATGAATTACAATCTATATAGTTAGTTATAATAATATCACTACTCGATTATAAAATCTTTCATGACTACTAAAAATAAAAATATCACTACTCGATTATAAAATTTTTCGTGGTTACTAAAAATAAAAATATCACTACTCGATTATAAAATCTTTCATGGTCATATGAATGGGGATTTTGTATTCCTCCATTATTAATCCTCTACAAAATATAGATGAAGATTCAACTCTTCACTAATAAATAGAACTCTTCAAATAAAAATAGATGAAGATTTTTACACTTCACACAAATTCATTATTATTTAGGTCTTACATATATAATTAGTCCATAGTCCAAGAATCATCTTAAAAATAAAATTGATCTTAGGTCCTTACGCATATAAATTTAAATTGATGATATTTACATAATTATTATATTTGCTTAAATATATTAATTATCATCAATAATGATATTAGATTAATACCATATCTAAATATTATTATTACATAAATTAAATATAAATAAAGTTAATTACATACCTTTAGAATTTAAGGATGATGTACCAATATATCGAGTCCGGCTGCGGAATGGGATTAAATCGGTAGAGCTCGTGCTGATAACGTGTTGTAAAATCGGATATTTTATCACTTCACAATATATTATATATATATATATTACAATATATAAGCATAAAGGAGGATGAAAGAAGATGAAGATTTTGAGCTTTTATTAGAATGAATTGTGTGTCCAAAGCTCTACCAAAGAGCTCTATTTATAGCTCAAGATTACATGCTATACAACAAATTAATATTATTTATTATACAACATAATTGTCTTTATATTAGATATTTCAATCCAATAATTGATTGAATTATTGATTGTTGATCCCACATATCATTATTGGTGATATTATAACAGGAAGAAGATTAAAGAGTGGCTTATATTAAGGTTTGAAGTATCTAATAGTAGTTTATGTGTAGTAGGTAACAATTGGATTTTGGGACAAAAAATTAAAGATATTGTGTTTTGGATTGTAGGCTTTACTTTGTAGTTTTGAGTCGATTTCTCAAATTTTATCTACGACTGCAAGATCTAAATATAGCCCATAAGTCATGGTTCTAAGCCAAAAAAATTCCAATAAATCAATACCCTTTTACAATTTATAGGATTAAAATGAACAGCAAGCATAATAACGATGTAGAAGCTCTGATTCTTGATCTTACATTCTCTCGATCGGTGGATTTTGTAGGCTATCCTTAGTAAGTCCGAAGGATATAGAATAGAAATCATTATCCTAATCATAGTACCAGAAGAGTTAAAACCAATATCAGATTCTATAGATTCTTAGTGGCAACACTTTGGAATTGAATTTCTCAAGGCCCAATCATCTCTTAATCTTTGACTAAGGATTAGGTCCCCTCCTCCGATTTGGTGGAACAATTAAATATTGAGAGCGGCCGAGTGAGAGTCGATCTCGCGACCCTACGATTGGATTTAAGGGGGTCCAATGTGGAGCAATCACTTGGGGGACGACTCCTTGTGCGCGGTAGTTGAGGATATTTAAGAACCTGAGAGCCAGATACACATCTCGCGATTTAACTAGTAGCAGTACTATGGGGCCAGAGCTGTTATCCTGAGAACTAGTCTGGTATAAACTTGAAAACTCGGTATAAAAAAAAATATCAGATTCTATAGATGAGCAAATAAGTGGGAGTGAAGTCTAAATGGTTTAAAAACCGCATTTCTTACTCGAGACCTGCAGAAATAATTCTATATTCGTCAACCTAAAGACTTCATAAAGAAGGTCAAGAATGACGTTTTCTGCAAAATAAGAGAATAAATTAATGTGGACTGAAACAGACTTAAAGAAAATGTTAGCTAAAGTTTGATAACACCATCATGAATTTTGGTTTTAAGAAAAACATAGTTGATGCATGTATATACCTTAAGGTCAATGGGAGCAAATTCATAATTGATACTGTATGTTGACGACATTTTGCTAACTAGTAAGAATGTTTGTCGATTAAGCGAGACTAAGAATTATCTTTCAAAGAACTTTGACGTTAGAGATACCGATGACACATCCTTTGTGATACAAAATGGAAATATGGTATGATAAATCACTTGACATGGGCGGCCCTGGCCAACTGCTAGCACTGCAACCATACTAGGTCCAGTAAAGTCCACGTGCCCAAAAAAATTAAGCCTCTTATATATATATATATATATATATATATATAAAAGAAATAGATCATATGAAAATTAATTACCTTGTGAAATCTAGAAACTTTAGTAGGCCATTGATATTAGTGATCTAACGGCTGTAGATGAGTAGAATTATATGCAGTTATGTATTTTTTATTGCATTATTTGTTGCATATATTAGCGACCAGTTTGATGCAACAAATAATAACAAATATGCAATGAAAGTACTTAATAATACAATTGATTTCTAGATTTCACCATTAAGGGTGTTTCCACCATAGTCAATCCACACACACACATATATATGACATGGATCATATGAGAATGTGATATATTTTGAGAAATAAGAATATATCGCAACCATTGATTGCATGTGATGGATGGTCCGGATTGTGTAAATACTTGAATTGTTTCTTAATTGATAACTGAATCCCCATTCGGTAAATTGATAACTAATATATGGAATTGATCTTCCATCATTTCATGCATCTGGATCATTAAAAATAGTTAAATAAATGGTATGAATGTAAAATATTTCTTGACTAAAAATCTATTCTCACCAGAACTCACCCCTATATATAAGGGTTATATATAACCCGTATAAATCCTCTTTTCTTCTCCAATTGTTGCCGCACGACTACGAGATCAAATAGGAATTTTGGAGCAGTATAAATCCTCTTTTCTTCTCCAATTGTTGCCGCATGATTGCGAGATCAAATAGGGATTTTGGAGCCCAATCTACGATATCTTCCTGATTGAGCTTTTATATTTTTTGATTTATAAATTTGGAAAATCTTGCTTCGTATATAAATTGTTGGTTGTTGAATACTAGAAATAGACGTTATAAGAATTGCGTATAAAATAAATAATTAACATACTGAAATAAATATAAAAAAGGCCCAAAAAATTTCTCACACCGAGCCTACAAAATATCAAGGCGGGCCGACCCTGTCACCTGAATTCTAGTTTGGTCTCTAAAGTATACACTGAAAAAGTTCTTGAGAGATTTGGCCATGGCATCAATTTCAACTAACATTATTCCTTGCAACAAACTTGACCTTAATCAATGTCTGCAGAATAAATTGGAACATAACAATATGCAAAAATATAGTTTGATGTATTCACGAGTTTTCATAAGCCGTAGCATCAGCCATGCAGTTGGCATGTTGGGAATAATTCAGTCATCCAGAGATTGCTCATTGTCAAGCTGCACATAAAATCTTGAGATACTTAAAAAGGAACAAAGTGTTAGAAAATTCTTCAAAGTTAAAGACGTCGAGGCTTGAATCACGCATGGAAGCGCTTTCCTTATAGTATTTCTTGCACCCCGAAATGTGTCTTAAGGTCACAAATAAGAATACCGCAGGATACGACAAGCCTTAATTTCGGACTGCACTAAGACAAAGTGAAATCCGAAAATAGGCAAGAATGATTTTTCTGGATTATATGTATTCAAGAAAAGAGAATAGGTGATTCGAAAAATCTGTATTCACTTATGAAACCGAACTCGATTTTATAAATAAATCATACCTATTCGCGAAAGGGAGCACCATTTCGTTCAAACGACACGACCGATGGCCAAACAACCGTTCGTTTCGAAATGACATGACTTTTCATTTAAGCAGCAAAAATAACCACCAATCGAAGAGGCATGACTTTTCATTTAAGCAGCAAAAATAACCACCAATTGAAGAGGCGGCGAGAAACCCGCGGACCGCGCCGTTTCGCCGGACTCGCCACGAGCCCAAATGCCAAAGTGCGCCTACGAAGCGCCACTAAAGCCTCTAAGCCCGAACCCGAGCCGGAGCCGGACGCCGGACGCCATTTTCGCCGGTGGCAACACCGGCGAACGGCGATGTGAGAGTGAGAAATGGCATAGATTTGCCACCTCACCTTCACCTCACATCCACATGGCACTACCACATGTTATTAATGGCTATTTAATTGCTCACACCTATAGGGTGCTCATTTCCTTTGTTTTTGTTCCATGTGGGATTCTTTTCCACTCACAAAAACACACTATTTTGTCTTTTAATGAACAATAAAATAAAAGCTTTACAAAATTAAATCTCTTATTTAATTTTCTAGCTTTTTTTTTTCAACACAAAGAACTACATGCTCACCTATAGAAAATACCCTTTATAGAAGTCTTGGAGTTGTTTTAACCAGCGGTTCTAGAACCATTGCTAGATGTATTGTTGTTAAATTTAACGGCAACATTAGACAACTGCTGTTAAATTACAATTTAACATCCGTTCTGAATAGCTACAGGTAAAGTTGTTGGAATAAAAAAAATTCACCTATAGAAAATACCCTTTATAGAAGTCTTGGAGTTGTTTTAACCAGCGGTTCTAGAACCATTGCTAGATGTATCGTTGTTAAATTTAACGGCAACATTAGACAACTGCTGTTAAATTACAATTTAACATCCGTTCTGAATAGCCACAGGTAAAGTTGTTGGAATAAAAAAAATTCACAATAGCCCAACCCTAACCCCACTGGCCCCAACCCACAACCCTTCTCAGGCCGTCCAGCCCACAACCCCTGACTCGCCCTCCTTGCGCCTGCAAATAAATATTTATTTTTGCTACTCACGTGATTCGTGTAACACCCCCAATCCACTCAGGGATATTACACGCCGTAGACCCCTTTCCACAAGGAGCTACCAGGCGGGAGACTACAAATCAAAACCCACATGCGGTCAACTTGACCAAAACATAATACCGTAGACCGATTAGGTCTCTCAAAACATAGCATAACCGTACATCTGATGAAACTAAATTACAACTCGATCACATAGTACATAAAATGTCCATCCCCTCAAGGATGACAAGAACTCAAACTGACATATCAGCGATGACGCTGGACTACAACTGTGACTAGTATCGCCGCATTGCATCATCCTCCGAGCCAATCCCGTGGTTGCTCACTCTCCAGTCAGAACACCTGGAATAAATAACAAAATCCCCAACGAGGGGTTAGCGATGGAATCGCTAGCAAGTAACCAAGCTATACAATTATACATCAAGAATACAACCGGTATGAAAATAACATTTCGACAAGGGAGTTACACGATCCCAGAGTCTAAAGTCTTTTGATAATTTATTCCTTTAAAACAAACCATGGGGATTACTCCAGAAATCATTGTAAGAGATTATTTAGAGACTTCGGGGGTCTCGGTGTAAAATCTGAAATATGAATGTTTTTCCTTTTCAAAAGGTTTTCTTTCAAAATCATACAAATGATTTTATTCTCAACTCAAACCTCAAGACCAAAACCATATTCACCAATATAATCGGGATTCAAGATTCAAAACATAAACAATTCAGAGATATCAAATCAACAGTCAAAACGTCTCCGTGGCCCCGAAGGGTCCCACCCGGATTAGCCATCAAGAATAAACTCGAACACACCCATAAGTTATCTTGACATCGCACTCGCAAGTGACGATTCTCGGAGCCCTCTCCAGACCTACCCGATTAGATAACCTTATGGTCAAATCATAACATCTGGCCGTACTCGCAAGCACGCGCCTCCGGAGGCCTCGACGGACCCTACCCGGATAACATCATTCAAATACGCCCATAAGTTATCATGACATCGCACTCGCAAGTGTCGATTCTCGGAGCCCTCCCCAGACCTACCCGAATTGATAACCTTATGGTCACAACGTACGTCTGGCCGTACTCGCAAGCACGCGCCTCCGGAGGCCTCGACGGGACCCCTACCCGGATAACATCTCAACTCTCTACTATACACAATAACAAAGGTATAATATTCACCACAACCGCAACCACGTAACACATAGGTTAACGCATCATAACTTCAACAAGGGCACAACATCCACAAAGAAACCATCATTCAGAAAAGGCCAAAGAGCAAATAATATAAGTATTACGCGATTCCACAATTCTTCAGTTAACTACTCATTTCTAGTATTTATTTTAACAAAATAACATGAAGAGGTAGTTATCATTATTCTTGAAACTAAAGTTTACGTTGGTAATTACCTTCATAAAATCACATCTTCATTTAAAGTAAGTTACGGTTAAATATACCGTCACTAACGAGTCCACGTTAAATTCACGACACATCACATTCTCAAAGTATAAAGAATATAGACGAGATACTCGCCTCAAGTCCAACGCACGCGAGCAACGGAAAGCTCGACTTAATGACCGCTACCGAACACTCCGAAGAACACGATTCAACCGGAAGCTCGGACCCAGAAGAAGACAACGAACGGGAGGGTTCCGACTCGAGTTCTTCACAAGAATTCGACCCTAACAATATATAATCCATAAATCAACAATCATACGAGGAAAGATATTCGTAGAACGCCCGAAAACCCTCTATGACATACTAGGACACCTTCAAGGCGTCGACCAAGAACTCGACCAAAACAACGAATCGATACGATCCAACCATGGAATAATAAAGGAAATGATATAATACATCTAAATATTCATCAATCCATCATAATCCTAAGTTAAATCGGATTAATCGGACGAAAACAACCAAAATACCCAAATTCCCCAAAACTAGATTTCTAGGAAATCGACGGTCAGGTAGATCGGAGGATGTTATAGGACGGATGATTGATGATATGAACCTCAACACTTCATGGATTCATTGCCCAACAACATCTCTAGATGATTCACACACCCACAGCCGCACGGGAAGAAAAAGAATGAGAAATGGTCAAGAAAACGCCGCCAGCCTTAAATAGGCCGATCGCCACGGTTACGACGTAATCGGCCACGGCTTACGACGTAATCGCCATGGCCGAACGCCGCCCGGAAATGCCGGAAGGCGTTACGTGCGTTACGCCGTGGCCTTACGTGACGAATCGCCTTACGACGAATCGCCGATCACTACCGCACGTTACTCGGCCGTGCGCCCGAGCATGCCCGGCCATGACTCGGCCGGGACCAACTCCGACGGCAACGACCACGAAACCCGAACCTGAGTACGAATCGAAGATACGGTTACGAAGTACTCGCAAAGACGAATCCGAGCACTAAGAGAACACACGATTCCGACCACCCGAAGGCTCGAAATTCGACAACGGAAAGTAATTACCCCAAACTTTAGGAAATTACGAAAATGGTCCAAAACGCCCGAAAATCACGATACGTGATCGAAACACCAAGACAAAGCTCGCAACATGAATAATAACATTAAATGAACTTACGAGAAAGTCGAAACAACAGTTTCGGACGAGATTCGCAAGAATCGAACTCAAGTGCGGAAAAGTCGCCAAAAAGCACGGAACTCGACAAAACGATACCGAAACGAACTCGGATGACCAAACACGAAGAACAAAACATTGTCAAAATGTCAAAACGGTCGCAAGCGAGTTCTGGAAACTAGAAAAATGCCAAAAACGAAAAATTACCGAAAAAAAAAATCACGGGTATTACATTCTACCCCTCTAAAAAAAAGTTTCGTCCCGAAACTTAAACTAAAAAAAAAGTGCAGTCACAAACAACAAAGCACGGCCGAAAAAATCTCAATGGTCCCGACGAACCGATCCCGATACCGATGCCGAAACACGATTCTGGGAAACTTCATGGATTAATTCACACATCGAACTCTGTGGCCCTCGAGTCCACAATTATAACAAGTAATCCATTGCGAAGGACAATTAGCTTGCACATGACCGACAACATTGCAGTTAAAGCACCTCCCAGTCTGACTAGGAGTCAAAGAAGACAACTTGGAACTCTTGGTTCCACCGAACGAAGAAATTGAAGGTTTCGCCGTACGACTACGCGAAACTCGATGAGAAGAATTTCCGTCTCTTGCACCGTCCGAAAAATCTCCAGACGTCCTCTGTCTCTTCGACTCATGCGAAGGCCCAGTAGATAACGATGCCATCTCGTACGCCATGGCTCGATTCTGATACTCTCTCAAAGTAGCACAAGTGAAACCCGACATGTACTGTCGAATCTCTGGTCTCATCCGCATATCAAAATGACGGATCTTGTCCTCCTCGGTCCTCACCTGATTCTTCACAAAGGCGAGCGCCGACTATAATCGGCGTAGCTTCGTGACACGGGTACATCCTGTGGCTCGGCTAGGTAAAAATCTCGGATCCTCTGCTCTCGAATCGGCCTCGGGAAAAATTCCGCTTCCATCAACCTCTTGAACTCTTCCCAAGTAACAGCATGATCTTGAGGCTCAACGGCATCCCACCAGTTAGCGGCGTCATCAACGAGAAGGAACTGAGCGATAGGAATCCTCCGCTCCTCGGGACAACCAATCGCCTTGAAAATCTTCTCCAATTGGATAAGCCAACCGTCCCAGCCCTAAGTATCTCCCGCTCCTGCAAAGCGAGGGGGACGATACGAACCACTTCTCTAAGCCACCGAGTCGATCCAACATCCTCATTCGCAGTATGGTTACGCTTGAATCACACGAGCTAAATGTGTCATCCGGTCCGCCACTGTTGGAGCACAGAGCAACACGCATACTAATTCCATTACCGGTAGTACGATCCTGGTCGCGCGGAGGGTTACCACGACCTCGACCTCTCGGCATACTGAATGGGCAACCGATCAGAACAACAAAACAACCACCACATAATCAATATAGAGCAACCAACAATAACACAATAAAATACTCATTCCGAGTTGTAACACGAATACATGAACTATCACTGCAACGATTAATCCAAATTCATAAATCATTCACTTAGCCATGTTAACATAACGCATTTACCTTTACCAAGTTTATCACGGTCAAAACCACAAACATATCATCAGGGTCGAATATGGGTAATATTTTATAAACAATTTTTTTTTTTTTTTCAAGGTGCTTGTCCAAATGATAGCATTTTAAAATTCCTGAATTTGAAAAATTTGCTGAAGCGAATTTTAGAAAAGAAAAGTTTGATCAAAACTACGAATCTATTATCATCTCTGTATCGTTTTGAAAACCATGTACAAGACATTATGAATTACCACATCCGGATAACGTCAAAGAAACAACACAATTAAACCGAACTATGGAATCATCGTATCTGGGCGTACACCCATAACTTGCTAACAAGAATTGTGACAATATATAATACGTCAATAATATCCACACAGGTGAAGCAACTAAGTGCAATACTGATATCGCAATTAGGGTTCACGATCGTCCTGACGGACCATATGATTAGGTCGATAGAGATTGAGCAATGTAAAATGATCACCTATAGAATTGTAACAGCAAAGGTATTGTAAAAATTTTCCGACGGGCAAAACAACATAACAAACATATAACAGAAATTTTTCAAAATTCTTTTGGTCTCAACCGAAGGTGACGGTAATATTTTGCAGTGCCCGAAATACATTAATATACATTTTTCCTCATACCGCCTGATGGTGTCATTTGAAAATACAGGATTAACTCTGTCAAAACTCGACCGATTTCAAAATTCATACGGGCTGCTGGTTTAATCGAACCATAAAAATATTTTCAAAATCAACTTTCACAAAAATGTTCCGACCCTTATGGCCCCTCAAAAATATACTCTCAAATCTACCCGCAGCGGAATAATTACGATAGTCCAAACAAACTGATCGAACTAAAAACCACCTGCTCAAACGACAAACAAAATCACAAATTCAACCAAACACATTTCGGGCGCATCAAGTTAAAACATATATCCAGACTATCATTTGAGCTTTTCACCGAATCAACTGTCGGCACACTTTCAAAACCCATCAAGGTTCACAAATTTCACAACATACCACCCCACACGGCGGTTCAAAGTCAAAACATCAATACGTCCAGTCATATCCGTATACCGTGCATCACAAGCATCGAATACAACTCCCTTACACAACACCGTGTAATTAAGGACACACATCACATTTAATTCGCACACGTAAAAACATGAAATACAGGTACCTCACATAAAGGAGGAGACTTACGTCCACAGGCCGCACGGAGATAATGGCTGCAACATGATACTAATCACAACGAACCACAATTGATCACAACGGATCGCAATGATCTCGCTTGTTCACAACTGCTCACCCGGGTGACACGACAAGACACGACTCGACAAGACCCAACTAGACCCAACTGTCTAGGTTTTCGCAAACCTAAGCTCCGATACCATTTATGTAACACCCCCAATCCACTCAGGGATATTACACGCCGTAGACCCCTTTCCACAAGGAGCTACCAGGCGGGAGACTACAAATCAAAACCCACATGCGGTCAACTTGACCAAAACATAATACCGTAGACCGATTAGGTCTCTCAAAACATAGCATAACCGTACATCTGATGAAACTAAATTACAACTCGATCACATAGTACACAAAATGTCCATCCCCTCAAGGATGACAAGAACTCAAACTGACATATCACTGACAGACGCCAGACTACAACTGTGACTAGTATCGCTGCATTGCATCATCCTCCGAGCCAATCCTGTGGTTGCTCACTCTCCAGTCAGAACACCTGGAATAAATAACAAAATCTCCAATGAGGGGTTAGCGATGGAATCGCTAGCAAGTAACCAAGCTATACAATTATACATCAAGAATACAACCGTTATGAAAATAACATTTCGACAAGGTAGTAACACGATCCCCGAGTCTAAAGTCTTTTGAAAATTTATTCCTTTAAAACAAACCATGGGGATTACTCCAGAAATCATTGTAAGAGATTATTTAGAGACTTCGGGGGTCTCAGTGTAAAATCCTGAAATATGAATGTTTTTCCTTTTCAAAAGGTTTTCTTTCAAAATCATACAAATGATTTTATTCTCAACTCAAACCTCAAGACCAAAACCATATTCACCAATATAATCGGGATTCAAGATTCAAAACATAAACAATTCAGAGATATCAAATCAACAGTCAAAACGTCTCCGTGGCCCCGAAGGGTCCCACCCGGATTAGCCATCAAGAATAAACTCGAACACACCCATAAGTTATCTTGACATCGCACTCGCAAGTGACGATTCTCGGAGCCCTCTCCAGACCTACCCGATTAGATAACCTTATGGTCAAATCATAACATCTGGCCGTACTTGCAAGCACGCGCCTCCGGAGGCCTCGACGGACCCTACCCGGATAATATCATTCAAATACGCCCATAAGTTATCATGACATCGCACTCGCAAGTGTCGATTCTCGGAGCCCTCCCCAGACCTACCCGAATTGATAACCTTATGGTCACAACGTACGTCTGGCCGTACTCGCAAGCACGTGCCTCCGGAGGCCTCGACGGGACCCCTACCCGGATAACATCTCAACTCTCTACTATACACAATAACAAAGGTATAATATTCACCACAACCGCAACCACGTAACACATAGGTTAACGCATCATAACTTCAACAAGGGCACAACATCCACAAAGAAACCATCATTCAGGAAAAAGGCCAACGAGCAAATAATACAAGTATTACGCGATTCCACAATTCTTCAGTTAACTACTCATTTCTAGTATTTATTTTAACAAAATAACATGAAGAGGTAGTTATCATTATTCTTGAAACTAAAGTTTACGTTGGTAATTACCTTCATAAAATCACATCTTCATTTAAAGTAAGTTACGGTTAAATATACCGTCACTAACGAGTCCACGTTAAATTCACGACACATCACATTCTCAAAGTATAAAGAATATAGATGAGATACTCGCCTCAAGTCCAACGCACGCGGAGCAACGGGAAAGCTCGACTTAATGACCGCTACCGAACACTCCGAAGAACACGATTCAACCGGGAAGCTCGGACCCCGAAGAAGACAACGAACG
This sequence comes from Orobanche coerulescens, assembly GCA_033398695.1. Taxonomy (NCBI): domain Eukaryota; kingdom Viridiplantae; phylum Streptophyta; class Magnoliopsida; order Lamiales; family Orobanchaceae; genus Orobanche; species Orobanche coerulescens. The sequence continues at coordinate 134,779,180 of CM065816.1, read as the reverse complement.
GGAGGGTTCCGACTCGAGTTCTTCACAAGAATTCGACCCTAACAATATATAATCCATAAATCAACAATCATACGAGGAAAGATATTCGTAGAACGCCCGAAAACCCCTCTATGACATACTACCGGACACCTTCAAGGCGTCGACCAAGAACTCGACCAAAACAACGAATCGATACGATCCAACTATGGAATAATAAAGGAAATGATATAATACATCTAAATATTCATCAATCCATCATAATCCTAAGTTAAATCGGATTAATCGGACGAAAACAACCAAAATACCCAAATTCCCCAAAACTAGATTTCTAGGAAATCTGACCGGTCAGTAGATCGGAGGATGTTATAGGACGGATGATTGATGATATGAACCTCAACACTTCATGGATTCATTGCCCAACAACATCTCTAGATGATTCACACACCTGACCGCGTACGGGAAGAAAAAGAATGAGAAATGGTCAAGAAAAACGCCGCTGTGCCTTAAATAGCCGATTGCCGGCCGGTTACGACGTGAATCGCCATGGCTTACGACGTAATCGCCATGGCCGAACGACCGCCTGGAAATGCCTAAGCGTTACGACGTCACCGGCCAGGGCCTTACGTGACGAATCGCCTTACGACGAATCGCCGATCACTACCGCACGTTACTCGGCGGCCGGCTCGCCCGAGCATGCCCGGCCATGACTCGGCCGGACCAACTCCGACGGCCCGAACGACCACGAAACCCGAACTGAGTACGAATCAAGATACGGTTACGAAGTACTCGCAAAGACGAATCCGAGCACTAAGAGAACACACGATTCACCACCCAAGGCTCGAAATTCGACAACGGAAAGTAATTACCCCAAACTTTGGGAAATTACGAAAATGGCCCAAAACGCCCGAAAATCACGATACGTGATCGAAACACCAAGACAAAGCTCGCAACATGAATAATAACATTAAATGAACTTACGAGAAAGTCGAAACAACGATTTGACGAGATTCGCAAGAATCGAACTCAAGTGCGGAAAAGTCGCCAAAAAGCACGGAACTCGACAAAACGATACCGAAACGAACTCGGATGACCAAACACGAAGAACAAAACATTGTCAAAATGTCAAAACGGTCGCAAGCGAGTTCTGGAAACTAGAAAAATGCCAAAAACAAAAAATTACCGAAAAAGAAAATCACGGGTATTACAATTCGAACCTGCGACCTCCACAAGGTGGAGGTGATATCAAATCACTTCCCCAAATTAATTTCTGATTCTTTTGTTGCTTTATTTTATATAAATATATAATAAATCATTTATATTAACATTCCTAGTATTATATATATATATAAATTATAATGTAAGTTATACCATAAATTTTATGATGATGATAATTAAAAACTTATAACGTATATATAAATTAATACATTATATTACTATATAATAATAATATACTATAATAAAAATTATATTACATTATATACTAAAAAGTACAATATATACATATAATTTTCTGGATTATAATGTGTTTTTAGAATTGTATTATATATATTAAAAATTATAATGTATATTATATAATAAATTTGATCATGCCGAAAATTAAAATTTTATAATATATATTAAAAATTAGTATATATTATATTATTATGTATTTAAATAAAATGTGTAAAAATAATATTACATTATATGTTAAAAATTATAATATATACGTATTACGATGCAGAATTATATTATATGTATTAAAAATTCATATATTATAATACTATATATTAACAATATAATGTAATAAAAATGATATTACATTATATATAATGTAACTGTACAATTATATTATATCTATATATTTAAATCATCATATATTAGAAAATTACAGATAAAGGAAAGAAAAAAAACATAAAAAAGGACTGTTGTTTTTGAACAATTTAACGTCAGTTCAAAAAATAACTATTGTTATTGTATAATTTTAACATCGGTTCGTACACAACTGTTGTTAAATTTTGTAATTCTAACATTGATTCTTTTAAAGCGGCTGTTAATTGGTAATTTTTAACATCCATCTTCTACGGAACTATTGTTAGAATATTCTAATAAATATGATTTATGCCAGATGATTGTTGTCTAAGAATCGATGTTAAAATGTCAATGTTAATGGCCTATTTTGTAGTAGTGATTATCAAACTTATACTAATATATAAATTATTTGAGTCTCCACTCTTCGTGATTTTACTAAAAACATATTATCACTATTATTCTGATTATTTTAATATTAAAACATGTACACATTTAATCAATAAAAAATAGATTTTATCAAATAATACCCAATATAAATGTGATAGTTGCAAATAACTTCAAGGCAGTAACCAAACTTGGAGAGAGAATATTCTCACAACTACCACTGCAATCAAATATTTGATTAGAAGTCGTGCACCTAGTTCGGAATAATGCATTCTGATGTGAATTATCCCTCAGTGCTGTTAAGAGAACCTTCCGGACCGCAATTTCCATGTCACCATCTTCTCCATCAGGTTCACATATTCCTTCTTCCTCATCCTCATACTCACCTCCATCATCAGCATAATGCTCGACCACATTCACCGGACGACATCATTGGTAGTTGCTCTATTAATGCCTAGTCTCGTGTCATTGGGAGCAGTTATCCTTGGTTGGCCTTGCATAGGGATTTTCAGCTTGTTATTTTACGGACTCCTTTCTTTGTGAGATCATGTTTTCCATAACTTTGAAGCATTATCCACGTTAGTCTTAATATTTGTGTTGTGTTATCACCATAATTATTACAAGGATCCTCTTTGTAATATCCGTATTTTTTGTTTCCTTTTTTCGGTATTTTTTTTGGTGTATTTTCGTTTTAAGCGACTCATTTGTAATCGTATTGATATTTCGAGAATATATAATACTGAACTTTTTGTCATCCGAGCTTGTTTCGGAATTGTTTTACTCAATTCCGTGTTTAATGTCATTTCCATCGCTACTTCATTCGATTCTCGTAACTGTTGTTCGGAACCGCCGTTACGGTGTTGTTATGCATGTTTTGAGCTTTCGCTAGTTGTTTCGATCATGTATCGTGTATTTCGGGTGTTTTGGGCCGTTTGGTAATTTCCCAAAGTTATGGAGTAATTACATTTGTTGTTATTTTCCAAACCTTCGGGTAGTCGGAAATATGTTTCCTTTTGGCACTTAGGTTCGTCGTCTCGAACTCCAGGTATTCGTATCGTCGTGTTTTGGTTAATCGTCGAGTTTGGATGCCGGGTCATTTCTTCATATTCTGGGAGGACATAACGTACGTTACGGACGATGCTTAACGTACGTTATGTGCTACTTAGCATACGTAACCTCGTTGTTGTTATGTACGTAACGGTGTTCAGGTAATCGGGCAGCGGGTTCTACCAGCCCCTTACGTACGCTACGAGTTTGATGTTGCGTGCGTTAGCGTGGATCATTACGTACGTAAGAGCTTTCTCATAACGTACGTAATGGCCTTTGTATTCTTGGACAGTTGGTCCTGCCCATGAATTACGTACGTAAGACGGGAAGGCTTACGTACGTTAATCAGCTAACGTACGTTAGCTGCCTGAGGCTAACGTACGTAATCGGGCATGGGTTTATATACCCAGGAGTTGACCGATTTCGGCCATTTTTCATCTTCCTTCCTCCTCTCTGATCTTTGACCGATTTCGGCCATTTTTCATCTTCATTCCTTCATTGAGTTCTTGGTGTAGGTTAACAATACCAACACTTGTTCTTCGTCTTCGATCCGAGGTAATCTCCTAGAACCCTATTTTTGGGAAATTTGGGGGTTTTCAAGTTTTTGTCCGATTCGTCCCATATTGTTGGTTAATCCATGATGTATATATTAATCTTGGTGGTATTCTTGCTTTCCCTACGAGTTCATGGTAAGTTTCGTTGTATTTGTGAAATCGAGAGGGTTCGGTTGCGATCCGTCCTCGTCGTTGTTTTTGTACGAACTTGCATGAATCGTAATTGGGGTTTTAGGTGTCTTCTATTATTGTTATTCTAGTCGAATTGGTTGCAATGGTGTTTGACGAATCGTCTAGGTTCGATGTGTCCTGTTTCTCGCAACCGCGATTGTCCATTTTGTCTTTTCGTCATGATAATCAAGGCAAGTATTCTTGATGAACTTACACTCTTAACATGATAGTATTGCATGAGTGATGGGTGTGGGTGTATGCTTACTACGGGTTAAATCCGATGGGGTCTCGGTAGGGGTCCACAGAGGCGTGGATCGACAAGCTTGTTTTTTAACCACTAAGGGTTAGATCCGACAGGATCTCGGTAGGCGTCCACAGAGGCGTGGGTCAACGGCTAATTGTGGTGTATTTTTATAAATGTGTTTTGGGTATTGGCGTTTCTGGAAATGAGTGCTTTTGAACTGTGATTTCATGATTGCATGCATCAACTAAATGTGTAAGATGTAAGTCGTTCATTTGGTTACTTGTACGAGCGTAATTGCTAACCCCTTTGGGGACCCATTTTGGGGAAATTCTTATATGAATTTCAGGTTATGTTCAGCCGGACGATCGGGCACTGGGGCAGTACGAGTATGCTGGCCAGGGTTGATGACGGGTGCAAAAAAGTTTATTTATTTCCGTTGTCCATTTCGATATGGTTGTTTTTCCAACTTGTGAACTTATAGATAGTACTCGCGAGTACTCAGGAATTTTTACTCAGATTATGGTTTTGTATCATTAATGTTATTTATGATTATCAGCGATGTCTGTTTTGCCGGTTATACCGGGCGTTTCATTTATTTTCGTCCTGGTGATGTTTGTTTTCTCGCTAACTGAGATAGTTAGACAAGTGATATTTTTCTTAATTAGCCTGGTGGGTCTCATGTAGGGGTCCACCGCACTGTAATATACCTAGAATATCTTGGGGGTGTTACAAAAAATGGTATCGGAGCACTAGATTTATGGATACCTAGTCTTGTCAGTTAATTGGGTCTAGTCGTGTTTTGTTCTCGTTTTGTTTTGAAAATCGTCAACCCGCTTCCATCATCTAGGTACTTCCGGTGCTCGTAAGTTTTCCTTATCCTTGTTTTCTCGTATCGTGCTTCCATTTCTTGAACTGTGACTGTTTTTCCTCTCGTACTTATCATCAAATTGCTTTTGCTACATCTTATCTTCAGTATCGATGCTGGGAGAGGCCGAGGTAGAGGTCGCGACCGTGGTCGTGGATGCGGTCGGGGACATGGGGCAGCCAGTGAGGCGGCCACGTCACATAATTCTGGGACCGGTATTACTGATGGTCGTCAGATCTATAGTGCTACTCAAAAGGGCACAACCGGTGTTGACGCTGATCTTGGTGTTGCAGCCGTGATGCAAAAAATGGTGAACCAAATGGCTGCGATAGCTCAGGCGATTCAGAACCTGACTCCGGCCCATGATACTCGGGATAGAGCACATCGTTGGCTTCAGGATGTCATCAAGATGCATCGTCCTTAGTTTTCGGGGACTTCAGACCCGATAGGTTGGGAGGGGTGGATCAAGGATATATCCAAGGTCTTTGTTGCCACCAACTGTCCCGAGGATAGCAAGGTCCCTATTGCCCAGTATTTTTCTCACTGGGGATGCTACTGACTGGTGGGAGGCTGTTAAGCCCAAGGACCATGTTGCTTCATGGGTCGAGTTCAAAGACGTGATGTAGATCGAATATTGCCTGTGGCCAGTTAAACAGGCTTGGGTCCATGCTTTCTATGATGCTTAGCCTCAGGATATTCTTATTTCTCAGGCTATTGCTGATTACAACCGGGAGTTGGGCTTCGTGAAGGCCCAAGTTAGAGAGGAGAGCGACAAAATTTTTCACTTTTCCAGACAGATGAAACTGAAGATTCGTTACTACATGTCTGGGCTCGCCTGAACCATCTTGAAGGATTATCAGAGTTGAGCTCTTGCATATGATATGTCTTTGATGGCCAGTGAGGTGGCTCGTGAGAGCAAGAAACAGAAATCCGTCGGAAATTTTTCGGGCCACAAGGGTGGAGGTCAGCAGAAATCTCAGTCTGATAATTTTCCCACTGGTGGTGGTCCAGCTCGTTCTACTGGGGGTTTCCGTAGGGCTGCCAGTACTTCTTCCCGTGATGTGAAGTGTTTTAACTGTGGCCGACCGGGCCACATCAGTCAAACTTGTCTGAATCCTTTGATGATGTGTAATCGGTGTGGACTGCTGCTTTCTGTGCTGAGAGAGAGAGAAATCTCGATGCCCAGACTTCCTTCCCAGTGCCTAGGGAGCCGAGTGTGAACCAGGGGTCCTTTGCTCCGCCACCCCCGCCGAGTGCCAACCGAGGGAGAAGTCGGGGCCAGCCCGCTAGAGGGAGAGCTTCCAGCGTCGGCTCCGCTCACCCGCGTGTTTATGAGATGAGGAGGGCCGATGATCCAGTGGCTACTGTGGCGACATGTACCGTTCATATTCATTCTCATCCTATCAGTATGCTTTTCGATTCTGGTGCTACGCATTCGTTCATCTCTCTGGAATGTGTGCGTCGTTTGGGTCTTGAATGTTTGTCGCTTTGTGAGCCTTTCATAGTTAATCTTCCTAGTGGTGATAAGATCGTTGGTGATCGAGAGATCCGAGATTGAACTGTGATTATTTGTGAGAGGGCTTAGCTCTCTAGTCTTATTGTTGTGGGTATTGAGGGTGAGGATTTGATTCTTGGGGATGATTGGATCAAGCGGCATGGTGCGATCATGAACTACCGCATGAGAATCATAACCATGTTAGCCGAGGACGGCACCGAGCACTCTTTCGCGGGGCGAAAGAGGGGGAACCAGAAGTTCGTGATTAACGCCTTGAAGGCGATTAGACTCCTGCGGAACGGGTGTAGTGGTTATTGGTGTTACGCTTTGAAGGCGGAGGATGGTGGAGTCAAGTTTTCATTGATTCCAGTCGTTAGTGAGTTCCCTGATGTCTTTCCTGACGAGTTACCGAGGTTGCCACCGGACCATGAGGTTGAGTTCGCTATCGAGTTGGAGCCGGGCGAGGCTCCGATTTCGAAGGCGCCGTATCACATGGCACCTTCAGAGATGGCTGAGTTGAAGAAGCAGTTAAGTGAGCTTCTTGAGTTAGGGTATATTCGACCGAGCTCTTCGCCTTGGAGCGCACTGGTTCTGTTTATGCGGAAGAAGGATGGTTCACTGCGTTTATGTATCGACTACTGTGAGCTAAACAAGGTGACCATCAAGAACAAGTATATCTTGTTGAGGATTGATGACTTGTTTGATCAGTTGAAGGGAGCTGTGGTATTCTCGAAGATCGACTTGAGATCGGGGTACTATCAGCTTCGGGTAAAGGAGTCCCATGGTCCGAAAATAGCTTTTCGGACAAGATACAGACATTATGAGTTTGTGGTTATGCCCTTTGGGCTAACCAACGCGCCAGCAGTGTTCATGCAGTTGATGAACAAAGTTTTCATAGAGTATTTAGATAAGTGTGTCGTCGTCTTCATTGACGATATTCTTATCTATTCGAAGAATGAGGAGGAGCATGCACATCATCTGCGTGTGGTGTTAGACATTTTGAAGACCGAGCAACTTTATGCAAAGTTCCCGAAATGTGAGTTCTGACTGAAGGAGTTGATGTTTCTGGGTCAGATGATTTCAGCCGAGGGGGTCCGTGTGGATCCACAGAAGATTGAGGCACTGTTAGATTGGGCACTGCCTAAGAATGTGAAATAGGTCCGTAGTTTCTTAGGTTTGGCTGGATACTATCGTAAGTTCATCGAGGGGTTCTCGAAACTGGCTCGGCAACTTACACAGTTGCTTCAGAAATCCGAGAAGTTCGTCTATAATGACGAAAGACAGTCGAGTTTTGAGGAGCTGAAGAGGCGTTTGACTTCAACCCTGATCATAGCGTTGCCGTGTGGCAATGAGGGTTTTGCTATTTATAGCGATGCTTCGGGTCAGGGTCTTGGGTGCGTGTTGATGCAGCACGACAAGACTATTGCGTTTTCATCGAGACATTTGAGGTCATATAAGCTTAACTACCCGACTCACGATTTGGAGTTAGCGGCAGTTGTTTTCGCGCTCAAGATTTGGCGCCACTATCTTTTTGGCTTCACGTGTCAGATTTTTACCGATCATAAAAGTCTGAAGTAAATATTCACTCAGCGAGAGTTGAATATGAGGCAGAAAAGGTGGTTGGAGTTGATTAAGGATTATGACCTCGAGATCCTTTATCATCCAGGCAAGGCGAACATCGTGGAAGATTCCTTGAGTCGGAAACCGGTTGCGCTACGGACGCTTGAGACACTTACGTCTCAATTTGAGCTTCAGTGGGATTTGATCGAGTTGAGTGTGGAGATTTTGTTGCCAGGAGCTGTCGGACAGCTTTGCGCTTTGGAAATTTCGTCATCGCTGATCGATGAAATTAAACTAAAGAAGTTGGAAGATCCGATGATTACTCAAATCCTAGAGAATGTTCTTAAGGGAAAGTATCCTGGGTTTGTGATTCACGAGGATGGTGTGTTGAGATTCTAGAGTCGGCTTTGTGTACTGAACGACTTGGAATTCGGTGGGCCATTGCTACGCCTTACTCAGTTCATCCAGGTTCGAGTAAGATGTATAAGGACCTAAGGAGGAACTTTTGGTGGAATGACATGAAGGAGGAGGTCGCACGGTTTGAAGCGAGATGTTTGACTTGTCAGCAGGTCAAATCGAGCATCAGCGAACGGTCGGGTTATTACAGTTGCTTCCCGTTCTGGGATGGAAATGGGAAGATATTTCGATGGACTTTGTCACAAGCTTGCCGAGATCGAAGTCTGGTACGAATATGGTTTGGGTGATCGTGGATCGTATAACCTAGTCGGCACATTTTCTGGGCATCAAGGATACTTGGGGTCCAGAGAGGTTAGCTCGTGTATTTGTTGCGCAGATTGTGAGACTTCACGATACTCCGAAGTCTATTATTTCGGATCGGTATGGCCGTTTTGTATCGCACTTTTGGCGGGCAGTACATAAGGCATTGGGTACTCGTTTGCGTCTGAGTACTTCTTTTCAAACTTAGTCGGATGGGCAGTCGAAACGCATTATCCAGACATTTGAGGACATGTTGCGTGCTTGTGGTCTCGATTGGAGCAGTGACTGGGAGGAGCATTTGCCGTTGATCGAGTTCACGTACAACAATAGTTGGCACACGTCGATCAAGATGGCATTGTATGAGGCGCTTTATAGGCAGCATTGTCGATCGCCGATTTGTTGGAACGAGGCATCCGATTTGGTCGGGACTGAACCGTATATCGCCTTAGAGACGAGGAAGAAGGTGGAATTGATTCGGGAGAGGATGTTGACTGCTCAGAGTCGACAGAAATCCTATGTTGATGTTCGTCGTCGACCTTTGGAATTCAAGGTGAGAGACCACGTTTTGCTAAAGGTGTCGCCGACGTAGGAGTTTTCCGCTTCGGGAAGAAGGGAAAGTTGAGTCCGAGGTTTATTGGGCCCTTTGATATTCTCGAGAGAGTCGGCGAGTTGGCATATCATTTGGTGTTACCCCCGGATTTGAGCCACGTTCATAGCGTTTTCCATGTTTCCCAGCTGAATAAATATGTTCCGGATCCTAGTCATGTCATCAACTATGGTGAGATCGATGTCGCCGAGGATATTACCTTCGAGGAGCGTCTCTTGAAGATTTTGGAGCACCGTGAGAAACGACTAAGGCATAAGACCATTCCTTTGGTCAATGTGCAGTGGTCGAGGCATGGTGTCGAGGAGGCAACTTGGGAAACCGATGATAGCATGCGTGCTAGATACCCCGAGTTGTTTGTTTCTTAAGTTTCGGGACGAAACTTATTTTTAGAGGGGTAGAATGTAATATCTGCATTTTTTTCCTTTTTTGGTATTTTTATTTTTAGTGACTCGTTTGTAACCGTATTGATATTTTGAGAATATTTATTACTGGAATTTTTGTCATTCGAGCTTGTTTCGGACTTGTTTTACTGAATTTCGTGTTTAATGTCATTTCCATCGCTATTTCGTTTGATTCTCATAACTGTTGTTCGGAATCGCCGTTTCGGAGTAGCCTCAGATCCATCTCATGTTGTTATGTGTGTTGTGAGCTTTCGTTAGTTGTTTCGATCATGTATCATGTATTTCGGGTGTTTTGGGCCGTTTGGTAATTTCCCAAAGTTATGGAGTAATTATGTTTGTTGTTGTCTTCCGAACTTTTGGGTAGTCAGAAATATGTTCCTTTTGGCACTTAGGTTCATCGTCTCGAACTCCAAGTATTCGTATCATCGTGATTTGGTTAATCGTCGTGTTTGAATTTCCGGGTCATTTCTTCATATATTGGGAGGACATAACGTACGTTACGGCGATGCTTAACGTACTAACGTATGTAATGGCCTTTATATTCTTGGACAGTTGGTTCTGCCCATGCATTACGTATGTAAGACGGAAAGTCTTACGTACGTTAATCAGCTAACGTACGTTAGCTGACTGAGGCTAACGTACGTAATCGGGCCTGGGTTTATTTACCCAGGAGTTGACCGATTTCGGCCATTTCTCATCTTCCTTCCTCCTCTCCGATCTTTGGGCGATTTTGGGCGATCTCCGAGCGATTCGAAGTCTTGCAACTCCTAACCATCATCTTCCTTGAGTTCTTGGTGTAGGTTAACAACACCAACACTTGTTCTTCGTCTTCGATCCAAGGTAATCTCCTAGAACCCTATTTTTAGGAAATTTGGGGGTTTTCGAGTTTTTGTACGATTCGTCCAATATTGTTGGTTAATCCATGATGTATATGATTAATCTTGGTGGTATTCTTGTTTCCCCTACAATTCATGGTAAGTTTTGTTGTATTTGTGAAATCGAGAGGGTTCGGTTGCGATCCGTCCTCGTCGTTGTTTTTGTACGAACTTACATGAATCGTAGGTGGGGTTTCTGGTGTCTTCCGTTATTGTTATTCTTGTCGAATCGGTTGTAATGGTGTTTGACAACTCGTCTAGGATCGATGTGTCCGGTTTCTCGCAACCGCGATTGTCCATTTCATCTTTTTATCGTGATAATCGAGGCAAGTTTCTTGATGAACTTACACTCTTAACATGATAGTATTGCGTGTGTGTGCATGCTCACTACGGGTAAGATCCGACGAGGTCTCAGTAGGGGTCCACAGAGGCGTTGATCGACGATCTTGGCTTTTAACCACTACGGGTTAGATTCGGCGGGGTCTCGGTAGGGGTCCACAGAGTCGTGGATCAACTGTTAATTGTGGTGCATTTTTATAAATGTGTTTTGGGTATTGGCGTTTCCGGAAATGAGTGCTTTTGAACTGTGATTTCATGATTGCATGCATCGACTAAATGTGTAAGATGTAAGTCGTTCATTTGGTTACTTGTACTAGCGTAATTGCTAACCCCTTTGGGGACCCGTTTTGGGGAAATTCTTGTTATGAATTTCAGGTTATGTTCAGCCGGACGATCAGGCACTAGGGCATTACGAGTATGCTGGCCAGGGTTGATGACGGGTGCAAAAGAGTTTATTTATTTTCGTTGTCCATTTCGATATGGTTGTTTTTCCAACTTGTGAACTTATAGATAGTACTCGCGAGTACTCAGGCATTTTTACTCGGATTATGGTTTTGTATCGTTAATGTTATTTATGATTGTCAGTGAAGGCTGTTTTTCCGGTTATACTGGGTGTTTCAATTAATTTCGTCCTGATGATGTGTGTTTTCTCGCTAACTGAGATAGTTAGACGAGTCGTATTTTTCTTAATTATAGTCTATTGGATCCCATGTAAGGGTCCACAACGCTGTAATATACCCTGAATATCTTTGGGGGGTTACACTCTCTTCCACAATAATTATGAAATCCTACCGATTATGCCCATTGCGCGATATTATGAGCCTCGTTAAGAGTGAGAATAATCGGGTATTTGATTTTAGTGCATATTGCCAGCTTTAATCCATTGATATATTCTGCAACTAACTGCCCTTCAGTCACGATCATATTATTGTGCAGTGATAGCCGTAACAGATTTATGTCCTTGTACCAACGTCTGGTATCACTAGTCTTGATGTGGAGGATGGAATCGATCTATCAACATCATTTTCATTTCTGTCCATAATTTCACTACTAGTTTTCCCAAATGTCATCATTGATTTTGGACATGTTCCATGTAATATCTGTAGGTAAAAAATTTTGTTTTTGCTGTTGCATTGTACGTATATATTTGGAATTATACAAGTGGTGTTGTATTGGACTTATACAATGTAAATTGCATTGGAATTCTAGGGAATCGAATTGTTGCCGATTGGATGTTGCTTGGTGAATTGTGCTTTTGACTAAGTGTCTTAGCCCTAGCGTACACTGCATGTAGTAGCTAACGTACGCTAGATAATGTAGGTTACGTACGTTAGGCCGTGTTGGTTTCATACGAATAGAAGGGAATCAGATCAATCTACTTTGGGGCGTGTGGGGCCGAGCTTGGCTGGAGCAATTTGACTCGATTTGGACAGCTAGGTCAATGGTATTACGTACGTAATGTATATATATTAGCATATGTAATATGGGAGCCTTTACATACGCTATTATGGTCAACGTATGTAAGAAAATGTAAAAATTGGCAGTAGCATCTGGAGGCCTATAGCTTCCGCTACATGGAGGGGTTAGCGTACGTAAGCGCTCTAACGTACTTGATTATGGAGGATTAGCGACAGTAATAGAAAGTGAAGATTATAAAGATATGTCTTGTCTTTCATTTTTGCATGACCTAACTCAGGGTTTCTCTCTCTAGAAATCATCCATGTCCCCCTTAGTGTTATCCAACCTCTTCTAACTTTCTTTGGAGCTTCATAACTTGGATTATAGCTTGGGAGCTTGAAGATTGAGGTGGATACTCGAAGTGTTTGAGGCTGTTCTTCATCTTCAAGAGGTATGTTGGCTAATATTGTGTTAATCTCGATATTATGATGATGTTAACAATTACCTCTTGTGTTGATGGATTGATTAGAGGATAACATGATTCTTGATGGTTTTTATGATCGCATGATGAAGAGCATTATGATTTTAGCTTGAGGGTCAATATGTTTTTGAGGTTTAAGAATACTGAGATATTATAATCACGTTTTGGAAGAGTTATGGTGAGATTGTTAGATGATTAACATTACTTTGAGATGATTATTGAAGTTAATGCAGTTCTTCAGAAATTATAACCATTTTAATTAAGGATTATAATAAGATATGAGATAATTATCATAATTTTGAACTGGTTAAGTTAATCTTGTTGGTTAGACCAAAATTGTTGATGATTGGTGATTGATGATGGTGAGACATCATGTTGTATTGTTGATTGTGTTCTTAAGGTGATTACGATAATATAGAATGATACTATCATAATAAGTTGATTAATGTGATGATCATTCTTGATAATAATTGTTGAATTGTTTGTCACTAGTATTAAGAATATTATGATCATATTAATTGGATCATTGAGATGATTTGAGGATGTTAGAATTCATAGTTGAGGATGATATTTGTTTGAGTAGTTTGATCAATTCGTGTTGAATCTAGGATATCTATCATGTTTAATTCAATATTTATATTATGTTATTGATTAAATTGTATTTCATTCAAGGTTGTATAAGTGTTTGTGGTTGTCGAAGGACGTCGTTCGTCGTTTGTGGAAGGACTTGATCATCTTTGATTTTACCCGAGTTTTATACTTGTACTAGTCAAAGCGAAAATATTATCATTTATGTGTATGTATGTGTTGTATCATTTGGAGACGTAGTGTCTTCATTATTTTATTTATATTGGGGAATCGCTTGATACAATACTCTTCGGAAAATTATGATATTTGTTATCGTTTCTTTAATGGCCAGTTCAAGGCATTGAGACACTTGTTGTTATTATTGTTCTTGATAGCCGATTTGAGGTAATGACATATATATTGTTGTTGTTGATTTTGATATTTGATTCAAAGTTGTATGAGTATATGTGAGTGTCGAAGGATGTCGTTCGTCGTTCGTGGAAGGGCTTGATCGTATTTGATTTTAGCCAAGTTTTATACTTGTACTAGTCAAAGCAAATAATATTATCTTTATGTGTATGAATATGTCGTGTCATTTCGAGATGTAATTTCTTCATTATTATTGTTACTGTTGTTATATTGGCCGATATTGAAGGCATTGTCGTATTCAATTATCATCTCTGTCATCGGTGGGCAATTAAAGGTGACGAGGCATTTGTTGTATTGTTGTTATTAACTGGCCAATTCAAGGCAATCGAGGTATTTTAATTGGGACTGTCAATGATGGTGCCCATTCATTATTCAATTGTTATCTATTGGTTGATTAAAGGCAATCGAGGTACTTTAGTTGGAACTGTCAATGACAGTGCTAATCTGTTATTCTATTATTATCGATTAATCGATTGAAGGCAATTGAAGTATTTTCATAGGGACTGTCGAGGATGGTGCCCATCCATTATTCTATTATTATCGATTGGCCGACTAAAGGCAATCGAGGTATGTTGGTCCCTGAGAAATGATGAAGACTATCCTCACTGTACCAACACGAATCATTTCTAGCGCGCTTTGTCCTCACTCACGCGCACCTGAAAAACTTCCCAGGGGGTCACCCATCCCATAACTACTCCAGGCCAAGCACGCTTAACTTTGGAGTTTCTATGAGATGGATACCAGAACAGAAGATGCATCTTGTTGGTATGACTAGTCCAAATCAATTCATTTAACCACTTTCTAGTGCAGACCTCACAGGTCGAACCGCAAGCCGCACCTCGCGCATTTTTAAGCCCATGCAGGCTGGATGCTGGACCGAATCCCAATAAGGTACTTTAATTGGGACCACCGAGGATGGTGCCCATCTTTGGGTTATTGTGGTTGTGTTGGCCGACTCAAGACAGTACACTATCATTCTTTTGAATTCGATCATTTTGTGATCATTGCCATTTGTGATAATTTATGTTTTGGAGGCTAGTCTCGGCTAGTGCTTGGTGGGTAAGCCCAGGGCTTGAACTTCTCGCAGTTGTTTCAAAGCACCTTGCAGTTCAGCAAGTTTCAGTCACTAGGTGATCTCATTATGGGCAAATCTAAGGCTTGAATTTCTCACAGTTGATTTCCCAGCACTTGCAATTCAGCAGGTCATGGTCACTAAGTGATCTCATCATGGGTAAGTCTGGGACTTGAACTTCTCACAGTTGATTTTCCAGCACCTGCCATTTAGCAGGTCAAGGTCACTAGGTGATCTCATTATGGACAAGTCTGGGGCTTGAACTAATCGCAGTTGTTTCCCAATACCTACATTTTGTTAGGAATACTTGCTAGATTCTGATGATGTCATTAATATAATTCAAATGTTTATTACTTGGCAAAATGTAAAGAAGAACCAAATGAGTATCTTCTATAGGCTAAAATAAGTTAGGCTCAAATCGGCTAAGTACAAATGTACAGCTGAGTTCATCAGATAGGTACAGCCGAGTCAAGTCAGAGAAGTTCTGGTCAACAAAAATCATCAGAGATGTTTGACCAGACTGCAGTCAAGTGACTTCAGACAAGTCATCTGATCAGGCGAGTCCCAATCAGCTGCCATCAGAGAAGTCCCAAACTGCAGTGAAGATGACTGTTCACCAGCCTACTTGAGATCAGCCAAGTACTCCAAGTCCACGTCAGCATGCGTTGAATAGTCAAATATTACGGAAAGTCACATGCAACGTGAAGAGACAAATTGGAGAGATTCCCGCAAAGGATATGAATTGAATAATTCATCTAGGCCTACCACTGAAGACTTTAATCCTTTTATATTCAAAAGATACGGCGCCTCACATGCAAAGTCTTCACAACGGTCAAAAGATGGATTAAAATATGGGAATCCAGCCTTGCAATGTTCAGAAAGAAAACAATGAAGTCTACCTCTCCAACGGACAGATTTTTTGAAAAGATTTGCAACAGCTATGAAGGAAATGCTCAGAGATCATGACCTATATATATCCGAAGATTTGAAGCTGAGAAAAACACACAACATCAGTGCGAACATAATCTCAAGCAATCAAAGCATTCAAAGCAATCTAAAAGTGAACTGTAGCATCGTGAAAAGAGCAGCTCTCAAAAGTTCATACTTGAAGAAGCTCTTAGTTGGAGAAGACAAAAACTCGTGTCTTTAATCCTGAGTTCGGGGTACTTCACTGGTTGAAGTTCGATACTGTAAAGGCATCCAAAGATCGTGGATCAAGAGGTGCAAGGCAGGCAAGGGAGTTGCAACGGCAAGGATTTCCACTGGTTGGAAGCTGTTGTAATTTGGTTGAATCACTGTAATCTTTATCACTCGTTGACAATTATAGTGAATTCATTTCCAACTGGTTTGGAGAAAAGTGGATTAGTAGAGGATTACCCCACCTCTGAGACCACTATAACTGCCTGCATATTTTACTGTTTTATAGCATCATACTTTAACTGCTGTATTCATTGTTAAGTGTTTCATTATTTGTTTTGCATTCTTCATCAGCTGACTTCCGCACGTATTGAGAACAAACGACTCTAACTCATTTGTATATCTATCAGCTGAAGAAACTTACTCTTTGTGAAAAAGAGTTTAAGAGTTTCAATAAGTCTATTCACCTCCTCTAGACTTATTCCTGGATGACTTGTGACCTACAAGTGGTATCGGAGCGGTTGGTTCATTTATTTCACGAACCAGATCTATATCAGAGATATATTTTTACTCTCATTATATAATGGAACACATGCATTCTAGACTACCTGTGTTTTCAGTTGACGAGTATGATCTTTGGAAGATAAGGATGCAGGCACACTTATCTTCAATCCATGATGACATGTGGTGCATCATAGAGGACGGTCCATTCACCTTCGAGAAGGACAACACTCCCGAGGAGATCGCAGCCGGGAAGCCAGAGAAGATCCCAAAGAAAAGGACATTGCTGACTTCCGAAGAAAGAAAGCTGGCCAACCTTGACAACCGGGCCATGGACGTGCTGTATCAAACTCTTGACAAATCCACCATGGTCAAGATCAAGAATTGCAAGAATGCAAAAGAAATCTGGGACACATTAGCCTTAATATGTGAGGGAACGGAGCTGATCAAAGAAAATAAATTGTCAATTGCCACTCAAAAGTTTGACAACTTCAAAATGAAGAATGGAGAATCAATAGACCAAGTGGACACAAGGTTCACTTAGATCATCAATGAGATCAACTCCCTCGGTAAATCTTATGGCAACATGGAAATGGCGCTGAAGGTCCTAAGATCTCTCAATCCAGAATGGAGCATGAAGGCAGTGGCCATGAGAGAATCCAAGGATCTTAATAAGATAAAGATGCAAGAGCTGTTCTCCGACCTGAAGGCTTATGAGTTCGAGCTCCCAAGCTCATCATCAACCGAGCCTGCAGAGAAGGGAATAGCCTTTGCAGTCGTGTCCCCCGCCAAGAGCTTATCTGATGTAAAGCCTCCAAATCCATTAGATTTTGAGGAAGAAATGGTGTTCATAATGCAGAGGTTCAGTAACTTTCGGAAGAACTACTCCAAATACAAGAAGAATTATAAGATAGAGCAGGTGAGCAAAAAAGAAGATAGAAGGAAGGCCCTCATCGGAGAAGATCAAGAGCGTGTAGAGTCCAGCAGCGGATTCTTCTCTGATGATGATAAAGAGTATGATTGTCTGATGGCCAACCTAGCTGATGAAGGGGTAACTTCAAAACCCTCTGTTTCAAATAATAGTTCAGCCATGTCACAAGATATGGATCTCCACGAATCTGTAAATCAGCTACTTAAGGATTTTGAGACACTAAAATCTGCACACCTATCTGTATCAGCAGAGAAGACTCAGCTGCAAGATGAGAATAGGCAGCTGAAAAATGATTTTGAAAAACTCAGCCTAGAATTAAATAAAGTCAAAACTGATTTTGAAAACCAGGCTGCAATTAACTTGAAAAACCAGGCTGGCGTCACTACAGCTGAGATAAATCGACTAACTATTTTAATTAGAGAAAAATCAGCTGCACTTGCTCATGTGAAGGCCGAATTTACTATACTGACTCAGGTAAGTAAAACTCAGACACAGGAAATAACCTCCCTGAAAGCGTCTCTAACTATGGATGAATTGTGTACTAATAAAAGGCCACTATATTCCAGATCAGGCCTTGGATATGATCCTCACACTCCCTCTAGTTCTAAAACCACTTTCATCAAGGGAGAAACAATTGTCTCGACTGCTGAGCCTATATACAAACCGATATTTAAAAACAGGCAACAATCAAGTCACAAGTCTAGGCTGCAGCCAGTGTTCACAGGACAGCCACCTAGACAAGCGACTAGGCATTGGCCAAGGCAGAAGCAGCAGCCCAGACAACATGCCCACTATTATCAACAACTCCCCAAAAACAGATTTCAAAATGGGAGGGGCAGATGGAAACCTCAAGGTTATCCTAATTTCAAAAATGAACAAGTGTGGAGACCTCAAATATTTAATAAATGGTCTCAGCCAAGGTTTAGAAATGGCCCACACTATCAATATTTTGAGAAATATCTGGTATACAATCCTAACAGAAGATACAGACCTAGACCTTACACATTACAAGGGTAATAATAATAACAATTTTAACAATCCAAGGAGAAATCAATTCTCCAGGAAACCATCTAACCCTAAAGGACCCACACAGATCTGGGTACCTAAATCTCTACTTGTATGATTGCAGAAAAGGTGGAAGGACTACAACCACATCTCCACAAATTCAAACTTTGGAGGTGAAGAATGGTTTGTAGATTCTGGATGCTCGAGGCACATGACTGGGAACAAGAAGATGCTGACTAAATACACCAAAGAAAGAGGTCCTGACGTAACCTTTGGAGATAGCTCTAGAGGACAAACAAAGGGCTTTGGAGAGCTGCACTGAGGAAACGTCGTTATATCCAAAGTTCACTATGTCAAAGGGCTCAAGTATAATCTCATGAGCATAAACCAGTTTTGCCATGAGAAGAATCTAGTAGTCTTCACCATTTGGAAATGTATGGTGATAGATATCCTATCTGGAGAAGTGAAGCTACAAGGATTCAGAAAGAGAGATGTCTACATGATAGATTGGAACACAAGAACTCCCAACACCTGTTTTTTATCTAAGACAATAGCTGAGAATGGATGGCTGTGGCACAAAAGATTATGTCACCTAAACTTCAAAGCCATCAACAAGATTAGTTCTCAGAAGCTGGTCAGAGGACTTCCAGATGAAGCATTCAGGAAGGAAGCTATTTGTGATGCATGTCAGAAAGGAAAGCAGACCAGAGCATCATTCAAGACGGTCCAGCCTACAACCCTCACCACAAGGATCTTAGATCTACTACACATGGATCTATTTGGTCCTATCAAGCCGAGGACTCTGAGTGGAAGAAAACATGCACTAGTAGTAGTGGACGATTATTCAAGGTTCAAATGGATTATCTTCCTGTATAAGAAGAGTGAAACCTTGACCAAGCAACCTGAGCTGCTGAGAAGGATCTAGAATGAGAAATCCCTCTCAATCATCAAGATCAAATCAGATAGAGGAGGTGAATTTCTCAACAAGGCAATCACTGATTACAACGATCAGAATGGAATCCAGCATGAGCTCTCTACATCCAGGACCCCCCCAGCAGAATGGTGTTGCTGAAAGAAGAAACAGAACCCTGAAGGAAGCAGCCAGGTCCATGATTGCAGAAGCAGACCTGCCCAAGAGGTTCTGGGCTGAAGCTGTCAACACAGCTTGCCATACTCAGAACAGGAATATGATAGTAGGGAGACATGGAAAAACTTCCTATGAGGTTTGGAATAATAGAACTCCTACTGTTGCTTACTTTCATGTTTTTGGTTGTAAGTGTTTCATCCACAACAACGGTAAAACACAACTAAATGCCTTCGATGCTAAAACTGATGATGGTCTCTTTATGGGATACTCACAAAGAAGCAAGGCATATAGAGTCTTTAACAAAAGAACCTTAGTTGTGGAAGAAACACCCCATGTTGTATTTGACGAATCTACTGCTGAGTACAGAAAGCAAGTTGAGCTAATTGAGAATAATCTCAAATCAGCAACCCTCGAAGAAGTCATTGTACATGACACTGGAATGGTGGACTCAGCTGCAGACCAGCCTGAAGACACAACTATAGCTGCTAAAGACCCAACTGCAGTTGCCGCTGATGAAGACTCATCTGTTGCTGATAAAGACTCATCTGCAGACCAGACCAGATCCCAACCTGCAGATGACAAGACGGTAGCTGATCCAGTTGCAGACCAACGAGATCAGATCCAGGCTGATGCATACAGAGAGGAAATTCACCAGAGCAATCTTACAGGGGGAACAGACCCCGAAGAAGAAGATATTCCCAAGTGGCTGAAAGACCATCCAATCCAACAAATCATTGGGAAGCTGACTGATGGAGTTAAGACAAGACAGTCTACCCTACCCGCAGGAATGGCAATGTTCTCTTGCTTCATCTCACAGATAGAACCCAAGACAACAGAACAAGCTTTGGAGGACTATTCTTGGATAAATGCCATGCAAGAAGAACTTGAACAAATGAAAAGGAACAACGTTTGGGTACTAACAGACAGACCAGATCATAAGAAGGCTATTGGCACCAAATGGGTGTACAAAAACAAGAGTGACGAAGATGGAGCTGTTGTTAGGAATAAAGCCAGACTTGTTGCTAAAGGTTATGCACAATGTGAAGGAATAGATTTTGATGAAACCTATGCACCTGTTGCAAGACTAGAAGCCATCAGACTATTCCTCGCATATGCTGCGTTTAAGGATTTTGAAGTCTACCAGATGGATGTAAAGAGTGCATTTCTCAATGGCATCCTAGAAGAAGAAGTCTATGTGGAGCAGCCCCCAGGATTTGTCAAAGGAGACAAAGTCTACAAGCTACTGAAAGCTCTATATGGACTTAAGCAAGCACCAAGAGCTTGGTATGAAACCCTATCTGTATTTCTTGAGAAGAACGGTTTCTGCAAAGGGAAGGTGGACAAGACCTTATTCAGAGTGGATCACGAAGGCCCCATATTAATAGTTCAGATATATGTGGATGATATTATATTTGGCTCAACCAACCCAGAGCTGTGTGAAAAATTCTCAAACC
This sequence comes from Orobanche coerulescens, assembly GCA_033398695.1. Lineage (NCBI taxonomy): Eukaryota > Viridiplantae > Streptophyta > Magnoliopsida > Lamiales > Orobanchaceae > Orobanche > Orobanche coerulescens. The sequence goes on along the minus strand of CM065816.1, from coordinate 134,758,092 downwards.
TCATGCAAGGAGAGTTTGAGATGAGTATGATGGGAAAGCTTAACTTCTTTCTTGGATTACAAGTCAAGCAGATGGAAAATAGAATTTTCATCAACCAAGCCAAATATACCCGAGATCTAATCAAAAGATTTGGAATGGAATCAGCCAAGCCAGCTAGAATCCATATGAGCACAAGTACTCACCTAGATGCAGATGGGGGAGGCATATCAGTGGATTCAACCCACTACAGAGGACTTTTTGGATCATTTTTATACCTCACTGCAAGCAGGCCAGACATATCTTATGTCGTAGGAGTTTGTGCGCGATTTCAATCCAAGCCTAAGCAGTCGCACCAAGATGCAGCCAAGAGAATAATTAAATACCTTAAGTCTACAATCAATGTTGGACTATGGTATCCAAAGGACGATAACTTCGAGCTATCAGGATATTCAGATGCAGATTTTGCAGGATGCAAAATTAATAGGAAAAGCACTACTGGAACGTGCCAATTCCTAGGAAACAGACTGATATCCTGGTTTAGCAATAAGCAGGTTTCCAACTCTATCTCCACCACAGAGTCAGAATACCTAGCTGCAGGTAGTTGTTGTGCCCAGATCTTATGGATCAGACAACAGCTGAGGGACTATAATTTCATTGCCAATGAAGTCCCTATCAGGTGTGACAACAACAGTGCTATTGCAATAATCAACAATCCGGTTTTCCATTCAAGGACCAAGCACATTGATGTTAAACATCACTTCATTAGAGATCACGTGCTTAAAAAGAGAGTCAGAGTTGAAAGAGTCAGCACAGACTATCAAATTGCTGATATCTTCACCAAACCCTTGCCATAAGAAAGGGTTTTGGAGCTGAGCAGAGAACTTAGTTTACTAGATTGGGAATCTAGTACAGAAGAAAGATCAAGCTGAAGCAGATCAGAGGAAGGACGGACCTAGCTGATTATAGGAATCAGACCCTACCTGATGCAGACAAGAAGACGAAGGACAGACGAAGAAACCTAGTTGATCAAATCTCAGGCGCGAAGTCAAAGGAGTCAACTCACCTGATGCAGAGCAGTCAACAGTCAACGGTCAATCAGCTAAGTTTTCTAAATCCTGATCGACTTCTAAATATTAAATTATTATATATTTTATGTATAATAATATCATATTAATTTTGGTTCACAAGTGGCATAATCTATATGCTTTAAAAACACGTGGCAATCACAGGTTAAATCAACCTCCACTGTGACCAATTAAAATCCAACCGTCCATTTTCAAACTCAAAAACCTGGACCACCAATTAAAATTTGAATTTTAAAAGGAATCTCAAAAGGCGGACCACCGATTTAAAATAAAAGATTATTTAATTCCAGTGTCGTTTCACTTTCTTTTTAAGGACGGAAATACCCCCCCACTTTACCTTTACCAGTCTCTCAAAAAACCCTAATTTACAGAGCAGAAATTCCTTTGAACTCTAAATACACTAAGAAATCTCCTATACTGCATAAATGGAAGCATACTTTGAAGGCGTAAATATGAAGGCTGTCAAGAACCAGATCATTTTTTCTCTAGTCATTGATTTTGAAGGTCTCTTGGAATCAAATCTGGAAGACTACGATGTGCTCAACATTATCCGTTCGATGAAGTTGAATGGGATCTATCCATTTTTGGATATCAGTCCCAAACACCCGTACAAGGAGGACATTATCACATTTTTTCGCGAAGCCCGAGTAATTGAAGCGGGAATTAGAAGCACTGTCGGCGGAATACAAGTTGACATATCACCGGAGACGATCCGGAAATTTTTTGGTATGAAGAATCGTGGCATAGCGGTCGAGGCCCTCACGCAGACCACAGCCGATACTTGGCTAAAGATTAAGGTGGACGACCAGCCGGCGAAGCTAAAACTCACCGCCAAGAGAAGCGAAATCAAAAAGGTATATCGGTATGTGTTGGACATCACCAACAAAATCATCATGGGTATGGCCGGAAGCTACGACCAATTGTCATCGGCTAAATTCATGGTGCTCGGAGCACTAATTCAGGACGAGCCGATTGATTGTTTAGACTACATTTTCAGGAAATTTGTACGGGAAGTCAACAAAGTCGAATGGCTTGTTGAAGAAAAGAAGTTCAGATCTAAGCTGGCATTTGGAACGCAGCTAAGTTGGACCTTGGAGAAGATGGGTGTGGCGAAGGGAAGTACTGACCCCTTCCACATCAACAAGAGACTTGGTCATCTAGACCAAGAGACTTTGAGGAAGCTAGGAATCAATAGAAGAGCAGCCCAGATGATAAAAGAGTTGTCTGATTCAAGGACTTACAAATACCTTTCATCAGACGAGTCGGACCAACCTGCAGACGTCAACCCACCTGCAGCCAAGTCGGATCGGAGTCAGACAATACGCCCATTGCTGTTCGTTTCAAGCGAAGGGGACCAGCCCCTGGTGAGCCATCCATCATGCATTCCTCACCAGAACCCTCTCCCAAAAGGCCCAGACGATTGCAGTTCATCCAAGAAGAGCAGCCAGAACAATTTCCCAGTCCTGCAGCCAGGTCGCCTATCCACCTGGAGGACCAGCCTGCTCCGGGCAGCCTGGAGACCCAGATCGTTCCTCTCCTCACTCCAGCATTCATTTCAGAAGAAGAGGAAGCAGGTTTAATAATTTCCATCCCTGGGGCAAATTATACTTTTCACCTGCTGGACAACAATATTTTCAACTTATCCTTAAAGCAACTCCAGTTGGTTAAACCACAAGCTCTAAAACATTCTTTTGTCCATATTTTTGAAGAATGGAAAACCTTTAAATCACTGTCTTTCATTGAACTTCAAACATATATTGAAGTAACTGGTTGGGGATATCCCCAAGCCACAGAAGATGTGCTGATACATTTTTGCAAAGTGTCGGACACAATTTTGATTCTTCAAGAAAATTGGTTCATGTCCAATTTCAAAACCAACATGGACCAATTTATCCACTCTATTATGTATAGCATTTTTGACGGATCTTTTGGTAAAGAAGAAGAAGAAGTTGAAGAAAAGAAGATAAGAATTGAAGATGTAGAAGAAGAAATTATTATCATTGATGATGAAGAATAGAGACAGGAAGAAAGGGAAGAAGAAAATATCTTAGTTGAAAAGGAAACTGGAGAAGAAGAAGTTGAAAAAATGGTGGAATTAGTAGATGAAGAAGAAGAAGAAGGAGAAGAAGTTGATAAGGAGGATGGAGAAGAAAAGGAGGAGGATGAAAAAGATAAGGATGATGAAGAAGATAGGGACGATGAAAAAGATAAAAAGGATGATGTTAGGCGTATTTTTATACGCTTATTTATTATTATTTTGTAGTATTTTGGAGAGTGAAATTGTCTAAATGAGCCTTTAATGCCTTAATTTTGTATGATTGACAGGAAATTGAAGTCCGGAAGCTAAAACGAGGCAAAACGGGCGAAAACGGCAAATATGGACTATGAGCCGTGGCACAAGGGAGCAGGGCCGCGGCACAGGAAGACACCCAGCCAAAGGCAGAGTAAACTGTCCTCTGTGCCGCGGCACAGCCCAGGTGAGCCGCGGCACAGAAGAAATTAAAGACGCCCAGGCACCCAGCTGAAGGCCCTGTGCCGCGGCACACTTGGCGGTTTTTGGTTGTCCGCGCGAATTAGGGCCGTTTCGAAGCCAGTTTTCGACATACGGATACGGACGCGTTTTGGAGGATATGTTGAGCTATAAATAGGGTTTAAGACCCTAATTAATTATCTTTGGATTTTTTAATCTTTTGGAGCTTAAGCTTGGAGACGGCAGAAGAAGAGGGAAGCAGAAGACTTCAAAGGCAGAGGGCGGAAGCTGAAGAACGGAGGAATCCGAGCTTCATCTGCGTTTGATTTTTATGCTTTCATTTATCTATTCTGTATTTTCAATTATTAGTATGTCTGGCTAAAGCCCTAATCTAGGGTTTTGATGAAACCTATGTTTTGACGAATTTCTTGAGATTATCCAATTAATTACCTTTGTATTGAGTTGTCCCAATTGTGTTTAATGCTTGCAATTATCTGGCCAATAGCTGTAAATCATTCAATTCGAATCGGGAGAGGATATTTGGTGAGGATCTATTGGTGAGGACCGTTTTATTCTGTGAGATAGGAATATACTCATAGGAACTACGTGGCTTTTGGGAGATGTTGGGAAAAACAAACACCCTGTATCGAATCAGCCGGGATACTCGAATCCCTGTATCGAATGTCATAAAGAAGGTTTTGACATATATGCCAAATACAGTAAAGGAAACTGTATCGAGGCTTAAGGATTTATCATGTATCGAAGACATGCCTCGAATCAGCATAAGTGAAGCTCATTAGTACAGCAAGAAGACTTGTAAAAAGACCAAGTATCGAAACTGTCTCGATGCTCTAAATACAGTCATCTTCCATACAGTTCACAAAAGGACAAGAAAGAACACAAGTCAAGTCCCGTTGAACAAAGAAGTATTTAAATACTCAAGGATAAAGTATTTAAATACTGCCAGTCTGCAGATCTTCAGAATCCCGCGAAATCCGGATCATGTCATATTCCCGTTGAAGGACATCTTATTCAAACGGATATATCTCAACGGATACTTTCTCCAGAGACTATATATATCCTTGAAGACATTGAAGATCGACTACTGAACTAATTCAAGTAACCTAATACTCAAGCTATCAAAGTTATCATCAGAGCAAACATATCTCCAAAGCATACTGCAAGTTAGAACGAAAGAGATATACAGTGCTCAACATCAAGAACAGCTATCATCAGCTCAAGAACTTGATATTCAAAGCTGCTGTTCTTACCTGGTTACCTACCCTTTTACCTCTGTGTAAAAACCGAGCTCTGTGTGAACTCAACAAGTTATTCTGACCTGTGTGGGACGAATAAGGACGAAGCTTTGGAACTGTGTGTGAAGAAGCTAGTCAAGAAGAAAGCTTTAACCAATCTGTGTGAACGGTTGAAAGCGACATTCTTTGTATCAATCTGTGTGAACGATACAAGGATAGGTTTGTTTATAATTACGTAGTTGTGTACGCAGTAATTATAATAAACTTTACTCCTGTGTGGAGGACCAGTGGACGTAGAGGGGTTTACCTCGAACCACTTAAATTACTGTGTCATTTACCTTCTGCTTTTACTGTTTGAAATAACTGTGATATATTAAGTATACACCAAATACGTCGTTGCTGTATCCACGGCAATTAACTGTATCCAAGACTTCCGCTACGCACTCAGATTTAGATTCCGTACAGTTTGTTGTTTAAACGATTTTCCAAAATGTATCCAGTATACTTAAGTGGCCAACAGGAGATTTTATGCCTTTCGCCTATTGACGAATTAATTCACCTAGGGATAGAGTGCGTTATTCGCCTTTAGATAAATCTATTGACCTCGGGAGAGGCGGTAGAATATATTAGCAATCTCCGCCTTCGATAAACTGGGAAAATTATTTATTACGGATAATCGAGAGTAAATTCAGATAAACTGAGGTGGATTCAGAATCCTAGACTTATTCATCATTTGATTTATTTTATTCAAGCCATCGTTTTCTACTAGTCTTTTAGTAATTCTTTTAGCTATTAATTGCAAAATCCCAAATTCGATTGTTCAAATAAAATTGGAATACACAAAAATCGGTAGTTAGAGATTCAGTCCTCGTGGGAACGATACTCTACTTATCACTTTATTACTTGTAAACGATGACGTGCACTTGCGTGTAAGAAATATCGCAACAAGTTTTTGGCGCCGTTGCCGGGGATTGAAATTTTCTAATATCGATTTAAGTATTTCTAGTCTTAATTTGAACGTTTTATTTTTATTTTTGTGTATTTAATTTCGTTTATTTGTTTTTTTCTTTCAGACCTTTCGTAGTGCATGAGAAAACTTCGGTAACGAAGGCCTACTAACTTTGGATACCGAGCTCGAGCGCACTCTAAGAAGGAACAAGAAGGAGAAAAGAGAGTTGCGAGACGGTCAACATGGCCGAGAATATCGAAGTCCAAGGAGGAGATAACCAAGTGCGGCAAGTTCAACCGGAACTAGCTCTTCGAGATTATGCCATGCCGCAGATCAATGCTAATTTTTCGGGAATTCGGCGTCCCACTATCCAAGCCAATAATTTTGAGATCAAGCCCGCTATTATTCAGATGGTGCAGGCGAGCTAATTTTGTGGACTGCCGAATGACGACCCGAATGCCCATATTGCTTCTTTCCTTGAGATATGCGACACGTTCAAGACTAATGGTGTCACCGACGATGCCATCCGATTGAGGCTTTTCCCTTTCTCTTTGAGGGATAAAGCGAAATTTTGGTTAAATTCCTTCTGCAGGGTCGATTACAACATGGGGGGGGGGGGGGGTTAAGCGCAAGCCTTCCTTGACAAATTCTTCCCACCTGCTAAGACGGCGAGGTTGAGAAACGAAATAACCACCTTTGGTCAGTACGATATGGAATCGCTCCACGAGGCGTGGGAGCGATATAAAGATTTGCTACGAAGATGCCCTCATCACGGCATTCCTGATTGGCTTGATTCGGACGTTCTATCTTGGTTTGAGTGCTTCTACACGCACTCTCGTGGATGCGGCATTGGTGGGGCCTTGATGGGAAAGTCTATGGCCGAGGCACACTCGCTTTTGGAAGATATGGCCGCAAATGCGTACCAATGGCCATCGGAAAGATTGACACCGAAGAGAGTTATGGAAGTTTCAAGTAATGACCCGATTTCCACTTTGTCAGCTCAAGTCGCCGCTTTGACCCGACAACTCCAGGCATTTTCGCACGCACCTTCCCCCGTTACCATTGAGACATGCAATTGGTGTAACGGATCACACCCGAGCGCGGAGTGTCAAGTTGGAAATCCGTTCGAGCAACATCAGATGGAGCAAGCTCAATTTGTGGCCAATGGAAATCGACAAAACAATTCTTACCCCAGCACTTATAATCAAGGGTGGCGAAATCAACAAAATTTTCCATGGAGAAATGGGCAAGCTTTGAAACCTCCACAACCTCACTTCGCGCAGCCCCCACAGCAGCCCCCTCAATCACCAAAGGTATCTTTGGAAGATGCTCTTGCTCAATTGGCGGCTAACACAAGCCAATTCATGACCCGCACCGAGACGACCCTCCAAAATCATTGTACCTCCATCCGAAATCTAGAAACACAAATGGGGCAGATTGCTAATTTATTGTCTTCTCGGTCTCAAGGTGCATCGCCCAGCGCAGCCGAAGTGAAATCCAAAGAAAATGTACAAGCGATCGAATTACGAAGCGGAAAAGAGTTGAAAGGGCAGCCTATTATTGACAAAGAGCAGCCGATCGAGCAGAACGAGAAGGAAAAGGAAGAGGCGCCCAAGCCAAAGGAAGTATCGACCACTCAGCCCACTCCTCAAATTCCATTCCCACAGCGTTTCCAAAAGCAAAAACTGGACAAGCAGTTTTCAAAATTCCTCGACGTCTTCAAGAAATTGCACATAAACATTCCATTTGCTGATGCATTGGAACAAATGCCGAGTTATGTGAAATTCATGAAAGAAGTCTTGTCAACAAAAGAAAGCTCGAGGAATATGAGACAGTCGCTTTAACGGAGGAGTGCAGCGCTATTTTACAAAAGAAGCTCCCACCTAAATTGAGAGATCCGGGAAGTTTCACCATCCCTTGCATCATCGGAAATTCGTCTTTTGAAAGAGCCCTATGCGATCTCGGGGCCAGTATAAATCTTATGCCCCTTTCTATTTTTAAAAAGCTGGATATTGGGGAAGCCAAGCCGGCAGCAGTCTCTTTACAATTGGCGATAGATCCATCAAATATCCGAGGGTGTAATAGAGGGCGTTTTAGTCAAAGTTGATAAGTTCATCTTTTGGCCGATTTCATCGTACTTGACATGGAAGAAGACCAAGATATCCCAATTATCTTGGGAAGACCATTTTTGGCGACCGGCGAACGTTGATTGATGTGGAAAAGGGGAAGGCGACTTTGCATGTTCAAGAGGAGCAAGTAACATTCAATATCTTCGATCCGTAAAATATCCAAGTGGCGCTGAAAATTGTTTCCAAATTGGCGTCATTGACTCGTGCGTGAGTAGAACTTTTCGAGAAAATTATCCACCCGATCCATTGGAATCTGTTTTGATTGGGCATTTCGAACCAAATGGAGAGCATGCACCTACGTCGACACATGGATGCTTCCCGCCAATTTTTATTCGTAAACCATTCGAGGAGCTCGGAAGTTCACTAACTCGACAAACCCCATCGATTGAAAAACCTCCAAAGTTAGAACTCAAAAAGCGCCACCTCATTTAAAATATGCATTCCTAGGGCGACAACTCCCTTCAGTTATTCTTTCGGCCACTTTAGCGGGAGATCAAGAGGTGAAATTATTAAGAGTTTTGAGGGAGTACAAATCTGCTCTTGGGTGGTCTATTGCGGATATTAAGGGGATCAGCCCGTCAATTTGCATGCACAAGATTTTGATGGAGGAAGACTACAAACCATCCGTGGAGCATCAATGCCGGCTGAATCCCAACATGAAGGAGGTGGTAAAAGTCGAGGTTTTAAAACTCCTCGACGCAGGTATGATCTTTCCAATTTCTGATAGCAAGTGGGTAAGTCCGGTCCAAGTTGTGTCGAAAAAGGGTGGGATAACAGTTGTTCAAAACGATAATAATGAATTATTTCCCACTAGGATTGTTACGGGGTGGCGTATGTGCATAGATTATAGGAAATTAAATAAGGCCACTAGAAAAGATCATTTCCCCTTGCCTTTTATTGATCAGATGTTAGATAGATTAGCCGGAAACGATTTCTATTGCTTTCTCGATGGTTATTCGGGGTATAATCAGATTTACATAGCCCCCGAAGACCAAGAGAAAACGACGTTTACATGTCCTTACGGCATTTTCGCTTATAGGCGCATGCCTTTTGGATTGTGTAATGCGCCGGCTACTTTTCAACGGTGTATGATGGCTATTTTTTCTGACATGATAGAGCGGTGTATTGAGATTTTTATGGATGATTTTTCTGTTTTTGGAGATTCGTTTGACATTTGTTTGGATAACTTACAGAAAGTCTTGAGAAGATGCGAAGAGACCAATTTAGTCTTGAATTGGGAGAAGTGTCATTTTATGGTGTAGGAGGGCATTGTGCTTGGCCATCGAATATCCTCACATGGAATTGAAGTCGACCGAGCGAAAATTGAGACAATTGAGAAGATGCCTCCACCCACTTCGGTCAAGGGGATTAGAAGTTATTTGGGACACCGGTTTCTATCGCCGATTTATTAAGGATTTTTCAAAGATCACGAAGCCGCTGTGCAATTTACTCATGAAAGATATCCCATTTACTTTTGACGAGTCTTGTAAAGAAAGTTTCGAGTTGCTGAAGAAAGCTCTAAGCACGGCACCGGTGATAGTCGCCCCAGATTGGGACCTTCCGTTCGAATTAATGTGTGATGCTAGCGACTTTGCCATTGGGGCTGTTTTGGGGCAGAGACGAGGGAAGGTGTTCCATGTCATATATTATGCGAGCCGAACACTCGATGACGCCCAAAGAAATTATGCCACAACGGAGAAGGAATTGTTGGCGGTGATCTTTGCATTTGATAAATTTCGGGCTTATCTACGAGGAACGAAAGTGATAGTGTGGACCGATCATTCGGCAATAAAATACCTTTTGGAGAAGAAGGATGCCAAACCAAGGTTGATTCGGTGGGTGCTACTCCTTCAAGAATTCAACTTGGAGATTCGGGACAAGAAAGGGACAGAAAACGTTATAGCCGATCACCTTTCACGATTAGAGAGTCCCCTCGAGAAGGAAGAAAGTCAGCCACAAATTATAGAAACCTTCCCCGACGAGCAGCTCTACAAGTTGGATTCAACACATGCGCCTTGGTATGCTGATCTAGTGAACTACTTAGCAAGTAAAACAATTCCGAACGACCTCTCACGTCATCAAAAGAAGAAGCTAATCTCGGATGCTAAGTACTATTTGTGGACGATCCTTTTCTCTTCAAGCGATGCCCCGATCAAATTATCCGTAGATGCATTCCGGATGAGGAAATCCACAGTGTGCTGAACCATTGCCATGCATCACCCTACGATGGACATTTTAGTGGAAATAGAACAGCAGCGAAGGTCTTACAATCGGGATTTTATTGGCCGTCCTTATTCAAAGATGCTCACTCCTTTGTGTCTGCGTGTGATCGGTGTCAACGGACGGGAAACATCTCAAGACGACACGAAATGCCTCTGAACACCATACTTGAAGTCGAATTGTTTGATGTATGGGGGATCGACTTCATGGGTCCATTTCCCCCATCAAACAAGAATCTCTATATTTTGGTGGCCGTAGATTATGTCTCAAAATGGGTTGAAGCGGTGGCACTACCTACGAATGGGTCCAATGTCGTAATCAAGTTTATTAAACAACATATTTTCACACGCTTTGGGACTCCACGTGCTATTATAAGTGATGGTGGGTCACACTTCGACAACAAATTTCTTGATGCGGTTTTGAGAAAATACGGAGTCACTCATCGTGTTGCCACAGCATACCATCCGCAGACGAGCGGTCAAGTCGAGATATCAAATCGAGAGCTGAAGTGGATTCTAGAAAAGACGGTCAGCTCGTCTCGAAAATATTGGTCATTTAAACTCGATGATGCACTTTGGGCGTACCGGACTGCGTATAAAACACCTATCGGAATGTCGCCCTACATATTGGTCTATGGGAAAGGTTGCCATCTACCCGTAGAGATGGAACACCGTGCTTACTGGGCGATAAAGAAACTAAACTTTGATCTAAAATCCACTGGTGAAAAGCGTTGTTTGCAGCTGAACGAGTTGGAAGAAATTCGCCACAACTCATACGAAAATGCAAAACTTTATAAGGAGCGGACAAAGATTTGGCATGATAAGCACATCACGCAGAGAGAATTTGTCCCGGGTCAAGAGGTGTTGCTATTTAACTCTCGCTTAAAGTTATTTCGCGGGAAATTGCGTTCACGATGGTCGGGACCGTTCACCGTAGTTCAAGTGTTTCCACATGGTGCAGTAGAAGTCCAAAAAGATGCCCGAAAATTCAAAGTTAATGGACAACGGTTGAAGGCATACTTGGGAAATCCAATAGACACGCAGAAAACGAGCGTCACCTTATCCACCGCCGGATGAATGCGAGAAAAGTCCGGCTGAAGACTATAAACTTAGCGCTCCTCGGGAGGCAACCCGAGTATTAGTTGTAGATTCTTTATGTTTTCTTGCATTTTTAGAGTTTTTCTTCGTCTTCATTCTTCTTTGATCCGTCCTTCCCTCTCGTCTTGATGTTTTCGTGTAAAAATTCTGTGCAGGAATCAGCAAAGGGGAGGAATTCAATGATGGGCCGCGGCACAACAGAAGTAAGCCGCGGCACACACCAGCTGATAAAAAATGGCCGATCAAACTGTACCATGTGCCGCGGCACGATCTTACTGAGCCGCGGCACACCAGTCACCGAGCCGCGGCACACTAAACTGAGCCGCGGCACACCAAATGGCCAAGAAACGCCCGGAGGCATACTTTGTGCCGCGGCACGCGTAAAATGAGCCGCGGCACCTAACTCACCGAGCCGCGGCACACGAAACCGAGCCGCGGCACCGGCGGTATTACAAAATGTCCTGTGCCTATCTGTACTTTGGGCCGCGGCTCACTTATATTGTGCCGCGGCCCCCGTCGCAAAATAAGAGCAACCAGGTTGGGCGCATTCAATCGATCGGCCTGCACAAGGTATCTTCTTCCCTCCCTTCCTTCCTTCCTTCACACAATGAGGTTAGTTGATACCATTCTATTAGTCTCCTTCTCAAATTCTCCAGGTAATTTTTGATTTCTAAATCATAAGTGATTCTTAATGTGAAAAGATTTGAAGTTATATATTGCTAGTTGTTCTTCACTGTTGTTTCTAAAATGGAGTTGGAATATGGGGAATTTGATATTGTGATGGAATTGATATTTATGAACGAGTTGTTTCTGAATTTATTATGATTCAGGGTTATTATCTGTGTTATTATTTTTGGGATTTGGAATTAACCATCAAAATTCTTGTTCTTCATTTTAACTTGTGCACACAAGGTGTTTGATAAATTGCAGCAATGGAAAATTGGTAAGCTAGGAATTTTCAAAATTATACGCAATGAATCATGTTATCGAATTACATTATCCCCAACCCTTACATCATGTTAAACTTGAGAGCTCGTACTTAACTTCCTTTTTGATGATGCAAGCTCATTTATTCACACTCCGCATGATGTAGTCAAGAAGCGTGCAAGCTCACCGGATGATGCCGGCACCAGCTCCTGAGCGGACTGGAGGGGAGTACTTGACCTTTTACTTTTATTGCATATCATTTTTTGTCCATTGAGGTCAATGTACGTCCTAAGTTTGGGGGGGGGGGTTTACTTTCAGTCGCTACATTCATTGCTGTACTTTATTTTGTTGCACTTTTCATTGCTTTGCGTTATTTTTTTTATATACGCTTGGATAGCCTTGCTTGTCTTAATTCTCCTTTATTCGTGAATTTTTCGTGCTTCTATTTGTGTGATACTGATGTTACGACACTGTTTTTCTCTCTGAAGAGACGGTCGAGTTTTAGTCGAGTTGTAGTCGATTATTTCATTACGCTTAGTATTCATTTAGGTCCAAAATTTTTCGTGATTGTAGAGGTCTTGGCAGATAAGAGACGATACATACTTGTTTTAAAATCACCGTCAATACGTTTGGTTACATTTTTTCGGTTAGTTAGTCGTCCAGTTATATTAGTCGTGTTGGCACTTAGATTGAGTTTAGAGTCGGTCAGTTTTTCCCAAAAGTCGAGATAATGTTGTTCTATGAAGGGAAGTCTAGTAACCGGGGGCATTCGCGTGACCCGTTGTTTACTCTCGCGTAAAATGACGACCCTGATTAGACTAGTGATTTAGATATTTCACATGTGCCAATGATAGGGAGCCTAGTAACCGGGGGTATTCGCGTGACCCGCTGTTTACTCTCGTGTAAAACGGCGACCTTGATTCGGACATGCGGAAATTATATATTCGAGTTGTTTCTCCTCTGTAGACGGGAACTTAGTAACTAGAAGCATCCATGTGCCCCATGAGTGTCTTTTACGTCAAACGGTTTTCCAATACATGAGAATGGAAGTTCCACCCTAGGATTATCCCGATGAAACATCCCGAGATCCTAACCTAGTGGTCAACTCGAATCAAATTCTTGAACATATATATAAGGGGATACTGTCCGAGGTTTATTTGTTATGAAACTCGTGAAAATTGTGCCACTAGACTGTGGAACGGGACGAACTAGCTTGTTTATTTTAGCCTTTCATATTGACGGTTGATTTGACTCATGTTTTGTTAATCTTTGAGCTGGATTTTCTTTATGAACGAGTGATTAGGACTGAACTTGATTACTTTGCGGAATCATTATTCTGAGTGCAGCTCGCTTTTATGACATTCGTATTATTTAGAGAGAATTACAGGATAGTATTGATTAGGTTTAACACTATGAGTTGCACGATGATTCACGACATTCTTTTATTGAATTTAATTCTTTTTTGCTTGAGGACAAGCAAAGGCTTAAGTTTGGGGGTATTTGTTAGGCGTATTTTTATACGCTTATTTATTATTATTTTGTAGTATTTTGGAGAGTGAAATTGTCTAAATGAGCCTTTAATGCCTTAATTTTGTATGATTGACAGGAAATTGAAGTCCGGAAGCTAAAACGAGGCAAAACGGGCGAAAATGGCAAATCTGGACTATGATCCGCGGCACAAGGGAGCAGGGCCGCGGCACAGGAAGACACCCAGCCAAAGGCAGAGTAAAGCTGTACTGCATGCAGCACGGCCAGTGAGCCGCGCACGTAAGAAATTAAAGACGCCCGAGCACCCAGTGAAGGGCTGTGCCGCGCACAAGTTTAGTGCGCCGCGGCACACTTGGCGGTTTTGGTTGTCCGCGAATTAGGGCCGTTCAAGCCGATTTTCGACATACGGATACGGACGCGTTTTGGAGGATATCTTGAGCTATAAATAGGGTATAAGACCCTAATTAATTATCTTTGGATTTTTTAATCTTTTGGAGCTTAAGCTTGGAGACGGCAGAAGAAGAGGGAAGCAGAAGACTTCAAAGGCAGAGGGCGGAAGCTGAAGAACGGAGGAATCCGAGCTTCATCTGCGTTTGATTTTTATGCTTTCATTTATCTATTCTGTATTTTTAATTATTAGTATGTCTGGCTAAAGCCCTAATCTAGGGTTTTGATGAAACCTATGTTTTGAATTTCTTGAGATTATCCAATTAATTACCTTTTTATTGAGTTGCCCCAATTGTGTTTAATGCTTGCAATTATCTGGCCAATAGCTGTATTGATTTAATCATTCAATTCGAATCGGGAGAGGAGATTTGGTGAGGATCTATTGGTGAGGACCGTTTTATTCTGTGAGATAGGAATATACTCATAGGAACTACGTGGCTTTTGGGAGATTTTATGCCTTTCGCCTATTGACGAATTAATTCACCTAGGGATAGAGTGCGTTATTCGTCTTTAGATAAATCTATTGACCTCGGGAGAGGCGGTAGAATATATTAGCAATCTCCGCCTTCAATAAACTGGGAAAATTATTTATTATGGATAATCGAGAGTAAATTCGGATAAACTGAGGTGGATTCAGAATCCTAGACTTATTCATCATTTGATTTATTTTATTCAAGCCATCGTTTTCTACTAGTCTTTTAGTAATTCTTTTAGCTATTAATTGCAAAATCCCAAATTCGATTGTTCAAATAAAATTGGAATACACAAAAATCGATAGTTAGAGATTCAGTCCTCGTGGGAACGACACTCTACTTATCACTTTATTACTTGTAAACGATGACGTGCACTTGCGTGTAAGAAATATCGCAACAGATGATAAGGATGATGATGATGATGATGATGGTAAGGATGATGGAGGAGAAAAGGAGACTGAGAAAGAGAAAGAGAATGTTGAAGAGGAAGAAAAGAAGGAAGAAGAAGGAGAGAAGAAGTCAGAAAAGGAAGAAGAAGAAAAAGAGAAGGAGCAAGAAAAAGAGCCAGAAAAGGAGGCTGCAGATAAGGCTGGGGCGCCTGCCCGGTATACCATCCTAGATGCAGAATTGGCTGAAGATTCCAGATCGGGGACCCCTGAACAGACCCCATCTGGAATGCCAGTTGCAGACAGGAGTCTGCAGACAGGTAGGTCGTCTGTACACCTACCTGCAGGAGTAGAGGGCTCAGGCGAGTACTCTCCACCAACATCACAGATTTCACCTTCGATGACCGAGCTGATCAGGCAAATTGTTAAGGACACTATTGGAGAGCTGCTTGCTTCTCAGATCACCCCTGATCTTCAGTCTATCAATACAAAGATCGAAACCTTGCTGGAGCAGAATGTTCCCCAACCACCTCCTCCTACAAACAACAGAATGCTTTTTGGCATGTTTGACTGGATGCATAGAATGGAGCAGCAGTTGACCACCCTGGTTGATGCTGGCAAAAAGGGGGAAGAAAGGATTCAGGGGGAAGGCAGCAAACAAGGAGAAATAAGGGAAGTTCAAGAGCTGAGAACTAAGAAGAGGCAAGATGTCCAATTGATCACTGCTGGGACATCTTCAGCTAAGAGGAAGGGAGAAGCAGAATCAGAATAGGCTGATGATCAGCCTGCAGGCAAAACAAGGAGGATCAGAAGTGGATTCGAGCCTACACTAGAATGGGAAGGCAGAGAGTTATGGTATGTTGAAGAGTTTGTACCTACCGAGGCTTTACCCATGTGGGGATCTGCAAAGAAAAGGTTCATCAGAGATTACTATATCTGGGAATTACTCCAGGATAGTAGTTGCTCCCCACAGCAGATTTTCATCAATTTCATGGAGGAAGCATATCCACAACTCTGGGCCATCCTTCTAAAACATGCAGAGGCATGCAATGCATATCCCATGATCCCTCCTTTCAGGCCCAAAGAACCTTCCACCTTGAAAAATGATGTTTTGGAAGAACTTGCACTCCAAAGAAAGATCAAGAAACTATGTATTGAAAACAAGTTCTCCTCTCAAGAAGAGCAAGATTTTGCAGCCCTTGTTGTAAGAAGAAAGTATGGTCTTGTTCCTGCTAAAATAAGACCAATTGGAGTTCAACCATTCAGACCTGCCAAGCAGCCAATCCGAAGAGGCAGAGGCAGAGGCAGATGATTTATATTCAATTTTGTACTTGTAAGATGTTCTGTAAGTGTTTTTAAGACATGTATTTGTAAATCAATTCAGAAAAATTTTATAACAGTCTTTTGAATGACAATTCCCAGTTGTCTCAAAACTAGACTGATTTTAGTTTGTGTCTTGCATTCAAGTGCAGACTTGTTCATTTGAATATTTTCTTAAGTTTTGCCATCATCAAAATAGGGGGAATTTGTTAGGAATACTTGCTAGATTTTGATGATGTCATTAATATAATTGAATTATTACTTGGCAAAATGTAAAGAAGAACCAAATGAGTATCTTCTATAGGCTAAAATAAGTTAGGCTCAAATCGGCTAAGTACAAATGTACAGCTGAGTTCATCAGATAGGTACAGCCGAGTCAAGTCAGAGAAGTTCTGGTCAACAAAAATCATCAGAGATGTTTGACCAGACTGCAGTCAAGTGACTTCAGACAAGTCATCTGATCAGGCGAGTCCCAATCAGCTGCCATCAGAGAAGTCCCAAACTGCAGTGAAGATGACTGTTCACCAGCCTACTTGAGATCAGCCAAGTACTCCAAGTTCACGTCAGTATGCACTGAATAGTCAAATATTACGGAAAGTCACATGCAACGTGAAGAGACAAATTGGAGAGATTCCCGCAAAGGATATGAATTGAATAATTCATCGAGGCCTACCACTGAAGACTTTAA
The DNA here is from genome assembly GCA_033398695.1 of Orobanche coerulescens. Taxonomy (NCBI): domain Eukaryota; kingdom Viridiplantae; phylum Streptophyta; class Magnoliopsida; order Lamiales; family Orobanchaceae; genus Orobanche; species Orobanche coerulescens. The sequence goes on along the minus strand of CM065816.1, from coordinate 134,741,178 downwards.
TCCTTTTATATTCAAAAGATATGGCGCCTCACATGCAAAGTCTTCACAACGGTCGAAAGATGGATTAAAATATGGGAATCCAGCCTTGCAACGTTTAGAAAGAAAACAATGAAGTCTACCTCTCCAACGGACGGATTTGATGAAAAGATTTGCAACGGCTATGAAGGAAATGCTCAGAGATCATGACCTATATATATTCGAAGATTTGAAGCTGAGAAAAACACACAACATCGGTGCGAACATAATCTCAAGCAATCAAAGCATTCAAAGCAATCCAAAAGCGAACTATAGCATCGTGAAAAGAGCAGTTCTCAAAAGTTCATACTTGAAGAAGCTCTTAGTTGGAGAAGACAAAAACTCGTGTCTTTAATCCTGAGTTCGGGGTACTTCACTGGTTGAAGTTCGAGACTGTAAAGGCATCCAAGGATCGAGAATAAGTAAAAATTGATAGGAAAATTGAGATGAATATCGACGTCTTAGTGTCGTTATCCCCCGTTTTAATTTAATTAATGAATCACTGCAGCACTTATCTTTCCTTTATTCCCAATGAATTCCTACTTCGAAGTCAACAACAAGCTCTGGTAACTCCTATCATTTCTTAAGTTTATTTAATTAAAACAAGCTATTTATTCAAACCTATCTAGACGAAGTATTTAAAACAAGAACTTTAAATCTTGTTTGTTACATGCATTAAAAAACAAAATGATGGAAATAGACAAGATATTGAGTTATCAAGCTCGACCCAAAAGAACTTTATTTTGTGTTACCCAATTAATAAAAATCAAATACTTGCTACTTATGATTCTAGAATTATAACGATTATGTATTACGTACAATCCTAGATCTGGCAAAAGATATAAAACCCGAATTAAATTAATCAAACTAATTAAATTTATATCAAAAATAAATCTGCTCAATAACACAAAGACAACTCAAGAAAAATAAGTTAAGAATATGCTACGGATTAGAACATAAATAATATAAATACAGTTTCAAACATTCCTAAGAACTGGAATAAAGAAGTTAGCCAGACATGTTGGCTAGAAAAAATATAATAGATATAGCAAGCATAGAATAAAAAAACTAGAAAATTGGTTCTTTTACTTTAATTCTCAATCAGCTGAAAATATTCTCACGATCTTGGGTGTTGTGCCTCAATTCTCCTTGTTGCCTTATGTTTTAAAGATGATGATAGATAATGATAAGAGATATATAATTTATTTATATAATATCTCCTTCCTCCTTTCTAGGTTTCCTCATGCACTCCCATCTCTTCTTGACGAAAGGGACTCTCCAATCGCCTTTCATCCTAATTGAGCCATTAGGTTTTAGTTTAATTCCTTTTTGGGCCAAATTAATATAAAATCATGAAATTGAGTCTGCATAGGGTGTCTCTTTGGCACTACCAGACTCAGTGTGATCTGCTGTAACTTATTTTCAAGTCCAAATTTTTTTGAGCTGCCTTTTAGGTGTCTCAATGATTATTCTAACTTTAGAAATAGTCCCAAAACCTGAAATAATGAATAAATCATACTCGTGAAGTAAATTGCTTCCATAATTCGAACAGGTAGAAAAATTATATAATGTGACAAAATAAATATAATAAAAGTATGGAATTAACACAAGGAATCACTCAATATTTTCTACCTATCAATACCCTGACATGTGTATTATGTGGCTCTACCGACGAGGTAGTAGCAGGACTATCGATTGACAACCTGGACTATCGGATTTTGTGAGTCGTGAAAGTGGTCGACCATGTGAGTCATTCTTTCATTGAGTCGTTGAAACTGAGAATTAATATCACAAGACCTTGAAGTCTTAGTATGACTTGTATAAAAACCATGTTCTCTTTTATGTTCATAGCATTTATTATGTCATAGATTATAAATGTTATGTTGAAACTTTTATGTGGCACTTGAGGTGCGTTTAATTCATGATTATTTGTTTTGGAGCGTGTGAACTATGTATTGGCTATATTAGCGCGATTGATATAATTGTTGATTTGTTGAGCGTATGGGCTCGTGCTATTGACTTAGCATTTTGATTGCCATTGAGGCGTGTTTGAGATACACTCATGATTGGATGTTATTCTTTAAGTATGGAAAGAGGAATCAGAGGACGTCATACAGGGGGTAAAGGCTGTAGCGCCGATCGAAACCTTGAACCTCATGATAATACGCGTATGAATGTGAGGATGGATTACAGTTCAGAAACGGTGATGTTACCTATGTAACACCCCCAATCCGCTCAGGGATATTACACGCCGTAGACCCTCTCCTCGAGGATCTACCAGGCTGATAACTAAAATCAAACATCTAAACCTCGCCTTTAAGGCTAAAATGACTCAGTAGACCGACTTGGTCTTTCAATAATAACATACAACTCAATTCCAAACACATACCCACACAGGGGTCAAAATACAATAAACTCCCGTACAACGGGGAAAAGATACTTCAGCGGAAAAGAAAATACAGCTAGACCAAAACGACATCAACAAATCCCCGTGTGATTAGTATCGTTCATCTTTCATCATCCTTCGTGCCGACCCTGTGCTATGCTCCAAAACCTGAATGCAAAAATAGACATCCACCCCCCCGAATACTCGGGGGTTAGCAAAAGTCCACTGTTTTGCTAGTGCAAGTACAAGTGGAAAAATACGAGCCATACAATACAAGTTCCAAGAACAATAATAATCAGGAATCCTCAAAGATCCAAACGTAAAGAAAAGTACTTCCCGAGGCAAGAGTTTGGGTAAACATTTCCAAAACGAAAGATCGCAAATAAGGGGAACAATTTACAAAACAGTTTAAAATGCCATCGAGAGTTTTAATAGAAAACAATTTAGGACTATGAAATCCTTCTCTTTCCAAAAATCAATAGGGTCACAACCCAAATGTTTTGTTTTCGCAAATAAGAAATCACCAACAATTTACAGGGTCAGAGCCCAACATCACGTGTCCTCAACGGACGTAAAATCAACGAAACATAATCACGCACGCGCATCGCCTAGGACCGGGACGATACCACCGACATCCCACCCGAGGCCTCGAAGGACCCTCCCGAGCTGGCTAGCGAAACAAATCACACACATCTCACGGTTGGATCAATCGCTTGTTGCATCCTGGCCACATGATCACATGCCATGTGCCACCGTAGATTATCTCAGGCTCTCACGGTTGGATCAATCACTTGTTGCATCCTGGCCACATGATCACATGCCATGTGCCACCGTAGACCTTCAACCATATCCACACATTCACACAAATAACATATCACATCAAGGATATTCAAACAATTCGCCCAGAGGTATCAAACACTTAGCAAAACACCACGTCAATCCACAACGCACCGAAATGAAATAATATACGTCCACACACAATACCAAGTGCAACATGAACACCAAGCATATACATAGAATTCACATAGTTATTCACGAACCACACCAATCACAAAACACACACGGTTTTGAAAGAGGGCCTTTAATGAGGCTAACCAAATCTTTTGAAAACTCATTTCAAACAAACAAACAAATCAAGACGATCACCAATCATCATATCCACGAAACAAGAAAAGTATGGACAAGGTACTTGCCTCGAATAAGAACAACGTGGAGAATCGACCAAAGTAGGTTGACAGGAACCGATTACGAACCCGCCGACTCCACCGATGGCCAACTCACGTCATAAACTACGAAGGACAATAATAACAATGAAATGAATTTCATAACACGACTCAAAGCCGTTGAATTCAAAGAACGAATGACGAAAGTTCAAGGATTTCCCCCAAAACGGCCAAGAACACGATTCGTTCCGTCAAATCACGAAAACGGAATTCGAAGTTGAAATATGGATATACAATCCATAGAATATGTTTAACAACATCATTTAACCATAATCGATCCATCGAAAATGGATGAAAAACGAGATCGGGGACAAATCCCCAAAAAAGTCAACTCGAAGGAAATCAAGAAATATACTTCGATTCGACGAAGAACAATGGATTAAATGATGTTAAACACAAGAATACTACCAAGATTAATCATACCCATCATGAATTAATCAACAACACGGAACGAATCAGACGAAATTGCAAAAATCCCCAAATTCACGAAATTAGGGTTCTAAGGAAGATTACCTTGATTCGCTGGATCAAAGGATGATAACGGACGATTGATTGATGTTATGGTCTCGAGTACTTCATGGTTTTGTTGTTAATCAACATGGCTTCGTCGCCGTGAATCGCCATTCGCGGACGGAGAAGGAAGGAAATGAAAACGAAGTGAAATGTGATCGCCACCATATTTATCTTGGGCCGACTAGCGTGCGCTAGCCTTCCGGACTAGCGTGCGCTATCGGCCAGACGGCCGAGTACCCTCGGCCAGGCCCACACGACCCGGCATCACCAACCAACCTGCCGACCAAACCTCGCCGACCCGACTCGCTAGCGTGCGCTACGGCCGGAAGCTTCGCGCGCTTAGCCGACTCCCGAGAGCCACCGGACTAACCAACTTATCCAGTAACGTAGGCTAGTCGGCGGCGGCGTGCGCTACCCTGCCGGTTAGCGTGCGCTACGACCGACAAGCGGCGTGCGCTACCCGCCGATCCCGACCGAGTCCGAACCTCGAAACCCCATCGCTGTGCCCGAGAAGCAGACGCTAAAGCCACCCGGCGGCGCTACACTGCCGGTTAGCGTCGCGGCCCTTCCGGCCGAAGCGTGCGCTCGCCGGTTCTCGCGCACCGTCGGCCGGTGCCTGCAATCGTCCGGCGATCCCCCGCCACCGTCCGGCCCCCCGCCACCGCGGGCTCGGCGACCCGATTTCCGAAAACGTACGGGCGAACACGGCGAAAAGTTCGCGGACAACATAAGCGACTCGAAATGAAAGCGTAATACCATAATTAGTCATACGCGACCAAGAAGCGGGTCGAGACAACAATTATAGATACGGATACGTAACTTTCAAGAAATTACAAAATGGCCCAAAGCGCGGAAATCACGATACGTGATCGAATAACCAATCAAAGTTCACAACACGTCTAACAAAGTTAAACGGACTTGCGGAAACTCAAACAACAGCTGGACGAGATTCGCAAGAATCGAACTCAAGTGCGGAAAAGTCGCTAAAAAGCACGGAACTCAACAAAACGACACCAAACGAACTCGGATGTCAAAAGTGTAGAATTAATCATTCTTAATGACGAAACGGACATGAGCGAGTCGTCAAAACAGACTTCCGAAAAAAAAGAAATTACCGGAAATCGAAAATCATGGATATTACATTCTACCCTCCTTAAAAGAAGTTTCGTCCCGAAACTTAAAACAAGTAGGGAGAAGAAATATTCCGCCAGGAAAAACTCAACGAGATACACAAGAATGCGTAACTAACGCCCAACGGAGAAATGTTACAAACAACGCAAAAGAGTATATGGCGTGTAAACACGCTTCACGGCGACCAACACAACGTCGCCGTTAGGGATATAATAAAACCAACAAGTGACAAGCGTCATCAAATGGATAATACAATCAAGTCAATTATCCGAACAATCGCAAAACACAATGAACAAAAATCAATACGATTGACCAACCTAACGGTACATTGATCAGAACGCGAGCCAAACGCTGAACAAATACGGAATTCCACCGCCTAAGGTTGAAAGATCAAAAACGAGACTAATTTCCCAAACTTAAGGGAATTAGGAAGGAGCCTGAATGCTCAACGATCAAGAAACGAGGACAAAAACCGAACAAACAAACAAACGATCGAGACAACAAAAATCGAACAATCATGTCCGAAACACGAAGGATAGTAAAATTCAAACAACAACTCCCAGGATGATCTGGTGAGAACTACAAGACATGCATTCCCATAAGATCCACAGGAAAGGGAATAGCGATTGAAAAGTCACAACGACAAACGAGTTATTCCGAAACAATACCACACTCGTTCGATCAACAAAAGCAAGGGGCAGGACAAGCTCACGAATGTCAACAAACATAAATGAGTCGACAAAGTAGAATATACAGAAGTTCAAAATCCGATCCACTTCGAATAAAAGAACTAGTAGAACCAAATGATGTCACTTCCGAACAAGGTTCACAAGAATCGAACCGAACTCGGAAAAGTCACAGCGATACCAGATCAACCCAAAACAAGATCACAGTTCATTCGAACGATGAAACCGAAATACAGAACAAGTTCAGAAAGTATCAACGAACATGAGTGTATCGATAGACTGGAGAAAGAGAAAATATAGAAGCCAAAAATAATACGGGTATTATATTCGACCTCTTCTAAAAGAAGTGTCGTCCCCGAAACTCACAGCAACAAAATCAAGGAGACGACACAACAGGCAATCAACAGAAACATCCTTCAAAGGCCTCTCAAAGCCGATTCTGATATCTGTGCTGAAGCGCGAACTCCGAAAGTCTCGGTAGCCGATTCGCAAAACTGAATTTGGTGTCCCTCGAGTCCACACTTGAAATGTGTTCTTGACGAGAAGGACAATTTACGCGTGCATGCCCGGCACATCACGGTTGAAACGCCTCGGCTCGGCATACCGAAAATACAAATGCTAGATACAATGGAACTAACACCGCAAAACAACATACCGGAGATGCCAACTCAGCATAGCATATCAACGCATACAAAAATCACAACAACGGCATCGTTCGACGATTACAACATCCCGAACGACAGCCAGCACACAATCACAAACATCATGAAACAATCACCCATGTGTATAACGCACAAAAATCCAGGCTTTAACAACTCACCCTAGTGCGACAACACGCAAATCACCACGAGGCGATAAACAGTAAACACCAGTTCACACCTCTCACAGAGGGCCAACAAAACATATGCGTGGCGAATGGCTCGACGCTCACGCCACCAATTCAATCACAATTCGGGGTTAACACCGTAACGAAAGTTCGAAAACCATACACGCATTTCCGGTCCGCAAACAGGAATGATAGGTTTTAAAAACGAGAACCACCTTTTGAAAACAGTTTGGAAACAACAGTTGATCTTGAGTATCATTTTACAAAAAGTAGTACAAACACCTTTATCGAGACTTTGAAAATCATCTTGCGTTTGAACAAAAATGAGGACACCTTTCCTTTAGTGAAAAACTTTCAAAAATATTCGACCCTTGGGTCTAAGCAACTGCATTTGAAAATACCTCAAAAATATTTTTGGTCCTCAACCGGAAAATTTTTGAAATGTATTGCGGCATTAGAAAACACCTTGGAAACACCGCAAGAAAATAATTCGTTTTACAAGTACGTCCCGAATTTTAATTTTCTAAGATACTCAAGGTTTTCAAAAATAATTCAATGGGCTAGAATGCCCAAAAATTTCAGGTAATTACAAGGAATAATATAGCGCCGTGGGTCCCACGCCGGAACCCACCAGGCTAAAAACCATTCACAAAAACGCCAAAAAGGCCGATGACCGTAATATTTCAAAAACTCACAAAATCCATTTACAAAATACTAGATTCCGTCATAAGAATTTCGCCAAAATGATCAAGGACATAATGCCAAAAACTCGGTTAAGGGAATTGATTTTGAAATAAAACTCACGGTAAAATACCGAAAGCCATTCTGAAGAACTCACGCAATGGATAAAAGAAATAAAGTCAAACATGCACAAGACAAAGAACACTACTCCTCATATGAGCGAAAAATGGGAGTCAAATAATCACGTATCACGAAATCAAAATCCATAAGAGGATTCCGTCAATTAACTCATAATAAAAAAATAGCTCGTGTCACACGAGGCACAACACAAAGAAGGGAGACTTACATCCACAGTCGCACGAAGATGATGATCGCCCACGATACTAATCACAACAAACCAACTCGGGACGCCAGCGTCATGACACATTGATCGAGATAAAATCCGACGAGACAAAAACTCAATAGACACCATCGACCCGGCTGCCCAGGTTTCCACAACCTAAGCTCCGATACCATTCTCGTAACACCCCAATCCGCTCGGATATTACACGCCGTAGACCCTCTCCTCGAGGATCTACCAGGCTGATAACTAAAATCAAACATCTAAACCTCGCCTTTAAGGCTAAAATGACTCAGTAGACCGACTTGGTCTTTCAATAATAACATACAACTCAATTCCAAACACATACCCACACAGGGGTCAAAATACAATAAACTCCCGTACAACGGGTTAAAGATACTTCAGCGGAAAAGAAAATACAGGTAGACCAAAACGACATCAACAAATCCCCGTGTGATTAGTATCGTTCATCTTTCATCATCCTTCGTGCCGACCCTGTGCTATGCTCCAAAACACGAATGCAAAATAGACATCCACCCCGAATACTCGGGGTTAGCAAACTCCACTGCTTTTGCTAGTGCAAGTACAAGTGCAAAAATACGAGCCATACAATACAAGTTCCAAGAACAATAATAATCAGGAATCCTCAAAGATCCAAACGTAAAGAAAAGTACTTCCCGAGGCAAGAGTTTGGGTAAACATTTCCAAAACGAAAGATCGCAAATAAGGGGAACAATTTACAAAACAGTTTAAAATGCCATCGAGAGTTTTAATAGAAAACAATTTAGGACTATGAAATCCTTCTCTTTCCAAAATCAATAGTGGTCACATTTCAAATGTTTTGTTTTCGCAAATAGGAAATCACCAACAATTTACAGGGTCAGAGCCCAACATCACGTGTCCTCAACGGACGTAAAATCAACGAAACATAATCACGCACGCGCATCGCCTAGGACCGGGACGATACCACCGACATCCCACCCGAGGCCTCGAAGGACCCTCCCGAGCTAGCTAGCGAAACAAATCACACACATCTCACGGTTGGATCAATCGCTTGTTGCATCCTGGCCACATGATCACATGCCATGTGCCACCGTAGATTATCTCAGGCTCTCACGGTTGGATAAATCACTTGTTGCATCCTGGTCACATGATCACATGCCATGTGCCACCGTAGACCTTCAACCATATCCACACATTCACACAAATAACATATCACATCAAGGATATTCAAACAATTCGCCCAGAGGCATCAAACACTTAGAAAAACACCACGTCAATCCACAACGCACCGAAATGAAATAATATACGTCCACACACAATACCAAGTGCAACATGAACACCAAGCATATACATAGAATTCACATAGTTATTCACGAACCACACCAATCACAAAACACACACGGTTTTGAAAGAGGGCCTTTAACGAGGCTAACCAAATCTTTTGAAAACTCATTTCAAACAAACAAACAAATCAAGACGATCACCAATCATCATATCCACGAAACAAGAAAAGTATGGACAAGGTACTTGCCTCGAATAAGAACAACGCGGAGAATCGACCAAAGTAGGTTGACACGAACCGATTACGAACCCGCCGACTCCACCAATCGCCAACTCACGTCATAAACTACGAAGGACAATAATAACAATGAAATGAATTTCATAACACGACTCAAAGTCGTTGAATTCAAAGAACGAATGACGAAAGTTCAAGGATTTCCCAAACGGCCAAGAACACGATTCGTTCCACAAATCACGAAACGGAATTGAAGTTGAAATATGGATATACAATCCATAGAATATGTTTAACAACATCATTTAACCATAATCGATCCATCGAAAATGGATGAAAAACGAGATCGGGGACAAATCCCCCAAAAAGTCAACTCGAAGGAAATCAAGAAATATACTTCGATTCGACGAAGAACAATGGATTAAATGATGTTAAACACAAGAATACTACCAAGATTAATCATACCCATCATGAATTAATCAACAACACGGAATGAATCGGACGAAATTGCAAAAATCCCCAAATTCACGAAATTAGGGTTCTAAGGAAGATTACCTTGATTATTGGATCAAAGGATGATAACGGACGATTGATTGATGTTATGGACTCGAGAACTTCATGGTTTTGTTGTTAAACAACATGGCTTCGTCGCCGTGAATCGCCATTCGCGGACGGAGAAGGAAGGAAATGAAAAACGAAGTGAAATGTGATCGTCCACCATATTTATCTTGGGCCGGACTAGCGTGCACTAGCCTTCCGGACTAGCGTGCGCTATCGGCCGCAGACGCCGAGTACCCTCGGCCGTGGCCCACACGACCCGGCATCACCAACCAACCCCGCCGACCAAACTGTCGACCCGACTCGCTAGCGTGCGCTACGGCCGCCGCGCTTAGCCGACTCCGGCCCAAAGAGCCACGGACTAACCAACTTATCCAGTAACGACGCTAGTCGGCCGGGCGGCGCTACCCTCGCCGTTAGCGTGCGCTACGACCGACAAGCGGCGCTACTGCCGATCCCGACCGAGTCGAACCTCGAAACCCCATCGCCCGGCCCGATAAGCGTCGCTAGTTACCACGGCGGCGCTACACTGCCGGCGTGGCGCAGCCTTTCCGGCCAGAGCGTGCGCTACGCGGTTCTCGCCGCACCGTCCGGCAGTGCCCGCAATCGTCCGGCGATCCCCGCCACCGTCCGGCCGCCCCGCCACCGCTGTGGCTCGGCGACTGATTTAAAACGACGGAGCGAACACGGCGAAAAGTTCGCGGACAACATAAACGACTCGAAATGAAAGCGTAATACCATAATTCGTCATACGCGACCAAGAAACGGGTCGAGACAACAATTACAGATACGGATACGTAACTTTCAAGAAATTACAAAATGGCCCAAACGCAGGAAATCACGATACGTGATCGAATAACCAATCCGAAGTTCACAACACGTCTAACAAAGTTAAACGGACTTGCGGGAAACTCGAAACAACAGTTTCGGACGAGATTCGCAAGAATCGAACTCAAGTGCGGAAAAGTCGCTAAAAAGCACGGAACTCAACAAAACGATACCGAAACGAACTCGGATGTCAAAAAGTGTAGAATTAATCATTCTCAGAATGACGAAACGGACATGAGCGAGTCGTCAAAACAGACTTGCGCCGAAAAAAAAAGAAATTACCGGAAATCGAAAATTGCGGATATTACATTCTACCCTCCTTAAAAGAAGTTTCGTCCCGAAACTTAAAACAAGTAGGGAGAAGAAATATTCCGCCAGGAAAAACTCAACGAGATACACAAGAATGCGTAACTAACGCCCAACGGCGAAATATTACAAACAACGCAAAAGAGTATACGGCGTGTAAACACGCTTCACGGCGACCAACACAACGTCGCCGTTAGGGATATAATAAAACCAACAAGTGACAAGCGTCATCAAATGGATAATACAATCAAGTCAATTATTCGAACAATCGCAAAACACAATGAACAAAAATCAATACGATTGACCAACCTAACGGTACATTGATCAGAACGCGAGCCAAACGCTGAACAAATACGGAATTCCACCGCCTAAGGTTGAAAGATCAAAACGAGACTAATTTCCCAAACTTAAGGGAATTAGGAAGGAGCCCGAATGCTCAACGATCAAGAAACGAGGACAAAAACCGAACAAACAAACAAACGATCGAGACAACAAAAATCGAACAATCATGTCCAAACACGAAGGATAGTAAAATTCAAACAACAACTCCCGGATGATCCGGTGAGAACTACAAGACATGCATTCCCATAAGATCCACAGAAAGGGAATAGCGATTGAAAAGTCACAACGACAAACGAGTTATTCAAACAATACCACACTGCTCGATCAACAAAAGCAAGGGGCAGGACAAGCTCACGAATGTCAACAAACATAAATGAGTCGACAAAGTAGAATATACAGAAGTTCAAAATCCGATCCACTTCGAATAAAAGAACTAGTAGAACCAAATGATGTCACTTCCGAACAAGGTTCACAAGAATCGAACCGAACTCGGAAAAGTCACAGCGATACCAGATCAACCCAAAACAAGATCACAGTTCATTCGAACGATTAAACCGAAATACAGAATAAGTTCAGAAAGTATCAACGAACATGAGTGTATCGATAGACTGGAGAAAGAGAAAATATAGAAGCCAAAAATAATACGGGTATTATATTCGACCTCTTCTAAAAGAAGTGTCGTCCCCGAAACTCACAGCAACAAAATCAAGGAGACGACACAACAGGCAATCAACAGAAACATCCTTCAAAGGCCTCTCAAAGCCGATTCTGATATCTGTGCTGAAGCGCGAACTCCGAAAGTCTCGGTAGCCGATTCGCAAATCGAATTTGGTGTCCTCGAGTCCACACTTGAAATGTGTTACCGACGAGAAGGACAATTTACGCGTGCATGCCCAGGCACATCACGGTTGAAACGCCTCGGCTCGGCATACCGAAAATACAAATGCTAGATACAATGGAACTAACACCGCAAAACAACATACCGGAGATGCCAACTCAGCATAGCATATCAACGCATACAAAAATCACAACAACGGCATCGTTCGACGATTACAACATCCCGAACGACAGCCAGCACACAATCACAAACATCATGAAACAATCACCCATGTGTATAACGCACAAAAATCCAGGCTTTAACAACTCACACTAGTGCGACAACACGCAAATCACCACGAGGCGATAAACAGTAAACACCAGTTCACACCTCTCACAGAGGGCCAACAAAACATATGCGTGGCGAATGGCTCGACGCTCACGCCACCAATTCAATCACAATTCGGGGTTAACACCGTAACGAAAGTTCGAAAACCATACACGCATTTCCGGTCCGCAAACAGGAATGATAGGTTTTAAAACGAGAACCACCTTTTGAAAACAGTTTGGAAACAACGGTTGATCTTGAGTATCATTTTACAAAAAGTAGTACAAACACCTTTATCGAGACTTTGAAAATCATCTTGCGTTTGAACAAAAATGAGGACACCTTTCCTTTAGTGAAAAACTTTCAAAAATATTCGACCCTTGGGTCTAAGCAACTGCATTTGAAAATACCTCAAAATATTTTTGGTCCTCAACCGGAAAATTTTTGAAATGTATTGCGGCATTAGAAAACACCTTGAAAACACCGCAAGAAAATAATTCGTTTTAAAAGTACGTCCCGAATTTTAATTTTCTAAGATACTCAAGGTTTTCAAAAATAATTCAATGGGCTAGAATGCCCAAAAATTTCAGGTAATTACAAGGAACAATATAGCGCCGTGGGTCCCGCGCCGGAACCCACCAGGCTAAAAACCATTCACAAAAACGCCAAAAAGGCCGATGACCGTAATATTTCAAAAACTCACAAAATCCATTTACAAAATACTAGATTCCGTCATAAGAATTTCGCCAAAATGATCAAGGCCATAATGCCAAAAACTCGGTTAAGGGAATTGATTTTCGAAATAAAACTCAGTCGGTAAAATACCGAAAGCCATTACAGAAGAACTCACGCAGCGGATAAAAGAAATAAAGTCAAACATGCACAAGACAGCAACACTACTCCTCATATGAACGAAAAATGGGAGTCAAATAATCACGTATCACGAAATCAAAATCCATAAGAGGATTCCGTCAATTAACTCATAATAAAAAAATAGCTCGTGTCACACGAGGCACAACACAAAGAAGGGAGACTTACATCCACAGGTCGCACGAAGATGATGATCGCCCCACGATACTAATCACAACAAACCAACTCAGACGACGCGTCGCGACACGACCCAGTCAGATAAAATCCGACGAGACAAAAACTCAATAGACACCATCGACCCGACGGCCTAGGTTTCCACAACCTAAGCTCCGATACCATTCTCGTAACACCCCAATCCGCTCGTGGATATTACACGCCGTAGACCCTCTCCTCGAGGAGCTACCAGGCTGATAACTAAAATCAAACATCTAAACCTCGCCTTTAAGGCTAAAATGACTCAGTAGACCGACTTGGTCTTTCAATAATAACATACAACTCAATTCCAAACACATACCCACACAGGGGTCAAAATACAATAAACTCCGTACAACGGGGAAAAGATATCAAATGGAAAAGAAAATACAGCTAGACCAAAACGACATCAACAAATCCCCGTGATTAGTATCGTTCATCTTTCATCATCCTTCGTGCCGACTCGTGCTATGCTCCAAAACCTGAATGCAAAAATAGACATCCACCCCCCGAATACTCGGGGGTTAGCAAAACTCCACTGTTTTGCTAGTGCAAGTACAAGTGCAAAAATACGAGCCATACAATACAAGTTTCAAGAACAATAATAATCAGGAATCCTCAAAGATCCAAACGTAAAGAAAAGTACTTCCCGAGGCAAGAGTTTGGGTAAACATTTCCAAAACGAAAGATCGCAAATAAGGGGAACAATTTACAAAACAGTTTAAAATGCCATCGAGAGTTTTAATAGAAAACAATTTAGGACTATGAAATCCTTCTCTTTCCAAAAATCAATAGGGTAACAGCCCAAATGTTTTGTTTTCGCAAATAGGAAATCACCAACAATTTACAGGGTCAGAGCCCAACATCACGTGTCCTCAACGGACGTAAAATCAACGAAACATAATCACGCACGCGCATCGCCTAGGACCGGGACGATACCACCTAACACCCACCCGAGGCCTCGAACGACCCTCCCGAGTGGCTAGCGAAACAAATCACACACATCTCACGGTTGGATCAATCGCTTGTTGCATCCTGTCCACATGATCACTTGCCATGTGACACCGTAGATTATCTCGTGCTCTCACGGTTGGATCAATCACTTGTTGCATCCTGGCCACATGATCACATGCCATGTGCCACCGTAGACCTTCAACCATATCCACACATTCACACAAATAACATATCACATCAAGGATATTCAAACAATTCGCCCAGAGGCATCAAACACTTAGCAAAACACCACGTCAATCCACAACGCACCGAAATGAAATAATATACGTCCACACACAATACCAAGTGCAACATGAACACCAAGCATATACATAGAATTCACATAGTTATTCACGAACCACACCAATCACAAAACACACACGGTTTTGAAAGAGGGCCTTTAACGAGGCTAACCAAATCTTTTGAAAACTCATTTCAAACAAACAAACAAATCAAGACGATCACCAATCATCATATCCACGAAACAAGAAAAGTATGGACAAGGTACTTGCCTCGAATAAGAACAACGCGGAGAATCGACAAAGTAGGTTGACACGAACCGATTACGAACCCGCCGACTCCACCGTGTTGTTGCCCAAAATATTTATCCGAAGATTAATACTGCTGGAAGACGGACAACAAACAACAATTGCGGGAGCACTTCCGAGAGAAGATAAATAATACAAGATTTGCCGGGTTTGTTAGGCCCGGGCTTGAATGCTCTCGCGAGATGTTATTAATACAAATATTCGTGGATACAAGTATTAATGAGAGAAATCTAAATACAATGAGTGTAAAAGACTCATAATCCGGCTCTTGAGCAAAGCTTGGTGTTCTTCGTCCCGCCGATAATCTGCTCGAGGAGAAAAGGCCGGGAGAAGTAAGACCGAAAGAAAGCTGTTGCCAAGAGTTGGATGTTAGCCAAGTGCTTAATGTTTGCTTCTGTATTGCGTATGTATTGCAAGAATGTCCGAGAGAAACTCAAGGAAGCTCAAGTCGTGAGGTTGCAGAAAAAGTGTCCAAGTGCAGGGCGCCTTGCTTATATAGGGCAATGGTCACGTCTCAGAGGGCCGATCGCTGCCGCCAATATAATAATCGCCGATCGTCACGCCGCCAATATAATAACAGCCGACTACCACGGCCAATATTATAATGGGGCGATCTCTGGGTCATTGGGCTAAAGTCCAAGGAAGATCTTGTTTCGGGCTAAAGTCCAAGGAAGAGGTCCGGCACAATGGGCGGTCCAATAAGGAGCCATCACGTGTCCGGAGTCACCAACATGTGGCCCTACCGACAAGCTTTGCGGCTCGTCTACCGGGTGGAGGGAATCTGTCAGCTTTGGTCAATGGCCCGAGATTCGCGGATCTTGTCTCGGCCCTTGCACGTGGTGCCGCCTTGAGGCTCGGCCTTCGCCGACCGGGTGCCGTCGGTGGTGATCGACATGAGCGGTCGTCTCTAGCCGATCATCCGAGGTCGCCATCGGCCGGTGGATGGAGATCGCCAATGGTCGGTCACCAAGGGTAGATCGCCAGGTGCCGAGAGACGGTCGGTCGCCAAGGGTCGGGCGCCGAGTACCGAGAGGCGATCATCTTGGTGTCGATCGCTCGGCACCGGGATTCCTCCCGGCCTTCTGGCCGCTGCCTAGCATGTCCGCCGGCTAAGGCTCGGCCGCTGTGTCGCTGATCGCAGACTCGCCTGACGATCGGCAGTGACTCGGTCGCCCGACTTCCTAGACGATCGCCGGTCGGAAGGTGTTAATTCTTGACACAACAATTGCCCCCCAGCTTGCTCCTATGTTGAAGACATCGGGCGAGGTGGTTCTTGCTGGTGATCGTGTTCGGATGAGGACGGGCGATCTTCCTGAGCTGACTTAGGATTCGGACTTGGGCTATCATAGTCGATTGGCTAGCTATCTTTCGGTCTTGTACCTGCAAAAAACAACATTGGCCGATCCCCCATGGAAACTTTGGTGGTTTCGCTTTGTTTGAGGAATCGTGCACGATCGCGAGATCGATGGACCGACTCCATGACCGTGTCTTGGTGCGCGAAGACATTGAGTGTCTCGTGACTCACTTTATTATGAGGGTCCTCTGTTAGCCGCGCCGCCTCGTATTTAAACGAAGGGCGTGCGGTCTCGGTCTAGAGGAGTCCTTGCGCGGCGTCGGATGAATCAACTCCACGCCGCGGCTTGTTAGCTCTGCTTCCACCTCGGCCACCATGGAGATGGCCGACCTCGACGGTGGCACGTTGAGACGGGGTTGTGGCATGTGCCCACCGATTAATGTTGGAGAGCCCTTAGACTACGCCGGCCTCGTATTTAAACGAAGGGCGGGCGATCTCCGAAAGGGACCTTGCATGGCGAAGCGGCAGTTCCATCGACCGGCAGACCATGGCTTTATGATGTGCGGTGGAGGCGATCTTATGCCTTAGTCCGTCATGTTATATGCCGGATCGTAGATGGCGATCGTGTCCACCGGTTGCCGATGATGTTGCGATCCGGCAAGATCGGCGATCGTCGCCGCGGCCGATCGCTTTATTCGTAGGTCGATATTGGCGATCGGGCGCGCTAGTCCCTTATGTTAGAATGGATGAGGCGGATCGAGTCCTCCGGCTCTGTGGTAGTAGCGATCGGGCCGGAGGCGGAGGTCGTCAGACGGCGCCGATCGGTCTACCTCAGCCGAGAAGAAGCCTTTGCACAGACAGGAAATCGGCTCTAGCCGGAATGCTGCGTAGGTCGTCGGTAGGGTCTTCGTGAGATGCCTGAACATAGGCGAGAAGCCCTGAAAACCTCCTAGAACCGCGTAGAGGGCGGTCTCATTGCTCACGGGCTCGCCATTGAGGATGATCATGTCTACCCGGTCGATGTAGTCCGAGTCGGACTCCTGTTCCCCTTGCCTGATCCGCCACATGCGATGGGGTCCTTCTGGCCGAGCGGCCCTGGTGGCGAAGTATTCTGTGAATACGTGCGCCAGCTCGTTAAAGGAGCCAATGGACCGAGGTGGCAATGAGGTGTACCACCGGTGGGCGAGGTCGTCTAGCGTCAGAGGGAACATTCGGCACCGGGTCGCGTCGGATGCCCCACACCCGGTCATGTAGATGTTGAACTTGTGCAGGTGTGCTTGGGGGTCCGATCGCCCTTGGTACACGGGTGTCTGAGGAGGGGCGATCTTGTGCTGCACCGGGGCGAGCTCGATGTCGATCGCGAGCGGCTCGCTCGGCGCGGCGATCGTCTTGGTGGAGCCTGCCCCGGATTGCAGGAGCGCCTTCATGTCGTTGAGTTGACGTTGCATTGCGGCAATCGCCGCGGCTCGGCTGCTTGCGGATCGGCTTTGGGCGCGGGGGCCGAGGCGATCGTGTACCGATCTCCGGACCCCGCTGCTGCCGACCTCGGGAATTCGGCGAGCGGGAGCCAGGCGGCTGGATCGTCTTGTGGGAGCCGGGTAGGCCGAGCTCCTGGTGACGGATACCAACTTCGCTGCCTCGTAGCCGGGCCGGACGCCTTGGCCGCTGTGTCGGGTCACTGCCCAGGCGATCGAAGACAGAGGTGCCCCGGCTGCCGAGCGCCTCTTCTTGCGGGCGAAAGCCTCCTGGCGATTGCTCGTCCAGTAGTGCTTTGAGCTTCCGCTTGATCTTCCGGCGGGAGACCGAGGGGGTGATAGCTGGAGGCGCGTCGAGTGCACTCTGTCGCTCCTGAAGGACGGCTATGGCCTCTTCGATCTGTTCATTGGTTCGGAACTGATCGAGCGAGAGGCTCGGGCCGCCTTCCCGGGACGGGGTCGAACGCCTCTGGCCGCGGCGGCTACCTTCCACCATCGGCTGCGGCTCGGACTGGGACGGAACAGGGGGTCTGGCCGCTGGCCGCTTTCTTCGACGCGAAGCTAAGACATGATTTGAAGGATTTCTTTGAAGTGCGGTAAGTGTCACTTCAGTATCCGCCCGAGAACAGTGAGTGTTCTTCGGATGGTAGGTATAAAAATCGAGGTTGGATGCCCTTCTTCTAGCGCCAATTGTTGTTGCCCAAAATATTTATCCGAAGATTAATACCGGAAGACGGACAACAAACAACAATTGCGGGAGCACTTCCGAGAGAAGATAAATAATACAAGATTTGCCGGGTTTGTTAGGCCGGGCTTGAATGCTCGCGAGATGTTATTAATACAAATATTCGTGGATACAAGTATTAATGAGAGAAATCTAAATACAATGAGTGTAAAAAGACTCTGTTAATCCGGCTCTTGAGCGAAGCTTGGTGTTCTTCGTCCCGCCGATAATCTGCTCGAGGAGAAAAGGCCGGGAGAAGTAAGACCGAAAGAAAGCTGTTTCCAAGAGTTGGATGTTAGCCAAGTGCTTAATGTTTGCTTCTGTATTGCGTATGTATTGCAAGAATGTCCGAGAGAAACTCAAGGAAGCTCAAGTCGTGAGGTTGCAGAAAAAGTGTCCAAGTGCAGGGCGCCTTGCTTATATAAAGCGGCGGGTCACGTCTGTAGTGGCGATCGCTGCCGGCCAATATAATAATGCCCGATCGCTGCCGGCCAATATAATAATGTGCCGACCGCTGCCGGCCAATATTATAATGGGGCGATCTCTGGTCTGTTGGGCTAAAGTACAAGAAAGATCTTGTTGTCGGGCTAAAGTCCAAGGAAGAGGCTGGCACAGCTTGGGCGGTCCAATAAGGAGCCATCACGTGTCCGGAGTCAGTCAACATGTGGCCCTACTGACAAGCTTTCGGCGACCTGTCGGCTGGTGGAGGGAATCTGTCAGGCTTTGGTCAATGGCCCAAGATTCGCGGATCTTGTCTCGGCCCTTGCACGTGGTGCCAGTCTTGAGGCTCGGCCTTCGCCGACTGGGTGCCCGTCGGTGGTGATCGACATGAGCGGTCGTCTCTAGCTGATCATCCGAGGTCGCCATCGGCCAGTGGATGGAGATCGCCAATGGTCGGTCACCAAGGGTAGATCGCCAGGTGCCGAGAGACGGTCGGTCGCCAAGGGTCGGGCGCCGAGTACCGAGAGGCGATCGTCTTGGTGTCGATCGCTCGGCACCGGGATTCCTCCTGGGGCCTTCGGTTGGCCAGTCTAGCATGTCCGCTGGGCTAAGGCTCGGTCGCCAGGTCGCTGATCGGCAGACCTGCCTTGGACGATCGGCAGTGACTCGGTCGCCCGACTTCCTAGACGATCGCCGGTCGGAAGGTGTTAATTCTTGACACAACACACCGATCGCCAACTCACGTCATAAACTACGAAGGACAATAATAACAATGAAATGAATTTCATAACACGACTCAAAGCCGTTGAATTCAAAGAACGAATGACGAAAGTTCAAGGATTTCCCCCAAAACGGCCAAGAACACGATTCGTTCCGTCAAATCACGAAAACGGAATTCGAAGTTGAAATATGGATATACAATCCATAGAATATGTTTAACAACATCATTTAACCATAATCGATCCATCGAAAATGGATGAAAAACGAGATCGGGGACAAATCCCCCAAAAAGTCAACTCGAAGGAAATCAAGAAATATACTTCGATTCGACGAAGAACAATGGATTAAATGATGTTAAACACAAGAATACTACCAAGATTAATCATACCCATCATGAATTAATCAACAACACGGAACGAATCGGACGAAATTGCAAAAATCCCCAAATTCACGAAATTAGGGTTCTAAGGAAGATTACCTTGATTCATTGGATCAAAGGATGATAACAGACGATTGATTGATGTTATGGACTCCAGAACTTCATGGTTTTGTTGTTAAACAACATGGCTTCGTCGCCGTGAATCGCCATTCGCGGACGGAGAAGGAAGGAAATGAAAACGAAGTGAAATGTGACGCTCAACCATATTTATATCGGGCCGGACTAGCGTGCGCTAGCCTTCCCGGACTAGCGTGCGCTATCGGCCAGATCGGCAGTACCCTCGGCGTGGCCCACACGACCCGGCATCACCAACCAACCTGCCGACCAAACACATCGACCCGACTCCCGCTAAGCGCGCTACGGCCGGAAGCTGCGCGCTAGCCGGCTGTCCCAAGAGCTACGGGACTAACCAACTTATCCAGTAACGTACGCTAGTCGGCGGCGTGCGCTACCCTGCCGGTTAGCGTGCGCTACGGCCAAGCGGCGTGCGCTACCCGCCGATCTGGCCGAGTCCGTAACCTCGAAACCCACTGCCCGGGCCGATAGCGTCGCTGGCCACCACGGCGGCGTCGCTACACTGCCGGTTAGCGTCGCAGGCCTTCCCGTAGCGTGCGCTTACGCCGGTTCTGCCCGCACCGTCCGGCCGGTGCCGCAATCGTCCGGCCATCCCGCCACCGTCCGGCGATCCCGCCACGCGAGGGCTCGGCGACCGATTTCCGAAAACGTACGGAACGAACACGACGAAAAGTTCGCGGACAACATAAACGACTCGAAATGAAAACGTAATACCATAATTAGTCATACACGACCAAGAAACGGGTCGAGACAACAATTACAGATACGGATACCCGTAACTTTCAAGAAATTACAAAATGGCCCAAAACGCCCGGAAATCACGATACGTGATCGAATAACCAATCCGAAGTTCACAACACGTCTAACAAAGTTAAACGGACTTGCGGGAAACTCGAAACAACAGTTTCGGACGAGATTCGCAAGAATCGAACTCAAGTGCGGAAAAGTCGCTAAAAAGCACGGAACTCAACAAAACGACACCGAAACGAACTCGGATGTCAAAAAGTGTAGAATTAATCATTCTCAGAATGACGAAACGGACATGAGCGAGTCGTCAAAACAGACTTCCGCCGACAAAAAGAAATTATCGGAAATCGAAAATTGCGGATATTACAACCTACTCTATTGATTACGTCAACAACACTCCAGTGGCTAGCAAATCTCCTTCGGAAAGTCGTACTCGAGAGGCCGAACATACTGAGGGTGGACACATCGGCCCTTTCTTATTTAGGAGGGGCATGATGGCCCATAGAACTCAGATGGCACAGATAATGGAGACCATACAGGCCTCAGTGGCTCGTGGCCAACCACAGTTTAGTCCCCAGACGTCGTCTCATGGTCAGGCTGGGGTTGTAAGTCATATCGTTGGCGATATTTCTCGACAGAGATTGCCTACTTTTGAGAGTTCGTATGAACCCACTGACACTGTTCATTAGTTTGAACATTATGATAAACTATTCGACATGGTTCGGTGTCCGGAAGGGAGTAAAGTGGTAGTAGCGGCCTACTACGTCGGTAAGGGTGCTTGTTCTTCGTGGCTATCTGTGAAGGCCATCTATCGTGATTGTATTTGGGAAGAGTTCAAGATTCCCATGTTGGAGAGGTATTACCCAGATCCACTTGGTGAAGCCAAGTTGTGAAAGATTTTGAACCCCGAATCCATCAAGGATGGGGGTGTTATTGCCATTGCTGAGAAGTTTTATCGGTTTCTTCATTTTGCTTCGTCTGTAATACATACTGAGGCAGATAAGATGAAATATTTTAGCAAGAGACTAAACTCGCAGTTGATAATGTAGTTGTTCAATCATAATTGTAACTCACTCGGTGAATTAATTGAGAAGACTATTGGAGCAGAGCTTTTGATCAAGGATCTTACTCATAAGAACCCTTCCATTTCTTTTGGTAAGAAGACTAGGATACCGATTTGTTCAGAGAGGCATATGATCCAAAGTTCAAGAGATTATTTACCTTTCACCTTCGTTCATATAAAGCATCCATGAGAGTTAAACCCACATCATCTTTCTCTCAGACGGCAAGTTTGACTGTTGTTTGCTTTAATTTTGATACAATATGACATGGCAGTACCCGATGATCAGAATGTTACTTATTATTTTTGTGGGAAGCAGGGACACCTCCAGTAATATTACACGAGTCCTGGTGCCAATAGATCTTAGGAGAGCTCATGAGCACCAAGAGATTTGGTTACTTCTGTCTGTACTTCATCTAAGGGGTCTTATCAAGCTCCAGGAGCCAAAACTAAGGACAACCAAGGAGGAGCAGCAAACTAAGGGACAAGTCTTCCTCGAATCTGTGAGATGATGGAGGTTGATAACCCAGAGGATTTTATGTTCGAGTACACTTGAGATGTAGTCTCGATTGGTGTATTTACTTCCTTGATTTTCAAATTAATGTGTAACTTAATATATGTTGTTGTACTCTGGTTGTGAACCACTCGCTGTTGATCTATCTTGTAATGATAGTATTTGAGAATCTTGAGATGTGAGATCATCTGAATCATTTTTTCTATTTTTTCTTTATTGGTGTCTTACCTGAGATTTTGTGATAATCTCGGTAAATCTTGATTTTCTGTTACCCAATCGATAAAAATTTATTTTTGCTACTTATGATTCTAGATTATAATGATTAGTATTACAACCCTAGATCTAGTAAAAGATATAAGAACCCCAATTAAGTTGATCAGACTAATCAAAGTAATTTATATCAAAAATAAATATGCTCAATAACACAAATATAATTCAAGGGAAATACGTCAAGAATATGCTATGGATTAAAACAGAAATAATATAGACACGTATTCAAATATCCATAAGAACTGGAATAAAGAAATTAACTGGACATATTGGCTAGAAAGATAGTAGATATATTAAGCATAGAAATAAAAAAACCAAGAAATTGGTTCCTATCCTTTAATTCTCAATCGACTAAAAATATTCTGTCCATCTTGCTTGGTTGTTGTTCCCCAATTTTGCTTGCTGCGTTATGTTTCCTTTAAAGATGATGATAGATAATGATAAGAGATTTATGATTTATATAATATCTCTTTCCTCCCTCTAGGTTTCCTCATGCACTCACATCTCTTATCCATGAAAGGGATACACCAACCACATCTCATCCTAATTGGGCCATAGGTTTTAATTTAGCTCACTTCTGGGTCCAATAAGTATAAAATCTCGAAATTGAGTCTGCACTTGGTGTCTGTTTAATACTGGGTGACCCAATGTGATATGGTGCAACTGGTTTTCATGTTCAAATTTCCTTGGACTGCCTTCTACGTGGCCCAACGATTATTCTAACTACAAGAAAAGTCCAAAAACCTGAAATAATAAATAAATCCCGCTAGTGAAGTAAATTGCTTCCATAATTCAAATAGGTAGAAAAATAATATAATGTATCAAGATTAATATAATAAAATTATGCGATTATAATAAGAATTACTCAATATTTTCTACCGAGCAATACCGTGACATATGTGTTATATGGCTCTACCGACGCAGTAGTAGGCGGATTGTCGGGCTGGCAACCTGGAATATCGAATTTTATGAGTCATGAAAGTGGTCGACTATGCGAGTCATTCTTTCATTGAGACGTTGTCATTGAGAACTAGTATCGCAAGACCTCGACGCCTTAGTATGACTTGTATAAGAACCATATTCTCTTTTATATTCATAGCATTTATTATGTCATTGATTATACATATTTTTTTGAAACTTGTATTGGCACTTGAGGTGCATTTAATTCATGATTATTTGTTTTGAAGCGTGTGAACTCCATATCGGCTATGCTAGCGCGATTGATATAATTATTTATCTGTTGAGATATGGGCTTGTGTTTCGCAATTGACTTAACATTTTGATTGGCCGCTGATGCGTGTTTGAGCTATGCTCATGATGAGATGTTATTCTTTCAGTATGAAAAGAGAACCAGCGGACGAGATAGAGGGGGTAAAGGCTACGGAGCAGATCAAAACCTTGAACCTCAGATAATACGCATATGAATGCGAGGATGGATCAGAGTTCAGCAAATGCTGATGTTGCCTACTCGACTTATTATGTCACCAACACTCCGGTGGCTAGCGAATCTCCTTCGGGATTTGTACCCGAGAGTCCGAACAGACTAAGGGTGGACACGTCGATCCTTTCTTATTTATGAGGGGCATGATGGCCCAAAAAACTCAGATGGCATAGATAGCGGAGACCATACAGACCTCAGTGGCCCGTGGTTAACCACAGCTAGTCCCCAGACGTCGTCTCACGGTTAGGTTGGAAGTGTGATGTAAAATCCTACTATTTCTACATTTATAAAAATAATAAAAGAAATATTATTATACGCCAAATAATTAGTAAAATTATGTCTAAAAATAATTTGGATAACTTTAGCGACAAAGATTTACTTTAATTACCATTACATGTATTTTCCACATACAGTGCAACCTGTAATAAAAGGTGACATCACGATTTAAGGGAATTATTGTGATACTATTACATAATAATTTTAAACAATATATTGGATTTTGGAATTTATTTCAGCATAACTCGACGACTTTGACTCGATAAGAAATGGGTCACCGGATCAATAATACTGTATAAATACTTATGGATTATTTTAATATTATTTATAGAAATCCGTCCTGGGCATTTGTAAAGTTCGATCAAAGGAGTCGGGAGCCGGTCAAATACCGGAAAAATTCGGTTGGGAACCACCTGAACAGGCCAGGCCAAAATTCTGGCCACTGGCCGAGCACCGCCGGCGGCACTGGCCGGCATCCACGCGCGTAATGCACAGGTCAACTGTCGGGCGCGCCCGACAGGTGTGCTCGGTAGTCAAGAAGCAGGCGCTGCAAATCCCGTCCGACCAAAGACATTTCTGATGCGGAAGTTGACTGACTAGCCTTATTCAACCCTATAAGTACCTACCTTTTGGAGTGTTTTTTTATCCCGATTTGGGTATAATACTTACAAGAGACGCCTCTTCCATCTTATATTTTTACATTTCAGTTTTCATACTTTTCAGCCCGTCAGAGAAATTAAAATCTGAGCGAGTCGAACCACTTTTTCCAGGAGGCTAGACATAATGTGTCTGACGAAAATCTCCATTGAACCTTTAGTTATCAGACTGAGGTGGTGTTCTTGAGCTCGATTATCTTCCAATTCGTAGGTTCGTTTTAAACTATATTTCTCGCATATCATGCACAAAAAGTATTACTAAACAGTTCACTTTTGAAACAGCATATTAGAAATCAAGTACTTAGAGAAAACGAACTATTCTCCACCGAGTCAGAGCTGATTTTTAGGCCTAGAAAGCTAGTCCATTAAACTTTAAACGCGTATAACTCTTATGCCCGGAAATCATTTTTCGATTCTGTTTCATGAAGATTGTTGCTGAGTCATTTCTCTACATATTTAAATATTTGGTTTAATTTTTTAAGATTATAAAATTTCCGTGTCTGTTTCCTTCTTAAATGACCTAGTAGATATGTAATTCAAAGATTGTATTTTTAAAATAAGTTGGATAACTCGTACTCAATGATTAGGATTCGATACGTTATGAATTATGGTAACTTGTGTTAGCCCGTATACTAGGCCTAAATATTAAAGAATGATTTTTAGATTTTTTTATATATAAATATAAAAATATTTATTTCATTTAAAATAGAATATTTAGACTTTCTATTATAAACGAAAATATAGAGTATTGCTTTTATGAATATTTGAGAATAATAAATTGGAATGATTTATAATAATTCTTTATTAAATAGATTAAAATATTTTATTTGATTAAAAATTGCATAACTAATACGGCATAATTGAATGCCTGGGGTGTTGAATTATATTTTCAAATATTCGAGGGTGACGTTTAAAAGTTATTGACTAAGTCGTTTTTAGACTACTACTTTATCAAAAGTTGGAAAAGATATAATATTTAAAAAAAGCACAAGCCATTAAATCAATCGAACTAATGCATTTTAATGATAATATTAGTAGCATGTCATTAATAGATTATTGAAATTTTACCTAGGTATGGACAGTCCAATTTTCGAGGCTTATTTGGAATCACACTGCTGACCAAACTTAAAAGGCAAGTTCGTTCAACTTGCTCGGCCCTAGCATTATTACAATTTTGTGTATTCATTGTGTATCGATTATGTAATGCCGAATGTGATGAGGTGAATGTGTGAACTTGTGTGTTCTTATGTGGATTTACATATGAAAATATAAAAAGTTATGCCGTCCAAGTGGGGACAAAGAGAAATTTAAAAGGAATGTTCGTTCCGCACTCGGATAGTGGGGCTGTGCACTGGATATTGAGGGTGGTAGAAATCACGCTATCTGAATATTGGGGATAGGTAGTGTATGTGCTCTTATATTCATATATACATGATAAATGTTTGTACGCTGATACATTGGAAATTACAAAATCATACATGTGGACATATGAGTTGTGATGTGTTATGACTGACCCGGGTATGGACTGGTATTGTATACTTGCTAGTTGCAGGGACTTTGGGGATACATGCTTGGGAATGCGAAGGAACGGGACGAGCTTGCGACGGTGTTTGCAATGTATTGAAATTTTAGTATTTTTATTTTTACGGGGTATGTAATAATCTGCAAACCAGTGTGTACTTCGACTTTCCTGCTTAATGCTATGAAAAGTTATTTCGGGAGGTTAACTTTTATATTATAAGTTACCGTGATGTAAAATGAATAACCTTGCCTAGTAGGTCCCATGAGGGATCCACGGCACTGTAGCTACCCATAAATTTGGGGATGTTACGGAAAATAGTATCAGAGACGGGTTAATCGAATTACACACGTATTTTTTCCAAAATATTTGCAAAAATCGAGCTTTTCTAAAATACCAAGGTCATGTCGGAAGTGACAAAAGTCGTAGAACAAATTACATGCATTTTCAAGCAAAATATATTTAAATAAATGACTTTACCGAGATCATTCCAAACATATCAAGCATCTACCAACTTCGTGTGCACAAGTAACTGTTAAAGTTTTGCAGTATTTTGATGTTGATATATTTACAAAGCAAAGTACAACAATACATGTACTATAATAAAATAAAACGGTACAAGGGTTTGATAGTGCTAGTAAATGTCGCGAATAAACCGCTAATGTTTGTCACGACATATTAGATAGTGTATTGCGCTACGATAGACTATATTCGATTAGCGAGAATTAAGTACAACATTAAAATCAACATCGTACTGCTTAGTGAGGTCAAAGATGGCATACGATAGATATTGAGTCGATCGATTGATATTCAACTTTTTAGATATATATATCCCTTTGATTTAGATGATTAAGGTATTAGGGAGTCGATTGTTCGAGAGTGTGATATTAAAAGAGTCGGTATAATTACATTCATTATTAAAAAAATCCCATGTTGGAAGAAAAAGAAGAAGAAAAAATGAGAAGTTTGGATAAAAAGTTTCAAATTATTTGACAACTTAGCCTAATATTATGATTAATAACATATACATATACTTTTTGTATACATCAAAGGAAATGTTTTCAGGAAAATATTTATAGATAACACTAGGAAGGATGTGTTAAAACACTTCAATATCATGGTTTTAATTTTTTAAAGTACATCTTATGAACTCGATATTAACAAAAACTGTTTAACAAAACTTTAGCCTTCTAAAATAACAAATGTCATGATCAATGATATTAAGTTGACAGATATATTATGGTGCCAAATCAAATGAATATTTCGCACAATATATTTGATTTTTGTAAAAAAAAAATGTATCTTTGCAAAATTCGTTATTCTTGAATATCCATTAAGAAAATTTTTGAGGCCATTAAGCCATTATTTATAAAAATTATTTAACAAAAACTAAGTCAACTAGAGGTTTGAATTTAAAAGCATTATGTGTGGGTTGCAGATAATCCATATAAATACGAGCATTGGTACGTTCTGAGTATGATATAGGACGTATCATAGACACCCTTCTTTTGAATAGACAAATAGTATGCAATTAAGATAAGACGGAGATTGGCCGATCCGCCATCATAAAAGGACGAATTTCCCGATGTGTATATAATCTAAACTCATCTCTAATATTTTTGTGGCACTTGTGTAATTTGAAATTTAAAAAAAACGTCTTGAACTATTTTATTGATATGTGCAAGTGATTGCTTAATCGTATTTGTAAAACGGTTACTGAAGGCATTGAATATTTTCTTTTGTAATTGTAATATCCGCAATTTTCCTTTTTCCGGTATTTTCATTTTTGGTGTATTTTGTTTTTCATTTTTAGTGACTCGCTTGTAACCGTATTGGTATTTTGAGAATATTTAATACTGGACTTTTTGTCATCTGAGATTGTTGACTTGTTCTACTCAATTCCGTGTTTTATGTCATTCCGTCGCTATTTCGTTCGATTCTCGTATTTGTTGTTCGGAACCACCGTTTCGGGATTGCCGCAGATCCATATCATATTTTTATGCAGGTTGTAAGCTTTCGTTTGTTGTTTCGATCATGTATCGTGTATTTTGGATGTTTTGGGCCGTTTTATAATTTCCCAAAGTTGTGGGGCGATTACTAATATTGTTGTTTTCCGAACCTTTGGGTAGTCAGAATCGTGTTTTTTTAGCGCTTTAGTTCTGACTCGAACTTGTCGTTCGTGTGTCTTCTTCGGTCCGTTGTTTGGTGTCCGGTACGCGTTGTTTTCATCAGAGGTAGAATTCACCGTTTTCCATCTTTGGGTGCTGCCTATACTACTGTCTGCACTCGTTAGCGCGTGCTAACTTTGTTGTGTAGCGCACGCTAATGTCGTGGTGTAGCGCACGCTACATTCGTTTGGTAGCGCACGCTAATGACTCGACTACAGCAGTGGCTGTAGGCTGTTTCTGTTCTCTGGACGAGCAGCTTAGCGCACGCTAAATATGTATATTAGCGCACGCTTTGGCCGATGCGTAGCGCACGCTAGGTGTGTCTCAGCGCGCGCTAATTCGGTATTCTAGACTGGGCAGAATGTTCCGAGACTTGGGATGGCGAACAGGTAGCGCACGCTATAGCTCGATAGCGCGCGCTATCGAGGTAGTGTAAGCGCACGCTATTTTTCTGATAGCGCACGCTAACGGGTCAGAACCGCAAGTTCTGGACCAGTTTTAGCTTGTTAGCGCGCGCTAACCGTGAGCCGTTAGCGCATGTTAAACCATCTAGTTACATATACCCGAGAGTTGACCCAGATTCGTCCATTTTTACTCATTTCATCTCCTTCTCCGACTTAATGCCATCATCTTTCTTGAGTTCTTGCTGTAGATTAACAACATCTACTTGTGTTCTTCATCTGTAATCCAAGGTAAGCTCCTACAACCCTATTTTTGGGAAATTTGAGGGTTTTCGAGTTTTTATCCGGTTCATTCTGTATTTTTGATTAATCCATGATGTATATGATTAATCTTGGTGGTATTCTTATTTCCCTACGAGTTCATGGTAAGTTTCGCGGTATTTATGAAATTGAGAGGGTTCGGTTGCGATCCGCCCTCGTTGTTATTTTTGTACGAACTTACATGAATCGTAGGTGGGCTTCTGGGTGTATTCCATTTCCATAATCGTTTAGAAATGGTTGTGATTGTATTCTTCGAATCGTTAGGTTCGGGTTTGTCGGTTCCTAGCTATCGTGGTTGTTTCTCCGCTCCGTCCGTTTCATCGTTAATTACTCAAGACAAGTTTTCTTGGAAACCTTTATGCTTAACATGAAATGATGATGTATAATATGTGTGTGCTTTGCTCACTCCGGGAGGGTCCGACGGGGCCTCGGGAGAATCCGTGACTTCACTTCGGATTCACGAGCTTGTTCGCTAGCCAGTTCGGGAGGGTCCTTATAGGCCTCGAATGGGATCAGTGGTTTCGCCCCGATCCTAGGCGATGCCTGTGCGTGATTTGTTTTCTGATTATGGCCAGTTCGGGAGGGTCCTTAGAGGCCTCGAATAGGACCAGTGGTTTCGCCCCGGTCTTAGGCAAATTGATTTGACTGTTTGTTTTCCGGGAAAAGACATGTTTGGTTCTGGATTTTGAAATGACTTGATGCATGTACTATGAAATGTGTAAGCGAATGGTTTGCCTTGATTACTTGTACTAGCGTAATTGCTAACCCCTTTAGGGACCCGTTTTGGGAAAATTCTTGTTATGAATTTCAAGTGGTGTTCAGCCGGTCTAGTGGGCATTGGAGCAGTACGAGGATGCTGACCGGGGATGTTGACGTTTGCAATGGAGTTCCTTTATTTCCGTTATCCATTTTGATGTGTTTGTTTTCCAAACTTGTGAACTTATAGATAGTACTCGCGAGTACTTAGGCACTTTTGAATTGGGACATGTTTTGTATTTTATTGTAATTGCGAATTTGAGTGATGACCTGTTTATCAGTTGTACCGGGTGATTTCATCTGATTATTGTTGTGGTGTTGTGTGTTTCTCGCTAACCGAGATGGTTAGATGAGCGGTATTGTTTATTTAGCTTGGTAGATCCCACGTAGCGGTCCACGGCGCTGTAATATACCCTGAATATCTTGGGGGTGTTACAAAAATTGGTATCAGAGAACTAGGTTTATGGATACATAGGCTTATCGGTTATTTGGGTCTAGTTGTGTTTTATTTTGCATATCGTCATCACACCGCCAGCGTCTCGGTACTCCCAGTGTTCGTAAGTTTTCTTACTCGATTCTTTTGCATTCTCGTATCGTACTTCCGTTTCTTGTATTGTGATTGTTTTCTCTCGTACTTATCATCGAGTTGCTTTTGCTAACTCTTATCTCTAGTATGGATGCTGGAAGAGGTCGAGGTCGTGGTCGTTGATACGGCCGGGGACATGGGTCAGCCAGTAGGGCGGCCACGTCGCACTCTTCTGGATCCAGTAGTACTGATGGCCGTCAGATCCATACTGCTACTCAAGATGGCGCCGACCTCGGTGTTGCAGTTATAATGCAACAGATGGTGAACTAAATGGCTGCCATAGCCTAGACGGTTCAAAACCCAACTCCGGCTCATGTTGCTCAGGATGGGGCGGATCGTTTGCTTTAGGATGTCACCAAGATGCATCCTTCTCAGTTTTCTAGGGCTTCAGACCCGATTGGCTGGGAGGGGTGGATCAAATAGATGTCCAAGGTCTTTACTGCCACTAATTATCCTGAGGATCGCAAGGTCCCAATCGCCCAGTATTTTCTCACTGGGGATGCTGCTGATTGGTGGGAGGCTATTTGGCCTCAGGATCATGTTGCTTCTTGGGCCGAGTTCAGAGACCTTATGGATGCGGAGTACTTTCCGTGGCCGGTTCGTCAGGTGCGGATTCATGCTTTTTATGATGCTCAACCTCGAGATATTCCGATTTCTCAGGCCATTACAGACTTCAAACAGGAATTGGGCTACGTGAAGGCCCAGGTTAAGGAAGAGGATGACAAGATCTGCCACTTCTCTAGGTGAATGAAACTGGGGATTCGTGAATACATGTCTAGATTCGCCTGCACCACCTTAAAGGACTATAAGGGTAGAGCTCTTGCTTATGATATTTCCTTGATGGCCAGTGAGGCGACTCGAGAAAGTAAGAAACAGAAATCCGTCGGTAGCTTTTCGGGTCAAAAGGGTGGAGTTCAGCAGAAGTCACAGTCTGCTAGTTTTCCTACGGGCGGTTCAGCTCGTTTTTCTGGGGGCTTTCGGGGTACCACCAGTGCCTCCACTCGTGATGTCAGATGTTATAACTATGGTAAGACGGGCCATATAAACCGAGAGTGTCGTCGTCCGCCGTTAACTTGTCATACTTGTGGTCAGTCGGGCCACAAGGCTTCTTTTTGTGAGCGTTTAGGGCAAACTCTTGCTGCCCATGCTTCTTTTCCAGCGCCTAAGGAGCCGAGTGTGAACCAAGGGTCGTTTGCTCCACCACCTCCGCAGAGTGCCAGCCGAAGGAGAGGTCGGGGCCAACCTGCTAGAGGAGGACCTTCTAGTGTCGGCTCCGCTCATCCGCTTGTTTATGAGATGAGAAGGGTCTATGATCTAGTTGCTACCGTGGCCACAGGTACCGTTCATATTCATTCTCATCCTGTCAGTGTGCTTTTCGATTCTAGTGCTACACATTCATTCATCTCTCTGGAGTGTGTGCGCCGTTTAAGTCTCGACTGCTTGTCATCTTATGATCCTTTCATCATTAGACTTCCTATCGGTGATAGGATCGCTGGTGATCGAGAGATCCGAGACTGTTCTGTGGTTATTTGTGAGAGGGCTTGACTCTCTAATTTTATTGTTGTGAATATTAAGGGTGAGGATTTGATGCTGTGGGATGATTGGCTCGAGCGGCATGGTGCGATCATGAACTACCGTATGAGAATCATCACCATGTTAGTTGAGGACGACCCCGAGCATTCTTTCGCGGGGCAAAAGAGGGAAACCAGAAGTTCGTAATTAACGCCTTGAAGGCGATGAGACTCCTTCAAAAGGGGTGTACTGGTTATTGGTGTTACGCCTTGAAGGCGGAGGATGGTGGGGTCGAGTTTTCATCGATTCCAGTCATTAATGAGTTCCCTGATGTTTTTCATTGATGGTTCACCGCGTTTATGTATCGACTATTGCGAGCTGAACAAGGTGACCATAAAGAACAAGTATCCCTTGCCAAGGATTTATGACTTGTTTGATCAGTTGCAGGGAGCTGCGGTATTCCCGAAGATTTATTTGAGGTCGGGGTACTATCAGCTTCCGGTGAAGGAGTCCGATGTTCCGAAAACATCTTTTCGGACGAGATACGAACATTATGAGTTTGTGGTTATGCCCTTCGGGCTAACTATCGCGCCGGCAGTGTTCATGCAGTTGATGAACAAGGTTTTCATCGTGTATTTGGACAAGTGTGTCGTCGTCTTCATTGACGATATCCTTATCTATTCGAAAAATAGGGAGAAGCATGCACATCATCAGCGTGTGGTGTTAGACATTTTAAGGACCGAGTGACTCTATGCGATATTCTCGAAATGAGAGTTCTGGCTGAAGGAAGTGATGTTTTTGGGTCACGTGATTTTAGCCGAGGGGGTCCGTGTGGATCCACATAAGATTGAGGCAGTGCTGGATTGGGCACCGCCTATGAATGTGAAGGAGGTCCGTAGTTTCTTGAGTTTGGATGGCTACTATTCATTGAGGGGTTCTCGAAACAGGCTCGGACACTTACACAATTGCTTTAGAAGTCTGAGAAGTTCGCCTGGAATGACGAAAGGCAGTCGAGTTTTGAGGAGCTGAAGAGGTGGTTGACTTCAGTCCCGATTCTGGCATTGTCGTGTGGCAACAAGGGTTTTGCTATTTATAGCGATGCTTCGGGTCAGGGTCTTGGGTGCGTGATGATGCAGCACGACAAGACTATTGTGTTTGCATTGAGACAGTTGAGGCCGTATGAGCTCAACTACCCTACTCATGATTTGGAGCTAGCGGCAGTTGTTTTTGCGCTAAAAATTTGGCATCATTATCTCTTTGGCTCTGCATGTCATATTTAAACTGATCATAAAAGTCTGAAGTATATATTCACTCAGCGGGAGTTGAATATGTGGCAGAGGAGGTGGTTGGAATTGATTAAGGATTATGACCTCGAGATCCTTTATCATCCGGGCAAGGCGAACGTCGTGGCGGATGCCTTGATTCAGAAACCGGTTACGTTGCGAACGCTTGATATACTTACATCTCAATCTGAGCTTCAGCGTTATTTGATCGAGTTGAGTGTTGAGATTTTGTTGCCAGGAGCTGCCGGACAACTTTGTGCTTTAGAAATTTCGCCGTTGCTAAATGATGAAATTAAACTGAAGCAGTTGGAGGATCCTATGATTTCGCAAATCCGAGAGAATGTTCTTAAGATAAAGTCTCCTGGGTTCGTGATTCACGAGGATGGTGTGTTCAGATTCCAAAGTCGTCTTTGTGTACCGAACAACTTGGAATTGAGGCAGAGTATTTTACGTGAGGCCCATGCTACGCCTTACTCAGTTCATCCTGGTTCGAGTAAGATGTACAAGGATCTAAGGAGGAACTTTTGGTGGAACGATATGAAGGAGGAGGTTGCGCAATTTGTAGCGATATGTTTGACTTGTTAATAGGTCAAAATCGAGCATTAGCGGCCAACCGGGTTGTTGCGGTCGCTTCCCATTCTGGAATGGAAATCGGAAGATATTTCGATGGACTTCATCACGAGCTTGTCGAGATCGAAGTCTGGTATGAATATGGTTTGGGTGATCGTGGATCGTATGACCAATTCGGCACACTTTTTGGGCATCAAGGATATTTGGGGTCCGAAAAGGTTGGCTCGTGTATTTATTGCGCAGATTGTGAGGCTTCACGTTACTCCGAAGTCTATTATTTTGAATCGTGACGGCCGTTTTGTATCGCATTTTTGGCAGGCGGTACATAAGGCATTGGGTACTCGGTTGCATTTAAGTACTTCTTTTCATCCTCAGACGGATGGGCAGTCGGAGCGCACTATCCAGACATTTGAGGATATGCTGCATGCTTGTGCTCTCGATTGGAGAAGTGATTGGGAGGAGCATTTGCCGTTGATCGAGTTCATGTACAATAATAGTTGGCACGCATCGATTCAGATGTCACCGTATGAGGCGCTTTAGGGGCGGCGATGTCGATCGCCGATTTGTTGGAACAAGGCGTACGATTTAGTCGGGACCGAATCGGATATCTCCTTAGAGACGAGGAAGAAGGTGGAATTGATTCGGGAAAGGATTTGACTGCTTAGAGTCGATAGAAAGCCTATGCCGATCTTTGTCATCGACCTTTGGAATTCGAGGTGGGAGACCAGTTTTGCTAAAGGTGTCGCCGACGAAGGGAGTTTTCCATTTCGGGAAGAAGGGAAAGTTGAGTTCGAGGTTTATTGGGCCCTTTGAGATCCTAGAGAGGGTCGGTGAGTTGGCGTATCGTTTGGCGTTGCCTCCGTCTTCAAGCAATGTCCATAGCATTTTCCATCTTTCCCAACTGAGGAAATATGTTCCGGATCCTAGTCATGTCATCGACTATGGTGAGATCGATATCACTGAAGATATTACCTTCGAGGAGCGTCCCTAAAGATTTCGGAGCACCGTGAGAAGCGACTGAGGCATAAAACCATTCCTTTGGGCAAGGTGCCGTGGTCGAGGCATGATGTCGAGGAGGCAACTTGGGAAACCAAGGATAGCTTGTGTGATAGGTACCCCGAGCTGTTTGTTTCTTAAGTTTCGGGATGAAACTTATTTTTAGAGGGGGAGAATGTAATATCCGCAATTTTCCTTTTTCTGGTATTTTCATTTTGGTGTATTTTTTTCGTTTAATGACTCGCTTGCAACCGTATTGATATTTTGAGAATATCTAATACTGGACTTTTTGTCATCCGATATTGTTTCGTACTTGTTCAACTCAATTCCGTGTTTTATGTCATTCCGTCGCTATTTCGTTCGATTCTAGTAATCATTGTTTGGAACTACCGTTTCGGGGTTGCCGCAGATCCATCTCACATTTTTACGCAGGTTGTGAACTTTCGTTTGTTGTTTCGATCATTTATCATGTATTTTGGATGTTTTGGGCCGTTTTGTAATTTCCCAAGTTATGGGGCGATTACTAACATTGTTGTTTTACGAACCTTTGGGTAGTCGGAATCGTGTTTTTTAGCACTTTAGTTCTGACTCAAACTTGTCGTTCGTGTGTTTTCTTCGGTCCGTTGTTTGGTGTCGGGTGCATGTTGTTTTCATCAGAGGTAGAATTCGCCGTTTTCCATCTTTGGGTGCTGCCTGTACTACTGTCTGCACTAGTTAGCGTGCGCTAACTTTGTTGTGTAGCGCACGCTAATGTCGTGGTGTAGCGCACGCTATATTCGTTTGGTAGCGCGCGCTAATGACTCGAGTATAGCAGTGGCAGTAGGTTGTTTCTGTTCTCTAGACGAGCAGCTTAGAGCACGCTAAATATGTATATTAGCGCACGCTATGGCCGATGCGCAGTACACGCTAGGTGTGTCTCAGCGCACGCTAATTCGGTATTCCAGACTGGGCAGAATGTTCCGGGACTCGGGATGGCGAACAGGTAGCGCACGCTATAGATCGATAGCGTGCGCTATCGAGGGAGTGTTAGCGCACGCTATTTTTCCAGTAGCGCATGCTAACGGGTCAGAACCGCAAGTTCCGGACCAGTTTTGGCTTGTTAGCGCGCGCTAACCATGAGCCGTTAGCGCATGTTAAACCATATGGTTACATATACCCGAGAGTTGACCCAGATTCGTCCATTTTTACTAATTTCATCTCCTTCTTCGACTTTGGGCGATTTTGGGCGATTCCAGGTGATTCGAAGTTTTGTAACTCCAAGCCATCATCTTTCTTGATTTTTTGGTGTAGATTAATAACATTTACTTATGTTCTTCGTCTTTAATCCAAGGTAATATCCTAGAACCCTATTTTTGGGAAATTTGGGGGTTTTCGAGTTTTGTCCAATTCGTTCCGTATTGTTGATTAATCCATGATGTATATGATTAATCTTGGTGGTATTGTTATTTTCCCTACGAGTTCATGGTAAGTTTGGTGGTATTTGTGAAATCGAGAGGGTTCGGTTGCGATCCGCCCTCGTTGTTATTTTTACGAACTTACATGAATCGCATGTGGGTTTCCGGGTGTATTCCGTTTCCGTAATCGTTTAGAAATGTCTGTGATTGTATTCTTTGAATCGTTAGGTTCGGGTTTGTCGGTTCCTAGCGATCGTGGTTGTTTCTCCGTTTTGTCCGTTTCGTTGTTAATTACTCTAGGCAAGTATTCTTGGAAACCGTTATGATTAAGATGGAATGGTGATGTATAATATATGTGTGCTTTGCTCACTCCGGGAGGGTCCGACGGGGCCTCGGGGGAATCCTTGACTTCACTCCGGATTCACGAGCTTATTCGCTAGCCAGTTCGGGACGGTCCTTAGAGGCCTCGAATGGGATCAGTGGTTTCACCCCGGTCCTAGGCGATTCTTGTACGTGATTTATTTTCTGATTATGTCCAGTTCGGGAGGGTCCTTAGAGGCCTCGAATGGGATCAGTGGTTTTCGCCGTGGTCCTAGGCAAATTGATTTGACTATTTGTTTTCCCGGAAAAGACATGTTTGGTTTTGGATTTTGAAATGACTTGATGCATGTACTATGAAATGTATAAGCGAATGGTTTGCCTTGATTACTTGTACTAGTATAATTGCTAACCCCTTTGGGGACCCGTTTTGGGGAAATTCTTGTTATGAATTTCAGGTGGTGTTCAGCCGGTCGAGCGGGCATTGGAGCAGTACGAGGATGCTGGCCGGGGATGTTAACGTGTGCAATGGAGTCGCTTTATTTCTGTTGTCCATTTTGATGTGATTATTTTCCAAACTTGTGAACTTATAGATAGTACTCGCGAGTACTTGGACACTTTTGAATTTGGACATGTTTTGTATGTTAATTCTTAATTGTGAATTTGAGTGATAACCTGTTTATCGGTTGTACCGGGTGATTTCATCTTATTATTGTTGTGGTGTTGTGTGTTTCTCACTAACCGAGATGGTTAGATGAGTGGTATTGTTTATTTAGCCTGGTGGATTCCACGTAGGGGCCCACGACGCTGTAATATACCCTGAATATCTTGGGGGTGTTACAATAATGCTGTCATAAAAAGAACTTTAAATACTTTTGGGGTAATTTTAAATAAAACTTAGATTGAATTTTCAGTCTGGTGTGCCTACTTGGGTCCCACAACGAGGTATCCATACGAATATTTTGAAGGTGTTACAAAATATATAAAAAATTGGAAACATAAATTCTTGTGATAATTAGCTAATTTACTTTTTTGAAAAGGTTTGAGCATTTTGAGAATATAAATAAAGCTTTATACATGCCCTCTCGTCATTTTTTTTATTTTACGAAGTGAATGACATAAATGCTCTAAAACAAATGATTTTGACGATGTTAATTTTTTCATATATATAAATATAAAATTAACTTTTTGTTGTAATATGGCCCAACTAATGGGAACATTCTTCAATAATTATGATGAGATATTTTGAAACTTAAGTCATATATTAGTATCATAGGGGAAACATAAGTAAGTGAAATATCATGGACTAGTGATATTAGTTTTTTTGGCGCTCGAGCGTTTGATTTGAGTGATGATATTCATGGTAACTTTTAAGGATGGAAGCATAGTATCAAGCATGCTAGTGTAGTGATATAGTGTACATATAAGTTTAGATTAGAATATATCTCACTTGAAGTTTTGGAGAAATGATAAGGTGAAGTGCTATGAATTTTGAGAGATAAAGTATATTTAGTGACTATTGTGAAGGACAAGTTGATAATGACAATTGATATAACAGAATCAGATGTTCTAAAGCAGTATTTGTTAAAACTATAATTTTATTTTATATTTATTTCAAGTTTTCAAATGAGTATTTTCTTTACGAATTTTAGCCATTTTTTTTTGAATGTATGAACTTGAACATTGGGATCAAATAACACAAGTTTGGTCGTTACAATATCTGAACCTTGTGTATTGAATAAACACGTGATGATTTTTAAAACAAAATAATGTTCGATAGTTTACGTGAAAAGGATAATATTTTGATATTTTGAACAAAAAAAGATGGTGTTTGTAAATTTTAGATAAAATGTGTCACGGGATACCCTTTTATTGCAAGATATTGTGATAGAAAATGTTTATGGTATTTAAATTTTTACATCGTGTCACGAACAAAATATATTTATAGCAAACCTATTTTCGAACATTGTATTGTACAACGTAAAATTTACAATATCTTAAAAGAAATTATTTTTCTTAATATCACGCAAATTCGATTGAGAAAACAAAAATCTCTCTTATTTTTGAAAATTTACTTTTGAATGTTTTTGGGACCACACATATTATTAATATTTTAAGTTATGACTATGTTATGGCATTCATGCTAATCTTTTAACGAATAATTCTTTTAAATGTGATCATATTATATTGATTAAGAACATTGATAATTGAGAAATTCCTGATTTATCGAATGTCAATGATGATCGAGAAAAGTACACACTAGTGTATTCATAAAGAAAATTAGAATGATGTTGTACTAAATGATACTAGATTTTTGAGTCATTATGGGTTTAGCATGAGTAAGGAAAATACTTAATACGAATTAAAATACGGTACCATGTGAATTCAGTAATTTCATAGTCCTTATGGTGCTGGCGAGAGTGCGGGGAAGTGTACGCCGGTGCTGCAGGCATGGTCAAGGTGTTGCTCCTGTCAGGCTTCTAAGCAAATGAAATTTGAAATTGTGAATCCCACACGCGAATGAGAATCTTCTGAGATTGGATATCGAGTTTTGAATGAACGTGGGATCATATGGTGGCGCCAAAGGTTCTTAATAATAATTTACTAGTCTTGCTACAAATTAGTTTTATGAAATCGTGCAGTGGCCGAGCACCGCCGGCCAGGCTGGCTAGCACTATTTTGGAGCACTATTGGCCGGTATCGCCGTTTAGAGATAGAGTTGTGAAACTCTTTCGCACTGCGGAAGCGATTTAAATAAGAGCGCAGAAAATAAATCGACACATGATTTATAGAGGTTCGGCCAAACGTGCCTACGTCCTCTCTCGGTATCTTTTTATATAGGCTAAAGATAAACCTTTGCACCTCTCTTCTATCGGTTGAGGGATAACCGTTACAGACTTGCCTTCTATTGGTCCTAGTAAACCGTTCAATCACTTGTTTTTATGTCGGTCCAAGTTAAATCATTTTCCTTTTCTATTGGACAAGGAATCAACCAATCTAGCTTTCTATGGGTACTAGATAAACCTAACGTAGATATCGATTGTGATTCTAATAATGCCGGATCCTTGATCCTAATAACACCGAATCCAATTGTCTCCTTTCTTTTACCTCTCGTGTATGTGTTGAATATATAAACACTCAAACTATCAATATAAGCACAATTACAACAACAAGAATGTGTATAACAATATATGATCACTGAATCGTTTGCTTTGCGCTGTTGTAGGATGAATACCATTAGAAATGGTACTTATAGGCAGTTCTCTTCCAACTATCCGTTAGCCTATGAAGCCTGTATTACGTACGTTATTGGCATCTCATTACGTACGTTAGCTTTGTTACGTACGCTAGCACATCTTCGTTACGTACGTTAACCTCTTTGCAGTTAAGTCCAGTAGCTTCGTTTCTTCTGTTACGTACGTTATATCTTAATGTTACGTACGTTAACAATTGTCAACATATCCGTTGCTTGCTGATGTAAGCCATGACATCATCTCCAACGTTCTTTTTGTTTGAATTCTGAAACACTTCTTTACATATGTTAAGCCTATTGTGTCACGTACGTTATACTTGATCTGTTACGTACGTATGCTCTGTTCGTTACGTACGTTAAGCATGGTCAGGTAACTTCTTTCTTGTCTGATCAGGTAGGTTCGACTCGCCTGATATGCGGTAGGTTGGACTCATCTAATCTGCAGGTAGCTTTTTCGGATTGCGCGACTTTTTGTGTCTTTGACTCCTTTGTTGTTTTATTTCGCTTCTTTATTATTTTGCTTTGTTTAGCAACTTAATCATCAAAACTCTATTAATGA
Organism: Orobanche coerulescens; assembly: GCA_033398695.1. NCBI lineage: Eukaryota > Viridiplantae > Streptophyta > Magnoliopsida > Lamiales > Orobanchaceae > Orobanche > Orobanche coerulescens. The sequence continues at coordinate 134,700,312 of CM065816.1, read as the reverse complement.
ATTTATGGAATAAAATATTCCAACAATCTCCCCCTTTTTTATGATTACAAAACAACACCCTTTGAATGGATAAAATCTGCAAAAATAAAATATATGTATATTTGTACGAATCAAAGTTGTCGGCTTTGATCGTTTCGTTAGTTCTCCCAATTTTTTCTTTTTATCCTTTTCGACTTCTTCGATGTCAGTTTTCAACTTCTTTGTTTCTATTTTTTTCGACTTCTTCGAATGTTTCGGGATTTCATGTTTTTTTACTTTTCTTCATCTTTTCTTTTCTCCCCCTTTTTGCGTTTTATTTTTCTCGTCATTCTTCCATGACGTTTTTTTCTCATTCATATCTTTTCTCCCCCTATTTGTTATCAGCAAAAAAGTGTAAATAAATGAATAATAAATACCACTTGATGTATAAAAATATGCATGATAGGGTATAACTCCCACTGACAAAAATCTCCCCTTTAAAAATAATACCCCCCCTGAGTAAAGTATTTATTGATGAAATTTAATTTTTGGGGATCCAACTGATAGTTGGTTTTTCTTTCGAAACGTAGACGATATTCGGAGTAAAAGTTCCTTTTGGAATCCAAATATTTTTGATTTTAATCGTCCGTTTTGGGCTTTTACATTTTGAAATATGATGCCCAATTTTTAAATATTATTCACATCGGGGTATATTGAAATTTAAGGATTTGTTTTTCAAATATGGTTTGAATCATAACCCGTGTTTGTTTAAAGTAAATTTTTGAACCGAGAGCATTTGTTCAAATTTTTCATTTCCACACGAAAATTTCTTCGTTAAATTTTTAAGCTCAGTTTGAACTTTCAAAATATCATCCTTTAAAATAGTTTCATTTTCAACGCAATGAGAATGATCGGTTTCAACAAATTTCTCTTTTTCAAGAATTTTGAAATTTTCAAATTCCAATGATTTATTTTATATTTTAAGGATTTAATCTTGGATAAAGCGTTTTGAAAATCGGTATGCATTAATTCGAATGCTTCAAAAAGTTCATCATGAGAATATGTACTTACTTGACTTTCGACGTCGCTATTGTCGAGTGAACTTCGTGCCATGAGTGCGAGGTTATTTTGATTGAGAAAACCTTTGTCCTCGTCTTCGTCACTCCACGTGGCAATCAAAACTTCCTTTTTAGGATTTGTTCGGCAATTCTTCGCGAAGTGACCACAGACTCGGCAGTTGTTGTCAAATTTCTTCATTCTGCCCGAGATGTCTTTTTTTCTCCGGTTTAATAAGTTTTGGAACTTATTAATATTCTTGGTATAATATGCCGTTTCTTCGTCACTTTCGTCCACCGGGATTTTTTCTTTATTTCTCGACATCTTAGCCTTCATGGCTATTGTTCTTTCCTTTGGCTTCGGTTTGGCATTCCGAGATTTTAGGACAATCTAGTAGTTCATAAGTGAACCAACGAGAGCACTAAAATCAAGATTATTTTTATCTTTTTATTTCATTATTGCCGTCACCGTACCGTCCCATTCTCGAGGTAGTGATTGTAGGATCTTTTTAACTTTTTCGCTACTCAAAAGTGGTTGTCCAAAACATGTCAATCCATTTCTGATGACCGAAAATTGGTCGAGCATGATTGTGATAGATTCATCTTCTTTCATTTGGAATATCTCATAATCATGAAGAAGCATGTTGATCTTCGTCTCTTTGACTTGAGACATTCCCTCATGTGTGACTTCAAGCATTTTTCAAATCTCTTTGGCACTGTCACACGAAGATACTCGGTTGTGTTCTTCCGGATTTAAGGCACAGTATAGGAGTTGTGTTGCCTTACAATTGTAATGATCATTTTTCCAATCCGTGTCATCATATTCTTTGAAAGATTTAAGTGTACCATCGGATTTAAGAGGAATATTTGGACCAAGATATATCACTTTCAAAAGCTCGATGTCATACGCTCGGATGATTATTGACATCTTTTTCTTCCACGTCATGAAATTTGATCCGTCAAAGAATGGTGTTCGGTTAAGAGCAAGACCTTCGACTGGAGCAATTTGAAATGCCATTTGGATCGACTCCACGGATGTTAAGCCGCTTATTGGAGGTACCGCTCGGATACCAATTGTTGGAGCACTATTGGTCGGTATCGCCGTTTAGAGATAGAGTTGTGAAACTCTTTCGCGTTTGCGGAAACGATTTAAATAAGAGTGCAGAAAATAAATCGACACAAGATTTATAGAGGTTAGGCCAAATGTGCCTACGTCCTCTCTCGGTATCTTTTTCTATAGGCAACCTCTGCACCTCTCTTCTATCGGTCGAGGGATAACCGTTACAAAATCGCCTTCTGTCGATCCGAGTAAACCGTTCAATCACTTGTCTTTATGTCGGTCCAAGTTAAACCGTTTTCCTTTTCTATTGGACAAGGAATCAACCAATCTAGCTTTCTATGGGTACTAAATAAACCTCACGTAGATATCGATTGTGATTCTAATAATGCCGGATCCTTGATCCTAATAACACCAAATCCAATCATATCCTTTCTTTTACCTCTCGTGTATTTGTTGAATGTATAAAAACTCAAACTATCAATATAAGCACAATTAAAACAACAAAAATGTGTATAACAATATATGATCACTGAATCGTTTGCTTTGCGTTGTTGTAGGATGAATACCATTAGAAATGGTATTTATAGGCATTTCTCTTCCAACTAACTGTTAGCCTCTGAAGCCTGCATTACGTATGTTATTGACATCTCATTACGTATGTTAGCTTTGTTACGTACGTTAGCACATCTTCGTTACGTACGTTAACCTCTTTACAGTTTTGTCCAGTAGCTTCGTTTCTTCTATTATGTACGTTATATCTTTATGTTACGTACGTTAACAATTGTCAACATATCCGTTACTTGATGATGTAAGCCATGACATCATCTCCAATGTTCTTCTTGTTTGAATTCTGAAACACTTCGTTGCGTACGCTAAGCCCATTGTGTTACGTACGTTATACTTGATCTTATGTACGTTATGCTCTGTTCATTACGTACGTTAAGCATGGTCAGGTAACTTCTTTCTTGTCTGATCAGGTAGGTTCGACTTGTCTGATCTGCAGGTAGGTTGGACTCGTCTGATCTGCAGGTAGCTTTTCCGGATTGCGCGACTTTTTGTGTCTTTGACTCCTTCGTTGTTTTGTTTCGCTTCTTTGTTGTTTTACTTTGTTTAGCAACTTTAATAATCAAAACTCTATTAATGAATGTATGGAATAAAATATTACAATACACTACCCGACATCCACGTGCGTAATGGGTGGGTCAACTGTCGGGCGCGCCCGATAGGCTCGGTATTCAACAAGCGAGCGCCGCGAATCCCAGCGGACCAAAGACATTTCTGATGCGAAAGTTAACTGACTAGCATTATTCGACCTTATAAATACCTGCCTTAAGGAGTGTTATTTTACATCCTAATTTTATTATAATGCAACAAGATACACCTCTTCGACCCTATGTCTTTACATTTCAGTTTTCTTATTTTTAAGCCCGTCAAAGAAACGAAAATCCAAGCGAGTCAAACCACTTTTTCCAGAAGAGTAGAAATAATGTGTCTGACGAAAGTCCCCACTGAACCTTCATAAGTTCATTTTGAAATATATTTCTCACATATTGTGCATAAAAAGCATTACTAAACAATTAACTTTTGAAACATTTGATTAGAGATCAAGTACTTAGAGAAAATGAACTATTACGCCATAATTGAATATTCGGAGTATTGAATTATATTTTCAAATATTCAAGGGTGATAATTAAAATTTACTGACTAAGTCGCTTTTAGACGACTACTTTATCTAAATTTGTAAAAGATATAATATTTGAATAAGGACAAGCAATTAAATCAATCGAACTAAAAAACTTTAATGATAATACTAGTAGCATGTCATTAATAGATTATTGAAATTTTATCTAGGTGTTGACTGTCGAATTTTCGAGACTTATTTAGAATCACACCACCAAGCAAACTTACAAGGCAAGTTCGTTCAACTTTCTCGGCCCTAGCATAATTACAATTTTGTGTGTTCATTGTGTATCGATTATGTAATGCCGAATGTGATGCACTGAATGTGTGAATTTGTGTGTTCTTATATGATTTACGTATGAAAAGATGAAAAATTATGCTGTCCCAATGGGGACAAAGAGAAATTTAAAACGGATGTCACCCGAATATTGGGGTGGTAGAAATTGCGCTATCTGAATATTAGGAATAGGTCGCATATGTGCTCTTATATTCACAAATTCATTATACAACCTCAATTCACATAATATAAATTGTATAGACAAGAATACCTGCCTCAGAGATCAACACGCGAATGCCCGACGAACACGGCTCAACCAAACAGCCCCGAAAACCTACAACCTTCGCGAGAAAACAATGCCAACATAATTACTACAAGAATACCGGCTAAATAACGATGGAAAACACATCTAGCATTCGAAGGAAATTCATTGAAACATTTAATCGAACATTAAATGTTAATGGTTCCTCAAGAACATTAAAATCATAAATCGGGTTGAATGAATCGAAAATATGGATATACAATCCGTAGATCATGACCAATAACAGTGTTTAAGAACGATCGATTCATAAAAACTGGATTAGAACGAGATCAAGAATAAAATCCCCAAAAGGTCAACTTTAGGGAAATCCAGAAAAATACCTCGATCCAACAAAGAACAATGGATTAGAGGATGTTATAATCACTTAGGACTCTTCAAAACACCTTGGATGGAGCGGAAATCGACCAAGGAACCCAACCCTAGGCACTCTCGCCTCACACGACGCGAAGGAGGAAGAAATGAGGGAAAAATTGAGAAGAATAAACTACTGTCCAGTTTATATACTGGACACCTTAGAGCGTGATAATCATCCAAATTAGTGTGCGCTATCTGTAATACCCGAGATTTTCATTCTGGTTAATTTGAAATCTTTTCAAATTAGATCGGAAATTTCTCAGTTGTCGAGCATTGGTATTATTTATCGACGACTGATTTTATGCTTATCGCCATATATGGTGATTTGTTATATGTTGTTTTCATTTCGGATCGATGATGTTGTCCACGAGCATTTTATCGTGTTTGTTTCGTGCATTTTTGGAAATCGAGTCAGAGGACCATGGCAGCTGGGCACTGGCCGGGCAGGTGCGGCAGGAACCGGCATAGCGCACGCTACTGTCGGAAGGCAGCGCACGCTAATCGGCAGGATCCGGCATAGCGCACGCTACTGTCGGCTACTGCGCGCGCTAACTCGGCAGGCATAGCGCACGCTATTCGGCCACCCAGCACACGCTACCTAGCTGGGCAGAGAGGTTTTTAAGGTTCTGGACCCCGTAAGGATTGGAAAGTAGCGCATGCAACTGTCGGTCATTGCGCGCGCTAACTCGGAAGGCATAGAGCACGCTACTCGGCCGCTCAGCGCATGCTACTTGGCCGAGCACACTAGTCCAGGATGTTCTGGATGGGTTGACTGGCGCGCGATGGTGGGTCCCGGCCGAAGGTTCTGGACCAAGGCCGGCCCGTTAGCGCACGCTACCCGAAATCCCTTGCGCACGCTAATGTGCGTCTGTATATATATATATATATATATATACCCACCAATCGAGTTTCACTCATTTTTTCCCATTTCTCCCCCGTTGCTTCCGCAGCCAAGACTTGGAGAACTTGTAGAGATGTTGCTAAACTATTAATTCAGGAAGTCCTAGAGTTCCTAACATCGATTAATCATCTTATAATCTTCTCTGATCGATCGAATCAAGGTATGATTTCCTAAAAATCTAGTTTGGAGATTTCAATTGATTTCGTTCATTCAGTCCAAATTAGCGTAGAATAGCGATGGATTATCAAAAGATTCAGTTGTATTCTGTCAATTACATCATTTTTCCACGGTTCTATCATTACCGATTCGTCGTTTAATTGAGTTCTCAATTGACGCCTTCAAGGTGTCCGGGAAAATGCCGCAGAGGGAGATTCAGTCGTTTTACGATGTTTTTCCTCGTGTGATTGATTGTTTAATTGATGATAGGATATTAGAAACGAATTCCCTGCGAAGAGCTGGTGTTGAACTCTTATGATTGTCGTTTTCATCGGAGTTCCAGAATTTTCCGATCGGCCGTATTCTTCATAGTATTCGCGAAAGATTACCAAGGCAAGTACCTTGATATACCCCTAATCATTGTTTCCCCAATTAGAATCAAGCTTCGGAAGATAAGAAGACTTGAATCATGAGTAAACTTCAGAGCGAGTCTGTAACACCCCAGAATATGACCGGGAATGTCACACGCCGTAGACCCTTATCGCAAAGATCTACCAGGCTAAACTCCAAAAAACTACTCGATGATTGACCAACCGGGGTCAAAATTAAATAGAAAACAGACCGACAAGGTCATAAACCAATTCAGAAACTAACGACATTCATATTACAATGACTACAATAAACTTGAGCATAGAAAAGAATGACAACTCAATTTAATAAATGATAACTACACCCATGCAAGGGTGGATACTCGAACGACAAAGAAATACCGACCAAAATGATACAAAAGAAAAGACTCTGACTCTGGTGTGATTAGCATCGTCGTCTTCCATCTCCTTCCAAGCCAATCCCGTGACTGCTCCCGATTGCCAAAACTCGAGCGCATAACAGGCACCCACCCCGAAAACTCGGGGGTTAGCAAACTGGAATTTTGCTAGTGCAAGTACATAATATACAAGATATACGAACAGTAACAACATAAAATCCAACCGCCGTGAAGCCTTAACATAAACCATACATTCCCATAATCAACACAGAGTAACACTCGCATACACAAGGTGAAAGATAATCACATAGCCATATTCTCTTTACGAAACATAACATCAATAAAATTTTAACCAAGCCCAAGGAGTCAGGAAAGTCCCTTTTGGATAAAAGAAAAAAAACGTTTTGATAAGGTAGTTTGCAAACGTTATTGTTGACTCGGGCCGTCTGGGGGTTTTTAAAATCGAAAGGGAATACTTTTGGAAATAATTTCAAAAACTCTCGGGTCCTTGACCCGACGTATGGAAAACGATTACACAAAAACCAGGTCAACTTATTTGGGGTTCTCGACCCAATTTATAGAACACCGTCACAAACGAAATCATTACAACATCTCACAGGGTTCTCAACCCATTCCAAATAACATCATCATGAAATCAATCATCTCAACATTCCACAGGGTCCTCGACCCAAAACACAGAATAGCACCACAATACAATCAAAGGTACAAAACTCTCATTCGACATATCCTGCTCAAGACCCCCGATTAATTAACCCTGAGATTTCACAAACCTCCGTGGTTAACTAACCCCGATACCAACGCTTTAAAAACAATTTGAAACAAGCTTTCAAAAACATGAATTGCATGTCTGTATCAAGACAAATATTAAAAAGTGAGTTGAAAGAATTTGAGATACGAACATCGTTCAGAACGGGTCTTAGCTATCACTCGAACACCGTAACCAATAAGCTGCGGGCGCCTCCACTGCACACCTGTGCACCGGCATTCACTCCACTATGTCGGCCGCTCCTTGAACATGTCACTGCGCCGGCGATCACTCCCGCAAGAGCCGCCCCTTGACACACGCATTATGTAACACCGGCGTTCACCACCCATATGGAGCCGCACATTGCAGCGTACACCAGGCTGGAGTGCACCGCCCCGCCCTCAGAGGTTCCCGGATATGACGTTTCTCACAACAAGTATCCACATTGTTCAAACATCAAGCACACGGACAAACGTCACAACAATTTTCAACTCGGTACATCAAGTCACACAATTTCTCCGCCAGTCCATATCCACACAAATAAACATTAACACGCACGTTATCAATCAAACTCAATCAACACCGCACATATATCTCTATGTTGCGACTCAACCGAATATATACACATTTATATATATAGATATATATATATATCCTTACTATATTATATGAGTAACTATAGTTCGTCCATCAATCCAAGTTGAGTACATCAATTAATGTTAGAATTCAACACTCGTCGATCACCGGCATAAACATATATATCAATATACGTATATACATACATATATTTAACATGTAACTATATATAAACACATATATATATATATATATATACACATACGTATATATACATCCACATAAACTCATACACTTCGACAACAATGATCTCACGCAGTTACAATTCGTATATCGAGGTACTTGCCTTGGTAATACGACGCGAAGGAGACGACGAAGGAATAGGTTTCGGTCCAAACAATCCTCTCAAATCCGACCCTAACACAATAATGATATACAATCAATCTCAAGATCATGAATACGAAGAAATTACTCCTAGTTCTACCCGTTGGGACAATTTATCGAACACCAAGAGTGCGTAGGGAATTGAAATCGGTTAACGGTGAATTAATGGAATTTCATCCCAACCAAAAACAAGAAAACCAAGGGTCACGAGAGTACTATCAAAATCTAACAACAACATCGGTTAATTCGGATTAAAACACAAGATCACCACCAAACCCTCCCCAAAAATCATACTAGGGTTAAAGGGGTTCTTACCTCTTGAAGATTCAAGCCCTATAATCCGAAGAACACGTGCTAGATCCACAATCCGAGCTACACGATCGAAGGAAGATGAAGAAAAACACACAATCAGAAGGGTAGATGGAGAAGAAATCCCCCTCTCAACCCTCTCTCTCTCGCGCACGGTTGGAGAAAAGGAGGAAATGAGCGAATCTCGCTGAAAACACACAGTTATAGCGCTGACCGCATTGTGTGCCGCGGCTTAGCTAATCTGTGCCGCGGCACAGGGCCAAAAATTGCTCCCAGTGGTCGGCTGACCGCTCGATGTGCCGCGGCTCATTCGGAGTGTGCCGCGGCTCAGACTCGGCATGTGCCGCGGCATCACGGGATCTTGCCGGCACGCAGACGAGAGGTTTTAGCCGGCAGTGCCACACGGTGTGCTGCGCCGGACAAGTGTGCCGCGCATCGACTGTGTGCCGCGGCGCACAATCCTTGTGCCGCGGCACACGGTACAGCCTGCTCGGCCAACAACTGGGTAGTATGTGTGCCGCGGCGCACAATCCTTGTGTCGCGGCTCACACCCCCCCTCGGGTCCCAAAATGACGAAAAAAAAGATCCGGAAAGAGAATAAAAGCAATAGGAATCGATATTTGGGCAACAATAACACGAAATGGAAGTACGGAACCCCAAAACGATCTGAGGTACACAACCAAAGTTGAATAAGGAACAAATTCCCTAAATTTCTAGGAAATTACAAAAACGGCCCAAACATCCGAAAATCACGACACAACGTCGGATTAACCATCCGAAACTCACAACATGCTCTAATCAAGCATACTAACTCATGGAAGTAAGAAAGTGACGGAATCGAACGAGTTTAAGGAGAATCGAATACGCATGAGACAAAATATACCACAAGATGAAATTACGTAAAAGCATCATCGAGACCCGTCTAAGCGGAGAAACTCCAAGAACAAAATAGGTTCAGAATTCCAAAACAGTGCCAAGCGAGTTATCCGAAACGAATATACACTGAAAATAGAAATTATTAAAAATAGAAAACGCGGATATTACATTCTACCCTCCTTAAAACAAGTTTCGTCCCGAAACTTAAAATAGAGAGCGGCGGAACAATCAAGGAAATAACTACTTGCTCAGCCCCGAATCATCACGAGCAAAGCGCGAATGCAAGGTTCCAGAAATACGATGAACTGACCTAGCAAGCATCTGATACGTGAGTCGAGACGATAAAACTGTATGGGAACACGATAAGTTGAGGTGGAGGAGTATGAATTTGGATACCAAAGCTCCCAGAGTGAAGAAAATCACCAAATAGTTCAGACGTCCTGAAAATCATGTTTCGAGCTCAACCAACCGCATCCAAGTTCATAATACATTCGGAAATGTTAATTGCACGCGAGGGAATATTAGCTTCGAACAAAATTTCTGCAAGAATCAAGCTCAGATGTGGAAAGACCACAATAATTCACGGAGTCTAACAACACGGTTCTGAAATTCGTTCGGAGAACGGTAGGCTAAGTACAACAGGGTAGTTTAAAAAATTATCGAGAGGGTCATAGATGAAGTACCAGCAATGAAAGTCACCCAACACTGAAAATACTGTGAAGAGTACGGGTAGTACATTTCCCCACACTAAGAAAACATTTCGATCCCGAACTTAGAACAACAAGAGTTGGAAACATAGAGCAATGAAATGAAGAACGATCAAAGTCACGATTGTTCAAAACAGCAGCGATTAGGACATATTGCAAAATATTCATCCTCCCATGTTAGGTTCTTCAGAAGGAGACATAGGGTTTCGGGACATTCTCCAGTCACTTGCTCTGTTCGCCAATAGGGTAGCATTCTTTGCCAGTTCGGAAATTATCTCACAATGCTTCTCCCGATGACCTTCACACCCGCACCGGTAACAAGTCAAGAGTGGAAAGGGACAATTTACACGAACATGTCCCTGACGATTGTAGTTGAAGCACCCTCCCTTCTTACCGAGAGTCACCGATGCTGGCTTGGGATTCCAAGCGCTCACTCCTGATCGCGAAGACGACGCGTTCGAACGACGTGGGGGTTTAGGAGCCTTAGGCTCTTCGCCGACCAAAAATTTCCCAGATGTCCTCCGTCTCTTGGCTTCGCTCGAGGGCTCGACCACTGAGGAGATTTCATAGGATATCGATTGATCTTGATACTCCTTCACCGTAGCATGAATCGTGGTCGTACGAACCACCTCGCCGCTTCCATTTCCATCATCACGTCTACGTTCGCTGAGGCTCGACATACTAATACGGATAACACCGATCAACAGTATTAGTTTATCAGTCGTACAATATACCATAATTATCAACCCGAGTTTTAGTTAGCATCCTTAGAATAACGGTACTATCGTAAAGCATAAAGTTTTATGAAGTCAATTTCGAGTTCCTCGACGAGGACGGTCATTATATGTATGCACTTAATGAAAACAAATTTTTGAAAAAGAGGGCTAGTCACGTTGCGCCCAAGACTTGTAAACACTGTCTTTGATTTCGGAAGAGGAAGTTTATATAACGACTCTAAAAATTATTTTCGAGTGATGTATAAAAGAAAAAAAAAAGAAATTGAAAATAATTTCGTAACTAATTTGAAATATTTCAAGAATGTTGAGTCCCAAATACCACAATTTTGAAAATCTTTCCTCTTCTTCCAAAATGTTTATTTGAAAGAATTTTCCACCGAGATACGTGACCAATTAACATGACGATATTAAATCATGGCTTTACACAATGTTAGAAAATTTCAAAGCATCACTTTAAAATATTCGTGATACTACAGCGCCGTGGGCCCCGTACCGGAACCCACCAGGCTAAAAATCATTTAAGAAAATGTTCAAAATGCCAAAAAGGTCGATGTCGGTAATATTCTCAAATACTCACAAAAGTCATTTATAAAATATCAAATACCATCATAATAACACAATCAAAACGTGCAAAATCAAAATATCAAAACTCGGTTTGCAAGACACCAAGAGCCATCTCAAAATATTCACGCAGCGGATAAATTGTCATTCGTAAATTCATTCTAATAAAGTACCGAACAGATAAACACGTTCGACTTCCCTGTAATATCCTAAAACGATAATATCACCAACAAGTTCCAATTCCTAGTTCACATTAGGCATATTAGCACAATGTAATCAAATACGTGTATAAGGGGACTTACGATCGGGAGGCTTACCATCACGGATTGCCGGGAGATGATGTCGGAACCACGATACTAATCACAACTCTGATGCGCGTGACTTACACAAGACATGGACTTGACCCAACGGCCTAGGTTTTTCGAAAACCTAAGCTCTGATACCATAAATGTAACACCCCAGAATATGACCGGGAATGTCACACGCCGTAGACCCTTATCGCAAGGATCTACCAGGCTAAACTCCAAAAGACTACTCGATGATTGACCAACCGGGGTCAAAATTAAATAGAAAACAGACCGACAAGGTCATAAACCAATTCAGAAACTAACGACATTCATATTACAATGACTACAATAAACTTGAGCATAGAAAAGAATGACAACTCAATTTATTAAATGATAACTACACCCATGCAAGGGTGGATACTCGAACGACAAAGAAATACCGACCAAAATGATACAAAAGAAAAGACTCTGACTCTGGTGTGATTAGCATCGTCGTCTTCCATCTCCTTCCAAGCCAATCCCGTGACTGCTCCCGAGCTGCCAAAACCTGAGCGCATAACAGGCACCCACCCCCCGAAAACTCGGGGGTTAGCAAACTGGAATTTTGCTAGTGCAAGTACATAATATACAAGATATACGAACAGTAACAACATAAAATCCAACCGCCGTGAAGCCTTAACATAAACCATACATTCCCATAATCAACACAGAGTAACACTCGCATACACAAGGTGAAAGATAATCACATAGCCATATTCTCTTTACGAAACATAACATCAATAAAATTTTAACCAAGCCCAAGGAGTCAGGAAAGTCCCTTTTGGAAAAAGGAAAAAAAACGTTTTGATAAGGTAGTTTGCAAACGTTATTGTTGACTCGGGCCGTCTGGGGGTTTTTAAAATCGAAAGGGAATACTTTTGGAAATAATTTCAAAAACTCTCGGGTCCTTGACCCGACGTATGGAAAACGATTACACAAAAACCAGGTCAACTTATTTGGGGTTCTCGGCCCAATTTATAGAACACCGTCACAAACGAAATCATTACAACATCTCACAGGGTTCTCAACCCATTCCAAATAACATCATCATGAAATCAATCATCTCAACATTCCACAGGGTCCTCGACCCAAAACACAGAATAGCACCACAATACAATCAAAGGTACAAAACTCTCATTCGACATATCCTGCTCAAGACCCCCGATTAATTAACCCTCGGAGATTTCGTCAAACCTCCGTGGTTAACTAACCCTGATACCAACGCTTTAAAAACAATTTGAAACAAGCTTTCAAAAACATGAATTGCGGTCTGTATCAAGACAAATATTAAAAAGTGAGTTGAAAGAATTTGAGATACGAACATCGTTCGGTAACGGGGTCTTAGCTATCACTCGAACACCCGTAACCAATAAGCCTGCCAGGCGCCTCCACTGCACACCTGTGCACCGGCATTCACTCCACTATGTCGGCCGCTCCTTGAACATGTCACTGCGCCGGCGATCACTCCCGCAAGAGCCGCCCCTTGACACACGCATTATGTAACACCGGCGTTCACCACCCATATGGAGCCGCACATTGCAGCGTACACCAGGCCGGAGTGCACCGCCCCGCCCTCAGAGGTTCCCGGATATGACGTTTCTCACAACAAGTATCCACATTGTTCAAACATCAAGCACACGGACAAACGTCACAACAATTTTTAACTCGGTACATCAAGTCACACAATTTCTCCGCCAGTCCATATCCACACAAATAAACATTAACACGCACGTTATCAATCAAACTCAATCAACACCGCACATATATCTGTATGTTGCGACTCAACCGAATATATACACATTTATATATATATAGATATATATATATATATATCCTTACTATATTATATGAGTAACTATAGTTCGTCCATCAATCCAAGTTGAGTACGTCAATTAATGTTAGAATTCAACACTCGTCGATCACCGGCATAAACATATATATCAATATACGTATATACATACATATATTTAATATGTAACTATATATAAACACATATATATATATATACACATACGTATATATACATCCACATAAACTCATACACTTCGACAATAATGATCTCACGCAGTTACAATTCGTATATCGAGGTACTTGCCTTGGTAATACGACGCGAAGGAGACGACGAAGGAATAGGTTTCGGTCCAAACAATCCTCTCAAATCCGACCCTAACACAATAATGATATACAATCAATCTTAAGATCATGAATACGAAGAAATTACTCCTAGTTCTACCCGTTGGGACAATTTATCGAACACCAAGAGTGCGTAGGGAATTGAAATCGGTTAACGGTGAATTAACGGAATTTCATCCCAACCAAAAACAAGAAAACCAAGGGTCACGAGAGTACTATCAAAATCTAACAACAACATCGGTTAATTCGGATTAAAACACAAGATCACCACCAAACCCTCCCCAAAAATCATACTAGGGTTAAAGGGGTTCTTACCTCTTGAAGATTCAAGCCCTATAATCCGAAGAACACGTGCTAGATCCACAATCCGAGCTACACGATCGAAGGAAGATGAAGAAAAACACACAATCAGAAGGGTAGATGGAGAAGAAATCCCCCTCTCAACCCTCTCTCTCTCGCGCACGGTTGGAGAAAAGGAGGAAATGAGCGAATCTCGCTGAAAACACATGATTATAGCGCCGACGCATTGTGTGCCGCGGCTCAATGACCAGGCTGCAGGCCAAAATTGCGCCTGGTGGTGGCCGCTCGATGTGCCGCGGCTCATTCGGAGTGTGCCGCGGCTCGACTCGGCATGTGCCGCGGCATCGCTGGATCGTGCCGGGCACGCTGCAGAGGTTTTAGCCGGCAGTGCCACACGGGTGTGCCGCGGCCGACAAGTGTGCCACGGCATCGACTCACTGTGCCGCGGCGCACAATCCTTGTGCCGCGGCACACGGTACAGCCTGCTCGGCCAACAACTGGGTAGTATGTGTGCCGCGGCGCACAATCCTTGTGCCGCGGCTCACACCCCCCTCGGGTCCCAAAATGACGAAAAAAAAGATCCGGAAAGAGAATAAAAGCAATAGGAATCGATATTTGGGCAACAATAACACGAAATGGAAGTACGGAACCCCAAAACGATCTGAGGTACACAACCAAAGTTGAATAAGGAACAAATTCCCTAAATTTCTAGGAAATTACAAAAACGGCCCAAACATCCGAAAATCACGACACAACGTCGGATTAACCATCCGAAACTCACAACATGCTCTAATCAAGCATACTCACTCATGGAAGTAAGAAAGTGACGGAATCGAATGAGTTTAAGGAGAATCGAATACGCATGAGACAAAATATACCACAAGATGAAATTACGTAAAAGCATCATCGAGACCCGTCTAAGCGGAGAAACTCCAAGAACAAAATAGGTTCAGAATTCCAAAACAGTGCCAAGCGAGTTATCCGAAACGAATATACACTGAAAATAGAAATTATTAAAAATAGAAAACGCGGATATTACAGAGTCTGCGAGGGAAGCCATTTCTGTGATTACAGCAGATTGTAAGGAGAAGAAGAGGAACTTCACTGAGATGATCGAGCTCCAGATTGGGCTAAAGAACTATGAACCCCAGAAGGATAAGCGTTTTAGTGGGTCTGTTAGGCTGCCCCACATCCCGAGACCCAAAATGAAGATATGCATGCTTGGTGATGCACAACACATTGAAGAGGTAGAAAAGATTAGCCTCGAGTCCATGGATGTTGAGGCCCTAAAGAAATTAAACAAAGACAAGAAACTTGTTAAAAATCTTGCAAAGAAGTATCATGCTTTCTTAGCCTCCGAAGCAGTTATCAAGCAGATTCCCCATCTCTTAGGTCCCTATCTTAACAAGGCATGTAAGTTTCCCACCTTGGTTTAAACAAAGACGATCAGGGCATTTACATCACCGTGGACCCCTCACTTTGGAATCCACCAAGCTAACAAACTGACCCAACATACGACAAAGGCATACATCATCATTAGACCGACAATTTCTCAATCCACGACATTTTAAAACAAAAGACTGAAATTCAACAATACTATTCAACATCAAATCCAATCCCAAAATGGGTACACAACATAAATAAATTCAAGAAAGAAGTACTCGAGTACTTAAACCAACGGCATAGTAAATAAATTCCAAAAACAAGACACCAACAAACAACCACTGAACAGAATCACGCTTGCCCATCATCCTCGTACGGCTCGCATGCTCGTATGCCTCCAAGACTTGTACCTGAAATACAAAAAGTATTTCCCCATTTAAGGGGTTAGCGATAACTGCTAGTGCAAGTACAATCCATTTGAACTACCATTCTAATTAGATGAAATATGTGCAAAAAACATTTTAGAAATCATTTATATTCCGAAATATTCACGGTGCACAAGCACAAAATATATTTCTCCAACAAAACAATTCAAAGTTAACCGTTGGTCTGAGACTCTCGGCCACCGTACCCCGCAGAGCCCCGTTAGACATCCCTGGGTGGTTAATCCTAGTTCGTGATACGCACACACACGGAAATACGTATCCCTAGAGGCCCCGTCGGACCGTCCTTAGGTGAACATACACATATCCATCCACAACAACCACGAAAAGCCATAATTCAAATACTAGAACATGTAAACAAATGTAAAGTACTTGCCTTTGAGACATCTTCGACGAAACGGGAACGAACAACGACTACGAATGGTCTGGAGGGAAAACGACCGTTCCTAAACGAAGGGTTAATATAATTCAGTCCTATACGATAACAATAATCGAATGGAATATGCCCACAACCCTGATTACAAGCTATGATAAAATATGATCAATCAATACGGGCGAGGGTTCACGCAAAACCTTCCGGAATCGACAATTCACGAATTAAGCTCGACAAAATCGGATTGGGAATCACCCAACAACAACAATTGGTAAGGAATATCACAACAACCTTGAACAATTCGAGTTTAACAAGCAAAACACAGAAAACCCCCCAAAATTGACAAAGTTAGGGTTCTAAGCTATTTACCTCGGATTCGAACGGTGTAGGGTGATCTTGTTGATGATAATATGTTCCCACAACACCTCGGTGATGGAAAACGAAGAACACATGGATCGAAAGTGGTAGAAATCAACCTTGGAGGTTCTCTGGTGTCGCCCGACGAAGAAGAACGAGAAGAGGGATGGAAATGAGGTTTCTGACCTCTGCCCGCTGTTTTAAAACAGCGGGATGCTATGGCCGTAACAGGAGATTGCTTACGGCCGTAACAAGGACAACATTATGGTCGTAATGAATGGGGTGTTACGTCTATAACACCCTACTGGACAGTAGTCTAAGAAGCTGCTGTCCGAACTGTCCCGGACGACTGCGAAACTCGGACCTGCTATTGAACCAAAAATATGGTTACGGAGTATTCTCGATGACGAATCTAGGCGTTAAAAGGAAACACAATTCCGATTTCCCGAATGTTCGGAATTCGACGACAAAAGTAAATTTCCCTTAAGTTTAAGAAAATTACAAAACAGCCCAAACGCTCGAAAATCACGATACGACGTCGGATTAACAAACCGAAGGTCACAACATGAACAACTCAACAATACGAACTCATGTAAATAAAGAAACAACGAAAACGAATAAGTTTCATGAGAATCGAATGCACATACGTCAAAACATAACATAGAATGGAATTTCGTAAAAACATCTCCGAAACTCGTCCAAATGGAAAAACTCCAAGAATAAAGTAGATTCAAAACGTCGAAAAGGTTACAAGCGAGTCGATAAAAATAGACATACACTAAAAATGGAAAATGCTAAAAATAGAAAGGTACGGATATTACATCCTCTCACTCTAAAAAGAAGTTTCGTCCCGAAACTTAAGAATCAAAAAGCTCGGGGTGCCTCGAACGCATATCATCCTCCAACTCCCACGTTGCCTCTTCTACTCCATGCCTCGACCATTACACTTTAACCAAAGGTATGGTTTTGTGCCTTAATTATTTGTCTCGATGCTCTAAAATTTTAACGGGCCTTTCCTCGAACGTGACGTCCTTCTCGATCTCCACGTCCCCGAAATCAATGACATGGTACGAGTCCGGAACATACTTCCTCAGCTGGGAGACGTGAAATACACTATGCACATGACTCAACGACAGAGGTAAAGCCAAACGGTATGCCAACTCGCTGACTCTCTCCAATATCTCGAAAGGTCCAATATACCTCGGGCTGAGCTTCTCCTTTTTCCCAAAACGGAAAACTCCCTTCGACGGAGACACTCTCAACAAAACATGATCTCCCACCTCAAACTCCAAAGGTCGACGCCTAACATCCGCATAAGACTTTTGTCGACTCTGAGCAGCCAACATTCTCTTTCTAATCAATTCAACTTTCTCCCTCGTCTCTAATACAAGATCCAGCTCGGTGCCAACTAGATCGGATGGCTCATCCCAACATATTGGTGATCGGCAACGTCGGCCATAAAGTGCCTCATACGGTGCCATCTTAATCGACGCATGCCATCTATTATTATAAGTAAACTCGATCAAAGCCAGATGCTCCTCCCAGTCACTACACCAGTCTAACACACACGCGCGTAACATATCCTCGAACGTCTGAATGGTACGCTCGGACTACCCGTCGGTCTGGGGATGGAAATATGTACTCAAACGAAACTGTGTCCCCAATGCTTTATGTACCGCCTGCCAGAAATGCGATACAAACCGGCCATCTCTATCCAAAATAATAGTCTTCAGCGTACCATGAAGTCTCACTATCTACGCGATAAAAATACGAGCCAATTTTTTTGGACCCCAAGTATCCTTGATGCCCAGAAAATGTGCCACCTTAGTCAGTCGGTCCACGATCACCCGCACCATATTCATTCCAGTCTTCATCCTCGGAAAACTCGTGACAAAATCCATCGAGATATCTTCCCATTTCCATTCCGGAATGGGGAGTGGTCTTAATAATCCGACTGGCCACTGATGCTCGATTTTGACTTGTTGACAAGTCAAACACTTAGCCACGAACTGAACTACCTCATTCTTCATGTCATTCCACCAGAAATTCTTGCTCAAATCTTTATACATTTTACTCGAGCCCGAATGGACTGAGTAAGGTGACGCGTGAGCCTCTCGCATAATACTCTGCCTCAATTCCAAGTCGCTCGGAACACAAAGCCGACCTCGGAAACTCAACACACCATCCTCATGTATCACGAATCCCGGGGCTTTCCCCTTCCCCACATTCTCTCAAAGCTGAATAAACATCGGATCTTCCAACTGCCCTGATTTAATGTCGTCAACTAGAGACGATGAGATCTCAAGAGTACGCAACTGTCCGGAACTCCCTCGTAGTACAATCTCAACACTCAACCTCATTAACTCTCGCTGAAGTCCTGACTGGTCCGTAAGTACCTCAAGTGCCCAAAGCAATACCGATTTCCGGCTCAAGGCATCTGCCACCACATTTGCCTTGCCCGAATGATAAAGGATCTCGAGGTCGTAATCCTTAATCAACTCCAACCCTCTCCTCTGTATCATATTTAGCTCTTTCTGCGTGAAAATGTACTTCAGACTCTTGTGATCGGTGAAAATCTGACACGACGATCCATACAAGTAGTGATGCCAGATCTTCAACGCGAACTCAACTGCAGCCAACTCAAGATTGTGGGTAGGGTAATTTAACTCGTACGGTTTCAACTGACGGGAAGCATAGGCAATCGTCCTCCCATGCTGCATGAGTACACATCTGTGCCCTTGGCCCGAAGCGTCACTAAAAACTGAGAAACCCTTATTTCCATTCGGTAAAGCCAAAATGGGGGCGGTCGTCAACCGCATCTTCAACTCCTCGAAACTCTTCTGTCACTCGTCGGTCCACACAAACTTCTCCGACTTTTGCAACAACTGAGCCAGCGGTCGAGTGAGCTTAGAGAACCCCTCGACAAATTTACGATAATACCCGGCTAAACCCAGAAAATTACGGACCTCCTTCATGTTTTTGGGCGGCGCCCAATCCAGTACTGCCTCTATCTAATGTGGGTCCACACGTGCACCCTCGGCCAAGATCACATGACCGAGAAACATAACCTCCCGCAACCAAAACTCACACTTTGAGAACTTCGCAAAAAAATGCTGAGTTCTCAAGATTCCCAACACGATATACAAATGGCGTGCATGCTCCTTCTCACTCCTCGAGTAAATCAAGATATCATTAATAAAGACAACTACACACTAATCGAGGTATTCGATAAAGACTTTGTTCGTGAGCTGCATGAACACGGATGGTGCATTGGTTTGCCCAAAAGGCATAACCACAAACTCGTAATGACCGTATCTCGTCCGAAAGGCCGTCTCCGGAATGTTGGAATCCTTCACTCGGAGCTGATAATACCCCGATCTCAAATCAATCTTCAAAAACACGGTTGTCCCTTGCAATTGGTCGAACAAGTCATCAATCCTCGCGAGTGGATACTTGTTTTTTATAGTCATTTTGTTTAACTCTCGATAGTCGATACATAGACGAAGTGACCCATTCTTCTTCTTTACAAACAGGACCGGTGCGCCCCAAGGCGAAGCGCTCAGTCGGATATACCCCATGTCTAGCCACTCTCCCAACTGTTTCTTCAATTCAAGCATCTCGGCAGGCGCCATATGGTATGGCGTCTTAGAAATCGGTGCAGCACCCGGCTCTAATTCAACAGTAAACTCAACCTCTCGGTCTGGCGGCAAACCCGGAAACTCGTCCGGAAAGATGTCAGGATACTCACACACTAGCGGAATAGACGAGAGCTCGACTCCCCCTTCTTCCGATCTCAAAGCATAACACCAATAACCAGTGCAACCTTCGCGAAGAAGTCTCACCGCTTTCATAGCGCTGATCAGATATCTCTGACTATTCCGCTTACGCCCCACAAAAAATGCTCGGTGCCGTTAGAGGCTAACATCGAAACGGTTCTCATTCTATCATTCATGATCGCCCCATGACAGTCCACCCAATCCTCACCAAGATTCATATCCTCGTCCTTAATATCTACCGCAATCAAATTAGAAGGCCAATCTCTCCCCGCGATACTCATAGGAAAACCTCTAATCTGACGATCCCCCACGATGCCATCCCCACTAGGCAGTTTAACAACAAATGGTTCACACACAACTAGGCAATCAACATGCAGACGACGCACACAATCCATAGATATGAAAGAATGTGTAGAACCAGAATCAAATAATACGGAAACAGGATGGTCAAGGATGTGAACGGTACCTGTAGCCACCGTCGTGTCAGGATCTCCAGCTCGTCTCATCTCATACACACGGGTTGGAACAAACCCCGCACTAGAAGTTCCCCCTCTAGAAGGTTGCCCATGTCCTCGACCTCTACCAAAACTCTGCTGAGGCTGAGAAGCTATCGGTGCCTGGTTAATGCTCGGTTCCCCATAGCTGGGGCTGACACCTAGGCACCAAATACCCGAGCCGCATCTGTACAAAACTTAGCACGATGTCCCATCCTACCGCAAGCTAGACACTGAATCGAAGGCCTGTCACACTCACTCATCATGTGTCCGGGACGACTGCAGTTAAAGCATGTAGGACCACGAACGGAACCAGTAGGACCAGACTGAGCCTTCTGATACCCGCCAGACTTGTCTGCTGAAAACTGGCCGGAGGTCTTCTGTTTCTTTCCCTAGTTTACCGTCTCTGTCGCAGAAAACGACATTTAATAAGCCATTGCCTTGTTCTGATAATCTTTCAGAGTTGTACACCCGAGACCAGACATGTAGTGACAAACCCTCAGCTTCATCTGCATGTCAAAGTGGCGGATCTTATCAAGTTCATCTCGGACCTGGTTTCTCACATAGTGAAGTTGTTGGTTGTAGTCCTTGATCGCCTGCGAAATAGGAACATCCTGGGGCTTAGCCTCAAAGAAGGCTCGGATCCTCCCCTCTTTCGCTGGCCATGGACAAAATTCGTCCTCCATCAACTCTCGGAAATCTGCCCACGTGGCTGCCCGATCACATGGTTTCACCACTTGCCACCACGTTGCCGCCTCCTTGGCAAGGAAGTACTGAGCGATGGGTACCATCCTCTCCTCAGGGCAGTTAGCCGCCTCGAACACTTTCTCCATCTCAAATAACCAACTCTCCCAACCAGAAGGGTCGGAAGTACCATCAAACTGCGGAGAACGCATACGAATCACGTCCTGGAGTAACTTATCATTGCCGGATCCAGTAGGCGGAACCGGGTTAACATTAGCTTGGACGACCAAGACGGCCTAAGTCAGTAGCCTCATCTGGTTCGCTACTTGCTGCAAAATATTTGCCACTCCGATATTCTCATGAGCATTACCGGAGCTAGCAGACTGATCCTGCTGGCCTCCGGAACTGGATGGAACACTGTTCGATGAGGAAGTCATTGCCGAATTAGTTCCTGAGTTACCGGACATGGCCGCCCTACCGGCTGCACCACATCCCCTACCGCGTCCGCGACCGCGTCCGCTACCAGCAGGTATTCTGAAGAAGTAACGGTAAATGCAAAACGCAACAAGATACCATGAAAGGAACTAAACAGAACAACGTAACGAGTCAAGTTAGGAAAAACTTACGAGCACCGGCGTACTGAGATGATGGCGTAGCGGTGATACTGTTCAAAAACGACACTTAACTAGACCCAAATAACCGACAACCTAGGTATCCATAAACCTAAGATCCGATACCATATTCTGTAATACCCCCAAGACGATCAGGGCATATTACAGCACCGTGGACCCCTCACTTTGGAATCCACCAGGCTAACAAACTGACCCGACATACGACAAAGGCATACATCATCATTAAACCGGAAATTTCTCAATCCACGACATTTAAAACAAAAGACTGAAATTCAACAATACTATTCGACATCAAATCCAATCCCAAAATGCGTACACAACATAAATAAATTCAAGAAAGAAGTACCCGAGTACTTAAACCAACAACATAGTAAATAAATTCTAAGAATAAGACACCAACAAACAACTGAACAGAATCACTCTTGCCCATCATCCTCATATGGCTCGCATGCTCGTATGCCTCCAAGATATGTACCTGAAATACATAAAGTATTTCCCCCATTTAAGGGGTTCGACAACTGCTAGTGCAAGTACAATCTATTTGAACTACCACTCTAATCAGATGAAATATGCGCCAAAAATCATTTTAGAAATCATTTATATTCCGGATTATTCACGGTGCACAAGCACAAAATACATTTCTCTAACAAAACAATTCAAAGTTAATCGTTGGTACGAGACTCACGGCCACCGTACCCCGCAGAGCCCCGACGGACATCCCTGGGTGGTTAACCCTAGTTTGTGATACGTACACACACGGCAATACGTATCTCTAGAGGCCCCGTCGGACCGTCCCTATGTGAACATACACATATCCATCCACAACAACCACGAAAAGTCATAATTCAAATACTAGAACATGTAAACAAATGTAAAGTACTTGCCTTTGAGACATCTTCGACGAAACGGGAATGAATAACGACTACGAATGGTCCGGGGGGAAAACGACCTTTCCTAAAAGAAGGGTTAACATAATTCAGTCCTATACGATAACAATAATCGAATGGAATACGCCCACAACCACGATTACAACCTGTGACAAAATACGATCAATCGATACGGGCGAGGGTTTACGCAAAACCTCCTCAAATCGACAATTCACGGATTAAACTCGAAAAAATTGGATTGGGAATCACCCAACAACAAAAATCGGTAAGGAATATCACAACATCCTTGAACAATTCGAGTTTAATAAGCAAAACCCGGAAAACCCCCCAAAATTGACAAAGTTAGGGTTCTAAGCTATTTACCTCGGATTCGGACGGTGTATGGTGATCTTGTTGATGATAATATGTTCCCACAACACCTCAGTGATAGAAAACAAAGAACATACGGATCAATAGTGGTAGAAATCACCCTTGGAGGTTCTCTGGTGTCGTCCGACGAAGAAAAAAGAGAAGAGGGATGAAAATGAGGTTTCTAACCTCTGCTCGCTGTTTTAAAAAAGTGGGATGTTACGGCCGTAACAGGGGATTGCTTACGGCCGCAACAAGGCCAACATTACGGCCATAATGAATGGGGTGGTACGGCCGTAACACCATACTGGACAGCAGTCTAAGAAGCTGATGTCCGAACTGTCCCGAACGACTCCAAAACTCGGACCTGCTATCGAACCAAAAATATGGTTACGAAGTATTCTCGATGACAAATCTAAGCATTAAAAGGAAACACAATTCCAATTCCCCAAATGTTCGGAATTCGACGACGAAAGTAAATTTCCCTTAAGTTTAAGGAAATTACAAAACGGCCCAAACGCTCGAAAATCACGATACGACGTCGGATTAACAAACCGAAAGTCACAACACGAACAACTCAACCATACGAACTCATGTAAACAAAGAAACAATGAAAACGAACAAGTTTCATGAGAATCGAATGCACATACGGCAAAACATAACATAGAATGGAATTTCGTAAAAACATCTCCGAAACTCGTCCAAATGGAAAACTCAAGAATAAAGTAGATTCAAAATGTCGAAACGGTTACAAGCGAGTCGATAAAAATAGACATACACCAAAAATAAAAACTGCTAAAAATAGAAAGGTACAGATATTACAAGTGAACCACCACGAATTGGTCGAGCCCAAGGTGAACGAGACCAAAGCTATCGTCAGGTTCCAGCTGAAGAAGGTGCTCTGCATGGGTGTTGCTGTTGGAAACCTCGACATGGAAGAGAAGAAAATCTTCCAGAATGTCCAGATGAGCGTCAACTTCCTCGTTTCCCTTTTGAAGAAGAATTGGCAGAACGTAAGGTGCTTGTACTTGGAGAGCACAATGGGGCAAATGCAACGTATCTTCTAAGCGATTTTTGTTTGAATTTTCATAAGAGAACAAGAATGACTGAATATTTCCCAAAATGTTTTTTTTCTTTCTATTTTCTATTGTTGTGATAGTGCTGAGATCGACTTTAGATATTTATTGTCATTGTTCGATTAAAAAAAGTACCTTGATATACGAATTATATCTACATAAAATCATAGTTACCGAAGTGTATGCATTATTTTATACGGATATACATATATATATAAATATATATATAAGTATATATATATATATATTCATATGTTTGTGAATATTGAGTGATTGATGTTAATATTAGTTTGACGTACTTAATTTGGATTAAAGTATAAGGTATATTTATAGAGATAATATAGCCAGGTATGTGTATTTGGTTGAATTACGATTCAGGGATATATGTGTAGGTGTTGGTTTGTTTACGCCTGAAGGCGTATTGTGCCAAGTTTTGATTGATAACGTGTGTGGTGTTGTTTGTCTGTGTAGTTGTTGATTGACAGATAATTTGTGTGAATTTTGTGTACTGATTTTGATAATTGTTGCGATGATTGACTGTGTGTTTGATGTTTGAAACAATGTGAATATTTGTTTGTGAGAGACATCGTATCTGGAGCCTCTGAGGGCGGGGTGTGTACTCCGGCCTATGTACGCTGCAATAAGCGGCTCCATAAGGTTGGTGAACGCCGGTGTTACCTAATGCGTGTGCAAGGGGCGGCTCTTGCGGGAGTGAGCGCCGTCGCGGTGACATGTTCAAGGGGCGGCAACATAGTGTAGTGAACGCCAGTGCACAGGTGTGCAAGGGAGGCGCCTGGCAGGCTTATTGGTTATGGATATTCGAGTGACAGCTAAGACCCTGATACCGAAAAATTTTCGTACTTCAAAATTTCTTTTGAACTCGATTTAAATGTTGGTCTCGATAAAGGTTGAGATTTGTGCTTCTGTAAGTGTGTTTCAACTCGTTTAAATGTTGGTATCAGGATTAATTAACCAAGGATATCTGACGATATTTCCGAGGGTTAATTAATCAAGGGTCTTGAGCAGAATTTGTCGAAATGAGAGGTTGTGACATTGATTGTGATGTGAAGCATTTTGTGGAATGTTGAGATGATTGTTCTTGTGATGATATTCTGTGGATTGGGTCGAGAACCCCATGAGATGTTGAGATGATTGTTCTTGTGATAGTGTTCTGCAAATTGGGTCGTGGACCCCGAATAACGTTGAAATGGTTTTCCTGTAAAATTGTTTTCCACATATTAGGTCAAGGACCCGAGAAATTTTGAAGTTATTTTCTAAAAGTATTTCCATTCAATTTTTCAAAACCCCAAAATGGCCCGAGTCGACAATAACGTTTTCAAATCATCTTATCGAAATGTTTTTCTAAAATATTTTTTTTAAAAAGGGGTTTTTAGATCTAGTTCTTTTAACTCATTGGGGCTCGTCTAAAGTTTTCCTTGATGCTATGTCCGTAAAAAAAATATATATGTGTGAATGCTCTTCTGTGCTGGTTGTGTGAATGTGTGGTTCATGTTAAGGCTTCACGGCTGTTGCGTTTTGTGTTGGTATTTTTCGTATATCTTGCATAATAGATACTTACACTAGCAAAATTCCAGTTTGCTAACCCCCGAGTTTTTGGGGGGTGGGTGCCTGTTATGCGCTCAGGTTTGCATCTCGGGAGTAGTCATGGATTGGATTCGAAGGAGATGGAGTATAATGATGCTAATCACATAAGAGTCAGAGTCTTTCTTTTGTTTTATTTTGGTCGAGTATTCACCCTTGCACGGGTGTGGTTTTCATTTATTAAATTGAGTTGTCATTCTTTTCTATATTCAAGTTTATTATTGTCGTTGAGTTGTGAACTATGTTGTTTTTAAATTGTTTAATGACCTTCTGTTTTGTAATTAAATTGATCTCGATCGGTCTATCATTGAGCAGTCTTTTGGAGTTTAGCCTGGTAGATTCTTGTGAGAAGGGCCTATGGCATGTGACATTCCCAGTCGAATTCTGGGGTGGTACACTATCGAATCTTAAACAAAGGACGTTCTGCACAACTTCCCAGTTAGCGCGCGCTAACTGAAAGCATTAGCGTGCACTAATCAACACTCCAACCCAGTCTAGTAGCTTCTGGACTGTACCAAAACCACCAGTTATCGTGCGCTATACTCATCGTAGCGTGCCCTAATGTTGCACCTTAGCGCATGCTATACCATTACATAACGTGCGCTAATCAACTTCCTAGCCCAATGCAGTAGCTTCTGCATCACTTCTGCATCCTCCGTTAGAGTGCGCTAAAGGAGACTTAGCGTGCGCTAGCAATGCATTGGTAGCGCGCGTTATTCATGAATGTAGCGTGCACTATTCCTACTGCACAGGCAGTGGGATCGCTCCAAAAACTCATCACAACAATGATACCTGCCCACGGAACGACAAATCATGTAACATGCGATAAAACGCCAACGTCCAAAACCAACAACCAAGTTGCAAAAAATACGTGACACGAACAGACACGATCATATAGGAACGAACAACATATAATCCATTAAATAGTAGAAAAAAATTCAACGCAACCGGAACGAAAATCTCGTGTATTACATTCTACCCCACTAAAAATAAGTTTCGTCCCGAAACTTAAAACAAGAGCAACACTGCCACATAACAAAACAAACACAAATGTCCCAACATTATATACGAACATACTTGGGACCCCGTGATCTAGTATCACGTGTCTCCATAGATTTACCAACCCTCACGGAATTGTTCAAACCAAAATATCAGACATCAAACACCGAACATCAAATTTCCACATGAGATATAATCCATAGTAGAATATACTATCACGGGGCACCACTGAGCCCTCCAGGAGTACGAGTGGAACTTCGGTTCCCAAACATCTTCGCAACGGTCTCGCAATGCACCATCTGGTGTCCCACTTGACCACATTCGAAATAATTCACATGTGGTGAGCGAAAATTTTGTCGTACATGGCCTACACGACTGCAGTTGAAGCATGTTTTTACACCACTCACTTTACTCACTACAGAAGTAAGTTTGATGGACTGATCAGATGAATGGGGGTGATTCGAATCATCAGGTTCATGGGACTCGCTTCTCTGTCCCCGTGAGGAGCTACCCATAATCTTCTGTCTCTTAATTTCTGGACCCGTCTCCATCATAGGAATGGCCCTCTTATTAGTCACGTTTGATCTAGATACTTTATCACAGTACTGCACTCGATGCCCCTCAAGTCCATAATTATAGCAAGCTACCGACGGCTTCTTACAATTCGCGCGTACATGACCCGGAACATTATAGCTGAAGCATCTAGGCAAGTTACCCATAGTCAAAGATACGGCCCTGGGTCTCCTAGATTTTCCAACTGACCTACAAGGTTCCACAACCGATTGATATGGGGGTTGAGGTTTATGGACCCCCGTTCCCGTACTTCCCAATGAATCCCCTGAATTCTTTTGCTCCATTGCCATGTACATAGGATTCGTCGATGATAGAGTCATTATGAACGTTGCCAACAATGATATTCTCTCCGGCTACCTGTCTCTGATCACGTGCCTCACCATGCTTCTGACTACGCCCACAACGACAACCTCGACCTCGTCTTCTCAGCATACTGAATATACAACCACTCAGCGCTATGGAACATAACATCGCATAACAATACCCGTAATGTCGATTTAGCGCAACATACCAACGTAAGGCAATAATAGCATCACACAAAGTATCCACTCTCGAAAGTTTCACGAATACAATAATTACAGTTGCAATAAATGGAACTTAAGGTCATTACTGACGAATCACCTGACTGCATCAGCAGAAACTTACGACCGTTACCAATACAAACACTACCATAACAAACCATGCATTATGTTAATCCATCATTGATAACATTCTTTTTAAAATTCCACGAGGTACTCGTTTAATAGTAACATTTTGAAGTCTAATGTTCATAAAAGTTTTCCAAAATAAGATTTGAAATATTTGATACCTCGGACTGTTTTACCAAAATTATAATGAATAGATCGAGATCGTTTCGTTTTTGAAATATTTTGCAAACCACGTTCCGGAACATCAAAACCCATCAAAGGTTCATCAACAAGAGAAATCGTGTCGTCACATATCCTTATCATAAATAACAACACCCTGCATCTTAATGCGCACCAACCACACCAATTAGCATGCATTAACGAACTATAATAACCAAATGTTCTGTACGGGTTCATTAGCGTGCGCCAATGATGAAATTAGTATGCGCTAACTGACTCCTCACAAAAGTTTACCAAATTCTAACTTAAAAGTTTGAATCGAGTAAGATTCTTCATCTTTCACTATTTTCTTTTGAAAATGAAAATCATATTTTATTTTAAAATATAAAAGTTTTATGATGTAAAAGATTTTTAAAATAGTTTACTCAAGTTATTTGAAAATAGAATCAATCGACAAAAATCACTTTCAAAAAAATCCGTTTTGAATATGACAAATAATTTACGATGGTGACAATTTATAAAATATCGAAAGTACTAAAATTCAAATGTTTTCATTAAAAACAATGTATACGATAAGTTACTACTTATGCATACCGACAAAATATTTTTCAATAATTTAAATACTCTCCAAATATCCACTTTTTGAGTGTCGTCATAAAAATCTCATTTGAAAATGCAAAGCCCGAATTGCAAAAGTCAACAATTTCAAAACATACGTTAAGTCACCGCTTACACGTACCAACAAAATAGTTACGACAATTTTCTAATTTAACTCAGATTGCAAAATACTTGTAAGTCGTTTAAAAATACACGTGCAGCGGACATAGGTAACGATGAGAGTGCATTGAGGTAGCAAGAAACAATGAATTAACTCTCTTATTTGAAAATATACGAGCGACTTCTCCAAAATTTCAGAAACTTTTCAAAATTTACCCTAACCGCCGTTTAACCATACTAGTAAAAGGTTTTAGAAGATTTGATTTTTCACAACATACTCGAGTATATGAAATTTTCAGAAACATTTTCAAATACACGCGCAACCAACACATATATCGATAAGAACACATTTGTAGCAATTAGCAACAATTAGTCAAACATATACAGTTTCCAAATACGTGCCCATCTAGCATTCAAATCATCATACTATCCGATACCACTCATAAATATAATCTTAAATCCAAACATACATCGAAACCATCTCTTTCTGTTTCCGACAATCTCTGCCCTCAATATGTAACACCCCCGATATATTCAGGAATATTATAGCGCCGTAAATCCTTTACATAAGAATTTACAAGGCTAAATAAATGAAAATACAATGACATATACCAAATTATGAAATTACTGAAATAAAGTACGACAGTTCTGGTTCACTACCGAAAATACAAATATCCAAATGAAGAATATTAATACATCACTGAAATCCAAACATCACAAATTACGACGTACTCGAGTACTTATTAAAATAACCAACGACAGATAATAAACCCGGCCGGAACATCACTCTGCACCCCCGTCGTCATGCAGCTCCAGTGGTTGTTTCCCCGCTCTCCTGGATCCTGAACATAAACAAATGTTCACCCCCAAATGAGTTAGCACAACGATGCTAGTACAAGTACAATAATCATACAACAATGATGTAATCAACAATCATCATAACAAGTTTCTCCAACGAGAGACAACAACACATATCACATCATAACAGTCTCAACATACTGATGGTATTCCAACGATCCAGCGCACACAGCTATATATTCCCATGATGATCCCGTCGGACCAACGCATGGTGGAACTACCTGACCAACGATCCAGCGCACACAGCTATAGATTCCCATGATGATTCCCGTCGGATCAACACATGGTGGACATTTAATCACAACACATGTACATAATACAATCACAATATAACTGACATAACATAAACAATTCCAATTAAAGTACTTGCCTCGGTTCGATGACAAGAATAAAGCTTCCACGAATATCAAAACACTCGAAGGTCGTCCCCTTCGATCAATCACGTTGCTAAGCTCGAACCTTAACAAAAGAAATAATATAGAATTCATCTCAAGTCGTACGAACATCTAACAATCCAATTACGGTCGGAAGTTCATAAAATGTAACCTGTCTGACTTGCTTAATGTACGTTACGTACCTTTGGTAGCGTACGTTAAGCCTACTTCGTTAGCGTACGTAAACAACAAGGTCTTAGCGTACGCTAACTATGTATTGACAGTTCCTCTCTATTCAGTCGACTAGACTCGTCTGATGATATAACGCACGTTACGTTCCAAGCATAGCATACGTTAACTTATGCCCGATAGCGCACGCTAATTATAAAGCTTAGCGCACGCTAAACATGTATGACAATTCTTCCCTGGGCAGTCGACTGTTCTAACTGTGTTGAAACTTACGAAATCCTCAGTGTTTAATATACGTTATCTCCATGCATATTACGTTCATCCTATTACAAATGATCTCACGGATTCAAACATCTTCGAGGTACAAGAATACGCATAATTATCACAACACCATATTCCATCTTGATTACAATTCTCATGCGAAGTTTGGTGTTCTTAAGGTCGATGCACTAGATTCCAATATCATCATTACAACCTGATTTAACCATGAAGATGAACTAACAATTGCAACTTATAAGAAAGGATGCAAATCTTCTATGATTCTTTCCTAAGTTCATTTAACAAAAGTGATAACAACTTGACGTCTACGATCAATATGGTAACATCATCAATACGGATAATTAATCTCAGAATATTTCTCTCACCATTCGATGTGGTAAGATGCTAGTCATGATGTTTCCAACGATGATATCTTAAGTATAAACATTCCAACTTATTAACATGATGTTGTTGGATAATTCATCAATGGAACTCAATATCTTGATAGCATAATCCTCATATCCTTAATAACACGAATCCAAGGTAGGAGATAGTATTAACATACCTTAAGATGAAGAAAACACTGAAACAATAGGTAGACTTCAACCCCGGTTGCTTGTGTGTCACTCCAAAGTGAGTTTCTTCTTCAATGATCAAGTGTAAGTAAATCTTAAATCTTCAATGATCATGTAAGGAGGGTTTATATGTGTTTAAGAAGTAGGGAAGGCTCTCTGGACTTTCCAAGATATGAAGAATGAGTGAAGGAAACGTAAACCAAATGAAATGAGGGTGATGTCCCTTATATAATGTTTCTGCACATTAGCTGATTAGCGCACGCTATCCTACTATCCTTAGCGCACGCTAATAAGCGTTGACTCCAAAACTGTCCAGGTTCGCTCGCGGGAATCTTATACGGACCCATGTCCGGCTGGCGCATGTGCTAGCCGTCTACCTCAATAATTGACTGCCTAACGCACGCAATTCTTCATTCGTAGCGTGCGCTAGTTTTAGCCGATAACGCACGTTAAGCTACGTTCTTACGTGCGTTATCACGAATTTGCATGTGAAAATTTACATGTTGCTATACTCATGTACAAAGATACAAATATGAGAAATATCATACTCCAATTATCGAGATCACAATTCCGAATAATACAGGTTTCAACAACAGATGAAATACTCAATAATAAATCCGGATATTGCATACTCTCCTACTAAAAAGGAGTTTCGTCCCGAAACTCAGGACGAAAATAACTCTAGATATCTGGACTTCATGCTATCTTCCATTTCCCAAGTGGCTTCTTCCACTCTGTGGCGTGACCACTGAACTTTGACCAAAGCGATTGGTTTGTTCCTCAACTACTTAACTCGACTCTCGAGTATCCTGACTGGTCTTTCTTCAAATGTTCCATCCTGAGCGACTTTGATCTCGCCGAAATCAATGACATGACTAGGATCTGGTATATATCTTTGTAACTGGGATACGTGGAACACGTTATGAACATGGCTCAATGACGGCGGTAATGCCAATCTGTATGCCAACTCTCCAACTCTCTCAAGGATCTCGAATGGTCCGATATATCTCGGACTCAGCTTTCCCTTCCTTCCAAAATGAAAGATTCCCCGAGTAGGAGAAACCTATAAAAGTACGTGGTCTCCAGTACTGAACTCCAACGGGCGACGGCGTACATCCGCATAAGATTTCTTTCGACTCTGGGCGGTAAACAACCTTTCACGAATCAAGGCTATCTTCTCTCGTGTCTGTACGATCAACTCTGGTTCTGTCCCGATCAAGTCGGATGAATCGTCCCAACATAGGGGCGATCTGCATCTCCTCCCGTATAAAGCCTCAAATGGTGCCATCTTAATGGAAGCATGCCAACTATTGTTGTAAGTGAATTCAATCAACGGTAGATGAACTTCCCAATCAGTTGACCAATCTAAGGCACAAGCCCTCAGCATATCTTCCACCGTTTGAATAGTCCTCTTGGATTGTCCATCTGTCTGTGGGTGATAAGCTGTGCTGAAGTTCAATTCGGTTCCCAAGTCTTAATGAACTGCTTTCCAGAAATGAGACACAAAACGACCGTCTCGGTCAGAAATAATGGTCTTCGGCATACCATGTAATCGGACTATCTCTGAAATAAATACTCGTGCCAACCTCTCTGGTCCCCACATGTCCTTGATGCCTAGAAAATGAGCTGATTTGGTTAAACGATCAACTATCACTCAAATCATGTTCATTCCTGACTTGGTTCTCGGCATACTAGTGATAAAGTCCATCGATATGTCCTCCCACTTCCATTCAGGAATCAGAAGCGGCTTCAGCATTTTAGCAGGTCATTGATGCTCGATCTTAACCTGCTGACAAGTCAAGCATTTCGAAACATAATCCACTACATCTTTCTTCATGTTGCCCCACCAAAAGTTCTGCTTCAAGTCCTTATACATCTTACTGGTGCCCGGGTGGATAGAATAGGGCAAGCTGTGAGCTTCCTTCATAATCGTCTGTTTCAGAACATCGACATCGGGAATGCAAAGTCGGTTCTGAAATCTCAAAACTCCATCATCATGAATTACGAATCCGGTGGCCTTTACCTTGATCACTTCATCATGTAACCGAATCATCAGAGGATCATCTACTTGCTTAGATTTGATTTTTTCGGTTAATGATGAAGTTATTTCCATCACGCACAGTTGTCCTTGGACTCTTTGTAACCACACTTCAATTCCTTCACGAATCATTCTTCGTTGAATGCTGAGATGGGAGGTCAGAGTCTCCAGCATCTGAATAGAAACAGGCTTGCGGCTAAGTGCATCGGCTACTACATTTGCTTTGCCTGGATGATAAAGAATCTCCAAGTCATAGTCCTTAATAAGTTCCAGCCATCTTCTTTGCTGCATGTTCAACTCTTTATGACTGGAGATGTATTTGAGACTCTTGTGATCCGTGAAGATCTGACAGTGAGTCCCATACAGATAATGTCTCCAGATTTTCAAGGCGAAAATTACCGCTGCCAGCTCCAAATCATGCGTTGGGTAATTCACTTCATAAGGTTTCAACTGTCGTGACGCATAGGCGATCACCTTATCATTCTGCATCAATACACATCCGAGTCCTTGGCTCGAAGCATCACTGTAAACTATGAATCCTCAAGTTCCCTATGGAAGTGTTAAAATCGATGTTGTCGTCAATCTTCTATTCAATTCATCAAAGCTTTTCTGACACATCTCATTCCACTCAAACCTTTGAGTTTTCTGCAGTAGTAGAGTAAGTGGGCGGGTAATTTTGGAAAATCCCTCTACAAACCGACGATAATATCCAGCAAGTCTTAAGAAGCTCCGGACTTCTTTCACGTTACTTGGAGGCTTCCAATCCATAACTGCTTCGATCTTCTGAGGATATACTCGGACTCCTTCAGCTGATACCACATGGCCGAGGAACATTACTTCCTTTAGCCAGAATTCACACTTAGAAAGTTTGGCGTACAATTGTTCATTTCTCAACAGGTCTAACACAATCCGTAAATGCTGTGCATGCTCTTCCAGGCTCTTAGAATACACCAAAATGTCATCACTGAACATAACCATAAATTTACCCAAATACTCGATGAACACTCGGTTCATCAATTGCATGAATACAGCAGGTGCGTTAGTGAGACCAAATGGCATCACTACAAACTCATAGTGTCCGTAGCGAGTTCTGAATGTTGATTTCGGAATATCAGATTCCTTAATCCTCGGCTGATGATATCCTGATCTCAGGTCGATTTTTGAAAACACTGTTGCTCCTTGTAACTGGTCAAACAAATCATCAATCCGTGGAAATGGATACTTGTTCTTAATCGTCATCGTGTTCAGTTCTCGATAGTCAATACATAGTCGAAGCGATCCATCCTTCTTTCGGACAAAAAGAACTAGTGCACCCCAAGGTGAAATGCTCGGCTGGATATAGCCTTTGTCCAGTAACTCTTCCAGTTGCATCTTCAACTCATACATTTCAGTCGGTGCCATACGATACGACGCCTTTGAAATTGGTGTAGCTCCTGGTTCCAGCTCGATGGTGAATTCCACATCCCATTGTGGAGGTAGTCCAGGCAATTTGTCAGGAAACACATCCGGAAATTCGTTCACAACAGGAATGGATGAAAGTTCCACAATTTCGCCTCCCTTCTTCATTGCGTAGCACCAGTATCCGGTAAGCCCTGTTTCAACAATTTGACAGCTTTCATCGCCTTGATTATCTTCCCTGAGCTTCCTGGATTCCATCCTTCAAACAGTATTTCAGAACCATCGTCAGCGATCAGCGAGATATTCCTCTTTCGGTAGTTTACAATAGCTCCATAACGATTAAGCCAATCATCTCCGACTATCAGGTCGTCTCCTTACATTTCTATTACAATTAGATTTGAGAGCCACTCTCTGCCTCCAAATAATACAGGGAAATCTCTAGTGTGAAGACGATCCACCTCGAATAAATACTTAGGAAACCAATATGTTGTACGTCCAAAACAGACACAAGTATAAGATAGAGGTGTTGAAACATTATTGTGTAAATATCGTTGACTCGGTATACACCAAGTAGGATTAGTTGGGGGCACTGCGTCAACTAAGCTGACAGTATATCCGATTATATTTTACTAAGGAAGGTTCAAATTCACAAATTACTTATCCCGATGTAGTAGTATTTCACGGAAACTGGGTACGTGAGTCTTCATTTATGCATGCATTTTTTTCCACTCATGTGAGGAATTGTTAAAATATTGTTTAAGAAATGACTCAATTTTGAACCAATTTAATGGTCATAAAATATTTAACGCTTGGGAATTAAATATTAAATTGTAAATCTATGTTTCAGGGAGATAAACGTAGGATTTTATTTATCTCAAAACAAATTTCCGGTGAAAGAGAAATAAATGATTAATGTTAACTATTTTGTGTTTAATGGGAAGTTGAAGAGTTTAAGTGGGAAATGAAAGTTTATCACGCATTGGAAAATTAAACTCCTCTCGAGTCTTGACCAACTTATTAGTAAGAACGTGTATGGGTATTTCAAAAAAGCTAGTAGTCTACACTAGTGGACCAACATTGCGAATGTAATACCCCCAGACCGTTCGGGAATATTACAGCACCGCAGACCCTCTCCGTGAGGATCTACCAGGCTAAATGCAGAAAACACAACAACACAATACATGCCGACATGGCTAAATAACGAACCATTAGACCGATTTGGTCTTTTTACCACAACATACACATCAACCATACATTACTCTTTCTTGCAACTCATACCCACGCAGGGGCTAACATAAATCAACATCCCCGTAAAATGGGAATAATAGACACAACGGAAGGACAAAACAACAAGACATCGCCAAAATACTCAACAACGGTCTTCATGTGATTAGTATCGTCGTCTTCCATCATCCTTCATAACGATCCTGTGAATTGGTCCCCAGCAACCTGCAAGTACCTGAACGCAATACAGACATCCACCCTCCGAATACTCGGGGGTTAGCAAAACTCCACTGTTTTGCTGGTGCAAGTATGAAACACAAGTACAAGCCATACATAACATATTTCAAAAATAATAATAATTGCGAATATATTTCCCGAGATAAATCGCTTGATCATGACAGTTTGAAGTATGAAAAGTAGGAAATAAAACCATTATACATCTTGGAGAACATTTTATGATCTCGGGAGTTTTGAAAACATTCGGGGTTTAAGAATTATCGAGCCTTTCAAAAACACTTAGGGGCACGGCCCAAAAGTCATCCTTTCAAAATACAACATCGATAACGAAGCATGGGGTCCACGACCCAAACATCCACACCACATAGTCACAATGCACAGAGCAACACCCATACCCAAAATATCACAACCAAGAGTCGAAACACACGCAACACATTTTCGGGTGCCATTCCAGCCAAGTACGATACCATTTGGGCTGCCATTCTAATCTGACGAAATATGCGCCAAATCATAGTTCTCCGACAAAACACTTCAAAGTTAACCGTTGGTACGAGACTCACGGCCGTCACACCCCGCAGAGCCCCGTCGGACATCCCTGGGTGGTTAACCATAGCTCGCGATACGCGCAAACACACGCAATACGTATCCCTAGAGGCCCCATCGGACCATCCCTAGGTGAGCGTACATAAACATCCACAACGCCATGGGAAGCAATAATTCGAATACTAGAATATGCAACAAATGCTAGGTACTTCGCTAGAATGGCCACTTCATTCGACGCATACTCACAATTAATGTCACACAACAACAAGCAAATATCAATACCAAACAACACCAAGTGCCCCAACCTCCTTACGAAGGAGTAACAACTAATATCACACAACATCACATATTCACCGAACAATTACACATCAATACACAATCCTCGGCCAATAATTACGGTCTACTATATCCACTAAATATGTTCAATATCTTCCATCATACGAAACTAACACACATATTCCGAAAATACATTAATCCACAACGCACACGGGTTATCTTTTGGATGACAACAATTATCGAGAACATACCGATCCTTTTAAAAGTTCATTAAAACATTGAAATTGTAATTTGGTTCCAATATCAACGAACACATCTATGAAACACGAAATGTATGGGAAAGATACTTGCCTCAAGTAATGATATCCGCAGAGAATCGACCAAAGTGAGGCGACATGGACCGACTACGAACCCGCCGGCTCCGCCGAATGACAACCCATGATAATAACTACAAATGACAATAACAAAAATGAAAATGAATTCAAAAGCACGACCCAAAGTTGCTGAATTAAAGGATCAAACGACGAAAGTTCAAGGATTTCCCCCAAAACGACCAAGAACACGAATCGACTCGAAAATTCATGAAAAATGGAATTCAAACCATGGATTATAATCAATAATACTAGATACCAATGACGAAACCAAAAATCTCGGATTCAAATCACGAAATCAAGACAACTCCTAAATTTTCTCGAAATAGGGTTTTGAGGATTATACCTTGATTCGGACGGAGGAAGATAATTACGTTGATGATGATGTGTTAGCACGACTCTATGGTGATGGAAATTGAAGAAAACTCCGAGCAAAACCGGTGGGGATCGCCTCTGAAATCGCCCGACGAAGAAACGGGGAGAAATGATGAAAAAATGAGGTATTAACCTCTGCCCGCTGTTCTTAAAACAGCAGGCCATTACGGCCGTAACAAAAGGCACATTACGGCCGTAACGATGGCCACATTACGGCCATAACAGATTGGGTGTTACGGCCGTAACACCTGTGGGCAATGATCAGCATTCTTTATCAAGCTTTTGGACGACTCAAACTTCGGACTCGCTATCGAACCGAAAATACGATTCTGAAGTATTTGATGACGAGTCTAACCGTCACAAGAAAACATAATTGACTACAGGGAATCAAAACGGCAGCGAAGATGAAATTCCCTAAACTTATAGGAAATTACAAAAATGGCCCAAGTGTCCGAAAATCCCGATACGATGTCGGATCAACAAACCGAAAGTCACAACACGAACAACTCAACCATACGAACTTATGTAAGCAAAGAAACAACGAAAACGAACGAGTTTTATGAGAATCGAACATAAGCGCAGAAAAGTCGCTGAGAAGCACAGAACTCAACAAAGCGATAACGAAACGAACTCGGGTGTCAAAAAGTACAGACTTATTCATTCTCAAAATGATGAGACGGCCATAAACGAGTTGTCCAAACGGACTCCCGCCAAAAAAAGAAAATTACCGAAAATTGATATTGCGGGTATTATAGCGAAGCCCACACACGCGCGCACCACCTATACCACCCACTTGCCGGCGCGGCTCGACATGGGCACGGGCTCATGCTCGGGCTGTGGGCCGTGAGCCTTGAGCCCTAGTTCTTGGCAATTGGATTTTGTGCTAGACTTGGGGCTTGTGAGCTTGGGCTGAGACTAAATTAATTTTGCAGCCCAGTCTGACAAAATGAATCAGTCATATTTGATCAAGCCTGAACTACTGAGTTGATCCAGATAGAAACTAACCCAGCTTCTGGAACATGACTCTTGACACTTCTACAGGATGTAACCTACGAATTTAAGATGTCACTTATTGAGGTGACTCTTGAGCTGAAGGCTTACTGGATACATAAAGGAATTTAACATGCAGTAACCCTCCACCTGATGGAATGATTTTCGACAATATAAAGGAGGGGTCCTCTGCATTTCATTCTACATACTAAGCAACATATTGTAGCACTCAAAAGTTCACCGAAGTTCTGAGTTTTACAGAGCACCCAACTCAAAAGCATAGCAATTGTATCTTGGACACATGTTGCCTGAGTCGTCTGCTCTTATACGGGGCCAAAATTATCTTACTGAAAAATTTCTACTCGCCTCTGCTTATTTGTATTTCAGTCCAGTTTCAACTTTACTAGAATTTAGTAGGAAGCCGACTAGTACGAGGGGTAGGTTTTCGACCTAGTTAAGGCAATGAAGATGGGGGCGAGACTCTACTACTAGGATGAAGGTTGTTCTGAGCGCAATATGGCGTGGGGCTGAACTAGGTTTCAGCAGTTTTTTTTGGATTTTCCAGACTTCCGACAAATTTTTGAGAAAAAGAATTTCTTATCTCGGAGAGCTATTGCGTATTGATAACGTGTTGAAGTAAAAATAAAGGAGACAAGAAGTAAGACAATAGAGATGTGTAGTATTCTCATTAATAGTATCCCTCTATAAAGGGAGAGGTTACAATATATCAGACTTAATCCTGCTCTAATTATAAAAGTCGGTAACTTGCAGATTAATTGCACATAAAATATTGTTCCTTTAGCAACCCGCATATTTTCATGGCTTAATAATAATTTCTTGATGTGCCAATATGATAATTTTGTCCTCTAATCAAGATAGCAACTTGATTCTTATAACTTTTTTCAATTCATATCATGTATTCGGCTGCATGATACACTATACACGATTGTTTGTTTTTAGGATTTATTATTAGTTTTTAGTGTTCAACTGCATCTTTAAGATTTTTTAATTTAGTTTCAGGTTTATTTTTTAAATGTTACAGTTTTTTTGGAGTTTATTTTCAATTTTTAAGGTTTATTTTCAATTTTTAATTAATATATTTTTTTAATACTTTTCAATTTTAGAATTTATTTTTTAATAAGTTGCAGTCTTTAGGGTTCATTTCAGATTTCTAGAATTTAATTTTTAATGT
Source organism: Orobanche coerulescens (assembly GCA_033398695.1). Taxonomy (NCBI): domain Eukaryota; kingdom Viridiplantae; phylum Streptophyta; class Magnoliopsida; order Lamiales; family Orobanchaceae; genus Orobanche; species Orobanche coerulescens. The sequence continues at coordinate 134,660,060 of CM065816.1, read as the reverse complement.
TTTTCAAGTTTTTAATAATATTGGTATTATAGTGAAATGTTTATAAAATTGATTTCTCTTTAAAAAAATCCCTATCGATTCCATACTGCACGAAGACTGAAGCGCACGCTCATGTCAATGTCAGTCCTCTAATTCCCAGTTAAAGGGGGAATCCTTGCTGCCATGAAAGGGAAAAATATACTTAAAGGGCGAAAGAGAGATAGATAGGTCACTTTATATATTTAATATATTGGATGAAAGTGATTGCAAACTGACATATGAAAACAGCCCCTCTCGATTTCTTTTACTTTCTCTCTCTTCGTATATTTATTTATATTTTCTTCATTTTCTTATTGGTCATCTTTTGGTGGTATAATTTTAGAGACAAGGAAAGAGATTGATTTTTTTTTTTGTGTGTGTGTTCTTTCGGGTAATATTGGAATTGGTTCTCATGATTTCTTTGGTAGTGTTATGTAGTGTATAACAATAAAACAGAGGAAAAGAAAATAAATTTTAAAAAACGGTAAGAAAATTCTCTTTTTAATTTTACTAGATGTTCTTCCGTGTGATGCACCAGATAAAATATTTTATTATTAAAACATATATTTTTTCGATCCCCAAATTTATTTTTTAGGATCTTCAACATAAATTTTAATAAAAAACATGTTGAGCATATTATAGAATTTATAATAATTGCAGAAATAGTCTCACATTAGCATAGTGTTAATCATTTAATATTCATTACCTGAACAAATTCTGGAGACATACCGAGAAAAGATAGGAATAAATTTTGGGGACGAAAATACTGTATGATTAAGTCTTAATATATGTGTCTCTGCAGTGTATATTTTACTATTTTTAATTATTATTATTAAATAAATACCATAATTTATTTTTTATGTAAGCAATAAAGTCTTAAATCTAATTTCTGAATTAATTTACTTTTTATTTTACATCAATTAATTTTATTAAAAGTCAATACTCATAATTTTTCTAAAATAAACGTCTTTTGTGCAATCGGACATTAATGTAAATCCATCAGATTTACTATATTCAATATGGTTGTCTAATTAAAGATCGTAAAATAGGAATTGATTTTGATATATTTTTCATTTGAAATAAACTTGATATAAATAAAATTATAAACATTAGAATATTAAGCTAAAAAAACGAAGAAAGAATTTTTCTATTGGTAGATGAGTGTAAGTTGTGGAATAAAACTCTAACAATAAATAGTCAGAATATTCTTTTTTTTCTTATTTTTTTCTAAAAAATCAGAATACATCTCTCTATATATACTATACGTTTTAAAATAATAAAAAAATCTTAGAGAATGACACTTGTCACTACTCTCTTTTAATAGAAGTATAGATTATTTAAAATTAAAAAAGAAAATAAATTAAAAAACTGTAAAAAAAAAAATTAAATCCTAAGAAGTCCTAAAAAGCTAAAGAACCATTCTAAATTAAAAGAAAAAATTATTTTTTAAAAGTCCTTAAAAATAAAAGTTCTAAAAAAATAAAAAACTAAAAAATTGAAAGAAAGAAATGGAAATTAAAGACATTAGAGAGAAAATATTAAAAAAAAATAAAAAAAGTCAAACTAAAATTCAAAAGGAAAAGGAAATTGGAGGGAAAATGATTTAGTTGGGTGTAAGGAAGGCCTTTTCAAATCGCAATCTGAAAACCAATCAAAACCCAAACGAATCCATCGAACTTTCTTCGTAAAACAAACTGACCAGATTGGGTCGTTAATTGATTGTTGATATCAGTTACAATTAGAGCAGTACATTGTCGATTTATATCGAACCGAAATCAAATTATATTTAGCCAAAAAATATCAAAAACGACAAAAGACGACCAAAATCTACCCCAAAACCAACCACAACCAATGAAAATAAGTTCATTATCGATTTCGGATTTTATAAAATTAACCGATCGATTACCGGTTATATTCGATTTGGTCAGTCCGGTAACCGAATCATTACCACCCGGCCCACCCCTGGTTAGCTGGGTCCGTGGGTGCAATTTTTGCGAAAAGTAGATTCCTTGCAGGTGGGGGCAGCTTTTCTTGGTTGCTTGCTTTTTCTTTTCCGATCTCGTGTGTATTGTCCAAAGGTTAAGTTGAAAAACGTATGGGAAAGTTAGAATCTTGATCAAAACTTGTCCTCCTTCCACACGTATACTGAGATTGCTTCGTTTTTAAATGTTCATGATGTTGAAATTTCAAGACTAAAATTGTCATATGGTTGTAATGTTAAAGATGAATAGAGAGGCGTCACTTATGGAAAGAAAAACAAAAAAAAGGGGGATACAATTAACTTTCAATTTCTAATGTGGACTTTTCAATTTATATGCATAAATGTAGAGATAGTCCGTACCAGCCCAGCCCAATCCAGTCCACAGTAAATTAGCCGGTATAAGATTATTAAGAAATAAATAAATGTTATGAATAATTATGGTGGATGTCCTTTGACTTTTCAAATCTAGGCCTTTGGTCTTTCATCTCCATTGTAACTCTCATATCATAAGTTTAAATAAAGGTCATGTTCTTGGTATGTAATATATATACATGAATAAAATGATCTATTCATTTCTCTCAATTCTCTCTATATTTCTAGTAGATTTATAATACGTTAACACCACGAAATCGCTCGTCCATATAAACTTTGAGATTCCGATATCAATCACAAAGTCACATTTCAACTTTTAAGTTCGAAGATCTTCTCCATCTTTTAGTTTTCTTTCTAAGAACAAGAATTTTAATTAGATAATTCTTACATTTTAAAATCTACTTCTTTCCTTTTAAACATGCGAATATGTTTTTAATAAGCCCTTAAAATTTGGCTTATTCGACAACATTAGATATAAAATATTATAACTTATTATGATTGATGGTATATTACTTTTTTGACATCTTATAAATTTTGTAGTTATTATATCATGTCAAATTTCACCAAACTTGAATTTGAAGATCTTGATATCACTGGAAAGAACTATTTATCATGGATATTGGATATCGAAATCCATTTAGCCGTGCAATGTCTTGGAGACACAATCAAAGAGGGAAATAAAGAATCTGAATCAAACCGCACAAAAACAATGATTTTTCTGCGACCTCCACGAAGGTCTTAAAACTGAATATCTTACAGTGAAAGATCCACTTGAACTTGGGAAAAACTCGAAAGATAGATATGATCATCAAAAGAATGTGATTATTCCAAAAGTCCGCTATGAATTGATGCATTTGAGGCTTCAATATTTTAAAATCGTTAGTGAGTATAACTCCGCTCTTTTTAAAATAACTTTTCAACTAAAATTATGCGGAGAAAAGATTACTGACGAGGATATGTTAGAAAAAACATATTCAACTTTTCGTGGCTCAAATGTACTCCTCCAGCAACAATACCGTGAAAAAGGTATTACAAAATATTCAGATCTAATTTCATGTCTTCTTATTATTGAACAAAATAATGAGCTTCTGATGAACAATCACGAGTCTTGCCCAACTGGATCTGGCCCCTTCCCTGAAGTGAATGCGATATCTTATAATTTTAGGTATGGACGTGGTCGTGGACGAGGTCGAGGAAATTTTGTGAGAAACAACCATTTTCTCAAACATAACAAACCGAAATCCAACCCGAAGTTGGAGAAATGTGATGAGAAAGTGGAGAAAAGAGGACAAAAGAATATTGAGAATATTTGCTATAGATGCGGTATGAAGGGTCATTGGTCGCGTACCTGTCGTACGCCCAAACACTTATCTGAACTGTATCAAGCATCCCAGAAGAAGAAAGCAAAAACTCTCGAAGCAGATTTAGCTTTCAAAGTGATAGATCCGAGCACAACCTCTCTGACATGACACATCTAGAAGTGTCCGATTTTAATGAAATCCCTAAAGGAAATGGCAATAGAAATGATACATATTTCATATAAATACCTTGTTGGTTGAATGACTTTCATTTATAATAATCATTTTGTGTAAGACAATTTGTCTACTTAATTATTATTATCATCAAATTACTAATTATTTGTACTTTTATTTGAAGAATATGAATGTTTTTCATTGTCGCGCTAGTCATAAAATGAATGAGGATATTTGTCTCTTCGATACCGCAACACTCATACTATACTTAAAAATGAAAAACATTTACTTCTTTACTCAAGTACGAAGGCAATGTTAACACTATTTCGTGAAGTATTAATTTGATTGAAGGCTCTGGAAGAGCTAATTTATTGTTACCCGGAGAACAAAATTTATTATAATTGATGCATTGTTCTCTCCAAAATCACGAAGAAACTTATTGAGTTTCAAAGATATTCACAGAAATGGATATCACATTGAAACTATTAGTAAAGAAAATAAAGAATTTCTTTGTACAACATGCATCAATTTGGGTAAGAAATATATGAAGGAACAGCTACCTGCTTTTTTCTTCCGGATTATATTATAAAAGTATACGGAAAAATGAGGCAAATGCTATCATAAACTATAAGTTTACTGATACAAATAATTTCATTATTTGGCATGACCGGTTGGGACATTCGGGATCAATTATGATGCGGAGAATTATTGAAAACTCACATGGGCATCCATTGAAAAACCAGAAGATTTTTCAATCAAATGAATTCTCATGTGTTTGTCCTCGATCTTTGGCAAAAGTTGGAACATAATCTCTTATATTTTTAGAACAGATACATGGTGATATATATGGACCCGTTCACCCTTTATGTGGACCATATATATTATGGTACAAATTTATGCATCAACTAGATGGTCACATGTGTGCTTATTATCGTCTCGCAAACTGGCGTTTACGAGACTACTTGCACAAATTATTCTAAGAGCACAATTTCCAGATCATAATATTGGTACGGTCCGTTTAGATAATGCAGGAGAATTCACATCTCAAGCCTTCAATGAGTATTGTGTGCCAATTGGAATTAATGTTGAACATACTGTCGCTCATGTTCATACACAGAATGGTCTTGCAGAATCATTCATTAAACGATTTCAATTGATTGCCAGACCATTGATCATGAGAACGAATCTCCCACGTCAGCTTGGGGGCACGCTATTTTGCATGCAGCAGCACTTGTACGCATCAGACCTGTTGTTGTTATCCAAAATATTATCTGAAGATAGTATTGCTGGAATGATCGAGTAACAAACAAATACGAGAACACTTCCGTGAGAAAATAGATAACACAAGATTTGGCGGGGTTGTTAATCCCGGGCTTGAATGCTCTCGCGAGATGTTATTAATAAATATACTGTCGAGTACAAATATTAATGTTAGAATCTATTACAATGAGTGAAAAGACTTCTAGTTATCTAAGTTGTAGAGCGTGTAGATTGCCGGAAGAACCAAATATGTAGATATGTGAGTTCTTGCTTGGGACGTATGATAAGTGTATATGAATATCACTATGAATGTGTAAGTGATTGCTAGATGAGTCTTTGATTCCCTCTCTGTGTATAATTTGCACTGTATTCATGATAAAATCGCATGATCCCTGGACACTTGTTGTGAACCTCCTATTTATAGGAGACAAAGCTGTTGGGACCTCTTCGGCCGATCGCGGGCGACCGCCGTTTTCTATATTATAATAAGATGGCCGATCGTCCCGTCACGTGAGATTGTTCCCTTAAAGTCTGGGGCCGCTGTTGGCGACCAGCTGTGCGGGCCAATGGGAAGCCTGCACGTGTCCTGAATCGCTGCCCGGGGAGGACCCACTTGGTACCTTTCGGCGGCCCTGTCGGTAGGTGAGGTAGGTGACAGGCTGGGGTCAAATGTCTTATCTGTCGGCGCCCTTTGTGGTTCTGCACGTGGGCCAGCGTCTGAGATTCGGTCTTCGATGACTTTGACGGATGCTAGATCCATACATGGCACGAGACGATCGTCTCTCGATCGGACATCAAGACGATCGCCAGATATCAAAAGGCGATCGCCGTGTTCCAAAAGACGATTGCCACGTACCAAAAGACGATCGCCGCGTACCAAAAGACGATCGCCGCGTACCAAAAGACGATCGCCGTATGTACCGATCGCTGGGCGTTTGCCCAGATTATGTCTTCTATGGTTGGTTCTCTGATCATTTAGGCCGATCGCCATTGAGGCATATTAATCGCCGCACAACAATTGCCCCCCCAGCTCGCTTCGATGTTTGAAAACACGGGGTGAGGTGGCACTGTTGGCGATCGCCAATGTTTAGACGATCAGGCGATCTGATTTCAAATTTGGACGATCTCCTTTTATGCTGGGAGCAGCGGGAAACGAAGGCGGGCTCTCGAAACGTTGCAAAGACATGCGTCGCGCTACCATTGGGGGAGTCCGACGGTCTGTCAGACTTGTTGCCTGGCGTGCCCTCGAAAAGACGCGTACGCGGGATTCGAGGGCTGCATTTAATGTGTCCCCCCACTGACGGTTGCAGTCCAGCCCTTGGATTTTCGCCTATTTGCATAGAGACCCCCGCTTCCATCTACAAAAGGGGCTAGGGCTACTCCATTTTTACTCTTCACGCGTCCTTGCCTTCTTGCTGAAACTCTGCAGAAATTTCTGAAGCTTGTTGTGCCGATCGTCTTCCTAGGTTTTAGGTAAGAAAACCAATCTTCTTTCTCCCTTTACTTTTTAAGAATATGTCGGGAGGACATGTCATCTGCACTTTGACACTCTTCGGTGGTCATCGGTTGGAATTCCCATTGCCGGTCGGGATTCCCATTGCCGTTCGCCGTCTCCTATTTATTGGTCGCCTGGAATTTGGCGCCTCTACAATTGACGCCGAACGCCTGGCTACATGTCATCTGCACTTTGACACTCTTCGGTGGTCATCGGTTGTTCCGGCTTCTTTCTGCGATGGAGATAAACTATCACTTCAAGCTGACTGCGCAGAAAGGGTCGATCGGCGGTTATCACATTCAGGGTCGGATGGGAAGAGTGGTCCTTGGTGTGCCGAACAAGACCAAGGGCGACCTGGCAAAATGGTGCTGGGTCGGCGGAGCGTGGCGATCGGCATCGAGTGACAGGCCGGAGGAGGAGTTGGAGATTCCCACCAATTTTCGGGAGAGGAATCCGAGTAAGGTTTTTAACTCTCCCTTTGATCGGACTTGTCTTGGACTGATCTAATTTCATTTCCTTTTTACAGGACCTCTTGTTCCAGCAATCGGCGATCTCCCTTTCGACTTCTTGATCGTTTGGGAGCGGATTCGTGCCTTGCCAGATTTCTTCATAGACGTTCGCTCACTCGGTCGCGAAATTCACCGGTTGGGGGCTCGATTATTTCGCTTCCCACGTCATCTGAGAGTTCCAGGTATAAATTTTATTTCTTCTTCCTTGCTTGACGATCGTCTCCAGGAGGTCGCAACGTCTTGAAGAGATAAATTTAGCACTAGAAGGGGGGTTGAATAGTGGTAATGCGGAATAACAAAATTTCTTGCGAATAAATGAAAGATAGTACGGAATTTAAAGACTCAAAGATTTACAGAGGTTCGGAAACTTGCCTACGTCCTCTCTCCGACTTTCTTTTTCTATTGGCTCAAGAACAACCACAATCTTGACTCGTCTTCTATCGGTCCGAGTTCACAACTGTTACAATCGCTTGTCTTCTATCGGTCCAAGCTCAACCTCTCTCTCAATATAAACGTTTGTTTATCTAGTGTTCTATAGGAACTAGATAATCCTCATTATACGAATATGGGAGTATAATCCTAATAATGCCGGATCAAAGATCCTAATAACACCGGATTAGTGACTCTTGATTCGTTTCTTTTACGCTCAAGTGTAAGTGATGCAACACTTACAATCAAATGAAAGAATACAAAGAATAATAGATATTACAAAGAAAATCACTCTTGTATCTTTCTTTCTCACAACTTATAATATAGTAATCAGTAGCGATTTGAGCTCAAGAATGCTTGTATGCTTGTATGCTTGTATGCTTGAAGTTGTGTGTTTGATACCCGAGTCCTTTGAGTATTTATAGGTGAGAGCCATCCTTCAAATACTGAAAAACATATTATTAGCGTGCGCTAATAATTTCTTCTAGCGTGCGCTATCGATCTTGACTTGGCTTTTCTGAACGGTCACAAAGACTGTTGCAATGGTAAAATTGTATGGCTAGCGTGCGCTAGTCATGAATCCGTAGCATGCATTATCGACTGGTCAACAGGTCTTCAATCTTGACTTTGAAAAAGTTGGTTTGTCTCCCCAACGTCTCTTTATCCAACGGCTAGATTTGAGCTTAGCGTGCGCTAGCAAGTATGTATAGCGTGCGCTAGCATTAATTAATTCCAACTTTTCCAGATTTCACGGATCTTCATTGACTCTTGCCTTCCAACGGTAGAAAATCAAACAGTAATATGCTGACTCCTTTTAGCGTACGCTAATGCTTATATCTTAGCGTGCGTTAAATATTTCTTTCAGTAACGTACGTTACCCTGTGTAGCGTACGTAAAGTCCTTGACATATTGAATCCAGTAGCTACTGGACTACTGACCGTGATATCGGTAGCGTGCGCAAGTAGTGAGTAATAACGTGCGCTACATCCTTGTTTTAGCGTACGTAAGTTGATGTATGTAGCGTGCGCAAAAACCATTTCCAATTTCCTTCCAAACCTCACTGTCCTCTGGAATGATGCGATAGCGTGTGTTAATGTTGATTGTATAACGTGCGCTAACTGTAGTTTCTTAGCGTGCGCTAATGTTGAATGACTTGCGTGCGCTATCCATCAGGTGACTTCACTTAGCTGCAGCTGACTGACTGGGCTGTACATGCATTTCTCGATAGCGTGCGCTACTATGATATGGGTAGCGTGCGCTAACAATATTTAGCTCCTTCAATATAATATCAAACTGAGATTGATCTAATTAAATGTTTTGAATGGAATAATCATCAAAATACATTTTGAGTCAACAATCTCCCCCTTTTTGATGATGTCAAAACATTTAATTTATACCTGCAAAAACATTTTAAATGATTCGAATCAAGGTAACTTGTTCGATATATTAGTATATCTCGGTTTTTGGAGTATTCTCCCCCTTTTTGACATAAACAAAAAGGAACTCCCCCTGAATTATTGCATTTTGAACAAATACCAACGAAAATGCCATTAACCAATGCGAAATTACGTAGATAACAACAACAAATACCAAATGAAGTGAAATGCGAATATCATTAAGATAGAGTTCAAGCAATACATAAAGTTTTCATGACATGAGACATAGAGATCATTCGAATACTAAGATTCTACAACCAAGCATCAAAATCTTAAATTCTAAGGTTCATGATCGGAAGAGGACGATGGGAAAGGAAACGAAGGGTGTGTGTAACGGACGAAATCAGAGATCAACCCGTGAACTTCCCGGATTTCCGTGCGTAGAGACCGAACATCCTCTCGAATTTCAAGCTGAGAGGTCTCGATGCTCCGCATCCGAGCGCAAAGGTCGCTTTCCTCTTCCTCCGTGAGGACGCCTTTCATCGGGCGCTTCCCCTTGGAAGTGGGCTTCCTCACGAACTCCCCGATTTGCATCTCTCAAAGAGTATGTGGTCCCCAGCGAGTGATTTTCTCCTCTGGAGTAGGCATGCGCGACCCTTTTTCCACTTGGTCGTCATCGCGAAGATACGGGAATAGGATCCAGCCTCGGTTGGACGTCCGGACATAATGCATGGCTTTTAGCGTAGAGTCCGAAATCTCATGACCGAGGGAGACGGGGACAGCCTTGTCTTTCGACAAATTGACGTGGTGAAAACTGAATATGGCCGTGAGAATGTAGCCATAAGGCATTCCAGCCTTGCGGGAGCGAGACGCGTAGTTCTTCGACCGAAAAAGGTCGCCCTTCACCTTCATCCAGCTGGTGACGATATCGGCAAAATTCACTTTATCGTCATTAAGAACGCGATACACCACATGTTTGTCGACTCCCACTAATTTATGCTGAGTATTCACCTTCGGCATTATGCACTTTGTGAGAGCTACTAAGAGTAGACGAACGTTGATCCCAAAGTCATTGTTTTCGAAGAAATCGTCCGTTATGTCAATAACAGCTTTTGAGCTAAGGAACTCTTTGACATCGATTTCCCTGACTCCAGTATCATCGGCAATAGTTTTTCCAGTACACAGAAAGCCGTCGGATGATAAACCAAAAATCCGCGACAAAATATCCGAGGAAACTTTCACTCATGTTCCTCCAACAAAACTTCCTAAAACAAGGGATGATGACCCTTCACTGTCGGCCACATGAAGATTGGCGTAGAATTCGCGGACAAGTTCAGGAAAAATAGGGTCTTTACATTCTACGAAACGAGGAATTCCGATCGAAGAAAGAAATCAGAGATAGCGACATTTACCCGTTCCAGACTCGAAAAGTTGAAGAAATAACAATCCGTAATATGCTCTTGTGGAAGGATTTCAAAGAATACCCTCGATGTGGTGGATGAGATGAATCGAGTCGCATCATATTGTGCGTTGAGAGGACATTTTAGGTTATTGTATGTTTTTTTCCATGGATTTTCGATTCTTGCTCGACATCAATCGAAGAGGAATTGAAGATCTGAGGAAGTTTGAAGAATCGGATTTGCGGCTAGGGTTTCTCTGAAAAGTGTGCTCTTGCGATTGCGTGCGTTAGGAAGGATGAGTGTGTTTCTGGGTCGTACGGAATATATATAGTCAACGGATTTTTAGTTAGCGTACGCTAGGAACATAGAGTTAGCGTACGTTAGGTATAAAATGAAAAGCTCACTGGACTGTCCAGTAGCTAATATGGAATTCGAAAAGTTTTTAATTAGCGTACGCAAGGCAGTGAGGTTAGCGTACGCTATCGAAAGCAGTTTTTAGCGCGCGTTAAGAAAGTGAAGCTAGCGCGCGCTAGCGAATGAAGCGAATAAAGGATATTGATTTCTTTAGTAGAAAACTTATTTCAAAAATTGTCTATATGTCCCATACCAAGTTGTAAACGAATGGAATTAAATGATTCTTCGGGAAGAGGTTTTGTAAAAATGTCAGCAAGTTGATCCTTTGTCCCGACAAAAATTAAACAAATATCCTTTTTCTGAACATAATCGCGTAGAAAATGATGTCTAATATCTATATGTTTAGTTCTACTATGCAACACAGGATTTTTACTCAGATTAATTGCACTAGTGTTATCACATAGGATAGGGGTATTTTCAAAATATATGCCGTAGTCGCGGAGTTGATTTTTAATCCATAACACTTGAGCATAGGCGCTCCCTGCAGCGACATATTCGGCCTCAGCTGTAGACAATGCTACACTGGTTTGATTTTTACTTCCCCAAGATATTAAACATGATCCAACAAAATGACATGTACCACTAGTACTCTTTTTGTCAATTTTACATCCGCCGAAATCGGCGTCACTATATGCAATGAAATTAAAATCCAAGCAAGAAGGGTACCATAGACCTAGTCCAATAGTTCCTTTCAAGTAACGAAAAATGCGTTTGCAAGCAGTTAAATGATATTCCTTGGGATTAGCTTGGAATCGAGCACATAAAGCTGTAGCAAATATTATATCTGGACTAGATGCAGTCAAATATAACAAAGATCCGATCATACCTCGATATAATTTTTGATCTACGGATTTGCCATTTTCATCTTTCTCAAGCTTTAGTGATGAAGACATTGGCGTAGATATCACCTTGCTACTTTCCATATTGAATTTCTTGAGGAGGTCATTTGAGTACTTCGTTTGATGGATAAAAATTCCATCTTCGCATTGTTTGATTTGAAGCCCGAGGAAGAACGTTAATTCTCCCATCATACTCATTTCGAACTCTCCTTTCATAAGATTAGAAAAATCTTGGCACAAAGATTCATTAGTAGCTCCAAATACAATGTCATCAATGTAGATTTGGCAAATAAGTATATCATCATTTAATATTTTAACAAACAAGGTATTATCGACTTTCCCTCTTTTATAATCATTTGCAAATAAAAATGGACTTAAACGGTCATACCATGCTCGGGGTGCTTGCTTCAACCCGTAGAGTGCCTTGTTGAGCTTGTAGACATGATCCGGAAATTGATGATCTTCAAAACCGGGAGGTTGCTTGACGTAGACTTCTTCTTGAATGTACCCATTCAAGAATGCACTTTTCACATCCATTTGAAATAGTTTGATCTTTTTATGGGCGGCAAATGCAGATAACAAGTGAATGGCTTCGAGTCGAGCCACGGGAGCAAAGATTTCTTCGTAATCAAGACCTTCCTCTTGATTATACCCTTGAGCGACCAAACGAGATTTATTTCGAATTGGATAACCGTCTTCGTCACTCTTAATTTTCTGTACCCATTTAGTTCCGATAATTGTTTTATCTTTAGGAGCGGGAACTAAATTCCATACATTATTGTGCATGAATTGCACAAGCTCCTCTTGCATTGCCATCACCCAACTTTCATCATCGAGAGCTTCGGATATATTCTTGGGAACTATTTCGGATACAAAAGCACAATGAGCCATAAATTCGGTGGTTCTCCTTCGGGTTTGAACACCGTCTTCAATGTTTCCAATCACGAGATCTTTTGGATGATCTTTGATGTGCCTCCAATCTTTCGGTAAATCAACGATTGTGTTCGTTTCGATTTCCGAAATTTTCTTCACTTCGGGTGAGGGATCCGGAAAAGTACCTGCATCATCAAAGTATTCTACCTTTCTCGGGGGTGAGATCATATCATTAAATTTAACATGTATGGACTCTTCAACTTTATTCGTTCTAATATTATAAACACGATATGCTTTACTATTAGTACAATAACCAAGAAATATTCCGGAGTCGGATTTAGCATCAAACTTGCCTAAGTTATCCTTGCCATTGTTCAAAATAAATACATTGCAACCAAAAGGATGAAAATAAGCAATATTGGGCTTTTTGCCCTTCCATAATTCATACGGGGTTTTAAGATGAGTTCTACGAACATGAACCCGGTTAATCACATAGCATGCCGTAAAAATTGCTTCGGCCCAAAAGTATCGTGGAAGAGAGTATTCATTAAGCATTGTCCTCGACATTTCTTCCAAAGATCGGTTTTTCCTTTCAACAACTCCATTTTGTTGAGGCGTTCTAGGGGCCGAAAAGTTATGATTAATACCATATTTATCACATAAAAGTTCAAACGAAGTGCAATCAAATTCACCTCCGTGATCAGTGCGAATAGAAATTATGGAGAGATTTTTCTCATTTGATACCAAACGACACCATTTAGAAAACTCGGAAAATGCATCATCCTTATGTGCTAAAAATCTAACCCAAGTAAATCGAGAGAAATCATCAACAATAACTAAAGTGTAAAGTTTGCCATTTAAACTAACATGTCTAGATGGTCCAATCAAATCCATATGCACAAGTTCAAGAACTCGACTAGTGGAAACCTCGAATTTTGGTTTAAAAGATTCTCGAGTGTGTTTCCCTTTTATGCATGATTCACACAAATGCTTTCTATCAAACTTGAGTTTGGGCAATCCACGAACAAGGTCGTGTCTAGATAAAATAGAAATGATAGGTAGAGAAGTGTGCCCCAATTTTCGATGCCATAAATATGCATTGTCATCCAAGGTAATAAGACATTTTTCATTGAATGAACTTTTATCGTTAAGATCAACAATATAGATGTTTCCACATCTCAAACCAATGAATGCAATTTTATTATTTCTAAATGTCGTGCAATGCGTTTGCTCAAATAGAATTTTAAAACCTTCATCACAAAGTTGTGAAACGCTAAGAAGATTATGATGCAAACCTTCAACAAATAATACTTTGTTGATAGAAGGAGAAGGTTCCTTACCGACTTTGCCGATGCCTTTGATTTTTCCCTTTTGATTATCCCCAAAGGTCACATGTTCTTGTTCTTGGTATTCGAGGTCTTCAAATAAGTCCTCGGAGCCGCACATGTGCCTTGAGCATCCGCTATCAATGTACCACTTGCTTTTCCTTGGTGCCGGTACCTACAAAAATAGAATTTCTCGGTTATTTCGGTACCCAAGCCCGTTTGGGTCCTCCAAAGTTAACTATGCTTATAGCATTCGGAACAATTGTCCCTTTAGGAACCCATATTTGCTTAACTTTGATGGTTCTCAACTTTGAATGAGCATTAACATCATGAACTCGTTTGGAAGAATCTTTTGAGTTCTCGGTTTCGGTTTTCTTTATTTTGTCAAGGTTGATAAGGGATTGTTCCCGTTTAAAAGGATCGAAACCAAGACCGTGTTTGAGCAAGGGCGATTTTTGAATAGATAGAAGCGTTTCGAATTTCTCGTTTCCGAGAGTAAATTTGTTTAAAATATATTTTAGCTCCTTTTGAGTTTTTGTTAATTCGACTTTCAAAACATTTTCTTTTTCAAGGCATAATGTATGGTCGATCTCAATAGTTTTGCCTTTGTTTTGAAGAGAAGAATTTTCTAGTTCTAGAGATTTTATTTTTCTCTTTAAAGATATGTTTAATTTAACCATCTCGTCATACTCCGTATTCAAGGATTCAAACGCACTCAATAACTCATCATCATGATGAAATTCTTGTGAATCACAAAAATCAAAAGAGTCATATTCGTCATCATTGAGTTTAAAGCTTACCTCGATATTACTTTCGGAGTCGAGTGCCATGAATGCAAGATTTGCGTCTAGAGATCTTTCAATCTCCTCCTCGTCATCACTCCAAGAAGCGATTAGGACCTCCTTCTTTTTGAATCTTTCCATTTGAGGTTTTGAAGAGGATCCTCGGCATTCTTTGGCATAGTGACCGGCTTGACCACATTTCCGACAATTATTGTCGAACTTCTTTATGGGAGTATAGCCACTCTTCTTTTGCTCCAGTTTGCCATCCCGACCAAGAAAACTTCGCCTCTTTTGAATTAGGCTTTTATACCTTCTAAAGTTTTTAGCATAGAGAGCGAGTTCCTCGTCGTCTTCATCTTCGGGAACATCTTCCTCAACGTCGCTATCAACATTGAATGCAACTACTCTTTCCCTAGGCTTTGGTTTTGTGCCTCTAGACTTGAGAATGATCTCATAATTGATGAGTGACCCGATGAGGGAACTAAATTCGAGCTTGTTGAGATATTTGGATTCCATGATTGCGGTGACCGTGGCATCCCATTCTCGTGGCAACGATCGAAGAATTTTCTCTGCTTTGTCGCTGCTCGATATAGGCTTTCCGAAGGATGCAAGACCATTGGTTATAGCCGAAAATCGATCCAACATATTTGTGATCGTTTCTTCGTCTTTCATGGAGAAAAGTTCGTAGTCATGGAGTAACATGTTAATTTTGGTCTCCTTGACTTGGGTGGTTCCCTCATGAGTGACTTCGAGAATTTCTCAAATTTCTTTTGCGCTTTCATAGGATGATATCCTATTGAGTTCTTCGGGAATAAGAGCGCAATAGAGAAGTTGAGTAGCTCGTGAGTTGACGTGTGTGTTTTCCCAATCCTCGTCGTTGAATTCTTCGATCTTTTTCAACGATCCATCCTCTTTCTTAGCAAGTTTAGGACCAAGAGCAATAACTTTCCAGATTTCAATATCGTAGGCTTGAACGAAGATCGCCATCTTCTTTTTCCACGTCATGAAATTGGAACCGTCGAAGAAAGGAGGACGGTTGAGAGCATTTCCTTCAATTTGACCAAGAAGTGCCATTTGCGGATCTTTTTCTCTTAGGTGGTTAAACCTTTAAAAAGAGACCCGCTCTGATACCAACTGAAGAGATAAATTTACCACTAGAAGGGGGGTTGAATAGTGGTAATGCGGAATAACGAAATTTCTTGCGAATAAATGAAAGATAGTACGGAATTTAAAGACTCAAAGATTTATAGAGGTTCGGCAACTTGCCTACGTCCTCTCTCCGACTTTCTTTTTCTATTGGCTCAAGAACAACCACAATCTTGACGCGTCTTCTATCAGTCCGAGTTCACAACCGTTACAATCGCTTGTCTTCTGTCGGTCCAAGCTTAACCTCTCTATCAATATAAACGTTTGTTTATCTAGTGTTCTATAGGAACTAGATAATCCTCACTATACGAATATGGGAGTATAATCCTAACAATGCCGGATCTAAGATCCTAATAACACCGGATTAGTGACTCTTGATTCGTTTCTTTTACGCTCAAGTTTAAGTGATGCAACACTTACAATCAAATGAAAGAATATAAAGAATAATAGATATTACAAAGAAAATCACTCTTGTATCTTTCTTTCTCACAACTTATAATATAGTAATCAGTAGCGATTTGAGCTCAAGAATGCTTGTATGCTTGTATGCTTGAAGTTGTGTGTTTGATACCTGAGTCCTTTGGGTATTTATAGGTGAGAGCCATCCTTCAAATACTGAAAAACATATTATTAGCGTGTGCTAATAATTTCTTCTAGCGTGCGCTATCGATCTTGACTTGGCTTTTCTGAACGGTCACAAAGATGTTGCTGTGATAAAATTGTATGGCTAGCGTGCGCTAGTCATGAATCCGTAGCGTGCGTTATCGACTGGTCAACATGTCTTCAATCTTGACTTTGAAAAAGTTGGTTTGTCTCCCCAACGTCTCTTTATCCAACGGCTAGATTTGAGCTTAGCGTGCGCTAGCCAGTATGTATAGCGTGCGCTAGCATTAATTAATTCCAACTTTTCCAGATTTCACGGATCTTCATTGACTCTTGCCTTCCAACGGTAGAAAATCAAACGGTAATATGCTGACTCCTTTTAGCGTACGCTAATGCTTATATCTTAGCGTGCGTTAAATATTTCTTTCAGTAACGTACGTTACCCTGTGTAGCGTACGTAAAGTTCTTGACATATTGAATCCAGTAGCTACTGGACTACTGACCGTGATATCAGTAGCGTGCGCAAGTAGTGAGTAATAACGTGCGCTACGTCCTTGTTTTAGCGTACGTAAGTTGATGTATGTAGCGTGCGCAAAAACCATTTCCAATTTCCTTCCAAACCTCACTGTCCTCTGGAATGATGCGATAGCGTGCGTTAATGTTGATTGTATAACGTGCGCTAACTGTAGTTTCTTAGCGTGCGCTAATGTTGAATGACTTGCGTGTGCTATCCATCAGGTGACTTCACTTGGCTGCAGCTGACTGACTGGGCTGTACATGTATTTCTCGATAGCGTGCGCTACTATGATATGGGTAGCGTGCGCTAACAATATTTAGCTCCTTCAATATAATATCGAACTGAGATTGATATAATTAAATGTTTTGAATGTAATAATCATCAAAATACATTTTGAGTCAACACGTCTAAGTAGTTGTCTAACTTGTTTGTACTTCTTCTTTGACAGAGATTCACTTTCCCCTTTTTACCGAGCCACCACCAGAGATCGCCATGTCTAACCCAGGACTCATCGGTCGCCTTCACCAGGGTAAGAAGACTGGTCGTGTTCCTGCGATGACGTCTCTCCCTGTTCTGGTGGTGAGTGTAATATCCGGATTTATTACAGTGTATTTCATCTGTATTCAAACCATGTATTATTTCGGATTGGTGATTTTGATTATTGGAGTATGATATTTCGTGCATTGATATCATTATGCATAAGTATAGAAACTTGCAAAATTGTACAAGCAACCTCGTGATAGCGCACGCTAAGAATGTATCTTAACGCGCGCTATCGGGCCATTATTAGCGCACGCTATGAAGATAGGAGTTGCGTGCGCTAAGAACTCAATTATTGAGCGGGACGGCTAACACATGCGCCCGGTGACATGGGTCGGATAAGATTCCCTTCTTGCACGGACAAATTTTGAAGTCAACCATTATTAGCGCACGCTAAGGGATGCTTAGTAGCGTTCGCTAATTTGTCAATAATGCAGAATATTATAAATGGGACATCAACCGTTTTGGCTTTCATTTCTTTCGCCCTTTCTTCATCCTTGAGAGTTCAGAGAGCTGTAGTGATACTTCTATACACTTAGAACACATATTGTTGGTGTTATACATTGGTTATCACTTGGGAATGTTCATGGAAGTGGAATAGCACCTTGGAGTGGCATACAACCGAGGAGTGGGATTCTACCTTACGGTTGATGATTTTCGTCATTTTAAGGTATGTTCAATCTATCTCCAGACTTAGAGTTGGATTCTAACGATTTGGATGATCATGTTAACAAGATATGGATTTTTATAGATGAATTATCCAAGTATATCATGTTTGGATAATGAGATGAATAAGCCTTGAATACCTTGATTATAATCGTCATGATTCGAATCTTAGTACACTGAATATGTGAAGAAGAGATTCTATCATTGGTAAACCGAATCTAATAGATGATTTCATAGTAATCTTGGACTAGACGTTAACATCCTTATTGTTAGATAAATCTAAAGGTTTGATCATGGAAGGATTTATCTAGTATATATATGACGTTTATCAACTTCAGTATGATAATATGGACTGATATAGAGGTGTTGATATCAACCGTTAAGCTTTTCGAATTGTCGTATGAAGATTTGAAGTCGGAATGGAATATGGTTTTATATTGGTATGCCTATCCTTGAATCCGAAGTTGTCTTTATCCGTAAAATCATTCATAAGAGTATGAACATGGTATTCATGGAAGTAACATGAATTATCACGTAAGGTTTCATTGTGTCGATCATGGCAAGAACAATTTACTGCTCAGCAGTAAACTGCCATGCAGAGATAGCGCACGCTATGCTATGCAGTTTAACGTGCGCTATCGAGCACTAGTTAGCATGCGCTACGTTTGGTACGTAACGTACGCTAGACCATCAGACGAGTCAGTTGGCTGGCCAGTGAAGTACTGACCATGCATCGTTAGCGTGCGCTAGGCTTTGTTGTTTGCGTGCGCTATCGGGCAGACTTAACGCACGCTACACAGAGTATTTAGCGTACGCTAAGCAGTTCGGGCAGATTGCATTTTATGAACTTTTGACCGTGAATCGAATTGTTAAACATTCATACGACGTGAGATAAATCCTATATCATTTCTTTTGTTAAGGTTTGGTCTCATTACGTGATTGATTGAGGAGGACGATCTTCGAGTGGTCATTTTCGTGGAAGTGTTATTATTATCTTCAAATCGAGGCAAGTACCTTAATTGTTTTATGTATTGTTGTTATACATATTGTCGTGCATGTATGTCGTTATTGTATGTCCACCTCGTGTTGGTCCGACGGGATCATCGGGGGATCTATGCTAGCGTGCGCTGGATCATCGGACAAGTTTTTCCACCACGGGTTGGTCTGACGGGATCATCGTGGGTTCTAGGCAGTGAACGCTGGATCGATGGAATTACCATGTGTATGTATTGATATCATGTTGTGATTATCAGTTGTGTATGTTATGTTTGAGTTTCTCGTAGGAGAAGACTCGTTGGTATTTTGTCGTTTACGTTATTATTATTCTTCGTGAGATATGAATAATATGTTGTGGTACTTGTACTAGCATCGTTGTGCTAACCCCTTCGGGGGTGAACATTTTGTTGTGTTCAGGATCCAGGAGAGCGGGGAAACAACCACTGGAACTGTATGACGACGAGGGTGCAGAGTGATGTCCCGACCGGGTTTATTTATCTGTTGTTTATTCGTTATTTCAATAAGTACTCGAGTACGAAGTCATTTGTGATGAATTTGAATTTGGTGATGTATTATTAAGTTCTGTCGAACAATTGTACTATTTCTGTATTCGGTCAGATGTACTGATATTTCGTTATTTCCATTCGTTAGTATCTTTTTATGCTTGTTTAATTCTTCAGCCTTGTAAATCCTTATGTAAAGGATTTACGGCGCTGTAATATTCCCGAATATATAGGGGGTGTTACAGAATATGGTATCGGAGCTAAGATTATGGATATCTTGGCCGTTGGCTTAAAATAGGGGTCATTTATGTCTTTTGGGGTAACCGGCCGTGAATGACATCACTGCACTGCCTACGTCTTCATGCGAACAGTGGTTGTAAGTTCCTAAACTCTATCTCGTTCTTTGCATATTGTATCTCTTTATACTCAAATATTAGAACGATGTTGTTTCCTGTATATTGAGTATTTATGCTTACAGTATGTTGAGAGGCGGACGTGGACGTGGTCGCGGTCGTGGGCCTTGGACAGAAATGCCGAAAGGAAGCGTCGCCTTGAACCGAGGCCGATCATAGCTCGGGCGAGCCGCAACAATCCATTAATAATGAACCGAGATCCTGCATGCAGAGATCCTTCGTCAAGTGGTGAACCGGATGACTCGGTTCGCCAGTCGTGGACCGAATGCAAGTGGCGGTGGGACTACGGCGAGGAGAGAGGCGACAAGGGATCCCGGATATGGGAAATCGAGGTGACCGGTGGGTGCAAGAGGTGGCGAAGATGAAACCACCCAAATTCGACGGTATTTACGAGACTCCCACAGGATCATTGGTTAAAGGAGCTGAGAAAATCTTTGCCGGAATTAAGCGCCGGGCAATAGGAGAGCCTCTATCGCTCAATATTTTACGATAGGGAAGCGTCGAATGGTGGGAAGCCATCCGGCCGGTAGACCATGATGCCGATTGGACGAGTTTAGATTGATGATGGAAGCTTCGATTGCCCTCGTCTGTGAGGAAGCCAAAGTTCGGGAGTTTTTTCCGCTCGGCCTTACGATGTGCGGTATCGAGCGATCAAGACGTTTAACCAGCAGCTGGCATTTGTTCGACATCTGGTCAGAACAGATGCAGAAATGATTATCCATTTCGATATGAGGATGAAACCAGAAGTTCAGAGGTACATGTCCGGATTCGAATGTACCACACTCCGCCAATACCAGGATAAGGCGTTGGCATATGAGATCAAGGAAGCAGCCATGGAGAAATTTGCGGAAACTAAGAAACAGAAAGTCTCTGGTACTTTTACAGAGCACAAGAACAGCGGGGCCCGTAAGGCCCAGTCATCCTTTCACTCTTTCAAGAAACCTCCGCACCCAGCTAGGAGCGGAAAGAACTTCGGGGCGACATCAACTATTACTGATGTTACCAGGAAATGCTTTAACTGCGCCCAGACGGGGCACTATCGACGGAATTGCCCCCTTCCTGCCGTGATTTGTTTTGATTGTGGACGAGAGGGACATCGGGCGGTGTTTTGTGAAGAGGCTGCAAAGTCTTTCAGAGCCCGTACACCACAGCTAGTCCAGAAGAAGGCCAGTATTCCACAGATGCAGCAAAGTGTTCAGATGCCTCAGAATTTTGGCCGCGGGCGAGGCAGAGGACAATGGGACCGAAAGGGGACACCGAGTGCCGAATCTGCTCCCCCACGTCTGTATGAGATGAGGAGGACAGACGATCAAGATCTTCTTGTCGCATCAGTGCTTGTCCAGATCCTTTCCCAGCCAGTTAGCGTTTTATTCGATACAGGAGCTACACATTCTTTCATATCTTTGTCTTGTGTAAATCGTTTGAATATTTCCGGTTTTCATACTTGTGAACCTTATGTTGTTGGTTTACCGAGTGGAGAGAGGATTGTCGGAAATTTAGAAACTAGAAATTTCCTGTATCATTTGGAGGCGAGAGTGGCTCTCAAATCGATCGTGATAGAAATGCAAGGAGATGACACGATACTCGGAGACGATTGGCTTAATCGGTATGGAGCAATTGTAAACTACCGAAGGAGGAATATCACGCTGATCGCTGACGATGGTTCCGAAATTCTATTTGAGGGATGGAAACCGGGAAGCTCAGGAAAATTGATCAAGGCGATGAAAGCTGTCAAATTGTTGAAACAGGCATGCAGAGTGCTGGTGTTACGCAATGAAGAAAGAAGACGAAATTGTGTAACTTTCATCCATTCCTGTTGTGAACGAATTTCGAGATGTATTTCCTGACGACTTACCTGGACTACCTCCACGAAGGGATGTGGAATTTACTATTGAGCTGGAACCCGGAGCTACACCGATTTTCAAGGCGTCGTATCGTATGGCACCTACTGAGATGTACGAACTGAAGAAGCAGCTAGAGGAGTTACTGGATAAGGGCTATATTCAGCCAAGCGTTTCACCCTGGGGAGCGCCAGTTCTTTTTGTCCGAAAGAAGGATGGATCGCTCCGACTGTGTATTGACTATCGAGAGCTGAACAAGATGACGATTAAGAACAAGTATCCGTTGCCACGGATTGATGATTTGTTTGACCAGTTACAAGGGGCAACGGTATTTTCTAAAATCGATCTAAGATCAGGATATCATCAGCTGAGGATTAAGGAATCTGACGTTCCGAAATCAGCGTTCAGAACTCGCTACGGGCATTATGAGTTTGTAGTGATGCCATTTGGTCTCACTAACGCACCTGCTGTATTTATGCAATTGATGAACCGTGTGTTCATTGAATTTTTGGATAAATTTGTGTTCGTGTTTATTGATAACATTCTGGTGTATTCTAAGAGTCCGGAAGAACATGCGCAACATTTGCGGATTGTATTGGAACTTTTGAGAAACGAGCAATTGTACGCCAAACTTTCTAAGTGTGAATTCTGGCTAAAGGAAGTAATGTTCCTCGGCCATGTGGTGTCAGCTAAAGGAGTCCGAGTAGATCCTCAGAAGATCGAAGCAATATTGGATTGGAAGCCTCCAAAGAACGTGAAAGAGGTCCGAAGCTTCTTGGGGCTTGCTGGATACTATCGTCGATTCGTGGAAGGGTTTTCTAAAATCTCCCGCCCACTTACTCGACTCCTGCAGAAAACTCAAAAGTTTGAGTGGAATGAATTATGTCAGATTAGCTTTGATGAATTGAAGAAGAGATTGACGACGGCACCGATTCTATCACTTCCGCAGGGAACTGAAGGATTCATAGTTTACAGTGATGCTTCGAACCAAGGACTTGGGTGCGTATTGATGCAGAATGATAAGGTGATCGCTTATGCGTCGCGACAACTGAAACCTTATGAAGTGAATTACCCGACACATGATTTGGAGCTAGCAGCAGTGGTTTTTGCCTTGAAGATGCGGAGGCATTATCATGCGGGACTCACTGTCAGATCTTTACGGATCATAAGAGTCTCAAGTACATATTTAGTCAGAAAGAGTTGAATATGCGGCAAAGAAGATGGTTGGAACTGATTAAGGACTATGACTTGGAGATTTTATATCATCCAGGCAAAGCGAATGTAGTGGCCGATGCACTTACCCGCAAGCCTGTCTCTATTCAGATGCTGGAGATGCTGACCTCCCAACTTAGCCTTCAGCGAGAGATGATTCGTGAAGGAATTGAGGTATGGTTACAAAGAGTCCAAGGACAACTGTGCGTAATGGAGATAACTTCATCTTTGACCGAAGAAATCAAATCTAGACAGGTAGATGATCCTCTGATGATTCGGTTACATGATGAAGTGATCAAAGGAAAGGCCCCCGGATTCATAATTCATGACGATGGAGTATTGAGATTTCAGAACCGACTCTGCGTTCCCGATGTTGATGTTCTGAAACAGACAATTATGAAGGAAGCTCATAGTTTGCCCTATTCTATCCACCCGGGCACCAGTAAAATGTATAAGGACTTGAAGCAGAATTTCTGGTGGGGCAACATGAAGAAAGACGTAGCGGACTATGTTTCGAAATGCTTGACTTGTCAGCAGGTTAAGATCGAGCATCAACGGCCTGCTGGAATGTTGAAGCCGTTCCCGATTCCTGAATGGAAGTGGGAGGACATATCGATGGACTTTATCACAAATATGTCGAAAACCAGGACAGGAATGAACATGATTTGGGTGATAGTTGATCGTTTAACCAAATCGGCTCATTTTCTAGGCATTAAGGATACGTGGGGACCAGAGAGGTTGGCACGAGTATTTATTTCGGAGATAGTTCGATTGCATGGTACGCCGAAGACCATTGTATCTGATCGAGACGGCCATTTTGTGTCTCACTTTTGGAAAGCAGTTCATAAGGCCTTGGGGACCGAATTGAACTTCAGTACAGCTTATCACCCGCAGACTGACGGGCAATCTGAGAGAACTATACAAACGGTGGAAGACATGCTAAGGGCCTGTGCCTTAGATTGGTCAAACGATTGGGAAGTTCATCTACCGTTGATTGAATTTACCTACAACAATAGTTGGCATGCTTCCATTAAGATGGCACCGTTTGAGGCATTATACGGGAGGAGGTGCAGGTTGCCCCTATGCTGGGATGATTCGTCAGACTTGATCGGAACAGAACCAGAGTTGATCGTACAGACTCGAGAGAAGATAGCCTTGATTCGTGAAAGGCTGTTGACCGCCCAGAGTCGCCAGAAATCATATGCGGACGTACGTCGTCGCCCATTGGAGTTCAATACTGGAGACCATGTACTTTTGAAGGTTTCTCCTACTCGGGGAATCTTTCGTTTCGGAAGGAAAGGAAAGCTGAGTCCGAGATATATCGAACCATTTGAGATCCTCGAGAGAGTTGGGGAGCTGGCATACAGATTAGCATTGCCGCCGTCATTGTGCCATGTTCATAACGTGTTCCACGTATCCCAGTTACGGAGATATATACCAGATCCCAATCATATCATTGATTTCGGTGAGATCGAAGTCGAGCAGGATGGGACGTTTGAAGAAAGACCAGTCAAGATACTCGAGAGTCGAGTTAAGCAACTGAAGAACAAGTCAATCGTTTTGGTCAAAGTTCAGTGGTCACGTCATGGAACGGAAGAAGCCACCTGGGAAACGGAAGCCGATATGAAGTCTAGATATCCCGAGTTATTTTCGTCTTGAGTTTCGGGACGAAACTCCTTTTTAGTAGGAGAGTATGTAATATCCGGATTTATTACAGTGTATTTCATCTGTATTCAAACCATGTATTATTTCGGATTGGTGATTTTGATTATTGGAGTATGATATTTCGTGCATTGATATCATTATGCATAAGTATAGAAACTTGCAAAATTGTACAAGCAACCTCGTGATAGCGCACGCTAAGAATGTATCTTAACGCGCGCTATCGGGCCATTATTAGCGCACGCTATGAAGATAGGAGTTGCGTGCGCTAAGAACTCAATTATTGAGCGGGACGGCTAACACATGCGCCAGCCGGGACATGGGTCCGGATAAGATTCCCGCTGACGCACCAGGACAAATTCTGAAGTCAACCATTATTAGCGCACGCTAAGGGATGCTTAGTAGCGTGCGCTAATTTGTCAATAATGCAGAATATTATAAATGGGACATCAACCGTTTTGGCTTTCATTTCTTTCGCCCTTTCTTCATCCTTGAGAGTTCAGAGAGCTGTAGTGATACTTCTATACACTTAGAACACATATTGTTGGTGTTATACATTGGTTATCACTTGGGAATGTTCATGGAAGTGGAATAGCACCTTGGAGTGGCATACAACCGACCGGAGTGGGATTCTACCTTACGGTTCAGTGATTTTCGTCATTTTAAGGTATGTTCAATCTATCTCCAGACTTAGAGTTGGATTCTAACGATTTGGATGATCATGTTAACAAGATATGGATTTTTATAGATGAATTATCCAAGTATATCATGTTTGGATAATGAGATGAATAAGCCTTGAATACCTTGATTATAATCGTCATGATTCGAATCTTAGTACACTGAATATGTGAAGAAGAGCTTCTATCATTGGTAAACCGAATCTAATAGATGATTTCATAGTAATCTTGGACTAGACGTTAACATCCTTATTGTTAGATAAATCTAAAGGTTTGATCATGGAAGGATTTACCTAGTATATATAGGACGTTTATCAACTTCAGTATGATAATATGGACTGATATAGAGGTGTTGATATCAACCGTTAAGCTTTTCGAATTGTCGTATGAAGATTTGAAGTCGGAATGGAATATGGTTTTATATTGGTATGCCTATCCTTTAATACGAAGTTGTCTTTATCCGTAAAATCATTCATAAGAGTATGAACTTGGTATTCATGGAAGTAACATGAATTATCACGTAAGGTTTCATTGTGTCGATCATGGCAAGAACAGTTCTTGCTCGTGAAAGAACCGCCATGCGAGATAGCGCCGCGCTATGCTTTATGCGGTTAACGTGCGCTATCGAGCACTAGTTAGCGTGCGCTACGTTTGGTACGTAACGACGCTAGACCATCGAGCAAGTCATTGGGCGGCGGTAAATCGACCATGCATCGTTAGCGTGCGCTAGGCTTTGTTGTTTGCGTGCGCTATCGGGCGGACTTAACGACGCTACTGAGTATTTAGCGTCGCTAAGCGGATTCAGGCGGTGCATTTTATGAACATTTGTGATGAATCGAATTGTTAAACATTCATACGACGTGAGATAAATCCTATGTCATTTCTTTTGTTAAGGTTTGGTCTCGTTACGTGATTGATTGAGGAGGACGATCTTCGAGTGGTCATTTTCGTGGAAGTGTTATTATTATCTTCAAATCGAGGCAAGTACCTTAATTGTTTTATGTATTGTTGTTATACATATTGTCGTGCATGTATGTCGTTATTGTATGTCCACCTCGTGTTGGTCCGACGGGATCATCGGGGGATCTATGCTAGCGTGCGCTGGATCATCGGACGGGTTTTTCCACCACGGGTTGGTCTGACGGGATCATCGTGGGTTCTAGGCAGTGAACGCTGGATCGATGGAATTACCATGTGTATGTATTGATATCATGTTGTGATTATCAGTTGTGTATGTTATGTTTGAGTTTCTCGTAGGAGAAGACTCGTTGGTATTTTGTCGTTTACGTTATTATTATTCTTCGTGAGATATGAATAATATGTTGTGGTACTTGTACTAGCATCGTTGTGCTAACCCCTTCGGGGGTGAACATTTTGTTGTGTTCAGGATCTAGGAGAGCGGGGAAACAACCACTGGAACTGTATGACGACGAGGGTGCAGAGTGATGTCCCGACCGGGTTTATTTATCTGTTGTTTATTCATTATTTCAATAAGTACTCGAGTACGAAGTCATTTGGTGATGTATTATTGAGTTCTGTCGAACAATTGTACTATTTCTGTATTCGGTCAGATGTACTGAAATTTCGTTATTTCCATTCGTTAGTACCTTTTTATGCTTGTTTAATTCTTCAGCCTTGTAAATCCTTATGTAAAGGATTTACGGCGCTGTAATATTCCCGAATATATCGGGGGTGTTACAGTGAGGCCCGCTGTGGTGCTGGTCGCCGAGCCGTAAATTCAAGAAGAGTAACAACTCTAGCGCCGCAAGAGGCAGAGGCCGGAGGAGTCCCTGCCGACTACTGAGGCGGACGTGTCTATTCTGGAGCCTCCGTTGCCGCGGCTCCTATCTCCGCCGTTCTGATGATGGAGGGATCGGGATCTAGGCCCTCGGCGTCTGGCTCCAAGTCATCGGGCGGCTTCTCGAAAAAGGTGGTGACCGCCGAGGCTGAAACTCCTCGGGGCAAACCTTACTTTGGCCGCGATCCCGAGCTGGTCAACAAGTAAGGTTGGATTGAACTTTCCGAGTTAGGCATTTTGAAAAAGGTATAGGCTAACTCCTTGGTCTCTTTTGTTTGTGCTGCAAGGTCCGTCTTGCTGATCCGGACGTCGATCCTATGGTGCTGGATTTCTTGTCGAGTAAGACTCCGCAAAAGTCCCTCGACGTCCCTACTTACGTTCAGAAGGCCATCACCTCACTGCCCAAGGCTTGGATGACCGATCTCGATGCGATCGCTCGTCGGCGATCTGGAGATACCATGTAGGCGACCATTGCCCTGGCTCTCCAGACGGCGACGATGGCCATCCAAGCTGCCAGGGATTTTGAGGGGCGACCCTCTACTGCTCGCCTCCATAGCGACCTCAAGGCTGCCCGGAACACAAACATTGAATACGCCAACCAGATCCAGTCTATGGAGAAGGAGTACGTAGAGACGGCCAAACGAGCTAAACAGGACGTCGACCGACTAAAGCAAGAGCTGATCCGCTCCAAGGAAGCGGCCGATCGGTTCTGTGACCAGGAGAAAGAAGCTCGCCGGAAGCATGCCGCTTCGCAGGAGGAGGCGGTCGGACTGAAGGCGATGGTGGATCGGATCAACCATGAGTTGGAGGCAGCGAAAGGAGAGCTGGAGAAAGCCAAGGGGGAAACAGCCGCTAAGGTGGTCGAACTGGCAGAAGCTGAGAAGACGACCGCTGAGCTGAGAGGGCAGCTAAAGGCGATCGAGACCGATCCCTACCTCAATGTTGCACTCGTTGGCGAGTTTGCTTATTACGTGGCCTATGCCGATGCTGCCCGAGCCGCAAAAAGGGTAGAGATCGAAATCGGTCCTTTGATGGAGAGCTTTAAAGTCTATGCACTCGATCACCCTCTACACCCAG
Source organism: Orobanche coerulescens (assembly GCA_033398695.1). Classification (NCBI taxonomy): domain Eukaryota; kingdom Viridiplantae; phylum Streptophyta; class Magnoliopsida; order Lamiales; family Orobanchaceae; genus Orobanche; species Orobanche coerulescens. Next base: position 134,631,864 of record CM065816.1, on the reverse strand, counting down.
AGTTCTCCCTGCCGATCCTTGACCTCGCCGACATGGGGATCGACTTGAGTTGGTATCCTTTCTCGGACAAACTCATTTACCCTGAGGCCGATGAGGGAGCTCGTGCCGATCCGCCACCTGAGGGTGAAGACCAGCCGGCGGGGCCCTGAGAGATCTCTTTATTTTTCTTTCACTTGTAATTTTTTGCTTTCTCTTTGTATTGCCTTCAGGCTTTGTAATGTATGAACCCTTTGTTACGAATAAAATACTCTTTTTTCGCACTTTGTGTCTTTTGATGCACGATCGCCTTTGAATGTTTGCGTGCGAATTTTTACAAGTATGTGTATGATTGCTTCCGAAGTCTTTGTTTATCCGACCGATTGTCCGAACGTTTGAATGTATTGACATGTTTGGAAATTCTTACTTGTAAATGTCTTTGAACAGTATTGATCGTCCAGCTTGTGTTTGAACGAAGCTGATCGAGTACGGTTCCTTCTGTCCGATCGCATTTAGGATTAGCTCCCCTTCTCTGCCCCCTTGTTTTTGTTTACTTATTGTAAGTAAGGGAACCAAAAATAGTTTGTTAGGTGAGCTATCTTCAGTTTTGCCGACTCTGAGGGATCATGCATGGTCGCGGAGTTCGATGGACCGATCTCCTCAACCATGTCTTTGTGTGCGAGGGACATTGCCTATCCCGCGACTCACTTTATTGTGAGGGTCCTCCGTTAGGCTGTGCCTGCCTTGTATTTAAACGAAAGGCGGGCGATCTTGGTCTGGAGGAGTCCTTGCACGGGGCGTCGTCGGTTTATTCGACTCCACGTCCGCGGCTTTGTAAGCACCTTTCTACCTCGGGTCGGCATGTTAGATGACGACCCTCGACGGTATACATTGTGACGGGGTAGGGACACATCGCCTTGTCCGAGTACATCATGTTAGATGACGTACTTTGAGGACGTGCGAACGTGTCCACTGATCATTTTGGAGGGTCCTTTGGCTACGCCGTCCTCGTATTTAAACGAAGGGCGGGCGATCTTGGCCCAAAGGAACCTTGCATGGGCGAAGCTGTTGGTTCCATCGACCTCCAGGACCATGGCTGCATTGATTCTACCTCGGATCGCCATGAACGACGATCGTCGGCAGTATGCGATATGCCTGGTGGGGCGATCGCCAGAATAGATGGGATAGGAAAAAATCTCATTACATTCCTTGTACATAGGATAGTAGAAACTGACTACAAAGTTTTCACTGGTAGTATTTCTTCAGATGTACGGCGTTCCAGGGATATTGATCCGGTGTACCGTCAGGATGTTCAAGTTCGTAGGCTCCCTTAGTTAGCCATTTAGATATCCTGAAAGGGCCTTCCCAGTTCGGACCAAAGACACCTGTGTGGGTCTAGATCTTTTTGAGGACGAGATCGCCCACCTGAAACCTTCTCTCCTTGACCTTCGAATTGAAGAACTTCTCGGATCTCCTTTTGTGGATTGTGCTCCTCATTTCTGAGGTCATTCATCGTTCTTCGAGACTGTCGAGGTCGATCCGTCGGGCCACATCGTTGTCGGTCGTCATATCTTGTTTGGTTCGATGGCTGAGGACGGCGATCTCCGAGGGAATCACCGCTTTTGTTCCGAAGGCGAGGGCGAATGGGGTTTCACCGGTTGAATTACGGGTCGTCGTTCGATAAGACCACAAAACGTCTGGGAGCTCGCTTGCCCATCGTCCTAGCCTGGATTCGAGTCGCGCTTTAATTGTGTGTTTGAGGATCTTGTTCTGACCTCTACACCCGTTAAATGCGAGGGTGATAGGGAGCCGAGAACAACCTTTTGATTCCCTTCTTCTCACAGAATTGCATGACTTCTAAGCCGTCGAACTGCTTTCCGTTGTCGGGAATGATGGCCTGGGGCAGGCCGAATCGGCATATGATGTTTCTCCAGATAAACTTGATCACTTCTTCCTGTCCGATCTTGTTTAGCGGTTCGGCCTCAGCCCATTTGGTGAAATAATCGACCCCTACGATGGCGAACTTACAGCCTCCTGGAGCCGTCGGCAAGGGACCTATAAGGTCGATGCCCCATTGCGCGAATGGCCAAGGGATGTACATGGAGGTGAGCTGTTCAGGGGAGAGTTTAATGTTTGGGCCCGTTATTTGACACCTGTAACACGATCTGGCATAGGCGATCGCGTCCTTCTGAAGTGATGGCCAGAAAAAGCCTTGCCTAATTGTCTTATGGATGAGAGCTCGCCCGCCCGCATGATTTCCGCAAATTCCGTCATGGATATCGGCTAAAATGAGCCGACCTTTCTCCGGTGTAATACACTTGAGGAGGGGAAGACTGAAAGCTCGCTTGTAAAGCCGGTCGTCCAATAGGGTATATCTGGTCGCACGGAGCTGGAGTTGGCGAGCTTTAACACGGTCGTCAGGGACTATTCCGTCCTTTAAGTATTTGATGAACGGAGTCATCCAGTTCTCCTCGGCAGCCGTTATCGTGGTAACCAGGCTTCTGTCGATCGCCGGCCTTGCTGACTTTGTGATTTGGATATTAGAGAAGTCGGCTGCCCCCTCCGATGATGCTAGTTTGGAAAGGGCATCGGCCTGGGAGTTGTGTTCTCTCGGGACTTGCTCGATTAGCATTTCTTCAAATTTTGTGCACATTTCGGCGACCAGCTCTTGGTATTTGACCATTTGTTCGCCGCGCGCCTCATATTCTCCCTTGATTTGGTTCATGACCAAGAGGGAGTCCATGAAGATATGGAGGCGACGAATATCCAGGGCGAGGGCTAGATTGAGCCCGCCTACCAAGGCTTCGTATTAGGCTTCATTGTTGGTCGCACGAAAACTGAAACGCACAGCATTAGTGAAACTTTGTCCGTCGGGACTGATGAGGACAATCCCTGTCCCTGCCCTCGAATTGGTCGTCGAGCCATCTACATATAATTTCCAGGCAGGTCGGCCGATCTGGGTTGGACTGTGAGGGAACGTTAGTTCCACCACGAAGTCCGCCAGAGCTTGGCCTTTGATCACCGTGCGAGGAGCGTATGTGATACCGTATTGGGCGATCTCCAGTGACCACTTTAGGAGTCGTCTGTTGGTGTCTGGTCGGTGTAGAACTTGCCTTAGAGGTAGAGTTGTCAGGACTTCCACTTGATGTTCTAAGAAATAAGCCCTTAGCTTACGAACACTCATGACAAGGGCGTAGGCGATCTTCTCCAATGGTGTATAACGTGTTTCAGCGTCATGGAGCGCTTGACTAACATAGTAGATCAGCAAGTGGACTTGCCCCTCCGCTCGCACCAAAACGGCACTCAGCGCGACCTCTGAGGCTGCTAGGTAAAGGAATAATTTCTCACCGGGGATCGGCTTTGCTTTATGACCTCGTGATGGTTCAAATCTATGTAGATGATATAATATTTGGTTCAACTAACCTTGCTTTATGTCAAAGGTTCTCTCATCTCATGCAAAGTAAATTTGAAATGAGTATGATGGGGGGACTTACTTATTTCCTAGGTTTGCAGGTAAAGCAGTTGCCTACAGGGATTTTCATCAACCAGGAAAAATACAGCAAGGAGCTTCTCAACAAATTTGGAATGAATACTTCCAAATCATCGTCAAACCCCATGAGCTCTTCCGTGCAAATTAGTGTTGATGAACTAGAAAGCCGATTGATCAATCACTCTACAGGAAGCTTATTGGCTCACTCCTGTACCTAATGACTAGCAGGCCCGATATCCAGTTTGCTGTGGGAGTGTGTGCGCGATATCAAGTATCACCTAAAGAATCACACTACGCAACAGCTAAACAAATCCTGAAATACATCAAAGGAACAGTCGATGTAGAACTGTGGTATCCTAAAGAAGGCGGATTCGATTTAGTTGGCTACAACGACTCGGATTTCGAAGGTTGCAAGCTAGATAGGAAGAGTACAAGTGGAACTTGTCACTTTCTTGGACCTAGACTTGTATCTTGGTTTAGCAAGAAACAATTGGCTAACTCGCTTTCAACAGCTGAATCAGAATACTATGCTGCTGGTAGTTGCTGTATGCAGATCATTTGGATGCAACAACAACTGTCAGATTATGTAATTGAAGCCAAAGAAACTCCGATTATGTGTGATAGCACGAGTGCAATTGCTATCACTCACAACCCTGTATTACACTCTCGCACCAAGCATATTCACATGAAGCATCACTTCATCAGGAATCATGTTGAGAACAAGGATGTTCGGCTGGAAAAAGTTCATACAGATATCCAGTTAGCCGACATCTTCACATGCTTCTCGACACAGCAAGATTCTACATGCTTCGACATGAATTGGGTTTGCTACAGCCTGAGTCCCTGTAAGTTTTTAATGCTTTTACTCAGCAAATTGAGGGGGAATGCTGTAAGACCCAAGAATACAGTATCCACCATTAGTTATCTGTACACTCAGTCCATCAAAACAACACTGTAGGAACCAAGTGATATGAATTATCTTACAGCTGACGTGTGCAATAATTAAGGGGGAATACCGTACGACCCAACAATACAGCATTAATCCCGAAAGCTGTTGTATCGAATTGAAACCCGTATGTACCTTTTAAGGGGGAACGCTGTATTTTCGCGGATACAACACATACAATGGGAAATCAGTTATCATGTTATTTATTTTAAAATATTTTATGTCCACGTGCCCTGTTATCATTACAAGCCGTTTGCATTAAATGCTTTACACGACATCTGGACATTGGTATCTTCAAGCCGCGATGTTTTCTAATTTTTTATTAATTGTACACTGCCGTTTCAGGCAATAAGGGTAACTTGAAAAGTCAGGAGTGGGACCCGCTCCTATTTTAAATTAATTGGATAAGTTGTACCGGTTACACTCAGTCCAATCGTGATCATCCATTTTAAACAAATGGTTCCCATCCCTTAAATCTGACCGTTCAGTATCTGAAAACCCTTATTCGCCGCCCACTATAAAAGGACTGAAAATGCCATTTAAGACTCTTTACACTTTCTGCACACTGTAAGAGTTCTTGAGCATACAGCCTACAAGTTTTCTGTGTTTACTGTATTCTTGCTTGAAACCTTTTAACTTTTCTTCAAGTATCAACAATGTCATCTTCTCAGACATCTTACATCTCTCTCAAGAAAACATCCAACATTATCGACGGGCGGATCTTCTCCAGATATATCTTGCTTGAACGTGTTCATGCCGAAGTGGATGATGTCGAATCGATGGAATACGTCATCACTAGGATTCGTCAACAAGGCCTCTATCGCCTTGGCAGCCACTCTGCTGAAAGATTTGATGTTCATTTGGTTGAGGAGTTCTACCTCAATGCTGCCGTTTGTTTCCTTTCACAGGATCAAGGAGGACATATCGCTGACATCACAGCCGTCGTTCGCGGAGTCGAGATCCGTGTTGACCAAGATATACTCCAGAATATTTACAGTCTTCCTGCTGATGGCCTGTCAATGGAAGATATTAAGACCTTTGGGTCCTAGGAACTGTTAACCGCTTACTATGGCTTGTTCACCGGTTCATCCTCGGTTGAAACGGTTCACACCTCTTGCCATGAGAAAAACTTCTGTTTACCTTTTGTCTACTTACATGATTTCTGTTGTCGTATTATTGAGAACAGAACAAGTGCTTTTGAGATGTGCACCAGTCTTAGGTTTAGGATGATGGTTGCAATAATGACCTGTGAGAAGGTCAACTGGTGTCAAATCATCCTCAAACGGTTGCAGGAAGAAGTTTCTAAGCCTGCTTCGCAGAAGTAATCCTTTGGTCTGCTGTTGAACTACATTCTGACCAAATGCAGTGTCCCGCAAGACGAAAAAGCCATGAAAATCATTTCGCGCATTTATATGGGAAGCATCAAACCCACCGTCTTCAGGAAAGGACCTCTCATTGCAAACAAGCCGTACGTTCGCAATTTGCCGCTTTATGATGATCCAAGGGACATATCTCCGAAGTCTCATAGCGAGGAGACTTCAAGGAAAAGAAAAAGATCTCACAGCAAAACTCTAGTTGCTGGTGAGAAATCGAAAAGGAAGCTAAGGAGGCTTTCCAAAGTTAAGGCAACAGAAACCTCCAAGAACGCTTCTTCCGTGGCTCAACCCACTGAACAACTTCCCCAGGGCCCAACCCCTGTGGAAGAGACGTTTGCTACTGTCGATACAGTAGATCCCGAGCCTTTGGCGGCTATGACGGATGCTCATACATCTGCCAACATACAAGACTCTGGTGAGTCGACTGCCACTTTGGAGCCAAAAGCTACTTCTCCTATACTGGATCCCACACCCGTTCAGGATCCATCTCCCATCAGGGTACCAACCCCTATAAGGAATCTCTCTCCGATACAGGATTCCACACCTATAGAGGAACCCATGTATACAGCGAACCCAGGCGCTGTACGCAGCCCCTCCCCGGACACAATCATTCACAAAACCCTACTTTCTGTGCAAATCGAATAGGCTTACAAGCGGTTTCTCCAATGGAAAAGTTATAGACTAGCTCCGTACAAAACCCTGTACAACTAGAGCGAATGTAGTAACGAAGAAAGATTTGTTTTGGAAGTGACAGATGCTCAAGATACTGCTGTCCTGATCCAATGGGACAACCTATGTGTTAAAGAGATGATTGAGTGCCATCTTTTTGAAAAAGCCGAAGCACATAAGAAAGGTAAAGCTAAGTCTGAGGAATCTCCTGAAAGTCCAAAGTCATATCCCGTCTCAGACGATGATGACGATGCCCTACAAGCTGGTCTAAGAAAGAGTCGCGAAAAATCCGAATTTCAAATGGGTGCAGGAACTTCAAGTCAACATTAATCACCTCCCCATCAACAAGACTCTGTTCCCGACAATGAGGATTCAGCCCCTCATTTCGAGGAGGATCAATCTGTTTCACAACAGGCACCCGAGCCTATCGCTGCCCAAGTAAAAGAAGAATCCAGCGCCATCCCGCACAAGGAATCAGTCCCTCTGCCGGAGTAGGCGGATGCTGAGAGACAGCAGGAGGAATCAGTCCCTCCTGTTAGGGGTGTTCAAAACCGGATATCCGGACTTTCGGATATCCGAAATTTCGGATATCCGAAAGTTCGGATAGTAAATTTTGATATCCGATATCCGTATCTGAAATTTCGGATATCCGATTTTCGGATATCCGAAATTTCGGATACGGATATCGGATATCCGAATATCCGGAAAAATATGAATTTTATTCGGATATCCATATATTCGAAAAAAAATATTCGGATTTGGATATCGGATATCCGAATATCCGAAAAAAACTTCGGATATGGATATCGGATATCCGAATATCCGAATATTTTCTATTATTTAAAATATAAAAAAATAAAAAATTTAGGATTTTTCGGATATTTCGGATATCCGAATATCCGATTTTTCTGAAAAGTACTATCCTATATCCGAATCCGAAGTTCCGGATATCCGAACTTCGGATATCCGAATTTTCGAATATCCGAATTTTCGGATATCCGAACTTCGGATTTTCGGATATTTCGGATCGGATATCGGATATCGGATATTTTTGAACGCCCCTACCTCCTGTATCCATGTCTTCAGAACCCACTTCAGAACAGGAGGATGGACTGTTAGGCGTATTTTTATACGCTTATTTATCATTATTTTGTAGTATTTTGGAGTGTGAAATCATCTAAATGAGCTTTTAATGCCTTAATTTTGCATGATTGACAGGAAATTGAAGTCCGGAAGCTTAAACGATGCAAAACGGGCGAAAACGGCAAAACTGGACTATGAGCCGCGACACAAGGAAACCGGCGGCAAAGGAAGACACGGTAGAAGGGCCGAGTAAGTGTACTACGTGCCGCGGCATGACCCATGTGAGCCGCACGTAAGGATTTAATTACGCCCGGTATTGATTTTAGCGATGTGCCGCGCACAAAGATGTGAGCCGCGGCACACTTAGCGGGATTTATACGTCTGCGCGGATTTTGGGCCGTTTGAAGCCGATTTTCAACCGATTAATATGGACGCGATTTGTGGAGGTCTTGAGCTATAAATAGGGCTTAAGACCCTAATTTAATTATCGGGGAATCATTGAATCTAAACCTAAGAGAGCTTAAGCTTGGAGACAGAGAAGAGGAGGAAAGCAGAGGAATTCAAGGGCAGAAGGCGGAAGCTGAAGAACGGAGGAATCCGAGCTTCATCTGCGTTTGAATTTTATGCTTTCGTTTATTTATTCTGTATTTTCACTTTTAGTATGTCAGGCTAAAGCCCTAATCTAGGGTTTTGATGAAACCTTTATTTTGACGAATTGATTGAGATTATCCAATTTATTACCTTTTTATTGAGTTTTCCCAATTATGTTTAATGCTTGCAATTATCTGGCCAATAGTTGTATTGATTTAATCATTCACTTCGAATCGGGAGAGGAGATTTGGTGAGGAACTATTGGTGAGGACCGTTTTATTCTGTGAGATAGGAATATACTCATAGGAACTACGTGGCCTTTAGGAGATTTCATGCTTTTTGCCTAGCGGCGAGATAATTCACCTAGGGATAGAGTGCGTTAGTCGCCGTTAGATAAATCTATTGACCTCGGGAGAGGCGGTAGAATATATTAGCAATCTCCGCCTTCAATAAATTGGGAAAATTATTTATTACGGATGATCAAGATTAAATTCGGATAAATTAAGGTGGATTCAGAACTCTAGACTTATTTATCATTTGATTCCTTTTATTCAAGCTATCGCTTTCTGTTTAGTCTTTTATTCATTCTTGTAGTTATTAATCCAAAAACCCAACTTCGATTGTTCAAATAAAATTGGAATACGAAAACGTCGGTAGTTAGAGACTCAATCCTCGTGGGAACGATACTCTACTTATCACTTTATTACTTGTAAACGATGACGTGCACTTGCGTGTAGGAAATATCGCAACAAGTTTTTGGCGCCGTTGCCGGGGATTGAAATTTCTCTAATATCGATTTAAGTATTTCCAGTCTTAATTTGAACGTTTTATTTTTGTTTATTTAATTTTGTTTATTAGTTTTTGCTTTCAGGACCTTTCGTTAGTGCATGAGAAGACTCAGAACGAAGGCCTACTACCTTTGGACACCGAGCTCGAGCGCACTCTAAGAAGGAACAAAAAGGAGAAAAGAGAGCTGCAGACGACGGTCAACATGGCCGAGAATATTGAAATCCAAGGAGGAGACAACCAAGTGCGGCAAGTTCAACCGGAACTCGCTCTTCGAGATTATGCCATGCCGCAAGTCAACGCAAATTTTTCGGGAATTCGGCGTCCCACCATCCAAGCTAATAACTTTGAGATCAAGCCCGCCATTATTCAGATGGTGCGGGCGAGCCCATTCGTGGACTAACGAAGTACGATCCTAATGCCCACATTGCTTCTTTCATTTAGTTTTGCGACACTTTCAAAACTTTTGGTTTCACCTACGATGCCATCTGTTTGAGGCTTTTACCTTTTTCTTTGAGGGTTAAATCAAAATTAGTTGAATTCCTTACCGGAGTCGATTACAACTTGGGAGAGGTTAGTGCAAGCCTTCCTTGCAAAATTTTCCCACCGGCTAAGGCAGCGCGGTTAAGAAACGAGATAACCACTTTTGCCCAAGACGATATGGAATCGCTCCACGAGGCGTGGGAGCGATATAAAGAATTGCTTCAAGATGCCCTCATCACGGCATTCTGATTGGCTTGTGCATACGTTTTATGGTGGTTTGAGTGCTTCTACACGCACTTTAGTGGATGCAGCCTCGGAGGAACATTCATGGGAAAATCTATGGCCGAGGCTCACGTGCTTTTGGAAGATATGGCTGAAAACGCTTACCAATGGCCAGCAGAAAGATTGACACGAAGAGGGTAATGGAAGTTTCGAGCAATGATCCGATTTCCACCTTGTCGGCTCAAGTCGCCGCTTTGACACAACAGCTCGAACTTTTCGCACGCACCAGCCCCGTTACCATCGAGACATGTAATTGGTGTAACGGATCACACCCGAGTGCGGAGTGTCAATTTGGAAATCCGTTCGAGCAAAATCAGATGGAGCAGGCTCAATTCGTAGGAAATGGGAATCGACCGAATAACCCGTACTCAATACTTATAATCCGGGGTGGCGCAATCATCCCAACTTTTCATGGAGAAACGGATGAGAACACACACCAGCCCCCTTTCGCCTGGAATCAACGGCCCCCTTGCTCCCAAAGTGTCTCTCGAGGAAGCGCTTGCAAAATTGGCGGCAAATACGAGTCAATTTATGACTCGGGAAGCTACACTACAAAATCATTACGCTTCCATTCGAATTTGGAGGTTGGTGGGCCAAATCGCTAATGTGTTGACAGCTCGTCCGGAGGGAGCATTGCCGAGTACCACAGAGACAAATCCTCGAGAGAGTCTAAATGCAATTAGCTTGAGAAGCGGGAGAGAGTTGCTGGATCAGCCCGAGCGGGGTAAAGAGAAGAAGGTTATTGAGGAAGAGATGGAATTAAAGCTAGAGGAGTCGAAGGAAGTTCAGCCGGATAATTCAAAGACATGTGTTCCCCCCGTTCCGTTTCATGAGACTACGACAAAGGAGGCGGACAAATAATTTTCTAAGTTCCTTGAGGTGTTCAAAAGCTTCACATAAATATTCCGTTCACGACGCATTGGAGCAGATGCGAGTTATGTCAAATTCATGAAAGAGATATTATCGAAGAAGAGAAAGCTTGAGGAGTTTGAAGCAGTTGCCTTGACAGGAGTGCGGTGCAATTCTTCAAAAGAAGCTCCCACCTAAATTGAAAGATCCGGAAGCTTTAACATACCGTGCACCATGGGGAATCTTTCGTTTGATAAGGCACTATGCGATCTTGGTGCAAGTATCAACCTCATGCCTCTATCGATTTTTCAAAAGTGAATATTGGGAAGCTAAGCCAACCACGGTCTCATTACAATTGGCGGACCGATCGATAAAGTATCCGAGGAGTGATCGAGGATGTATTAGTTAAGGTTGACAAGTTCATCTTTCGGCCGACTTCATCGTACTAGACATGGAGGAAGATGACAATATTCCGATCATCTTGGGACGACCATTTCTAGCGACGGGCGAACCCTTATAGGCGTGGAAAAGGGAGAGCTAACTCGAGGGTCCAAGACGAGGAAGTTACTTTTCAAGTATTCAAATCGTTCCCATGTCCGGAAGTGCTGATAAAGGATCACAAAGTGAGGGTGTGGATGTTTGTGAAAGAGGAAAGCATCGAAAAAATCGTCGTTGGGAAATTTGATTTTGTGTTAAATGGCCCAAGTTTGAAGAAGGATGTAGAACTAGTGGCGTTTCTCGACCATGAAGAAAAATCTGCTGCAGTTGTGAGTTCGTTTGTGAAGGAGGAGAGTGAGCCGAAAGCCAAGAGAAAAATTAGTCATGGAGAAACCGGGTGTTTCGGGAAGTTTCTCAAGTCGAAACCTTTTCGAAAACTACATTTGATGACTGAACCGAAAGTCGAACGGCTGATGACCAACGGTCATAATTTTAACCAAAATACAAACGGTTCGATGAACGGGGCGGAAGCCAAATGGAGTTTGCGGCGAACTAACGTTGTTCAATAGGTCCGGCTGAAGACTATAAACTTAGCGCTTCTCGGGAGGCAACCCGAGCTCGTAGCTGTAGTTTTTTTGCATTTCTTTATTTTTCTTGTATTCGTGATTTTTATTTTTCATCATTTTTGTGCTTCTATTTGCTTCTTCCTCTCGTTTTTAACGTCTGCTTTTCAAAATTCTGCGCAGGAAAGTCCCAGGGGAGAAACTGGAGTATGAGCCGCGGCACAGTTATTGTGAGCCGCGGCACACATCGATCGCAATGGGAGGCAAAACCGACTGTACTTTGTGCCGCGGCACGGCATAAATGAGCCGCGGCACACTCGAGTAATGAGCCGCGGCACACGGAATTTGAGCCGCGGCACACGACAAAACAAGACACAGGTAAAAGGGACTGTACCTTGTGCCGCAGCTCACTTTATCTGTGCCGCGGCACACTATGCGGAATCCGAAAGGCCAGGTAGCTTATAACATGCATTCGGCCGGCATTTATCAGGTACACTTTTCCTTCTCCTTGCCTTCCCTCCCCAGCGCGACCGGCCGAAGAAATTCCTCCATCTTTTCCCTGCGATTTTTCTTGAAATCTCGAAAAGGTACGTTTCAATCTTGCGATTTTACTTGCTTATGGTTTATATTTGGAAGTTGTGTTTGTGTTTGATAAGTGGAATATGTTTATTTCTCCTTCAAATAGTTTCGTGATTGTTAGAATATAACAGGGTAATTTCATCGAATTTTCTTGATTAAATTGGAATATCAATGAATTGATTGTGTTAAGTTGGTCATGATTGAATTGTATTTCTTTTGGGGCTGAATCGAGCTAGAACTATGTTCATTCTTCAAGTAAACATGCGCCCTCAAGGTGGTGATAAATTGCCCAAATGAAAATTTTCGTTGAAAAAGCAATTGTTTTGAATTCTCGTGCAACGTATACGTTTTGAATTCTGACAAGCCCAATCCTTACATCCAAGTTAAATGTTTAAGTCCAAATTCATCCTTCTCTCTCGTATGCGCTAGTGTCTTAAATTCGGAATTTACGGTTTGATGTCTTTAGCCGCGCATATATCATCGTTATTATTTTTGCGTAAATAAACCCTCGTCTTGTGCTTCTCGGGGTGATTATGGCGCGCACGAAGAAGCTGACCAAGCGTGCTAGGACCGAGTCATCCCCTACGCGAGGGGAGACCTCTCAGGGTCGGGCCGAGGCGGAGGGGCACCAATTTTCGGACCCCGAGATCCACAAGATATTCAACGAAAAGATCCGTCCGCGTCCACTTATTCCCGAGAGAGGTTTTACTCCAGCTCCTCAGGACGGGGAGTTGCTCATGATGATTGACGAGATGGGATGGGCTATATTTACCGCACCTCCTGAGCCAGCAGTCATTTCGATCGTCCAGGAGTTTTATGCCAGCGCTCTGCTGAAGCACATCCGGGCAGGGCATTCGTGGCCATCTTTAGAGTCCTGGACTCAGGTCGACGTCCGAGGGGTCATAGTTGATTTCTCCCCGACTGCTATTCGGAGGCTTTTTGGGTTTCCGGCGGTGGACGAGACAGCCTATGACCGCGTGATGACCGGCCTCACTAAGGAGGCCCTGCTTGAGACGATTGCACGGCCGGTACCGGCCGGGAGCGGCGCAGAGCTCATCTACTTTTCATTTCAGGAGCTCGCGCCTCGGCCCGGCTCGGGCGAGCACAGCTTTACTTTATTTGTGCCCGCATTGATCCCACCTCCCAGATCCGCAGTTTTCTCTCCGCGCCCGGATACTTTTGCTATCACCTCCGTTTGTGCTTGATGTGGCCCCCATTCTGGTCCGATCTATCTTCCAGAGTATCGAGGGGGGGCCAAGACGGGGTTGAAGCACCCCTCCCTCATCTGCGCTTTATGCCGGCAGTCGGGGCTGACATGGTCAGTCGACGAGCCGATGCTTGCCCCACAGGCCCCGATCGACCACCGCATCATATCGCACTTTGAGCAGTGGGGCGGAGCGCCGCTGCACTTCGGGGCGAGATTTTTGCTTGAGGAGGCTCACGAGGATCCCAGAGCCACTTTTGTTGACGCACGGAGAGGCCGGACCGCAGCCCGACAGAGCGAGGTTGGAGGAGCTGTTTGATGGGCTGCGGGAGGATATGAGGAGACAGAGAGAAGAGCATAGGGAGGAGCTGAGAGAGGAGTTGAGGAGAGAGAGAGATGAGATGAGGAGAGAGAGAGAGAGCTGGATGGCTGCCTTGCGAGAGGAGCAGCGGCGGCGCGGAGAGTGTTATTGCCGCCGCGAGCCGAGATGAGAGAGCAGCCGGGCCGCCGCCGACGAGCGGAGAGGCGTCTTGCCGCGAGGGAGGCTTATCATCGAGCACCTCGCCGCATGGACGGCCCACATCATGCATCCCGACGGGCCATTTCTGCGCCCGCCGGCCACCACACCACCCTCCTCACCGGACGATGCGGCACACTCCCGAGCAGACTGGAGGGGAGTACTTGACCTTTACTTTTCTTGCATTTCATTTTTTGTCCATTGAGGTCAATGTACGTCCTAAGTTTGGGGGAGGGATTTACATTCAGTCTACATTAATTGCTGTACTCTATTTTATTGCTGTACACTATTTAGTTGCACATTTTTCTTTTCTTTGCGAAAATTTTTTTTAGATAGCCTTGCTTGCCGTAGTTTTTTCTTTATTCGTGAATTTTCGTGCTTCTATTATGTGTGATACTGATGTTACGACACTGTCTTTCTCTCTGAAGAAGCGGGCGAGTTTTAGTCGAGTTGTAGTCAGTTATTTCTGTTCTGCTTAGTATTCAATTAGGTCCGAAATTTTTTGTGATTGTAGAGGACTTGGCAGATAAGAGACGATACATACTTGTTTTTAAATCCCCATCAATACGTTTGGCTACATTTTCCGGATAGTGAGTCGTACTGTTTCTTTAGTCGTGTTGGCACTTAAATTGAGTTTAGAGTCGGTCAGTTTTCCCTAAAAGTCGAGAGAATGCGTTCTATGAAGGGAAGTCTAGTAACCGGGGGTATTCGCGTGACCCGTTGTTTACTCTCGCGTGAAACGACGACCCCGATTAGACTAGTAATGTAGATATTTCACATGTGTCAATGATTGGAAGCCTAGTAACCGGGGGTATTCGCGTGACCCGCTGTTTACTCTCGCGTAAAACGGCAACCTTGATTCGGACATGCGGAAATTTTGTATTCGAGTTGTTTCTCCGTATGAACGGAACTTAGTAACTAGAAGCATCAAAGTGACCCATGAGTCTCTTTTACGTCAAACGGCTACCGAAAACATCATAATCGAAGTACCACCCTAGTATTATCCCGATGAAACATCCAGATAACCTAAAATATTGTTCGACTCGAATCAAATTCTTGAGCATAGTTATATAAGGGGATACCGTCCGAGGTTTATTTGTTATAAGACTCGTAAAATTTGTGCCTTTAGGCGTGGAACAGGATGAACTAGTTTGGTTGTCTTTGGCCTTTCATATTGTGGACGATTTGACTCATGTTTTGTTAATCTTTGAGTGAAATTTTCTTCATGAACGAATGATTAGGGTGAACTTGACTTCTTTGCGGAATCATTATTCTGAGTGCAGCTCGCTTTTATGACACTCGTATTATTTAGAGAGGATGGCAGGATAGTATTGATTAGGTTGAACACTATGAGTTGCACGATGATTCACGACTTTCTTTTATTGACTTTAATTCTTTTTGCTTGAGGACAAGCAAAGGCTTAAGTTTGGGGGTATTTGTTAGGCGTATTTTTATACGCTTATTTATCATTATTTTGTAGTATTTTGGAGTGTGAAATCATCTAAATGAGCTTTTAATGCCTTAATTTTGCATGATTGACAGGAAATTGAAGTCCGGAAGCTTAAACGATGCAAAACGGGCGAAAACGGCAAAACTGGACTATGAGCCGCGGCACAAGGAAACTGAGCCGCGGCAAAGGAAGACACCAGCCGAAGGGCTGAGTAGGCTGTACTCTGTGCCGCGGCACAGCCCATGTGAGCCGCGGCACAGAAGGATTTAATTACGCCCAGGTATTCAGATTTTAGCGATGTGCCGCGGCACAACGATGTGAGCCGCGCACACTTAGCGGGATTTATACGTCTGCGCGGATTTTGGGCCGTTGAAGCCGATTTTCAACCGATTAATATGGACGCGATTTGTGGAGGTCTTGAGCTATAAATAGGGCTTAAGACCCTAATTTAATTATCGGGAATCATTGAATCTAAACCTAAGAGAGCTTAAGCTTGGAGACAGAGAAGAGGAGGAAAGCAGAGGAATTCAAGGGCGGAAGGCGAAGTCAAGAACGGAGGAATCCGAGCTTCATCCGTTGAATTTTATGCTTTCGTTTATTTATTACGTATTTTCAGCTTTTAGTATGTCGCTAAAGCCCTAATCTAGGGTTTTGATGAAACCTTTATTTTGACGAATTGATTGAGATTATCCAATTTATTACCTTTTTATTGAGTTTTCCCAATTATGTTTAATGCTTGCAATTATCGGCCAATAGTTGTATTGATTTAATCATTCACTTGAATCGGGAGAGGAGATTTGGTGAGGAACTATTGGTGAGGACCGTTTTATTCGTGAGATAGGAATATACTCATAGGAACTACGTGGCCTTTAGGAGATTTCATGCTTTTCGCCTAGCGACGAGATAATTCACCTAGGGATAGAGTGCGTTAGTCGCCGTTAGATAAATCTATTGACCTCGGGAGAGGCGGTAGAATATATTAGCAATCTCCGCCTTCAATAAATTGGGAAAATTATTTATTACGGATGATCAAGATTAAATTCGGATAAATTAAGGTGGATTCAGAACTCTAGACTTATTTATCATTTGATTCCTTTTATTCAAGCTGTCGCTTTCTGTTTAGTCTTTTATTCATTCTTGTAGTTATTAATCCAAAAACCCAACTTCGATTGTTCAAATAAAATTGGAATACGAAAACGTCGGTAGTTAGAGACTCAATCCTCGTGGGAACGATACTCTACTTATCACTTTATTACTTGTAAACGATGATGTGCACTTGCGTGTAGGAAATATCGCAACATGGACCCCCTATCGCCAACCCCAAATATGATACTCCCGCACCCCCAACCGCCTTGGAATCCAACGACGGTATAATACCTGAGGATGTCCACCTCAATTCATGTCCCAATGTGAATTTAAGACGGTTGAACGGAGTTGAGGATTTCGCCAAGCAGACTTTCCTAGAACTGCCACAAGAAAAGAGCGATTACGTGCTCTTAGCCTCCAAACTGTTTTCATCCAGGATGCTGTCTATGCCCTGTACTCTGTGGAAAAAGCTCTTGATTGGCTACACACATCTGCCGTTGAGAAAATGACAGGACTGAAGCACGAAGTCTCCCGGGTGGTAGAAGCCTTCACTGTCTTGCCTCATGTCTTCAAGCAGGCACTGAGTCAATTGCAAGAAAAACAAGAGCAGATCCTGAGAGAAGAGCAATCAAAGCTACGCATGCCTGAGGCCAAGACCGCATCTGCTCTGATCGAATCCGGTTCCCAACTTCGAGCCCACGACAAGAAAATTCAAGATATGTCGCAGGTGCTCTCCTCCCTTGTTGAGAAAATGTCTAATATTGAGACGAAACAGGATGCTACTTTGAAAATACTGGAACACCTTGATGAAAAGGTGTCATACCTTGATGACGCCAAAAAGGGGGAAGAATCGAGGGAAGCTGCAAGGAGAACGAGGTTGGAGCAAGAGAAAGAAATGTTAGATCCTTTTGAAGACTCCATCATTGCTGATATAGCCCGTATCACATCTCCAAATGTTAGGATACAGGGAGATCGACCAGAATTCCAGGATCCTAAGTATCCTTGGAAAAGCTTAGTCCAAAAGCCACAAGCTATGAACCTCCTGGTGGACCGACAGCCTACTGCTGCAGAGATCAAGAACTGGAGGAGAAATGAACTGCTAAGATACTTTGTTGTACTTATTAGGGATTCCTCAATTTTCAATAGATGCAGGACGGTACAGGAAGCCGCAGAGGAGTTCAAGAAGAAGCTGGAAGAAGGAATGCTCCCGCTACAGCTGCAGATGAAGTCAAAGCACAAGAATGGTGACTTGGTTACCCATCCAGAGGATTGGATCCTAGTATTCGATAAATCATATGATGGTCGAGCCTTATATCTGAATCGAGACAGGGAAGCACATCAAAACTGGTGGAAAGGTACCAAGATTGACTCTAAAAAGCCATGGAGGCATTCAGACTATAGGAGTTAAAATTTCCTTGTAGTATTTTCGTAATCTTATTTTCAGAACAACAAAATTTTGTACTCTTCATTTCAATATCAATAAAATTTTTGCTTGTCTTGAAAGATTACAACTCGTAATCTACTGTGTTATTGTGTGTTACAAACACTTAAAATTTATCCTTGCTGTATTCAAATATGAAACTTATCTTAATACATAAGCTGTAAAGAACTAGTCTATGAACAGTTCATAGTTTAAGTTGTATGTATCTAGAAAACAATGTAAGATTGTGCCTGTGCGCCAATCATAAGTTTAATCATGTATCACTCTTTTGATAAAAGCTGAACTTTCCTGCGAGCAGTTCTTAGTATTATGCTAAATACTGAAGACCTGATCATTCGAACAGAAGACCAAGAAATATGCCCTCCTTCAAGACGCTAAATGTCAAAGTTTTGGCATCATCAAGAAGGTTTGGATAACATCATAAGGTTTTAAAAGGAATACTTGGAAGGACTTGGAAAATTATCAAAAAGGGGGAAATTGTTGGGATAACAATCCCTGTATTGAGATTGTCAGGACAATCAATCCCTGTATCGAAAAGATCAAGACAGAATGTTTTGACAATATGCCAATCCAGCATACAGCAAGCAGCTGTATCGAAAAGCTGATAAAAAAATATCAACCTGTTTCGAAGACTTCTCGTAGCCTCATCATACAGAATCAATCATATAGCAAATGAGTCTTAAAAAGACTAAGTATGGAAGCTATCTCAAATCGTCAATATAACTATCATTCCATACAACATCCAAACAGGACAAGAAGGAATCTTTGCCAATCACTAAGTCAAAGTCCCATTTGAAAAGATATATTTAAATACTAAAGGATAAAGTATTTAAATATCAAGCCGTCAGAGTTCTTCAATCTAGCGCAAAATCCGCATCGTGTTTTATTCAAACACGTCATCCCGTTGGAACGGAATCTTGCTCAACGGATTTATATCAACGAACATATTTCAGAAAGCTATATATATCCCCAGCTTCTGAAGATCTACAACATATATATACACGCAAACTCGCAAACAAACGATCGAATATATACGCAAGTAAAACAAGTGCTTACACGAATATTCAGAGCAAATATATCTCCTAAGGCATTCTGCTATTCTCAAAGAAGAGATATACAGTGCTCAAAACCGTGGACAATACATCATCAGCTAAAAGCTCAGAAAGTCAAAGCTGTTATTCAAATATTGTCTTAACCCTTGAGCAAACCCATCAGCCCTGTGTGGACTGAGAATCCTTGCTGTTCCCGAACTGTGTGTGACGGACTTGCATTGAAGAAGACGAAGCTTCAGAAATGTGTGTGAAGAAGCCAGTCAAGTGAAAGCTCAAACCAATCTGTGTGAACGGTTGAAGGCTAAGATCATTATGTCAATCTGTGTGAACTATATACTGATTAGATTTGATTATAAATACGTAGTTGTGTACGTAGTATTTATAATAAACATTTTTCACTCCTGTGTGGAGGACCAGTGGACGTAGAGGGGTTTACCCCAAACCACTTTAATTACTGTGTCAATTACCTTCTGCATTTACTGTTTTAATATTTGTGATTATCTTTAAGTATACACTTCATATCTAGTTGCTGTATTTACAGCAACTTATTTTGACAAGACTTCCACTACGCACTCAGATTTGAAAACCGTACAGCTTGTTGTTTAAAACACTCTCCAAGCTGTATCATGTATACTATTGGCCAACAGATTTAATATGATTAAAATGATTTATGGTATTTCATTTTATAAGGGAAAATTGATTTACTGGAATACTTGTGATTGATCGAATTATTTTGAACGTTTTCATATTACCGATTGTGTGAATCGATTGGATCAGTTCGTATTGTTGATCGGATCAATGTATCTCTACGCTTTCCATTTATATAGTATTTATTGGATGAATGCTTTTGAATGGGGATGTGGTTCGTGGACTTAGTTTTGAATCCTTCGTTTTATTCGATTGGATTGTAAAGGCCGTTTTGAGCCTATTTATTTTACTAGAAATATTTGTATCTAGGATGCAATTTTTAATGTAAAATTTATATGTAATGATGAAGACTGGAGGAAGATCCGTTTTGAGAAGACGAAGATTCAAGATGAAGACTTGTAATTAGATTACGGAGTTTTTGTTTTCTAGGAACGGTCCATGAATCACATGTTGGTAGCAACTAGGTTGTGAATGGTTGTTTTATATTGTATGAATGCCACAAACGCGCTTAAATGAATTAATGTGCAAAGTGTAACATTAATCGCGATAATTTCTCCCATAACAAATTATTAAGTTTATAAGGTTTCAAGGTTTTTCTTCCCTCCATCGAGCTTTCGGGAAATTGAAATCCAAACCGGATGTGCTATGCTTCCGAGTTGTCGGGGTAGTCGTTCGGGGAGTACGGATAAATTATCGGGAGCGCATTGGATGCCTTCAGTTGGAGCAAATTTTATCCCTAGAAACCTGATAGGTTGCCGGATAAGATTCAATTGTGAAACTGATTTGCTTGATGGTATAAACTTAACTTGCTCACGGACCATAGAAACCGTATAAATTGAGGGGAGTGAACAAGGGGAAAAAGAAGATAGAATCATCCATTAGATGGATTTGTGTTGGACACCACTTTATGAAAATTAATAGACTAGAAACCTATTCGGTTGCCCTCTATTAAGATTTATAAAGAACTCGATCACCACTATGAAGTAGAGCGACGATACTTTCGGATTTCACATGGGAGTGTGTTATTTCGATAAAAATAGTGGGAGCTGGGTAATAAGAATAGAAAAGACCTTAATTCTATACTCAGATCATAATATAACAAGTCAGTAATTAATCTGTTATACTTAATACAGACATAAACTCTCAATATGACAATGAATCCACTCGTAATTCTACTCGAGAAGAACACCCTGATTGGACCTAACTTTGTCGACTGGCTCCGCAATCTGATGATTGTCCTCACTATAGGGGCACTAGGATATGTCTTGGAGACGGACATTCTGGTGCCTCCTGTGCGGACCAGAGCCAATCAGGAAGAGATTGAAAACCACAAAAAGTGGGTTAAGGATGATGTAAAAGTCCATGCATACATGATGGCTTCTATGTCTAATGAGCTTCAGAGAGCTCATGAGAAAATGACTTCTGCTAGGCAGATTCTATCTCACTTAACCGAACTTTATGGTGAGCACAGCAGAACTGCTAGATATGAGATATCCAAGCAACTGTTCGGTGCAAGGATGAAGGAAGGTGAGAAGGTTGGGGAACACGTCCTCAAAATGATATCCATAATCGAGAGATTAGAGGCTCTTGTCGTAATGGTGTTTTCTTTTAGCGTTTAGGTTCGTTGTCGTGAATACTTTGTAATTTTGTCTTCGGATCCCATCTTTTGTTGCATTTCGATTTTGTACTCCCTGGGAAGTAGACTGTACTCAGCAGTGCTGAACTACTGCATGCATAACATACGTTATGCATGTCATATTACGTGTGTTATCTGAGTACTGATAACGTACGTTAACTGTTAGATATAACGTACGTTATCGGCTTCAGCGGATTGGGCAGAATGTTCTGCCGAGGTCCTTACGTACGTTAAGTGATGGGTTTTACGTACGTAAAACCCTCCATGTTAACGTACGTGATGCCGCAGTCAGGTATTTAAAGCTTGAATCGGCTCAGACGCGTCACTTTTCTTCTTTCCTTCTCCCTTGTCCGCGTTTTGAGTTCCTGGGGCATTTTGGGGCGATTTGTGCAGAGTTATCCTTGGATTTCCTTGACCGATCGATTTTTGTACTCCAAACGAAGTGTATCATCATTCTAATCCATATTCCTCCGTCTGAATTCAAGGTATTTTGGCTTAGAACCCTAACTTTGTCAATTTTGGGGGTGTTTCGGGATTTATCTATTTAAACTCGAGTTGTTCATTGATGTTGCGATATTTCTTATTGATTATTGTTATTGAGTGTTTACTAACCCGTTTCCATCGGTGTTTGATACGTGAGTTGTCGATTCGCGGAGGTTTTGTGAAAACCCTCGCCCGTGTTGACCATACGCGTATTGTTATGGTTGGTAGTCGGGGTTGTGGGTATATTCCGTTCGATTAATGATGTCGTTTAGGACTGATTCGTGTTAACCCTTCATTTAGGAACGGTCTTGGTCACTCCGGGTCATTCCTAGCCATCGTTTATTTTCCGTCTCGTCGAGGATGTCTCAAGGCAAGTACTTTATATTTGTATGCATATTCTAGTATTTGATTTATGGCTTCCCGTTTATGTTGTGGATGTGAATACGTATGTTCACCCAGGGATGGTCTGACGGGGCCTCTGGGGATATGTAGTGCCGTGTGTATGCGTATCGTGAACTGGGGTTAACCACCCAGGGATGGTCCGACGGGGCCTCTGCGGGGTGCGGTGGCCGTGAGTCTCATACCAACGATTAACCTTTGAAATGTTTTGTTGGAGAACTATGTTTTGTGCTCGTGCACCGTAATATTCCGGAATATAAATATCTTCTAAAATGATTTTTGGCGCATATTTCATCTGATTAGAATGATAGTTCAAATGGATTGTACTTGCACTAGGTTTTGTCGCTATCCCCTTAAATGGGGGAAATACTTTTGTATTTCAGGTACAGGTTATGGAGGCGAACGAGCATGCGGACCATACGAGGATGATGGGCAAGGGTAATTCTGTTCAATGGTCGTTTTGTTTGGCTTCTTGTCTTTTAATTTTATTAATTATGTCACTTGTTTCACTACTCGAGTACTTTCTTCTTTTGGACTCATATTTGTTTGTGGACTCGGTTTGTGAAAGATCTTACTTATTACTATCAGATTCGGTATATTTGTTTTGAATGTCTTAAAATTGTGAAATCATTTGTATGTTGATGATGTTGTCATCAGTCGTGATGTCGAGTTTGTACGTTAGCCTAGTCGATTCCAAAGGGTTGGGTCCATGGCGCTGTAACATGCCCTGAACGTCTTGGAGGTGTTACAGTATCATGTACCTAAATTAGCACTTGTAAGTATCTAACTGTCACGACCAATGTTTAGACTTTAGCCGACAGTAAAAAGTCGTCGGCTAAAGTCAAAAATCATTGGCTAAAGTGGCCAGTTGTCGGCTAAAAGTCGGTCGGTTGTCTAAACTTTAGCCGACGGCAAATAATAAAGGTCATCGGCTAAAGTTCAACTTTAGCCGACGATGTGAAAATTATCGGCTAAAATATTTAGGTTTTTGCCGACGGCCCGTATGTTGTTGGCTAAAGTATTACACATTTTAGCCAACGATCTATTTGTTTTTGGCTAAAATGTCTAAATTTTAGCTGACGACTAGAAAGTCGTCGGCTATAGTGTTTTTTTTATTTTTTTTAAAATATATACTTTAGCCGACAGTTTGTGCAAATGCCGTCGGCTAAAGTCTATTAAAAAATATTTATTCATATTTTGGTATCCCCAAACCTGTTCAGATAACCTGTTATTCCAAATGTACAATACACCACCATACATTACAATCAACATACATCAATGTACGAAAAGCATAATTTATACACCAACAATATAAAAATCACACCATATCAATGGTGATATGGTGTGACTCATTGAGCCATGGTCTGACTCAATTACATCATATACTGCATCATGGATTGTTGAACCTTCCTTTGTTCCTCTTGAAATTTCTGGAACTCGTCTTGAGACCTCCTTTGCTCCTCAGCTCGGAGCTCCCTCTCGATCCTCAATTGCTCCTACAGATAGGCCTTTTGAGTGTCGCCCCTTTAATTGTACTGAAAACCTACAGTATTCTTCAATAATTGGTTGCCTATAGCTCCCATCATTGGCGTCCGGTGATGATTTCCTTTAAGAGGGTAAATGTTAGCCCACACCCTTGCCCTAATGTAGGGATCGGCCTGATTGATCTCTCGACATGCTAACTCGAGGCCAGTCTCGTCCAAATCCGGATGCTCCTCCCTCGCCATCTCTATCAACATCCTCTCAGACTCAGTCACTCTCTCATAAGTAAGTGGGAATAAAAAAGTAACCGAATATTAATAAAGTTCAGAGGTAAAGACTGATAGCAGTATTAAAATGGTCAGGATACATTTACAACTTACAAGTCTATCCGGATAGTTCGGATATGCCTTCTAAGTCACGTAGACAAAGACATTCGCCATATTTTCACCAGAAGTGGCCTCGTGCGAAACTCTCGCTAACGACCGCGAACCTAAACTGTGGTGCTCTGTCAAACCCTTACGGTCAACAGTGTTGGTTGAACTGCTCGCCTACACATAGAAACATATAATTTTCATTTAACAAGGAACAAAATTACCACAAGTAAGTTTCATATACGTTACATATCTTTAAACAACAATAACATTACGATAATATTTAGACCTCGATTACATACAATATAGTCTGGGTCGCTAAAATGTGTGCCTAGCCACCTCCACTCGTACTCCTGATACTTGAACTCCTTGGGAGTAGCCTCGCGGGAATTACCCCAAGCTGACCAAAATATGTGTAGCTCAATTTTCCAAGATTTGTACCTATAACAAACATTGACAAATAATAATCAAACATTAATCAAATATATTTGTAAAGTATTTTGTAAATTTTATGTATTTATTTACTGTGATTTTGTGTTATTGTTTTATTTTTATTAATAATGTTATTTGTTTATTATGTTATTCCTAAATAACATGTTGTGTGTGTACAGTTGTTATTACTCAACTACATATTTTGAAAATTACTTACTTGATTGTTTGCACCTCATCGCACCAAGTATGTAGTAGGAAAGAAGGAATAACAAACCAAACCTACCATTCGAATATAACATATATTACTAATTTTTTTCTAAATTTAAATACACAAAGCAGCTTTCGGAATTGAGATAAACTTACCGACATAGCATTATTCAATGCATCCTTCACACATTGTGGCACATCCTTCCACTCAGCCCACAGTACCGAAACCCTATCGCGTATGACAAACCCAACATTACGAAAATATGTCGTACAAGCATCCTAAGCCAAAATGGGTCGTCGATACTTTTCATCTACTGCTATCTTGTGACGGCCATTTTTTAAAATATATGCGTCAAGTGATAGACCCTTCGATGGTCCACGAGTCTTCTTCTTCTTTTTTCGGTTCAGCTTCGGTACGACCCTCCTCATTCTCAAGCTCTGCAAGCACCACGTACAACTTCGTATTAGATATCCGACATGTCCACCAAATCATTTTCTCAGGCCACTCCTGGAACACAAATGCCTCAGTTGGGTTAACCAAGCTATATGACCGGCGTAATTCTTTCTCATCGACCCCTGGAATCGCCGGTACCATAAGGGGCATAAATAGAGTCGACGGCAGACCGGAAGGCACCTCGGATGATGTGCTCGGTGTAGCTCGGCCGCTCCCAGATATAGTAGGAGGGGAGGGAATTCGGTGTATAGGAGGCATACGAGGTTGGGTCGTATCGACAGCAGTGGGGGTCGTCCTCGATCTCGGAGTATGATATGATAAGCGCCTCACAATAATATGTGCGTCATCCACCGGATACAAGTTTCCACCCTTAAACTTCAGTCCATTACTATCTACTAGCCCATGTATGCGAGAGTTACTCTCATCCAAATACATACCCACACGATCCGCACGATTGGAAGTTGTGGAACTATCCCCCGACTCCGGAGTCTTCGACTTTTTCTTACCACATTTCATGATTTACATTATTTGATAGTTAATTTAAGGGCATTGAAGTGGCTAAGCATTTGAACCTAACCCTAAGTACAAGTGGAAAGCCTATAAGTAGTAAATAATATCAGTGACATGTCTATCGATTGGTCTCGGGGTTTTAATCGGCGGGTATGCTGAGTCAATTTGGATTGATGATTCAAGTAAATAACCCTTTCTTATTCCGATAACACGTGTCAAGCATATTGATACTTGTGAATACCATCAATGATGAAATTCAAGGTCTCAGTGATAACATTTGTTAAGTCAGTCGATTTGTAAGTATCTCATTCGTCTCAAATGCGGTCGGGTAGAATTGAATTTGTCCTCTAGTTCAATATCTAATAATTTCATTTTTCTAAGTGAGTCATCGGACTCTTATTTCTAGGGTTAATTATATAAAATTTCATAAAGATAACAACAAACTCATTTTCTACCACTTTCGAAGGTATTCGCAAAAGTAGATGAGTTTAAACAATAAAAATACATATTAAACTTTATCAAAAACCTTGGACCCTATATTCATACCCTAAACATGATCAATCTCTACTAAGAACCGGTTTAAAACATCCAAGAACCGGATTATAACAACTTCAACCGGTCCATTCTTCTAAACCTGACTTCTGGAGGCCATTGAGGGGTATTTTAGTACTTTCACCCTTATAAACCGACTCTTCCACTTATATAAGGGAGGAAACAGACTCTAAACTCTTCTAGACACTCTGAACTCAATCTATAAGCCCCACACTTCGAAAATTCATCAAAAAAATTGAGGAGAAATCATAAAAACATCAACACCTCAAGTCAGTTGACAATCAAGGTGAGTTATCTTTGTTTTACTCTTGTTCTAGCTATGGTTCTTGTATGATATGAAGTTGTGAGAGCTGGTTTAGGTGCTTATATACGTTCTAATGGTGTTTAGAACTCATACATGGCCTAAACTTGTGTTTAAGGTGGATTTATAGGGCTTAAAACTCACTAAGACAACAAAAGAATTAATTCTGCCACTCTTAATTTTATCCATTTAACCTGTACAAATTCAAAAACTAAAAAGATGAAATAACAAAAACAATATGATTAAGTAACAAAAATATGAACAATATCTCCTAGATGTAATTACAAACTACCAATAAAAGAAGTCAATCCAAAATGAAAGAAAACCAAATAAAATGAGTTTCCCTCAACCCACCATATTGAATTTGAATTCCAAAATCATAAAAGTATTAGAATTCCAAAAATACTTAACAAATTAACACCAACCTAAGTAACCTCATTCTTATCAACCTCCCAATATGGTACTGAAATTATTAAAAAATAACTAAAATGAAAAGAAATAGAGAAAACTCTAATAAAAAACATATTGTGATATTTCCATTCAAACAATCAACCCGAGTACCCTCAACTTTTAGGAAAACTAATCAATACCCTCCGTCTCAAATCTAAACACCGAATTCCTAAACACTTGTAAAGGAGAAAACGATAAAACTAAATACAAATATTGAACTGCAAACCTAAACTTTGTTTTTCTCCTAAACATACGTACAAGTAAGCAAAAGTTCCAAGAAACGAAACAATTTAATGACGGAAGTGGATGACCGAATCAACATAAATTCTAATCACCATAAACCTCCAGAACTCTTCCATAAACTCTTCCAAAATCATATATTTAATCAAAATTTCCGTAATTACTGTAGATTCTAATTTGGCTAGTTCATTTCGAAACTATCAGCATAATCACATGGTTATACAAATTTCCCTAATTTCCCAAATTTCAGAAATTTCCCTAATGAAGAAACCAGACCTAATTTCCATAATTTCAAATTTCACTTCTCATGATTCAACGGACAACAATCACTTACAATATGAAAAAACAAAAATCAAAAGTGACCTACGGCGGACGATGAAAGGCGGCGGACGGACGGGACGAGGGTTCCAGAAGAGCTAACGGCGGAAGGCGGAAGGCTAAAGGCGGTCGGCGGACGGAGGGAATGAGGCGGACGGACATAAGGGCTGAAGACCGGGCGGCGGAAGGTGGAAGGCGGAAGGCGGTCGGCGAACGGAGAACGAGTTCCAGAAAGAAGGCTAACAAAAATGAAGAAAGGAACAAAATAACACCAGCCCCATTTTTTTATATATAAGGTACTTTAGCCGATGACATTGGGCGTCGTCGGCTAAACTACAAAACGGACTTTAGCCGACGGTGGTTGTCGGTTAAACTAAATTATAAAAATAAAAAAAACCATGCTTAGTGGCAGCCGGGATTCGAAGATGGGCCATTTGTATAGGTTATATGGCATTTTGCCACTGGGTCATGTTTATCATTCGTTCATTTAAACACATTTTTTATATTTATACGTATATTGATATTTTAATTTTTTTGAATTTAATTATAAATAATATATTTATAAATATATATAATGATTATATATTTATATATATTTATACAGTTTTTATATAATAATATTTTATATATTTATATTGTTTTTATATAATCATATTTTATATATTTAAATTTAATTATAAATATATTTAATAAAAATTAAGATAAATACTTTAGCCGACAGCTGTCGTCGGCTAAAGCCTACTTGGACGTGTCAAATATGACATGACCGTGTCCGCGGACAGGGAACTTCCGCATGTTCTATACAAGTGCGACCCGACCGTGTCGAAGGACATGGGTGCTACACTTTAGTCGACGACCGTGTTGCTGTCGACTATACCCGGGACTTTAGCCGACGGTTGTCGTCGGCTATACTTAATCCCCCAAAAAAAAATATGACCCAGTGGCAGTCGAAGTTAGAACCCGGGCCATTTGTATAAGTGTTATGGTATTTTGCCACTGGGCCATGTTTATCCTTCATACATTTTGACACAGTTTTTATATTTATACAGGTTTTTTATAATAATTATTTTATATATTTATACATATTTTTATATAATAATATTTTATATATTTAAATTTTTATATATATATATATAATATGATTATATATCTGTATATTAATTTATATAGTTTTATATAATAGTATTTTATATATTTATACATTTTTTATATAATATATTTTATATATTTGAATTTAATTATAAATAATTATATATATATATATAATATGATTATATATCTGTATATTAATTTATACAGTTTTTATATAATAATATTTTATATATTTATATATGTTTTTATATAATAATATTTTATATATTTGAATCTAATTATAAATATATATATATATAATATTTTATATTTCAAAAAATCATCAACGGAACAATGATATAATAAAATTAAAAAAAACATGTCATAATATCACTTTTTCGATTCGTTCGAGCGGCATACAAGAATGAATATCTAAGGAACTTTTACAAATGATATGTCCTTCTAAGGTTCGCAGTCAGAATCACCACTTGAGCCTGTCTCTGTGTCAGAGTTGATAACTGGCAGCATATGTCTGAACTAGGGGTGGGCATGGGACGGGATGGGACGGGCCTGTGGTCATCCCACGTCTCGTCCCGTGTTATAACAAGCGGGACGGGATGGGACGGGATTGGTGATTTCAAAATTTCATCCCGCGCGGGCCTTAGGTTTTGAAAAAATATCCATTTTTTTTTTGAAAAAATATCAGTTACTAACTTTATATCGGTTGATTAGGTTTGTGTATAATTATAAAATATAGATAGTAAAAAATAAAAATAGTTTATTATTAAAAATTAATTAAAAAAGGGTTATAAATAATAAAAATATATGGTTTTAAAAAGGGTTAAAAACTTAGCGGGACCGGACGGGTCTTACGGGCCTCAAATTTTTTGTCCCGTGTCCCGTCCCGCAGTTACTCTAATGGGACGGGACGGGACGGGCCTAGTGTTTTTAATTTTGGATCCCGTCCCATCCCGGGTAATTTTGGGATGGGACCGGGACGGGATCGGGATTTTGATTTTTTGTGCCCACCCCTAGTCTGAACTCTTCATCATCATCTTCATCAGAGTCTGCACGTAATTCATCTGTTCCTACATCTATGAACCCGCGTTCTTCACCATGTAGTCGAACCACTCAACCTTCTACAACATTATTCAGTAGTATTGTGGACGATGGTGGAATATTAGTTGTATCCGACTCTTGATATGCCTCATCGTCATCCTTATCTACTGCTTGTCCAAGTGTAGCCGCACTATATATATTTCTCGTAGCCACGTGATTTATGATCTTCCATGCTCCATTTTTTACCAAGTCATCCAAGCAGTAAACTGGTTTAGCAGGTGTTGCAAAAACAAAAGGATCACCTTCGTACCAACTTGTAGAAGTATCAACAGATAATAGTCCATAATTATCCTTCCTTTTGATTTGAGGATTTGTATCTAACCACCTACACTTGAACAAGTACACTGTAATATCCATTTTAATTTTCCAATTTTTCTGCTATATTACTTGAATGATTCGAATATCGTCGTATAGTAATCGCTTTTAGTATTAATGATTGTATTGTGATAATAAAATTGAATTAATAATAATATCATTTTTCGCACGAGATGATTGATAGATATTGTATTGAAGGACTGTATTTTTCTTCTTTTGGCTAACTTTTTGGTGCTTAATGTGCGCTACAGTGTGACCTTAACGTACGTTATATGTGTAATGTTACGTACGTAAGGCCCTACTCTTAACGTACGTAATATGGCTTATCATTAGCATCTCGCCTTTTGGCGGGTGGGACCAGGCGTGAGCGGGGGTTGGTGAACCGATTGTGACAGCCTAGTCAATGGCCATTACATATGTAATGGCGAAGTGCTAGTGTACGTAATGTATGGGAGCTTTACGTACGGTATTTTGGCAACATACGTAAAAGTGCATGTGGTTTGAGGCAGTAGCCACTGGAGTCTCGTTGCGTACGTAATATCGGCAGGATAACGTGCGTAATGTGCCTAACGTACGCTATGAGTTGGCAATAACGTATGTAATGATAAACACAGATTATAAAGGCATGGCTTTTCTTTCATTTCTGTATGAACCAAACTCAACCTTTCCCTCTGAGAATCAATCCCCTGCCTTGCTATATCAATTTTTGCCCCGTCCATCTTGTGTTGGAGCCCCGACACTTGGATTGAAGCTTGGTAATTAGAAGTTTGGAGTGTATTCTTGGAGTTTTGGTGCTATTCTTCATTTTTCTTGAGGTTGGTTATCTACACTTGTTTTCATGCTATTGATGATGTTAGTAAGGAGTAATTTATATAGTGTTAGATTAATCAAGTATAACATGATAGTTATTGGAATTATGAATAAACTAAGCGAAGAACATGGTAATATTATTAGTATTACCTCTTGAATGATTGAAGAAGTTGTAGAATAACATGTTTGCTATTAATCCTTAGGAAACTATAATGAAAATTGGATGATTGAGTGTTTATGGGTATGTTCTTAATGCTAGCAGAATTTTATGATGTTATAACCATACATTTTAAAGGGTTTAACAAAACTCCTTGGGAAGATCTTGATGAATATCGAAGAATAGAATGATGTTCTTAAAGTTTCAGAAATTTTAAATGATATAAATATGTTTTGAGCAAATTCTTTAGGAGATAGTAATGGATTATGAAGAACACAAATATAACCTTTATATATTCAAAGTTAATTGGATATGTTGATGACTTAAGAATGTGTTAATCATCGTATTCATAGGTTGATAGTGTTCTTGGGAAGATTATGATGATTAGTGATGACAATGTCATAATAAGATGAGTGGTCGAATTCTATTGCGATAATCCTTTTGTAATGAATGATGTAAATACTGTAGAACCTTAAGAACTTGGTAAATCCGATTCTTAAAAATGAATTTGGTGTATTGAAATTCGTTAATGAGCCTATGGAATGTTCATTGGGATAGGATGAACTATACGAGTAATATTCGGGTGTCGTTTCCTATGAATTGATATCATTATTGTATGAATGTGTTTTTGAATGAGTTAAGTTTCATTCAAGGTTGCTTGTTCGAGTGAGTATTATTAGTCGAGGATACTGATCGTTCGTTCGTTTGAAGAAGGACTAATCATCTACGGAATTGAGGCAAGTTATCTTGCTTGATAATAATGATGGTTTAATTCTTGTGAACATTATACGTTTCATGTATATGTAATACTCTATGAATCTATGATTCATGATGTGATGTTGTTCTTTATCATATCACCGTTTTGTGGCGGGATTGTATTCCTAAGTTTATCGTCTTTGATACCGTCGGTCTCGTTGAGAATTGTTGTCATTTCGATGAGTTCTTTCTTGAATGGATGTGTAATTTATTGAGTTTCGTTGTCATGTTGCATCGTGACATCTCTGGAGTCATATCTGCATGCCGATTGGTTATGTGTCGGATTTTTAGCCGGGCACATGATGGTCATGTGAGGATGTTTCTGCATTGGACTGTGCACACGAGACGTAGTTCATGAGCTAATTAGGTACATTATCCCATATATATTCTGGATTCCATACACGGGGTGGATATGTGCACAGACATATTTCTGGATCGAGCGTACCATGACGTTCGTCTTGAGCCATGTGATTGCTCGTTCATATTCCATGTACGATTGATTATGTACGACAGTTTGATAATGATTGTTCATACGCCCGAGGGGTATGTTCAGTGATCGGTTGTTTCTTTGAGATCTTGTATATATTTGAATTGTATAATGTCATGAGAATTATTACTCATGTATAGCTGACCCTGTGGTTTTGGGCAAAATACTTGTGTTGTATTTCAGGGCGAGGAAAGGGCAATGCACAAGAATAACATGACGACGGTGAAGGGTATTGAAGGGTGCTAGTTCGGGTGGCTCGAGTCTTTTGTTGGTCAGTTACTTCTAATATGTGAAATTTTATATAAAATTTGGACGATTGTATTATTTTTATTTTGGGTATATTTTATCTCCATATGGTTTATACCGGATTCGGGTCCTGTGTACTGTTGTAGAAGTCGTTGTATACCGTATAAACTCCTACTCAGTGTAGTGATTATTATATTGTGGTTCGGTAACACATATATGGAATGTTTAAAATTATGTATTGATATCGCCTGGTGGGTCCCGGTGTGGGGTCCACGGCACTGTAATAGTCGCCAGATTTGGGGTGTTACATACACTGTCAAGCCTTCTCCATAAACTAGTTCCAGTTCTTCGAGAAGAACACCGTAATATCCACTGCCAATCATAACCCCAGAATTTTGACACCTCTTTCTTTGATCTCTGTCGATACATACAAATATCACACCATTTACCTTCACCATTGAATAAACTCTAGATATAACAGGCTTCATCGAAAGAAGCATCAACTCACGTGACCACATCGGGTGGCCATCACTTTGTATGTGCGTCATCTGGATATTAATTAAGGTGAATGTCATAATTAAGTAAATATGTTAGGAATACTTGTTAGATTTTGATGATGTCATTAATATAATTCAAATGTTTACTACTTGGCAAAAATGTAAGGAAGAACCAAATGAGTATCTTCCATAGGCCAAATTGCATTAAGTTAAATACTTGGCAAAATATAAAGAAGAACCAAATGAGTATCTTCTATAGGCCAAAATAAGTTAGGCTCAAATCGGCTAAGTACAAAGGTACAGATAAGTACATCATAGAAGTATAGCCGAGTCAAGTCAGAGAAGTATTGGTCAACAAAAATTCATCAGAGATGTTTGACCAGACTGCAGTCAAGTGACTTCGGACAAGTCATCTGATCAAGCGAGTCTCAAACAGTCACCATCAGAGAAGTCCAAAATGCAGAGAAGATGACTGTACATCAGCCAACTTGACTTATAATAGATCAGCCAAGTACTCCAAGTCCATGTCAGCATGCGTTGAAAAGTCAAATATTACGGAAAGTCACATGCAAGCATGAAGAGACAAATTGGAGAGATTCCCGCAAGGATATGAATTAAATAATTCATCCAGACCTACCACTGAATACTTTAATATTATTGTATTCAAAAGATACGGCACCTCACATGCAAAGTCTTCACAACGGTCGAGAGATGGATTAAAATATGGGAATCCAGCCTTGCAACGTTCATAAAAATAAACAAAGAAGTCTATTTCTCCACCGGACGGATTTGTTACAAGATTTGCAATGGCTATGAAGAAATGCTCAAGGATCAACACCTATATATATCCGAAGATTTGAAGTTGAGCAATAACGGTGCGAACAAAATCTCAAGCAATCAAAGCATTCAAAGCAATCAAAAAGCGAACTATAGCATCGAGAAAAGAGCAGTACTCAAAGTTCATATTTGAAGAAGCTCCTAGTTGGAGAAGACAAAAACTCGTGTCTTTAATCATGAGTTCGGGGTACTTCACTGGTTGAAGTTCAAGACTGTAAAGGCATCCAAGGATCGCGGATCAAGAGGTGCAAGGCAGTCAAGGGAGTTGCAACGGCAAGGATTTCCACTGGTTGGAAGATGTTGTAATTGGTTGAATCACTATAATATTTATCACTGGTTGACAATTATAGTGAATTCATCTCCAACTGGTTTGGAGAAAAGTGGATGAGTAGAGGATTACCCCACCTTTGAGACCACTATAACTGCCTGCGTATTTTACTGTTTTATAGCGTCATACTTTAACTGCTGCATTCATTGTTAAGTGTTTCATTGGTTGTTTTTGTATTCGTCATCAGCTGACTTCCGCACGTATTAAGTACAAACGACTCTAAGTCATTTGCATATCTATCAGCTGAGAAACTTACTCTTCGAGAAAAAGAGTTTAAGAGTTTCAATAAATCTATTCACCCCCCTCTAGACTTATTCCTGGACGACTTGTGACCTACAAGTGGTATCAGAGAGGTTGGTTCATTCATTTCACGAACCAGATCCATATATCGAGGATATATATATTTTTTTAAACTCTCATTGTAAAATGGAACACATGCAATACATGTATTCTAGATTACCTATGTTTTCAGTTGACGAGTATGATCTTTGGAAGATAAGGATGCAGGCACACTTATCCTCAATCCATGATGACATGTGGTGTATCATAGAGGACGGCCCGTTCATATTCGATAAGGACAACACTCCTGAGGACATTGCAGCTGGGAAGCCTGAAAAGATCCCAAAGAAGAGGACGGAGCTGACCCCCGAAGAAAGAAAGCTGGCCAACCTAGATAACCGTGCCAGAGATGTGCTATACCAAACCCTTGACAAATTAACAATGGTCAAGATTAAAAATTGCAAAAATACCAAGGAGATTTGGGATACCCTTGCTGTGATGTGCGAAGGTACCGAGCTAATAAAAGAAAACAAGTTGTCAATCGCTACCCAGAAGTTTGACAACTTCAAGATGAAGACCGGAGAATCCATAGACCAGGTGGACACCAGGTTCACATAGATCATCAACGAAATCAATTCTCTGGGAAAATCCTATGGCAACAGGGAGATGGCCCTGAAGGTTCTGAGATCACTCAACCCATAGTGGAATATGAAGGCGGTAGCCATGAGGGAATCCAAAGACCTTAATAAAATCAAGATTCAAGAACTACTCTCTGACCTAAAGGCTTACGAATTCGAACTCCCAAGTTCATTATCAAACGAGCCTGTAGAGAAGGGAATAACATTTGCAGCCGAGTCTCCCGCCAAAAGCTTATCTGAAGTTAAACCTCCAAATCCACTCGATTTTGAGGAAGAAATGGTGTTACTTCAGGAAGAATTACTCCAAATATAAAAAGAATTATAAGGAGAATCCCAGAAGAAACCAAAAACCTGGATGCTGGAAAGTGGAGTGTTACAACTGCCATAAGACAGGACACATTCAAATCGACTGTACTGATCTTAAGAAGGACGAGTGCAAGAAGGAGGTGAGCAGAAAAGAAGATCGAAGGAAGGCCCTCATCGGAGAAGATCAAGAGCGTGTAGAGTCAAGCAGCGGATTCTTCTCTGATGATGATGAAGAATATGATTGCCTGATGGCCAACCTAGTTGATGAAAAGGTAACATCAAAACCCTCTGTTTCAAATAATAGTTCAGCCATGTCTCAAGATATGGACTTACACGAATCTGTAAATCAGCTACTTAAGGATTTTGAGACACTAAAATCTGCACACCTATCTGTATCAGCCGAGAAGACTCAGCTGCAAGATGAGAATAGGCAGCTCAAAAATGATTTTGAAAAACTCAGCCTAGAATTGAATAAAGTAAAATCTGATTTTGAAAACCAGGCTGCAATTAACTTGAAAAACCAAGCTGATGTCACTACAGCTGAGATAAAACGATTAACTATTTTGAATAGTGAAAAATCAGCTGCACTTACTCATGTCAAAGCCGAATTTACTAAACTGACTCAGGTAAGTAAGACTCAGGCGCAGGAAATAACCTCCCTGAAGGTGTCTCTAACTCTGGACGAACTGTGTATTAATAAAAGGCCACTATATTCCATATCAGGCCTTGGATATGATCCTCACACTCCCTCTAGTTCTAAAACCACTTTTATGAAGGGAGAAACAATTGTCTCGTCTACTGAGCCTATATACAAACCGGTATTTAAAAATAGGCAACAGCCAAGTCACAAGTCTAGGCTGCAGCCAAGGTTCACAAGGCAGCCACCTAGAAAAGCGACTAGGTAATGGCCAAGGCAGAAGCAGCAGCCCAGACAACATGCCCATTATTATCAAAAACTCCCCAAAAACCGATTTCAAAATGGGAGGGGCAAATGGAAACCTCAAGGTTATCCTAACTTTCAAAATGAACAAGTATGGAGACCTCAAAGATTTAATAAATGGTCTCAGCCAAGATTTAGATATGGCCCACACTACCAATATTATGAGGCATATCCGGTATACAATCCTAATAGAGGATACAGACCCAGACCTTACACACCTTATAGGGGTAATAATAATAACAATTTTCTCAATCCAAGGATACATCAATTCTCCAGGAAACCATCTAACCCTAGAGGACCCACACAGATTTGGGTACCTAAATCTATGCTTGTATGATTGCAGAAAAGGTGGAAGGACTACTACCACATCTCCACAAATTCAAACTTTGGAGGTGAAGAATGGTTTGTATATTCCGGATGCTCGAGGCACATGACCGGGAACAAGAAGATGCTGACAAAATATACCAAAGAAAGAGGTCCAGACGTAACCTTTGGAGATAGCTCTAGAGGACAAACAAAGGGCTTTGGAGAGCTGCACCGAGGAAATATCGTTATATCCAAAGTTCACTATGTCGAAGGGCTCAAGTATAATCTTCTGAGCATAAGCCAGTTCTGTGATGAAAAGAATCTAGTAGTCTTCACTATTTGGAAATGTATGGTGATAGATATCCTATCTGGAGAGGTGAAGCTACAAGGATTCAGAAGGAGAGATGTCTATATGATAGATTGGAACACAGGAACCCCTAATACCTGCTTTCTATCTAAGACAATAGCTGAGAATGGATGGTTGTGGCACAAAAGATTATATCATCTGAATTTCAAAGCCATCAACAAAATCAGTTCTCAGAAGCTGGTCAGAGGACTTCCAGAAGAAGCATTCAAGAAGGAAGCTCTTTGTGATGCGTGTCAGAAAGGAAAGCAGACCAGAGCATCATTCAAGCCAGTCCAGCCTAGTACTCTCACATCGAGGATCTTAGATCTACTCCATATGGATCTATTTGGCCCTATCAAGTCGAGGACTCTAAGTGGCAGAAATCATGCTCTAGTAGTAGTAGATGACTACTCAAGGTACACATGGATTATCTTCTTGTATAAGAAGAGTGAAACTTTGACCAAGCTACCTGAGCTGCTGAGAAGGATCCAAAATGAGAAATCCCTCTCAATCATCAAGATCAGATCAGATAGAGGAGGAGAATTTCTCAACAAGGCAATCACTAATTACAGCAATAGAATGGAATCCAGCATGAGCTCTCTGCAGCCAGGACCCCCCAGCAGAATGATGTTGCCGAAAGAAGAAACAGAACCCTAAAGGAAGCAGCCAGGTCCATGATTGCAGAAGCAGACCTGCCCAAGAGGTTTTGGGCTGAAGCTGTCAACACAACTTGCCATACTCAGAACAGGAGTATGGTAGTAGGGAGATATGGCAAAACTCCCTATGAGCTTTGGAATAACAGAACACCTACTGTTGCTTACTTTCATATTTTTGGTTGTAAGTGTTTCATCCACAACAACGGTAAAACCCAACTAAATGTCGTTGATGCTAAAAGTGATGATGGTCTCTTTATGGGATACTCATAAAGAAGCAAGGCATATAGAGTCTTTAACAAAATAACCTTAGTTGTGGAGGAAACACCTCATGTTGTATTTGATGAATCTACTGTTGAGTACAGGAAACAAGTAGAGCTAATTGAGAATAAGCTCAAAACCGCAACCCTCAAAGAAGTCATTGTACATGACACAGGGATGGTAGACTCATATGCAGATCAGCCTGAAGACCCAACTGTAGCTGTTGAAGA
This sequence comes from Orobanche coerulescens, assembly GCA_033398695.1. NCBI lineage: Eukaryota > Viridiplantae > Streptophyta > Magnoliopsida > Lamiales > Orobanchaceae > Orobanche > Orobanche coerulescens. Next base: position 134,593,938 of record CM065816.1, on the reverse strand, counting down.
CCCAACTGCAGATCAGACAGGAACACCAAATCTATCTGATCCAGTTGCCGCTGATGAAGATCAAACTGTAGCTGATAAAGACTCATCTGCAGACCAGATCATATCCCAACCTGCAGATGATAAGACGGTAGCTGATCCAGTTGCAGACCAAGAAGACCAGATCCAAGCTGATGCAGACAGAGAGGAAATCCACCATAGCAAATCTACAGGGGGAACATACCCTAAAGAAGAAGACATCCCCAAGTGGCTCAAAGACCATCCAATCCAACAAATCATTGGGAAGCTGAATGATCGAGTTAAGACAAGACAGTCTACTCTACCCACAGGAATGGCAATGTTCTCTTGCTTCATGTCCTAGATATAACCCAAGGCAACAGAGCAAGCCTTGGAAGATTATTCTTGGATCAATGCCATGCAAGAGGAGCTTGAACAAATGGAAAGGAACAATGTTTGGGAACTAACAGACAGACCAGTTCATAAGAAGGTTATCGGCACCAAATGGGTGTACAAAAACAAAAGCGACGAAGATGGAGTTGTTGTTAGGAATAAAGCCAGACTTGTTGCTAAAGGATATGCACAGTGTGAAGGAATAGATTTTGATGAAACCTATGCACCTGTTGCAAGATTAGAAGCCATCAGACTATTCCTCGCATATACTGCATTCAAGGATTTTGAAGTCTATTAGATGGATGTAAAAAGTGCATTTCTTAATGTAATCATAGAAGAAGAAGTCTATGTGGAGCAACCCCCAGGATTTGTCAAAGGATACAAAGTATACAAGCTATTAAAAGCTATATATGGACTTAAGCAAGCACCAAGAGCTTGGCATGAAACCTTATCTGTATTTCTTGAGAAGAACGGTTTCTGCAAAGGGAAAGTGGACAAGACCTTATTCAGAGTGGAGCGCGAAGGCCACATATTAATAGTTCAGATATATGTGGATGACATTATATTTGGCTCAACCAACCTAGAGATATGTGAGAAATTCTCAAATCTCATGCAAGGTGAATTTGAGATGAGTATGATGGGAAAGCTTAACTTTTTTCTTGGATTACAAGTCAAGCAGATGGAAAATGGAATTTTCATCAATCAAGCCAAATATACCCGAGATCTAATCAAGAGATTTGGAATGGAATTAGCCAAACTAGCAAGAATTCCTATGAGCACAAGTACTCACCTAGATGCAGATGAGGGAGGCATATCAGTAAATTCAACCCACTACAGAGGACTAATTGGATCATTGCTATACCTCACTGCAAGCAAACCAGATATATCTTATGCCGTAGGAGTATGCGCACGATTTCAATCCAAGCCAAAGCAGTCTCACCAAGATGCAGCCAAGAGAATAATTAAATACCTTAAGTCTACAGTCAATGTTGGACTATGGTATCCGAAGGACGATAACTTCGAGCTATCAGGATACTCAGATGCAGATTTCACAGGATGCAAAATTAATAGGAAAAGCACTAGTGGAACGTGCCAATTCCTAGGAACCAAACTGATATCCTGGTTTAGCAAAAAGCAGGTTTCTAACTCTATCTCCACCACAGAGTCAGAATACCTAGCTGTAGGTAGTTGTTGTGCCCAGATCTTATGGATCAGACAACAGCTAAGGGACTACAACATCATTGCCAATGAAGTTCCTATCTGGTGTGACAACAACAGTGCTATTGCAATAACCAACAACCCGGTATTGCACTCAAGGACCAAGCACATTAATGTTAAGTATCACTTCATTAGAGATCACGTGCTTAACAAGAGAGTAAGAGTTGAAAGAGTCAACACAGAATACCAAATTGCTGATATCTTCACCAAACCTTTGCCAGAAGAAAGATTTTTGGAGCTGAGCAGAGAACTTGGATTACTAGATTGGGAATCTAGTACAAAAGAAAAGGCTAGCTGAAGCAGATCAGACGAAGGACGGAGTAAGCTGATCATAGGAATCAGACCCTACCTGATGCAGACAAGAATACGAAGGACAGACGAAGGAACCTAGCTAATCAACCAGAGGCGAGAAGTCAAAGGAATCAACTCACCTGATGTAGAGCAGTCAACAGTCAACGGTCAACCAGCTAAGTTTTCTAAACCTAACCGACTTCTGAATATTATATTATTATATGCTATTTGCATAAAAATATCATATTATTTATTTTGGATCACAAGTGACATAATACTATATGCTTTAAATACACGTGGCAATCACAAGTTCAATCGACCTCTACTGTGACCAATTAAAATCCAACCGTCCTTTTTCAAACTCAAAACCTGGACCACCGATTACTAAATTTGACTTTTAAAAATCCTCAAAAGGTGGACCACCGATTAAAATAAATGATTATTTAATTACAACGTCGTTTCATTTTTCTTTTAAGGACGGGAAAACCCTTTCACTTTGCCTTCACCAAACTTTCGAAAACCCTAATTTACAGAGCAGAAATTCCTTCGAACTCTTAATACACTAAGAAATCGTTTATCTTGCAGAAATGGAATCATACTTTGAAGGCATAAATCTGAAGGCAGTCAAGGACCAGATCATTTTCTCCCTGGTCGTTGATTTTGAGGGACTCCTGGAATCGAATCTAGAGAAAAACGATGTGCTCGACCTTATTTGCACGATGAAGATGAATGAGATCTACCCATTTTTGGACATCAGTCCCAAGCACTTGTTTAAGGAGGACGTTATTGCGTTTTTTCGAGAGGCCCGAGTGATTGAATTGGGGATTCGAAGCATTGTCGGCGGAATCCAAGTGGACATCTTGCCGGAGACGATCGCAAAAGCATTTGGAATGAAGAATCGCGGCGTGGCGGTCGAGGCCCTTAGACAGAGCACAGCCAATACTTGGCTGAAGATTAAGGCGGTCGACCAATCGGAGAAACTAAAGCTCACCGCCAAGAGGAGTGAAATTAAAAAGGTCTATCGCAATGTGTTGGACATAACCAACAAAATAGTCATGGGCATGGCCGGTAGCTACGACCAACTGTCATCAGCTAAGTTTATGGTGCTGGGAGCACTAATCCAAGACACGCTAATTGACTGGACGGACTACATTTACAGGCAGTTGGTGTGTGAAGTCAACAAGGCCGAGTGGCTTGATGAAGAGAAGAAGTTTAAATCCAAGTTGGCGTTCGGAACGCAGCTAAGTTGGATTCTGGAGAAACTTGGTGTGGCGAAGGGAAATACTGACCCCTTCCACATCAATAAAAGACTTGGTCATCTAGACCAAGAAACTTTGAGGAGGCTAGGAAGCGGAAGAAGAGCAACTCAGATCTTAAAAGAGCTGTCTGATCAGGGACCTACCTACAAATACCCTGAATCATCAGACGAGTCCGACCAAGCTGCAGCCCCCAAGTCAACTGCAGCCCAGTCTGATACAGAATCGAACAACACACCTATTGCTCTTTGTTTCAAGAGAAGGGGACCAGCCCCTGGTGAGCCCTCCATAATTCATTCCTCACCAGAACCTTCTCCGAAGAGGCCCAGGCATTTTCAGTTTAGTGAAGAGGAGCAGCCAGAGCAATATTTCAGCCCTGCAGCTATGTCACCTACTCGCTTGGAGGACCAGCCTGCTCCTGCCAGCCTGGAGACCCAGATTGTCCCTCTTCTCACTCCCCAGTACATATCAGAGGAAGAGGAAGCAGGTTTGATTATCAACATACCTGAGGCAAACTACAACTTCAACCTACTCGACAACAACATTTTCAACCTATCCATAGGGCAGCTAAAATTGGTAAAACCCCTTGCTCTAAAACATTCCTTCATTCACATTTATGAGGAATGGAAAATTTTAAAATCATATTCTTTCACTCAACTACAATCTTTCGTTGAGGTGAGTGGCTGGGAGTATCCCCAGGCCACTGAAGAAGAGCCGATGCATTTTTTTAACGAATCAGACACAATTTTATTACTTCAGGAAAATTGGTTCATGTCCAATTTTAAAACTCACATGGACCAATTTATCTATACTATTATGTATAACATTTTTGATGGTTTCGTTGACAGAGAAGAAGAAGTTGAAGAGAAAGAAGTAAGAATCGAAGAGGTGGTGGAAGAAGAAGAGAAAGAAGAAGTTATTATTATAGAAGATGAAGAGGAAGTAGAAAAAGAAAAAGATGAAGAAAATATCTTAGTTGAAAAACAATCTGGAGAAGAAGGGGTCGAAAAAACTGTGGAATTAGTGGATGAAGAAGAAGAAGAAGGAGAAGAAGTTAATGAGGAGGATGAAGAAGAAAAAGAAGATGATAAAAAAGATAATGATGATAAAGATGATGATAAAAAGGATGATAAAGATGAAGATAAAAATGATAATGATGATGATGATGATGGTAAGGATGATGGAGGAGAAAAAGAGGCTGAAAAAGAAAAGGAGAATAATGAAGGGGAAGAAAAAGAAGAAGGAGAGAAGGAGTTGGAAAAAGAGAAGGAGATAGAGAAGGAGGCAGAAAACGAAGATGCATCAGACAAGGCTGGGGCACCTGCCTGATATACCAGCCTAGATGCAGACCTGGCTAAAGATTCCAGATCGGGGACCCCAGAGCAGACCCCATCTGGTATGCCAGCTGCAAACACGAGTCTGCAGACAGGTGGGTCCTCCGCACAACCACCTGCAGGCGTCGAAGGCTCAAGCGAGCACTCTCCACATACATCACAAATTACACATGTGATGACTGTGCTGATCTGACAGATTGTAAAAGACACTGTTGGAGAGCTGCTTGCTTCTCAAGTCACTCCTGATCTGCAGTCTATCAATGCCAAAATTGACTCCTTGCTGCAGCGGAACATCCCTCAACCACCTCCTCCTACAAACAACAGAATGCCCCTTGGCATGTCTGACTAGATGCTTAGAATGGAGCAGCAATTGACCACCCTGGTTGATGCTGGCAAAAAGGGGGAAGAGAGGTTATAGGGGGAAGGTAGCAAGCAGGGGAAAATAAGAGGAACTCAAGAGATGTGGACCAAGAAGAAGCAAGATGTCCAAATGATCACAGCTGGGACATCTTCGGCAAAAAAGAAGGGAGAAGTTGAGCTAGAGCAGACTGATGATCACCATGCAGTTAAAAGAAGGAGGATCAGAATTGGGGACGAGCCTACACTAGAATGGGAAGGCAAAGAGTTATGGTATGTTGACGATTTCCTTCCTATCGAAGCTGCACCTATGTGGGGAACTGCAAAGAAAAAGTTCATCAGAGATTTTTATATCTGGGAGTTACTCCAAGATGCAGATTGCTCCCCACAGCAGACTTTTATTAATTTCATGGAAGAAGCACATCCAAATCTCTGGGCACTCTTATTAAAACGTACAAAGGGATGTAATGCATACCCCATGATTCCTCCCTTCAGGCCTAAAGACCCTCCCACCTTGGAAAATGGTGATTTGGATGAATTGATGCTGCAAAGGAAAATAAAGAAGCTTTGTGACGAGCATAAGTTCTCCACACAAGAAGAACAAGACTTTGCTGCCCTCGTTGTCAGAAGGAAGTACGGTCTTACCCCAATCAAGAGAAGGCTAATTGGAGCTAAGCCTATCAGACCTGCCAAGCAGCCTATCCACAGAGGCAGAGGCAGAGGCAAATGATTTGTATTCATTTTTTTATGAAAATTTTGTACTTGTAATTTTCCTGTAATTGTTTTGATCATTGAAAGCCATGTACTTGTAAAACAATACAGAAAATTTATATAACAGTCTTTTGAATGACAATTCCCAGTTGTCTCAAAACAAGACTGATTTTAGTTTGTGTCTTGCACTCAAGTGCAAACCTGTTCATTTGAATAATTTGCTTAAGTTTTGCCATCATCAAAATAGGGGGAATCTGTTAGGAATACTTGTTAGATTTTGATGATGTCATTAATGTAATTCAAATGTTTACTACTTGGCAAAAATGTAAGGAAGAACCAAATGAGTATCTTCCATAGGCCAAATTGCGTTAAGTTAAATACTTGGCAAAATGTAAAGAAGAACCAAATGAGTATCTTCTATAGGCCAAAATAAGTTAGGCTCAAATTGGCTAAGTACAAAGGTACATATAAGTACATCATAGAAGTACAGCCGAGTCAAGTCAGAGAAGTACTGGTCAACAAAAATTCATCAGAGATGTTTGACCAGACTGCAGTCAAGTGAGTTCAGACAAGTCATCTGATCAGGCGAGTCTCAAACAGTCACCATCAGAGAAGTCCAAACTGCAGAGAAGATGACTGTACATCAGCCAACTTGACTTATAAGAGATCAGCCAAGTACTCCAAGTCCACGTCAGCATGCGTTGAAAATTCAAATATTACGGAAAGTCACATGCAAGCGTGAATAGACAAATTGGAGAGATTCCCGCAAGGATATGAATTAAATAATTCATCCAGACCTACCACTGAAGACTTTAATCTTATTGTATTCAAAAGATATGGCGCCTCACATGCAAAGTCTTTACAACGGTCGAGAGATGGATTAAAATATGGGAATCCAGCCTTGCAACCTTCAGAAAAATAAACAAAGAAGTATATTTCTCCAACGGACGGATTTGTTACAAGATTTGCAACGGCTATGAAGAAATGCTCAAGGGTCAACACCTATATATATCCGAAGATTTGAAGTTGAGCAATAACGGTGCGAACAAAATCTCAAGCAATCAAAGCATTCAAAGCAATCAAAAATCAAACTATAGCATCGAGAAAAGAGCAGTACTCAAAGTTCATATTTGAAGAAGCTCTTAGTTGGAGAAGACAAAAACTTGTGTCTTTAATCCTGAGTTCGGGGTACTTCACTGGTTGAAGTTCAAGACTGTAAAGGCATCTAAGGATCACGGATCAAGAGGTGCAAGTCAGTCAAGGGGGTTGCAACAGCAAGGATTTCCACTGGTTGGAAGCTGTTGTAATTGGTTGAATCACTATAATCTTTATCACTGGTTGACAATTATAGTGAATTCATCTCCAACTGGTTTGGAGAAAAGTGGATTAGTAGAGTATTACCCCTCCTCTTAGACCACTATAACTGCCTGCATATTTTACTATTTTATAGCATCATACTTTAACTGCTGCATTCATTGTTAAGTGTTTCAATGGTTGTTTTTGTATTCGTCATCAGCTGACTTCTGCTCGTATTAAGTACAAACGACTCTAAGGCATTTGCATATCTATCATCTGAGAAACTTACTCTTCGAGAAAAAGAGTTTAAGACTTTCGATAAGTCTATTTACCCCCCCTCTAGACTTATTCCTGGACGACTTGTGACCTACAAAATTATGTAAGCAAATTAAGTAAACAGTAATTAAACACTTACCCACTGTCCGAAATAATCAGCAAATGTTTCCTTGTGTAATCTAATGTCTCCATTCATAGCATCACATGAAAGGTGAATGTTTTTCCAATATTGAACTTCTCGACAGTTATGCAATATCCACCAATGTGCAATTCCAAGCTCGTAAGATTGTAAATCTTCCTTGAACTTCGACTTCGTTGGTGATGATGGAGAGATTAAATTGCACTGGAATGGTTGACATAGGCTTGGGTGTGGGATCCTCCGTGCCCAAATAGAAATTGGTATATGTTACACACTCCTATGCAAGATATGTTTTGGCTATACATCCTTCAGGTGCATACTTATTAGTCACAGAGTCCTTGTACTCCCCAAGTTGCCTTTGTATTAGAAACATCCACGTGTAGTGGACCGGGTCTGTTAGTAAAAGTTGGCGACGGAGATGGATCATGAGGTGAGGCATGAGATCAAAAAAATTTGGTGGGAAGATCCTCTCAAATTTGCATAAGATCTAAATGATCTCCTTTCATGACCCGGAGATCTGACTTCCTTACTTCTCTAGTGCATAACTTTTGAAAGAACCTGGATAATGATACACAAGGCTAGAGCTGGGACTTTTGAAACCGGGAACCGCAGAACCGATCTGAACCGCATCAGAACCGACGGTTCGGTTCGGTTCCTAGCAACATTTTTTTTTCCGGTTTGGTTCATACTGTTAGTATTCGGTTTGGTTCGGTTCGCGGTTGCTGTCTGTTTTAAAGAGGAACCAATCTGAACCGCAAAGAACCGTCTGAACCACACCGAACCGGGAAACCGACCCTCTGAATATAATATAATATAATATATTTTTATTAAACATAATTAATATAATATAATACAATATATTCTTAATATAATATAATATAATATAATATATTTCGTTCAAACCATACAAAATCAGTTCCGGTTCGGTTCCAGTTCGGTTCGGTTCTGAGTCGGTTCGGACAAAAAAAACTGGAAAAACCGAACCGCGAAAAAACTATGTGGTTCGGTTCCCGTTCCTGTATTTTTCTCCCTGCAACCGAAAAGTCCCAGGCCTACACAAGGCTCGACCACCTGTTTGGACAAGTATGGTCGAATAAACACAGGAAACAAGCGTTGTAAGAGGATATGGTAATCATGGCTCTTCAGTCCAGTTAACTTGTTCTCCTTGAAGTTAACACACCTCCCTATATTTCAGCATATCCTGTGGGATACCTAGCAGCCTTCATCTACGAAAAAATCTCAGACTTTTGCTCAGGGGTGACGGTGTAAGCAGCTTTCGGCATTTTGTGTTTCCCATTCCCTTCTTTTAACCATAAATGTTTTCTAATGTTTATTTCTTTTAAACCAATGTGTGCCTTAGGGCCGTCTTTAGTCTTCCCTTCCTAACATAACACTGTACTGACAACACTTTCACAAACATTTTTTCTATGTGCATCACATCTAGGTAGTTCCTAATCAACAACTTACTCCAATAAGATAGATCCCAGAAAATACTTTTGTGGGACTAGTACTTATACCTATCCGGTCTTTCAGGAGTTGCCGCTACTTTATGAGGATGGTTGATCAACTGCCCATAATCATACTCATTCAGCATGGCCAAAATTTCCTCACCAGTCCACTCCTGTGGTGGATCACCAACCCCTTCAGCTCCATCAAATGCTGCAACATCCGTACGCCAGACATGCATCCTCTTAAGCCATAGACAGTGACGCATTGTGATAACCTTCTGACAATGATGCCTTGTGCAGTCTGCATTCAATCACACTGGACATCCTCTATATCCACTAATAACAGATCCGGACACCATACCGTACATAGAAAAATCACTGATGGTACCGGCACACATAATACGTAAGCAGAACATTTCATGTAAGTAACTATCGTACGCTGCATGACCTTGCTCCCACAACAACTTCAGCTCTCTATCAAAGGTCTCAAATAAATATCAATACACTTTCCCAGATACCCAGGGCCAGGTACTAAGAGTCAACATATTATACTCCTTCTTCATGCACATCCGTGGAGGAACGTTGTAAGGAACCATTACCACCGGCCATATACTATACGAAAGACTCATGTTGCCAAAAAGTTTGAATCCATCAGATGCAAGTTCGAGTCTTACATTTTGAAAATCTGATGCAAACTCTGGAACTTCCTATCTATATGCTTCCAAGCCTCCCCATCAGAAGGATGTATCATAATATCCTCTTCAGTCACGCGAGGCTCGGCATGCCATCTCATCGCCTTGGCTGTGTGAGGAGACATGAAAAGCCTCTCCAATCTATCCTTCAGAGGGAAATACCAAAGAACCTTCATAGCTTTCTCTTTACTAGGAGTGAACTTATACCTCTTTGTGTCACATACCGGGCATCTCTTTAGGTCTTCATTAGGCTTTCCCCAAAATAAGGAACAATCATATATGCATATGTGGATCTTGATGTACGATAGCCCAAGGCCTTTTAGGATACGCCTCATTTTACTGTGATTACTAGGAAGAAGATGCCCTTATGGGAACATTTTCCCTGTAAGTTCCAAATAATCATCTACAGTCTTAATCGAGGTTATCTTCTCCACCTTCACTCTCATAGTCTCTATGACACTATCAAGAACCGTCATGTGACACCCAGGGTAAAGAAGAGTCTGTTGGAGCTGGCTTGTTCTATCAATAGAAATAGTGCTAATGGGTATCAATGTAGGCGTTCAGATGACTGGTTGATCATCTATATGGTATTCTTGACCTTCATCTGATACGTCCCTCTCGTAATAACCAAACACATCGTCAATCAATCTTCTTGTGGGGTCATTGGATGTGCTACCACTGTACTGTCTGTAATCATGGGGAATAAATGAATTTCATCTTTCACCGTGGCGAATCCAACATGTGTATTTATCCCAAAATCTATTTTTTTTCAAGTGCTCCCATACGACATCAAGTGTAAAACGGTACAAATCGCTGCGACATTTACATTTATTGCATGGAAAGTAATGAATTATACTATCACTATCATGCTCCTTCACAAATCGAATAAACCCTCTCATTCCATATATAACTTTTGGATCCCATTTTTGTAGACCAATCCAACTTCTATCCATCCTATAACAAAAATAACAATAGTACACAATCATAATTCGTATTTATTAAGAACATACAAAAATTACGACTACAATCATCATAGCACGAATTCAAGTTGTCAAACCCCCCCCCCCCCACACACACACACATATATATATATATATATATATATATATATATATATATATGTGTGTGTGTGTGTGTGTGTGTGTGTGTGTGTGTGAGTGTGGGTGTGTTATACATACACCAAGAAATCTTCACGAAAACAAACTACTTCTTAAACATGTTCATAATCATCAAAACGGATATATTATATGCATAATATAACTATAATTGATATTAAAGTTCAATAAATATACCTTATAATATGATTTCTTGATCAAACCAGAGAAAATTATTGTTTTTCGTGTTTTTATTTTATAATTTCTGAGTGTGTTGTAAATGGCGTGTTGAAGTGTTAGATGATGATATATTTTGCACAAAAAACACGTAAAACTTTAGCCGACGACAAACCATCGGCTAAAGTCTAGTAGTCATCGCCTAAACATTACAAAGTCGTCGGCTAAAGTCTCGACGTCGTCGGATAAACTACAAAACTTTAGCCGACGACTAACATAACTTTAGCCGACGACCAAAAACAAAGTCGTCGGCTAAACATCTTTAGCCGACAACAAAGCCGTCGTCGCCTATACCTTCGCCCTTTAGCCGACGACTTCCGCCTGGCCCCGCCCGTTCTCCAGCTAGTCGTCAGCTAAAGTGTTATTTTTGGTAGTGTGTAATATACTTCATTAAAAAGTTGAGGCATTAGATACTTATTAACTGGTATTCAAATGTATTATGTCAAATAAATTATTCAATTTTGTAATTATTTTCTTTATATTAAACTTTTATAATTAATTTATAAACATTGTATAGATATATAAAGAAACCCTAAATCTAATCCCCAAGTCCTTATACCAAAGTGTGGCCAACAAATTTGGCCCAAAAAATAAAGTGCCTACTTATACCATATCAACTATTATCCACTAATGCCCCGAGGGGCATAGCCTAGTGGTTAAGGCTGAGATGACGTGGGTTATCATCCCCGGCAACCGCGGTTCGATTCTCGTGTGGTGCAGTTTTCTCACCTTGATGTTGGGGGCTGTGTTTGGGGTCGGTATCGTGGGTCCTCTCGCTCAGATTCTGGCCACTAGGTCACATCTCTCGTTTATCTCATGCAGGACCGAGGGGCCAACGGTCCTATGGGGGGAGAGCTCACTCCCTCAACAAAGCTATTATCTATTAATGCTTCATATTATTAAAAAAAAGCAACGTAACAATTAAATGTATAGAACCAAATTAATGGATATGTTTAACTGCGGCCACAGCAATGAAACCCTATTTTTCTTGTTCAACAAAAAATGAATCCCCTTCGGAAAATTTAAATCCCGATACACTACCAATACCATCAGGCGGCGACAGAGTCAAGAAGCGCCGATCTTCAACTCTCACGGACACGTTCAACCCTCACGACACAATGATTTTCACTGCAGGCTCATTGTGGGCTAATATCGTGAAGCTAAAAAAGCCAAATCGGACTATGTTTTTGCGAAGGACACCATGAGAGATGTACGTTCTATTCATTTGGAACCCTCTAGCCCTAGCAACCCCTTTCCACGTATAACCATTGCACCGGCACTATTGGAATCAATTAACAATGATTGGAAACCTACTATTATCATAAAAATTCTGGGTCGCCCATGGAAAGTAGATATACTTCGTACACGTCTTGTGAAACTCTGGAATATAACGGGTGATTTTGATCTAATTGATGTTGAAAATAAATTGTTCATACTCCGGGACACTAATGAAAGCAAGCGAGAGGAGATTTTGACAAGGGGACCTTGGCAATTAACCGGGCATTTTGTAATATCCACACTTTCTATTTTTATTAATTTCTATTTTTAGTATATTTTTATTTGTGACGACTCTCTTGTAAGTTTTTTGGTATTCTGAAACTATTTTGTTCTGCATCTATGACCATCCGGACGAGTTTCAGAGTTTTTTTTACGAAATTTTAATTATTGTGTAACTTTTCCGTGTTGAGACTCGATTCTCGTAAATCTCATTCTAATATGACATTTCGTTACTTCTCTAAGTTCCTTTAATATTTCTGGATACGTTACAACTTTCTGAGATTGTTAGTTGGCCTCGTCGTGATTCTCGAGAGTTTGGGTCGTTTTGTATTTTTTCATAGGTTTGGGGTGCCATTATAGGAATTTGTTGCCTATTCCATCGATTGGTCGGAATCATGTGTTCTGATGGGAGAGTGAACTTGCATATCATTGTTTCTTAATAATGTTTCGTTATCTGTTGATAACTATCAAGTTTTATACCTTCCGAGACGTGTACTTTCTGACCGGGGTTCACAATTGTGTTCTGTAACAGAGCGGGTAGCGCAGGCTAACTATATCTATAGTGCGCGCTAAGGGGTATCTCTAGCGCACGCTAATCTCATGTGTAGCGCACGCTAATCAAGCTGAGCAGTAAACTCTTATTTCTGGAGTGGGTTGGTTAACGTACGCTATGGTCTCCATTGCGTACGCTACTCTGTAGATTAGTGTACGTTAATATACCATTGTGTATGCTAATATGGATAGGCAGAATAATCTGGAATGGGACAGAAGGTTCAGTGATTCTGGGCTGAACAAGTTAGCGTACGCTAAGACCTGAGTTAACGTACGCTAACACGAATGTTACCGCACGCTAATTTGACATTAACGTACGCTAACGGGATAAACAGAAGTCTTTGGACTGCGCGTTAACCATAATAGCGCACGCTAAGCATGCCTATAGCGTACGCTAATTGCTGTCTGTATAAGTAGGAAATAAACAGTTATTTTCGTCATTTTTCCTATCTCCTCCTCTTCCTTGGCGAATTTGCGATGATTTGGGTAGCGTAGTACAGATTTCAACCGGTTGTCATGATCCTTCAATAATTTTGAGTTTCTAACACGGATTTAGCACATTTGCAACATCTTTCTCCATCCTAATTAGGTAAATCGGCTTGAACACTAATTTCAAGAATTTTGGGGATTTTTGTTGGATTTTGTTTTTCTAACCGATTTTGCTTCGATTGATGGTAGATTATAACTATATAATCATGATTCCATGTTTTTCTCGAAGTTTTGTGGATTGATTTTGAGTTTTTCTTCGTTGATCGAGTATAACCTGTTATGCCTCTGTAGTGTCCGGTATATTGTTCCTAAGGGTAGAACTTAGGATGATTCTTAGTTTTCTAGTGAGTTTGTAGTTGATTGAGTCTCGATTTTTTGTTAGGAACGGAGTTTGGAGAAAGTTCAGACCGAAGCCTTTTTCATTCGTCGTTTCTGTCGCACTTTAGAAATCAAGGCAAGAACATTATTTTAATGATTTACAGCTTGCATTTCTGTGATGAAAATGTGATTTTGTGTTTGATGTGAGAAGTCCACTCGGGAAAGGTTCGACGGGACCTCCGGGGATCGGTACTTTGAGGACAAGTCAGGACGCAGTATTCGCACCTGGGCATTAGCTCGACGGGGCCCATAGGGACTTGGACGGGTGGTCTTGTCACGAGAATTACCTTTGAGCGATGGTTTTACTGATGATTGTTCATAGATATTCGGGAATATCGTGATAAATGAACTGTTTTGAGTTTTGAAAGAATTTAGAAATACTTCTGTATTAAAATATTGTAATATTATACTTGCACTAGCGGTTGTTGTTAACCCCTCGTTGGGGTGGAATGTTTATGCATTTCAGGTGATCTCGAGGATAAGGAGCTTACATGGGGTGCACACGGAGCAGACGGGCAGACTAGATGTTAAAGAGCTCGAGTCAGTAGTTGTTTTGGAAGAGTCTGTATTCATTTTCATATACAATATTGAATTTTATGTGGTTGTTGTGTGTCGGGTAATAATTATGAATTATGTTTGGATTGAGTAAAACTTTAATGTTTTGGTCGAGGCCACTGCCCAATTGTCATTTTTGGTAATATATTGGTATTATCGTGTTATTGTGTATGTGTGACGTCAGCCTGGTAGGCCCTGGTGGGTCCTACTGCTTGTAATCACCCGCAATGAAATTGGGGTGTTACATTTATGGTATCAGAGCCTAGGTTCGGGAACACCTAGGCCATTGGTTATTGGGTCTGTCAAGTCCTAAGATTTGTCTAAACTGACTGAGCTTAACATTGTGTCCTGCTGTCGAACCGTATGACCCGTGGTAGTAAGACTCCTTGAACTCTTCTTGAGTTTTATTGCTTTCGTGGTAGGGAAATCTTGAATTCATTGGATTTGTGAATTGTTCTAATAATTTCAACTCTTTTATCTCTCAGCATGTTAAGAGGTCGTGGCGGACGTGGATGTGGCAGAGGCCGTGGATGTGGCACCGCTAATGAATCCGATGTTAGGAGTATGCCCTCGAATGCCACTCAGAGGATGTTGAGTGACGGCATTGTACTTGTAATTATGTAAATCATTAATATAAGGCAATTGATGTTTCTTTATTTACTGGCAGTTACTGGCATTCCTAACTCGTAAATATACATATATAAACTAGTCCATGTATTTGAGAGCAAAACGTTCCACTCCTTATTTGATAAGGGGGTCGGCACTGGAAAGGTTTATAGCTCAAATACTTAATCTTTCGCAAGTCGATGAAACTTGACTGGGCGTTAAGTTTATGTGAAGACTTGTATGATGTGTTCTTTGACATGGAGAGTGCCTGTCGAACACTAATGGTTAGTGGGAGCACACGTTATAGGTATGCTAATTGGATTAGTATACTCGAACCGACACACCCTCGATTCGTCACACGGATTTCACTCCGGGACAGTCAATGACGGAATCGAAAGGTTGTGATAGGTATTCGTGAACCTTCGACTTGAGGATTTAGTAGGGATGTGCTTGTGACGTTAAGATTTTCATTAGAGTAGTTCGACCCTATAAACCGGAAGGCGGGGGTCAACCTCGACGTGCATCTTAACGGGCAAGTAGCAGGTCCTACTGAATACCAAGATAGAATTCTTTCTCTCGTTAGTGAGCGGGTTATATGTCCTATGCGGTTATTGGTAGATGAGATCATAAGTCTTTGGCCAAAGAATTGGAGCTAGCTATATTAGATACACGAGAACTCGACGATCTCGATTTGCATTAACGCATGCATGGAGTCAAGTACAGATAGGGTTTGACTGACCGTGACCCTATAACTAGATCGGGACATTTGAAAGAAGGGTTTATACATATACTGGTATTCACGACAGAATGGTTCTTGAATGATCCCAATCATTCGTTCTCAGTTGGCTAGGTGGTGCTACTACTCTTTGGTTGCTCCCATTGCTGAATGAGACGGACCTACTGAGTCGCGCAATAGGATTGACGACGGAATTATTCAAGCTAATTCTCTCATAATGAATATTAGATATTGGATATCTAAATTTGGGACATTGGATGTTTAAATTGATTTATTGGATAAATTCATTTACGACTTAATGAATTAAATATATCACTGGCTGATTAATTTAATTCATGAATATAATTATTTCTTGGAGAAATTAATTATGTTATTTTGTATTTGATATTTTTAATTAATTGGATTAATTAAACGATATAAATACATCGGAACGGAATTGGAGTTTATCTGTTTGGACTCTCGGGAGTCCGAAACGAACCGAACTCTTCCTATAATTCATCTTGGCTGCCCCTCTACTTATATCCATGTGTGTGTATTGACTTGTCCCCATCTTGGTTTTGGAATCTCATGTGTTGAGGGGACAATCATCATATACATTATATGGTAGGGTATCAATCATGTGATATGTATTGATTTCATGTGGGTTGAATAAGAATATAAAAAAGACTTTCATCTCTGATCCTCATTCACTTCTTGGCATCTTCATATGTATCATTGAAACAGAGAGAGAGAGATAGACTTTGAGTTTAACACTTATCTTCATCTTCTTCATTCACTTCTTCTTCATTTTTCTTGGAGAAAATTGAGAGAAAATATTGAGAGAGTAAGATTAAAACACTTAGAGTGTAATAATCTTAACATACAAAGCTTCATCACTTGATTCTAGCCATAACCGTAGAGGTTAATCGGGTGTTGTCATTCCGGTCATTTCTCCGACGCGTGACAAGTAGAGGCGCGGTATTTCGGCGTTGGATTGTTCAAGTGCTTGGAGTGCTTCGCTCGTAGAGAATTCAAGTAAAGCTTGGGGAATAGCTCAAGAGAAGGATTTCATCTAATCAACGGACGACAAGGGTGAGTTTCTATATCTCTTGTTGAATTCGTTTATGTTGTTACCCAAAATATTATCCGGAGATGATATTGCTGGAATGGTCGAGTAACAAACAAATACGAGAACACTTCCGTGAGAATGTAAATAACACAAGATTTGCCGGGGTTGTTAGTACCGGGCTTGAATGCTCTCGCGAGATGTTATTAATATAAGTACTTTAGAGTACAAATATTAATGTTAGAATCTATTACAATGAGTGTAAATACTTCTAGTTATCTTAGCTGTAGAGCGTGGAGATTGCTGGAAGAACCAGATATGAAGCTCTGTGAGTTCTTGCTTTTGATGTTCTATTTGTGTGAATGAATATCACTGTGTTTTTGTAAGTATTCGTCAGATGAGTCTTTTGTTCTCTCTGTACGTTTTTCACTGTCCCTAGACCACTGTTGGAGGCCTGCTATTTATAGGAGACAAGGTTGCTGGGTCCTCTCCGGCGATCGCGGGCGACCGCCGTATTCTATATTAGAAAAATGTGGGCTATCGTCCTATCACGTGGGGCTGTTTCCTTAAAGTCCGAGGCTGCTGCTGGCAGCCAGCTGTGCGAGCCAATGGGAAACCTGCACGCATCATGAGTCGCTGTTTGGGGAGCTTGTCGGTAGGTGTGAGGTTGGTGATAGGCTGGGGTCAAAGGCCTTATTTTGCGGCGCTTTTTGTGGATCTGCACGTGGGTCTTCGACCGAGATTCGGTCTTCGAAGACTTTGATGGGTGTCGGATTCACATGCAGTATGGGACGATCGGCCACAATCAGGTATCATCGGCGATCGCCAGATGCCTAGAGACGATCGCCTTGGACGCCGATCACTAGGTGTTTATCCAGCGTCCGTCTTCTTTGACTGGCTTCTGACCATCGTGCCGATCGCCATCGAGGCGTATAAATCGCCGCACAACAATTGCCCCCCAGCTCGCTCCGATGTTGAAAACATGGGGTGAGGTGGCACTGTTGGCGATCGCCTGTTTTAGACGATTGGCTCGTCTGCTTATGATAAGGATGATCGTCGCCTGGACGATCTGATTTCGAACCCAGACGATCTCCTTATGCACTGGAAAGAGCGGGAAATGGAGGCGGGCTCTTGAAACATTGCAGGGACACGCGTCGCGCTATCGTTGGGGGAGTCCGATAGTATTGTCAGACTTGTCGTCTGGCGTGCCCTCGAAATGATGCGTACGCGGGTTTCGAGGGATGCATTTAATGTGTCCCCCCTGACGGTTGCACTCCAGCCCTCGGGATTTCGCCTATTTGCATAAAGGTCCCTGCACTCGCCTATGAAAGGGCTAGGGCCATTATACTTCCACTCTTTATGCGCCCCTGCTTTTCGGTCGAGATTTTGCTGAATTTTTTTTCGAAGATTCTTGTGCCGACCGACTTTCCTTTTAGGTAAGAAGACAAATTTTTTCTTCCCCTTTACTTTTAAGATCATGTCTGAAGGAGTATCTAAAACATTCGAGGCTGGTAGCTCCTCTGCCGTCGCGGCTCCGCCTGACCGGGAGGAAACCCCCATGGGTCTTCATATGGAAACGGTCGTCGAGGCCATTCGTGCGAGATTGAAGAGCTTTTCATTGAAGCTGACGTGGCGAGATCGGTGGCAGCGACGAGGTAGAGGGATCTGCCGGTGGATGAGGATGACGCGGCGAGGCTGTACTGGGAGCAGAACAGCGTTTTCGGCTGGGCCTTTTTGGACTTCGCCGGTCTTATGGAGGGGATTGCCGGACCGTGTCCCGAGTTTGATTTCGAGGCATATTCCGCCACTCATCCCTATGAACCTGTGAAGTGGACGTAATTTCGGGCCACTGACCCTTCTCTGTGGACTCTTGGTCAGATTCGGAGCTCAGCGACCAAGAAAGACTTGAGTCGCTGGAGGGTGAAATTCCATATTCCCTCTGACGTCTCGCTGCACGTGCCCTCGGAGAACGAACATGTCGACCAACCTCCCGAGGGTCTGGTCGCCGTTAACGAGATGATTCTGGAGGCCGGCCTGTGGTTCCCCTTGCCGTTCGCCGTGTCATATTTGCTGGTCGCCTGGAATTTGGCCCCGCTCTAGCTGACGCCGAACGCCTGGCTGCAGATCATTAGCACCTTGACAATTTTTGGCGGTCACCGATTGTTTCGTCTGCCTTCTGCGCTGGAAATGAACTATCTTTTCAAGCTGACCGCACAGAAGGGATCGGTCGGAGGCTATCATATCCAGGGTCGTATGGGAAGAGTGGTCCTCGGGGTGCCGAACAAGACTGGGGGCGACCTGGCAAAATGGTGCTGGGTCGGCGGAGCGTGGAGGTCGGCGTCGAGTGATAGGCCGGAGGAAGAGTTGGAAATCCCCACCAATTTTTGGGAGAGGAATCCGAGTAAGGGTTTTAACTCTCCCTTTGATCGGATACGTCCCGGACTGATCTAATTTCGTTTTCTTTTTGCAGGCTCCCTTGTTCCAGCGATTGGCGACCTTCCTTTCAACTTTTTGATCGTCTGGGAGCGAATTCGCAGTTTGCCGGACTCCTTCATTGACGTTCGCACAGTCAACCACGAACTTCATCGGTTGGGAGCTCGATTGTTTCGCTACCCTCGCCATCTGAAGGTCCCAGGTATAATTTCTTACTTCTTTATTTCTATATAACGATCGTCTGATTGAAGTAAGTGTCTAACTTGGCCGAATTTCTTCTTTGACAGAGATCCATTTTCCCCGTTACGCCAAACCAACGCAAGAGATCGCAATGTCGAACCCCAGTCTGTTGGGTCGCCTTCATCAGGGGAAGAAGATGGGTCGTGCCCCTGCGACGATGTCTCGTCCCGTCCCTACGGTGAGGCCCCCTACGGTGCTGGTCGCCGAGCCGGAAATTCAGGAGGAAGAACAACTCCAGCGCAACCGCAAGAGGCGGAGGCCGGAGGAGTCCCTGCCGACTATTGAGGCGGACATATCTATTTTGGAGCCGCCGGTTGCTGCGGCTCCGATCTCTGCTGTTCCGATGGTGGAGGGATCCAGCTCCAGGTCCTCGACTGGCTTCCTGAAAACTGCGGTGATCGCCGAAGCTGAAACTCCTCGGGGCAAGCCCTTTTTTGGCCGTGACCTCGAGTTGGTCAACAGGTAAGACCGGTTTGATCTTTCTGAGTTAGGCTATTTGTGTAAGGCATATACTAATTCCTGTGTTCTATTTGTTTTTGTTGCAGGGTCCGTCTTGCCGACCCAGACGTCTCGTCGATGGTGTTGGATTTTTTGGCGAGCAAGTCTCCGCGCCAGTCCCCTGAAGTCCCTTCTTATGTCTCCTAGGCCATCAAATCTCTTCCTAAGGCCTGGACGACCGACCTCGATGTGATTGCTCGTCGGCGGTGTGGAGATGCCATGCAGGCGAAGCTCGCCCTGACTCTCCAGGTGGCGACGATGGCCGCCCAAGCCGCTAAGGATTATGAGGGGCGGCCCTCTAATGCTCGCCTTCATCAAGATCTCGAGATCGCTCGAAGCCAGAATACCGAGTTTGCTAACCGGATCAAGGCCATGGAGAAGGAACAAATCGAGATGGTCAAACGGGCCAAACAAGACCTCGACCGGATGAAGCAAGAGCTTGGCCGGTCCAAGGAAGTGGCCGATCGGTTCTGCGACCAGATGACGGATGCTCGTCGGTTGCACGCGGCTTCACAGGAGGAGGCGACTGGGTTGAAGGCGACAGTGGATCGTCTCAACAGCGAGCTGGAGAAGGCGAAAGGTGAAGTGGCCGCCAAGGTAGCCGAGCTTGCGGATGCTGAGAAGACGACTGTGGGTTTGAAGAAGCAGTTAAGGGAGATCGAGACCGATCCCTACCTTAATGTGGGATACGTCGGCGAGTTCGCCTATTATATGGCCTACGCCGACGCTATCCGTGCCGCCAAGAAGGTAGAGATCGAGGTCGGCCCTATGATGGAAACCTTCAAGGCCTACGTACTCGAGCATCCCCTGCATCCGGACTTCTCCCTGCCAATCCTCGATCTCGCCGACTTAGGGGTTGATTTGAGCTGGTATCCGCTTCCGAAAAAACTTATCTATCCCGAGGCCGGTGAGGGATCGTGCGCCGATCCGCCTGTTGGGGGTGAAGGCCAGTCGGGGGCAGCCTCAGAGATGGCGGAGTTGTTTTGTTTTCCTTTCGCATGTAATTTTCTGTTTTTCTCTTGTATTGCCTTCAGGCTCAAGTGTACCAATTTTTTGAATGGAATAAAATACTCCTTTTCCGTATCTGATACTTTACATGCACGATCGTCTCTTTTGAATGTTTGCATATGCATTTATACAAGTGTTTATGTAATTGCATCTGATGCCTAGTTCGCCTGATTGATTGTTTGAATGTTGAATGGGAAGATTCTTACTTGTAAATTTCTTGCATGTGTGTGTTTGAACTGTAACACCCCCAATCCACTCAGGGATATTACACGCCGTAGACCCTCTCCTCGAGGATCTACCAGGCTCGTAACAACATTTAACATCTCGACAATGCCTTTAAGGCTAAAATGACTCAGTAGACCGATTTGGTCTTTCCACAAATACATACAACTCAAATACAACTCATGCCCACGCAGGGGACAAAATACAACCAAACCCGTACAACGGGAACAATATAGCAGCGGAAAATAAAGTACAACTGAACCAACACACGATGTACGGTTCCTCATGTGATTAGTATCGATCATCTTTCATCATCCTTCGTGCCGACCTTGTGTTATGCTCCAAAACCTGAATGCAAAAACAGACATCCACCCCCCGAATACTCGGGGGTTAGCAAAACTCCACTGTTTTGCTAGTGCAAGAACAAAGTGCAAATACGAGCCATACAATTCACATTCCACGAATAACAATAACCGAGGATCCTCAAAGATCCAAACGAAACGAAAAGTACTTCCCGAGGCAAGGGTTTGAGAAAACATTTCAAAATCGAAATATCATAAATCAATGGAAGTAATTTATAAAACGGTTTAGAATGCCATCGAGAGTTTTAATAGAAGACAATTTAGGATTATCAAATCCTACTTGTCAAAATCCAAAAGACAAAAGGGGTCACCGCCCCAAAGGTTTACTTTCCGAAAAATGACATTTACCAAACCGTTGGGATTTTAGCCCCAAATCCGTAAAACGACTTTTATAAAACCATTGGGATTTTAGCCCCAAATCTCATCAACTCACAGTACACGAGAACGACAACAAGGTTCGTCTTCCAACATCAAAATCCACAAATAAAGGATTTAAAACAAACAACAAAATACTCTAGTGCCATCCTAGCCAAGTAGACCAAACGAACAACTTACCTCTTACACACTTAGTCAATGCATGCAATCATGAAAACCGTTTGAAAGCACTCATTTCCGGAAATGCCAATAATCCAAATCACATTGTAAAATGCACCACAATTAACCGCGGACCCACAGCTTCGTGGATCCCTGCCGAGACCCCGTCGGATCTAACCCACAGTGGTTAAAAGCAAGCTCGCGGTTCCACAGCTTCGTGGAGCCCTACCGAGACCCCGTCGGATCTAACCCGTAGTGAGCATACACACACACACACGTTACTCATGCAATACTAATATGCTAAGAATGTAAGTTCATTAAGAATACTCACTAGAGATGGCCTCTAACTCGACACCATTATCAACTCTTCAAAAACGCAATAACAAGATTAAATACGGAATACACGATTCCATAACTTTAAACAATAGGAATATCATCAAAGCCTTCCACGTTCAAAATAATCAATTCCCAAAACACAACATTCACAAAACACACACGCGTTTTGAAAGAGAGCCTTTAACGAGGCCAAACCAAAATCTTTTGAAACCTCATTTCAAATAACCAAACAAACACACCAAGACGATCACCGATCATCATATCCATAAAATGAGAAAAGTATGGGCAAGGTACTTGCCTCGAATAAGAACAACGCGGAGAATCGACCGAAGTAGGTTGGACCGAACCGACTACGAACTCGCCGACTCCACCGAACAACAATCCACAACAACGAACTACGAACGAAAACAATAACAACGAAAATGAATTCCAAAGTACGACCCAAAGCCGCTGAATTCAAAGAACAAATGACGAAAGTTCAAGGATTTCCCCCAAAACGGCCAAGAACACGATTCGTTCCGTCAAAACCCGAAAACGGAATTCCAAGTTGAAATATGGATATACAATCCATAGAATATGTTTAACAACATCATTTAACCATAATCGATCCATCGAAAATGGATGAAAAACGAGATCGGGGACAAATCCCCCAAAAAGTCAATTTGAAGGAAATCGAGAAATATACTTCGATTCGACGAAGAACAATGGATTAAATGATGTTAAACACAAGAATACTATCAAGATTAATCATATCCATCATGAATTAATCAACAACACGGAACGAATCGGACAAAAATGCAAAAATCCCCAAATTCACGAAATTAGGGTTCTAAGGAAGATTACCTTGATTCGCTGGATCAAAGGATGATAACGGACGATTGATTGATGTTAAGAACTCAAGAACTTCATGGATTTGTTGTTAAACAACATGGCTTCGTCACCCATGAATCGCCAGCCGTGGACGGAGAATGAAGGAAATGAAAAACGAAGGGAAATGTGGCTGGTCTGTCATATATATACTGGGCCGGAACTAGCGTGCGCTAGCCTTCCCGGACTAGCGTGCGCTATCGGCCAGTACCGGACGAGCACTCTCGGCCATGGCCCGCATGACCCGGCACCACCGACCAATTCTGCCGACCATGACTGGTCCACCCGACTCCCGCTAGCGTGCGCTACGGCCGGAAGCCTGCGCGCGCTAGCCTGGCCCAAGAGCCACTGGACTAACAAACTTACCGAGGTAACGTCGCTAGTCGGCCGGCCAGGCGCTACCCTGCCGGTTAGCGTGCGCTCGACCGGCAAGCGAGCGCGCTACCGCCGATCTGGCCGAGTCGAGAACCTCGAAACCCCACTGTCCGGCCCGAGCAATGGCGTCGTTGGTCGACCAGCTAGCGTCGCTACACTGCCGGTTAACGCGCAGCCTTTCCGGCGATAGCGTGCGCTACGCCGGTTCTCGCCGCATCTGTCCGGCCGGTGCCCGCAATCGTCGGCCGATCCTGCAACCGTCCGGCGATCCGCTTGCCGCTGTGGCTCGACCTGATTTCCGAAAACGTACGGAACGAACACGACGAAAAGTTCGCGGACAACATCAACGGCCCGAAATGAAAACATAATACCATAATTAGTCATACGCGACCAAGAAACGGGTCGAGGCAACAATTACAGATACGAATACCCGTAACTTTCAAGAAATTACAAAATGGCCCAAAACGCCCGGAAATCACGATACGTGATCGAATAACCAAACCGAAGTTCACAACACGTCTAACAAAGTTGAACAGACTTACGGGAAACTCGAAACAGCAGTTTCGAACGAGATTCGCAAGAATCGAACTCAAGCGCGGAAAAGTCGCTAAAAAGTACGGAACTCAACAAAACGACACCGAAACGAACTCGGATGTCAAAAAGTGTAGAATTAATCATTCTCAGGATGACGAAACGGTCATGAGCGAGTCGTCAAAACGGACTCCGTCCGAAAAAAGAAATTTACCGAAAATCGAAAATTGCGGATATTACATTCTACCCTCCTTAAAAGAAGTTTCGTCCCGAAACTTAAAACAAGTAGGGAGAAGAAATATTCCGCCAGTAAAAACTCAACGAGATACACAAGAATGCGCAACTAACGCCCAACGGCGAAATGTTTCAAACAACGCGAAGGAATATACGGCGTGTAAACACGCTCCACGGCGACCAACACGACGTCGCCGTTAGGGATATAATAAAACCAACAAACGACAAGCGTCATCAAATGGATAATATAGCCAAGTCAATTATCCGACAATCACAAAACACAACGAACGAAAATCAATACGATTGACCAACCCAACGGTACATCAATCAAAACGCGAGCCAATCGCTGAACAAAATACGGAATTCCACCGCCCAAGGGTTTGAAGATCGAAAACGAGACTAATTTCCCGAACTTAAGGAATTACAAAGGAGCCCGAACGCTCAATAATCACGAAAAGAGAACAAAAACCGAACAAACAAACGACCGAGACAACAAAAATCGAACAATCATGTCCGAAACACGAAGGATAATAAAATTCAAACAACAACTCCAAGGTTCACATCTCGGCTCGAGACAATATATGATCCGGTGAAAACAACAGGCTGTGCATTCACATAAGATCCACAGGAAAGGGAATAGCAATTAAAAAGTCACAACGACAAACGAGTTATTCCGAAACAATACCACACTCGTTCGATAAACAAAAGCAAGGGGCAGGACAAGCTCAGAAATGTCAACGAACATAAATGAGTCGACAGAGTCGAAAACACAAGAGTTCCAAATCCGATCCACTTCGAATAAAAGAACTAATAGAACCAGATGATGTCACCCCCGAATAAGGTTCACAGCGATAACCAGATCGACCCACAACAAGGTCGTAGCTCGTTCGGACGATGAAACCGAAATACAGAACAAGTTCGTAAAGTATCAACGAACATGAGCGAATCGATAGACTGGAGAAAGAGAAAATACAGAAGTCAAAATAGTACGGGCATTACCTCCGACCTCGTCCACGAAATTCACAAAAACGGGAGCAAGGTAACAAGACATTAAACAATCGACACATAACGGAACGATCACCGATGCACACGGTCATACCATACCAAGCTCTAACAGTTCGTACATACGCGACAACACAGAAATCGCCATGAGGCGACAACATTCAATACCAACACTCCGCCTCTCACAGGGGGCTAGCACAACCAATGTGTGGAAAGCGTCTCAACGCTCACACCGCCAATTCGATCATACTCGG
Source organism: Orobanche coerulescens (assembly GCA_033398695.1). Lineage (NCBI taxonomy): Eukaryota > Viridiplantae > Streptophyta > Magnoliopsida > Lamiales > Orobanchaceae > Orobanche > Orobanche coerulescens. The sequence goes on along the minus strand of CM065816.1, from coordinate 134,568,448 downwards.
GAGAAAGTATCAAAATGACAACGCGAATATCACACATACATACCCAGCCCTCAAACGGGAATGGATAGGTTTTAAAAAATGAAAACCTCATTTTGAAAATAATTTGAAGAATACTGGTTGATCTTGAGTATCACCTTTCAAAAAGTATAAACGTGAAACATCGTTATCGAGACATTGGAGAACCATTTCGCATTTGATAAAAATGAGGACACTTTCTCTTAGTGAAAACTTTCAGAATATTCGACCCTCGGGTCTAAATAAAAGTGTTTCTAAAACATTGAAAATATCTCAAAGCATTTTGGTCCTCGAAGTAGAAATTTTTTGAAATATATTGTGGCACCTAGGATGTACCACAAGAAAATAAGTCATTTGAAAAGTATGTCTCGAAATTTATTTTTCTAAGATACTCAAGATTTTCAAAAATTCAATAGGCCAGAATGCCCAAAACTCACACATATCGATGTTCACTAAAACAACTCCTAGCACACGCATCAAAACGTTTAAAATCAAGACAATATATGTCTTTAAACGGAAATAAACGATAAAATACCACATTCAGAACAAAACCACTGATAAAATACTCTCCCGCACTGGCTAGTGAACAAGTCGAACGCGTATAAGCACAAAGCTTCCACAATAGAACTTGTAAAACGTGCAGATCGATTCGAAATTCATCAGCCACGGACAAAAACAACAATAAAAAGACATCAAAAGCGACGACACCCCTCGTATAAATCAAATACGAGAGTCGACTAAATACATATCGTGAAATCAAAATCCACATAAGGATTCCACCACTTAACAAATAATCATAAAAATAGCTCGTGTCACACGAGGCACAACACAAAGAAGGGAGACTTACTTCCACAGGTCGCACGAAGATGATGATCGCCCCACGATACTAATCACGACCAACAAACTCAAACGACGCGTCGCGACACGACTCAGTCAGATAAAATCCGACGAAACAAGACTCAAACAACATGACTTGACCCGACAGCCTAGGTTTCCTCAACCTAAGCTCTGATACCATTTATGTAACACCCCCAATCCACTCAGGGATATTACACGCCGTAGACCCTCTCCTCGAGGATCTACCAGGTTGGTAACAACATTTAACATCTCGACAATGCCTTTAAGGCTAAAATGACTCAGTAGACCGATTTGGTCTTTCCACAAATACATACAACTCAAATACAACTCATGCCCACGCAGGGGACAAAATACAACCACACCCGTACAACGGGAACAATATAGCAGCGGAAAATAAAGTACAACTGAACCAACACACGATGTACGGTTCCTCATGTGATTAGTATCGATCATCTTTCATCATCCTTCGTGCCGACCCTGTGTTATGCTCCAAAACCTGAATGCAAAAAGAGACATCCACCCCCCGAATACTCGGGGGTTAGCAAAACTCCACTGTTTTGCTAGTGCAAGAACAAAGTGCAAATACGAGCCATACAATTCACATTCCACGAATAACAATAACCGAGGATCCTCAAAGATCCAAACGAAACGAAAAGTACTTCCCGAGGCAAGGGTTTGAGAAAACATTTCAAAATCGAAATATCATAAATCAATGGAAGTAATTTATAAAACGGTTTAGAATGCCATCGAGAGTTTTAATAGAAGACAATTTAGGATTATCAAATCCTACTTGTCAAAATCCAAAAGACAAAAGGGGTCACCGCCCCAAAGGTTTACTTTCCGAAAAATGACATTTACCAAACCATTGGGATTTTAGCCCCAAATCCGTAAAACGACTTTTATAAAACCATTGGGATTTTAGCCCCAAATCTCGTCAACTCACAGTACACGAGAACGACAACAAGGTTCGTCTTCCAACATCAAAATCCACAAATAAAGGATTTAAAACAAACAACAAAATACTCTAGTGCCATCCTAGCCAAGTAGACCAAACGAACAACTTACCTCTTACACACTTAGTCAATGCATGCAATCATGAAAACCGTTTGAAAGCACTCATTTCCGGAAATGCCAATAATCCAAATCACATTGTAAAATGCACCACAATTAACCGCGGACCCACGGCGTGGATCCCTGCCGAGACCCCGTCGGATCTAACCCACAGTGGTTAAAAGCAAGCTCGCGGTTCCACGGCTTCGTGGAGCCCTACCGAGACCCCGTCGGATCTAACCCGTAGTGAGCATACACACACACACGTTACTCATGCAATACTAATATGCTAAGAATGTAAGTTCATTAAGAATACTCACTAGAGATGGCCTCTAACTCGACACCATTATCAACTCTTCAAAAACGCAATAACAAGATTAAATACGGAATACACGATTCCATAATTTTAAACAATAGGAATATCATCAAAGCCTTCCACGTTCAAAATAATCAATTCCCAAAACACAACATTCACAAAACACACACGCGTTTTGAAAGAGAGCCTTTAACGAGGCCAAACCAAAATCTTTTGAAACCTCATTTCAAATAACCAAACAAACACACCAAGACGATCACCGATCATCATATCCATAAAACGAGAAAAGTATGGGCAAGGTACTTGCCTCGAATAAGAACAACGCGGAGAATCGACCGAAGTAGGTTGGACCGAACCGACTACGAACTCGCCGACTCCACCGAACGACAATCCACAACAACGAACTACGAACGAAAACAATAACAACGAAAATGAATTCCAAAGTACGACCCAAAGCCGCTGAATTCAAAGAACAAATGACGAAAGTTCAAGGATTTCCCCCAAAACGGCCAAGAACACGATTCGTTCCGTCAAAACCCGAAAATGGAATTCCAAGTTGAAATATGGATATACAATCCATAGAATATGTTTAACAACATCATTTAACCATAATCGATCCATCGAAAACGGATGAAAAACGAGATCGGGGACAAATCCCCCAAAAAGTCAATTTGAAGGAAATCGAGAAATATACTTCGATTCGACGAAGAACAATGGATTAAATGATGTTAAACACAAGAATACTATCAAGATTAATCATATCCATCATGAATTAATCAACAACACGGAACGAATCGGACAAAAATGCAAAAATCCCCAAATTCACGAAATTAGGGTTCTAAGGAAGATTACCTTGATTCGCTGGATCAAAGGATGATAACGGACGATTGATTGATGTTAAGAACTCAAGAACTTCATGGATTTGTTGTTAAACAACATGGCTTCGTCACCCATGAATCGCCAGCCGCGGACGGAGAAGGAAGGAAATGAAAAATGAAGGGAAATGTGGCTGGTCTGTCATATATATACTGGGCCGGAACTAGCGTGCGCTAGCCTTCCCGGACTAGCGTGTGCTATCGGACAATACCGGACGAGCACTCTCGGCCATGGCCCGCATGACCCGGCACCACCGACGAATTCTGCCGACCATGACTGGTCCACCCGACTCCCGCTAGCGTGCGCTACGGCCGGAAGCCTGCGCGCGCTAGCCGACCTGTCCAGTAGCCACTGGACTAACAAACTTACCCAGGTAACGTACGCTAGTCGGCCGGAAGCGTGCGCTACCCCTGCCGGTTATCGTGCGCTACGACCGACAGTAGCGCGCGCTACCTGCCGATCCTGACCGAGTCCAGAACCTCAGAAACCCCACTGTCCGGCCCGATAGCGTGCGTTGGTCGACCAGGCTAGCGTGCGCTACACCTGCCGGTTAGCGCGCAGCCTTCCGGCGATAGCGTGCGCTCGCCGGTTCTGCCATCTGTCCGGCGGTGCCTGCAATCGTCCGGCGATCCCCGCCCGTCCGGCGATCCGCAACCGCGAGGGCTCGGCGACCCGATTTCAAAGCGTGCGGGCGAACACGACGAAAAGTTTACGGACAACATCAATGGCCCGAAATGAAAACATAATACCATAATTAGTCATACGCGACCAAGAAACGGGTCGAGGCAACAATTACAGATACGGATACCCGTAACTTTCAAAAAATTACAAAATGGCCCAAAACGCCCGGAAATCACGATACGTGATCGAATAACCAAACCGAAGTTCACAACACGTCTAACAAAGTTGAACAGACTTACGGGAAACTCGAAACAGCAGTTTCGAACGATATTCGCAAGAATCGAACTCAAGCGCGGAAAAGTCGCTAAAAAGCACGGAACTCAACAAAACGACACCGAAACGAACTCGGATGTCAAAAAGTGTAGAATTAATCATTCTCAGAATGACGAAACGGTCATGAGCGAGTCGTCAAAACGGACTCCGTCCGAAAAAAGAAATTTACCGAAAATCGAAAATTGCGGATATTACATGAACGAAGCCGATCGTGTATGGTCCCTTCCTCCTGATCATGTTTCAGGAATAGCTCCACTTCGCCCCTTGTTTTTGTTTACTTAGTGTAAGTAAGGGGACGAAAATAGTATGTTGGACGAGCTATCTTGAGTTTTGCCGATTCTTTGAGGGGGGACGACTGTGTGCACGGTCGCTGAGTTCGATGGACCGACCTCCGTAACCGTGTCTTTATGTGCGAGGGACATTCCATCCGTATGTATGTCCCGCGACTCACTTTATTGTTAGGGTCCTCCGTTAGGCTGCGCCCGCCTTGTGTTTAAACGAAAGGCGAGCGGTTTTGGTCTGGAGAAGTCCTTGCACGGGGCGTCGTCAATTTATTTGACTCCACGTCCGCGGTTTGTTAGCACTTTTCTACCTCGAGTCGCCATGTTAGATGGCGACCCTCGACGGTATACGTTGTGATGATGTACTTTGAGGGCGTGCGAGCGTGTCCACAGATTTATTTGGAGAGTCCTTCGGCTACGCCCGCCTTGTATTTAAACGAAGGTCGAGAGATCGCATCCCAAAGGAACCTTGCATAGACGAAGCTGTCGGTTCCATCGACCTTCAGGACCATGGTTGCACTTTTTCTACCTTGGATCGCCATGTTGAATGACGACCCTCGACGGTATACATTGTGCTCGGAGGGGCGATCGCTTGCATAGGTCTGTCAAGTTTAGACAATGACCTCTTGTGGGGCGAGCGAGTCGTCCTCTTTCTGGTTGTTCGTTTTCGTCGAGGGGAATCATATAGATGGGATAGGGAAATCTCATTATACTCTTTGTATATTGTGTAATTGAAACTGAATACAAAGTTTTCACTGGTAGTATTTCTTCAAATGTACGGCGTTCCAGGGATATTGGTCTGGAGTGCCATCAGGGTGTTCAAGTTCGTAGGCTCCCCTAGTTAGCCATTTAGATATCCTGAAGGGGCCTTCCCAATTCGGGCCAAAGACTCCTGTGTGAGTCTGGACCTTTTTGAAGACTAGGTCTCCTATTTGGAAACCTCTTTCCTTGACCTTCGAATTGAAGAACTTCTTGGATCTCCTTTTGTGGATTGGTTCTTCATTTCTGAGGTTAGTCGCCGTTCTTCGAGCATGTCCAAATCGATCCGCCGAGCCACATCATTATCTGTCATCATCTCATGTTCAGTTCGGTGGCTGAGGATGGCGATCTCCGAAGGGATCACTGCTTCTGTTCTGAAGGCGAGGGCGAACAGGGTATCGCCAGTCGAGTTTCGGGTTTTCGTTCGGTAGGACCACAAAACATCTGGGAGCTCGTTCGCCCATCGTCCTTGTTTGGATTCAATCGTGCTTTGATTGTATGTTTTAGGATCTTGTTTATAGCCTCTACCTGCCCGTTCGTCTGAGGGTGGTAGGGGGCCGAGAACAACTTTTTGATTCCCCACTTCTCACAGAATTGCATGACTCTTAAACCGTCGAACTGCATTCCGTTTTTGGAGATGATAGCCTGGGGCAGACCGAATCGGCATATGATGTTCTTCCATATGAACTTAATTACTTTTTCTTGGCCGATCTTGTTGAGTGGCTCAGCCTCAGCCCATTTTGTGAAGTAATCGACCCCTACAATGGCAAATTTACATCCTCCTGGCGCCGTTGGCAAGGGACCGATGAGGTCGATGCCCCATTGGGCGAACGGCCATGGGATGTACATAGAAGTGAGCTGCTCGGGGGAAAGTTTGATGTTTGGGCCCATCACTTGACACCTGTGACACGATCTGGTATAGGCGATCGCATCTTTCTAAAGCGAAGGCCAGAAAAAACCTTGCCTGGTTGTTTTGTGGATGAGAGCTCGCCCGCCAGCATGGTTCCCACAGATCCCGTCATGGATCTCGAATAAAACGAGTCGGCCTTCCTCCAGCGTAATGCACTTGAGGAGGGGAAGGATGAAAGCTTGCTTGTAAATCCGGTCGTCCAGTAGGGTGTATCTGGTCGCACGAAGTTGAAGCTGGCAGCTTTGATACGGTCGTCAGGGACTGTTCCGTCTTTTAAGTATTTAATGAACGGAGTCATCCAGTTCTCCTCGGCAATGGCAACTGTGGTAACCAGGTTTCTGTCGATCGCCGGCTTTGCTGATTTCGTGATTTGGATGTTAGAGAAATCGGCCGCTCCATCTGATGATGCCAGTTTGGATAGGGCGTCGGCCTGAGAATTGTGCTCTCTCGGGACATGTTCGATTAGCACTTCCTCAAATTTCATGCACATTTCAGCGACCAGCTGTTGGTACTTGATCATTTGTTCGCCGCGCGCCTCATATTCTCCCTTGACTTGGTTCACGACCAAGAGGGAGTCCATGAAGATGTGGAGACGGCGAACATCCAGGGCGAGGGCTAGATCAAGCCCGCCCACCAAGGCTTCGTATTCGGCCTCATTGTTGGTCGCCCAAAACCCAAAACGTACAGCGTTTGTGAAACTTTGTTCATAGGGGCTGATGAGGACAATCCCTGCCCCTGCTCGCGAGTTGGTTGCCGAGCCATCCACGTACAACTTCCAAGCGGTGCGACCGATCTGGGTCGGACTGGGTGGGAATGTTAATTCCACCACGAAGTCCGCTAGAGCTTGGCCTTTGATCGCCGTGTGAGGAGCGTACGTGATACCGTATTGGGTGACCTCCAGTGACCACTTGAGGAGTCGCCCATTAGTGTCGGGCCGGTGCAGGACTTGCCTTAAGGGGAGAGTCGTCAGGACCTCCACTTGATGTTCGAAGAAGTAGGCCCTTAGCTTGCGAACACTCATGACTAGAGCGTATGCGATCTTCTCCAAAGGTGTGTATCGTGTTTCCGCGTCATGGAGTGCTTGGCTAACGAAATAGATCGGCAAGTGGGCTTGCCCCTCTGCTCGTACTAAAACAGCACTTAGCGCGACCTCCGAGGCCGCCAGGTAAAGGAATAGTTTTTCGCTGGGGATCGGCTTTGCCAAGATCTGGGGGTTAGATAGATATTCCTTGATTTTTGGCGAACGCTATTTGACTCTCCTTTGTCCATGCGAACTTCTTGTTCTTTATGGTCGCAAAGAATGGCTTGCTTTTATCCCCGAGCCGAGATATGAAACGGTTGAGGGCAGCTAGACAACCAGTGAGGCGTTGCACTTGTTTGATATTCCGTGGTTCCTGCATGTCGAGGATTGCCTGGATCTTGGTGGGGTTTGCCTCGATCCCTCTTTGGCTCACGATGTGCCCCAAGAACTTCCCAGAGCTTACCCCGAAGTTGCATTTCTTGGGGTTTAACTTCATATTGAAATTCTCGAGGATGGCGAACGTCTCGGCAAGGTCATTGAGGTGATCTTCCTTCTTGAGGCTTTTGACCACGATGTCGTCAATGTATACCTCCATGGTCTTGCCGATCTGGTTGGCGAACATCCCATTGACTAGCCATTGGTAGGTCGCCCCTGCATTCTTCAAGCCGAACGGCATTCGGACCCAAAAGTATATGACTTTTTCCATGTGGAACGATGTGTGCTTTATGTCTTTCTTCTCCATTGGGATTTGATGGTATCAGGTGAAGGCATCCATGAATGACATCATTTTGCAACCTGCTGTACTATTGACCAAGTGATCAATATGAGGCATCGGAAAGTGGTCTTTTGGACATGTCGTGTTGAGGTTGGTGAAGTCGATGCATAACCTCCATGAGCTGTTCGGATTTTTGACGAGCACCGCGTTGGCGACCCACTGTGGTTCGTCTGTAGCTACTCCGATTAGTTTGTTATCGAGTAGCTTTTTGACTTCTATGTCGAGTGCTGCGTACTTCTCAGGACCGAATTTCCTACGTTTCTGGTGAACAGGCTTCTTTGCCGGGTCGATCTTTAGATAGTGGCAAGCGTGTTATGGACTTATTCCAACCATATCTTGATGCGACCAGGCAAGGACTCCGATGTTCTTACGTAGTAAATTGATCAGATCCTCCTTTAATTCGAGGTCGACGCTTGTGTCGATCTGTACTTCCCGCTCCGGGCGAGCCGGATCTATTGTTATGCTTTCCAACTCTTCGATGGGGACAGTTGCCTCTCGTTTGGAACGATTTCCGGACTCGATCCTTGGATCGATGTCGAGGCTTGGCTCGAAACCAATCCTTGGCTCGATGTCGTCCGTCAACCGTTGTGATATGCCGTCCTATGAGTCGGGCTGGCACGAGGTGCTTGGCTCGTCGATCTCCATCGGTTGATTATCGATCGTCTCGATGTTATAAATAGCATGGGAAGTGTTGAAAGAAGTTATGACACAGGAGTAATTCAAACATTTTTTAGCCATTAATTGGTCTCCTTTTACAGTACCGACCATCCCATCGGTAGTGGGGAATTTGATACAGTAAAAGAAGAAGGAGGCGACCGCCTCGAAGGTTTCTAGAAATGGACGACCTAGGAACCCATTATAGACTCTTGGCCTATCTATGATTACAAAATTTAGGTTCCTATAAATCCTAACCTTGGGATCGTAGTAACATATCAGCTCGACAGAGAGCTTGATCCTTCCATAGGCTTGGACTGTGCTGTCGCCGAACCCTTGAAGCACGGTTTCAAAAGGTTTGATGAACTTGGTCAGGTTGCCGAGCTGGTCAAGAGCAGATTTGAATATGATATTGCAAAAGCTCCCATTGTCAACCAGCACGCGATCGCCCGTTTTTCCAAGGATACATGCAGAGATTACCAATGCATCCTCTTTGGGGCACTGCACTCCCTCCCTATCTTTGTTGGAGAAAGTGACGAGCGCGTCTTTGGAGATGGTCGACTCTGGGGGTACCACGACATGGACCCCGGTGAACGCCCTTAATTCGGCCTTCCGTTTTCTATTTGATATGGTGGAAACTGGGGAAAGTCCTCCGAGGTTTCAACCTCCCGCCTGAAGCATATTGACCCGACCGCCGGGGTTGATTGGAGGGATTGATTCGTCAGAATACTCCAGCTCGTTCTGCTCGATCCTGGCGACCGGATTGGGGGAGATTCTGTCGTTCTGGCGGCGATCGCACCCCCTGGTTCTTTCTGCCCAGGGTTCTGGCTTGGTGACCAAGTTGTCCAACTTGCCTTCCTCAAACAATCTCCAGAGTTGTCGGAGGAGGTCGCGGCATTGGCTGGTGTTTTGGCCGGAACTCTTGTGGTAGGTACAAAATTTGTTGCAGTCTAGATGACCGTTGTCCCTTATCGGCTTTGGTTTGTTAAGCCATTTGCGCCCCTTGATGGCGTTAAAGATGTGGGCCGGAGATAGATTGAGGTTGCGGAGGAGGTGAACCTCCACGTCCTCGAAGGCTTTGAATTCACCAGGCGACTTTGCAACCGCCTTTCTGGGCTTGGCGACTGCCTTCTTCTGGATGTGGGATGGCCCCTTCTCTTCTCCGGTAGATCTCTCGCCTAAGCGAAGGGTGAGCATTCTCTGCCTAGCCAGAAAATCAGCGGACCTTACGCGGAAGACCGCGTAGGTAGTGTAATATCCGCATTTTTCTTTCCCTTGTATTTTTATTTTTGATGTATTTCTCGGTCGTAGTGACCCTCGTGTATCCTTCAGTGTATCTTTTCAGTCACCTGTTGATCTGATTCTTGTTATTGTTGTGCGGAACCACCGTTTCGGGGTTGCCATGGATCTATTCTACGTTATGATACGTTTTGAGATGTTCCGTTTGATGTTTCATTCATATTCCGGTGTTTTGGACCGTTTATATTTCGTACCTAGCGCACGCTATCTTTTCTGCATAGCGCACGCTAGATGTCCCTTAGTAGCGCACGCGCTACGGCGCTTAAATAGCGCGCTAGAGAGCAAGCCACAGGGAGTGGCAGTGCTATTTCCAGCCTTCTCGACTGGCGTATTAGCGTACGCTACGTAGTCTAGCGCACGCTAATGTCGGGGGCTAGCGCACGCTGAGATTCCCGGTAGCGTGCGCTAGCGTGAGTGTCCAGTACTGGACAGTTTGCTACTGGACTCAATCTGTTGCCCAGGTAGCGCACGTTATTGGTCGATAGCGCGCGCTACCGATACACTTTAGCGCACGCTACGTTTGGTGGATAGCGCGCGCTAACTGGATCAGGTGTGTACTGGACAGTTGCTTCTGGACTCGGCTGATGTCCAGGTAGCGCACGCTATTGGTCGATAGCACGCGCTACCGAGAGATTATTAGCGCACGCTATATTTCGAGTAGTGCACGCTAACGGCCAGAAATCTGGCTACTGGACTGGGACGCTAACTGTATGGCCTGTAGTTTTATCCCGTTAGCGCACACTAACCTTGAGGATTAGCGAGCGCTAACACTCCCTGGATATATAAACCAGGGAGTTGACCGAGATGAACACAATTTCTCATTTCTTCCTCCTCTCCGCGGTTAAGGCGATTCCGGGCGATTTTCTTGGCGATCTCATCATCCAATCATCTCATCCAACATCTTCCTTGAGTTCTTGGTGTATTATAACAACATCAACACGAATCTTTCATCCTAATCCAAGGTAAAATCTCTTAGAACCCTACTTTTAGATAAATTGGGGGTTTGGGGATTTTCGTCCGATTCGTTCCGTTTTGTTGGTGGATTCATGATGTATATGGTTAATCTTGTCGATATCATTAGTCTTCCTACGGATTCATGGTATATTTTCACGGTTTTGCAAAATCGAGAGGGTTTGGCTGTGGTCCGCCCTCGTTGATATTTTTGTACGAATATACATGAATCGTAGGCGGGTTTGCGGGTGTATTCCATTTCCGTATTCGTCTAGAGTTGGTTGTGATTATGTTCTTCGAATCATTAGGTTCGGTTTCATTGATTCCTAGCGTTCGTCGGTGATTATCCTTTCCGTTCGTTGCGTCATTAATTATTCAAGGCAAGTATTTTTGGAAACCTCTATGCTTAACGTGAAATGGTAATGTATATTGTGTGTGATTTGCTCACCTCGGGAGGGTCCGACAGGATCACGGAGGGAATTTATGGCTTCATCCTGGATTCATGAGCTTGTTTCGCTAGCCAGCTCGGGAGGGTCCTTAGAGGCCTCGAGTGGGATTCGTGGCTTCGTCCCGGTCCTAGGTGACGTGTGGTGCTTGATTTGTTTTATGAATGTGGCCAACTCGGGAGGGTCCTTAGAGGCCTCAAGTGGGATTCGTGGCTTCGTCCCGGTCCTAGGCAAATCAATTGTGACTGTTTGATTCCGAAAAAGACATGTCTGGTTTTGGTTTTTGAAATGATATTGGTGCATGTAGTATGAAATGTGTAAGCGATTGGTTTGCCTTGATTACTTGTACTAGCGTAATTGCTAACCCCTTTGGGGACCCGTTTTGGGGAAATTCTTGTTATGGGTTTAAGGTTACGATTATCCGGACGAGTGAGCACCGGGACAGTACGAGGATGTTGGTCAGGGTCGTTGACATGTGCATTTGGGTCTTCTTATTTCTTTTGTTCATTTCGATATGGTTGTTCCCACAGTTATAAACTTATAGATTGTACTCGGGAGTACTTAGTTTTTTTTTCATTTCAAACTCCATATGGTATTACTTTAAATTGTTACATTGTCGGATGATGCTTATTTCGCCGGTTGCTCCGGGCGTATCTTTATATGTCATATTATTTAAATGTGTGTCCTCGCTAATCGAGATGGTTAGTCGAGTGGTGTTTTCTTATTGTAGCCTGGTGGGTCCCATGTAGGGGTCCACGACACTGTAATATACTCCGAATATCTCGGGGTGTTACAAAAAATGGTATCGGAGCCCTAGGTTTATGGATACCTAGGCTTGTCGATTATTTGGGCCTAGTCGTGTTTTGTTTTGCACATTGTCACACCGCTGCCAGCATCTCGGTACTTCCAGTGTTCGTAAGTTTCCTTATTCGATTCTTTACTTTCTCGTACTGTATTCCATTTCTTGAACTGTGGTTATTCTCCCTCTTTTGCTTATCATCGTAGTTTCTTTTTCCTCCCTTACTCATCCTCGATATACTTCTGTTATATCTTAACACCAGTATGGATGCCGGAGGAAACCGTGGTCGTGGTCGTGGTCGTGGGTGCGGCCGAGGACGTGGGGCAGCCAGTGGGGCGGCCACATCGCATTCTTCGGGAGCCGGCAGTGCCGGTGACTGTCACAGTCATGCTTCTTCTCAGGAGCGCGCCGACCTTGGTATTGCGCCCGTTATGCAGCAAATGGTAAACCAAATGGCGGCGATAGCTCAAGTGGTTTAAAACCCCGATCAGGCCCATGCTAATCGGGGTGGAGCGGATCGCTGGCTTCAGGATGTCATCAAGATGCATCCTCCTCAGTTCTCTGGAGCTTCGGACCCGATCGGCTGGGAGGGATGGATCAAGGAGATATCTAAAGTCTTCGTTGCCACCAACTGTCCCGAGGATCGTAAGGTCCCTATTGCCCAGTACTTTCTCACTGGGGATGCTACGGATTGGTGGGAGGCCGTTGGGCCTAAATACCATGTTGCTTCGTGGGCCGAATTTCAGGAATTGATGGAGACCGAATATTGTCCGTGGCCGGTCAGACAGGCTCGAGTGCATGTTTTCTATTGTAACACCCCCAATCCGCTCAGGGATATTACACGCCGTAGAACCTTTCCTCAAGGATCTACCAGGCTGGTAACCACATATAACAACTCAACCATGCCATTAAGTCTAAAATGACTCAGTATACCGATTTGGTCTTTCAATAAATACATACAACTTCAAATACAACTCATGCCCACGCAGGGGTCAAAACACAACCACACCCGTACAACGGGAAAAATATAGCAGTGGAAAATAAAGTACAACTAAACAAACACACGATGTACGGTTCCTCATGTGATTAGTATCGATCATCTTTCATCATCCTTCGTGCCGATCCTGTGTTATGCTCCAAAACTTGAATGCAAAAACAGACATCCACCCCCCGAATACTCGGGGGATACCAAAACTCCACTGTTTTGCTAGTGCAAGAACAAAGTGCAAATACGAGCCATACCATTCACATTCCACGAATAACAATAACCAATGATCCTCACAGATCCAAACGAAACGAAAAGTACTTCCCGAGGCAAGAGTTTGAGAAAACATTTCAAAATCGAAATATCACAAATCAATGGAAAAATTTATAAAAATAGTTTAGAATGCCATCGAGAGTTTTAATAGAAAATAATTTAGGATGATCAAATCCTACTTTTCAAAATCCAAAAGACAAAAGGGGTCACCGCCCCAAAGGTTTACTTTCCGAAAAATGACATTTACCAAACCGTTGGGATTTTAGCCCCAAATCCGTAAAATGACTTTTACAAAACCATTGGGATTTTAGCCCCAAATCTCATCAACTCACAGTACACAAGAACGACCACAAGGTTCGTCTCCCAACATCAAAATCCACAAATAAAGGATTTAAAACAAACAACAAAATACTCTAGTGCAATCCTAGCCAAGTAAGCCAAACAAACAACTTACCTCTTACACACTTAGTCGATGCATGCAATCATGAAAACCGTTCAAAAGCACTCATTTCCGGAAATGCCATAATCAAATCACATTTGTAAAATGCACCACAATTAACCGTCGATCCACACCTCCGTGGACCCCTACCGAGACCCCGTCGGATCTAACCCGTAGTGGTTAAAAGCAAAGCTCGTCGATCCACACATCTGTGGACCCCTACCGAGACCCCGTCGGATCTAACCCGTAGTGAGCATACACACACACACGTTACTCATGCAATACTAATATGCTAAGAATGTAAGTTCATCAAGAATACTTACTAGAGATGGCCACTTACTCGACGCCGTTATCAAACTCTTCAAAACACAATAACAAGATTAAACACGGAATACACGATTCCATAACTTTAAACAACAGGGATATCATCAAAGCCTTCAACGTTCAAAATGATCAAATCATAATCAATTCCGAAACACACCGTTCACAAAACACACACGCGTTTTGAAAGAGAGCCTTTAACGAGGCCAAACCGAAATCTTCTGAAACTTCATTTCAAACAACCAAACAAACACACCAAGACGATCACCGATCATCATATCCATAAAATAAGAAAAGTATGGGCAAGGTACTTGCCTCGAATAACCACAACGCGGAGAATCGGCCGAAGTAGGTTGGCACGAACCGACTACGAACTCGCCGACTCCACCGAACGACAATCCACAACAATGAACTACGAACGAAAAACAATAACAACGGAAATGAATTCCAAAGTACGACCCAAAGCCGCTGAATTCAAAGAACAAATGACGAAGGTTCAAGGATTTCCCCCAAAACGGCCAAGAACACGATTCGTCCCGTCAAATCACGAAAACAGAATTCCAAGTTGAAATATGGATATACAATCCATAGAATATGTTTAACAACATAACTTAACCATAATCGATCCATCGAAAACGGGTGAAAAACAAGATCGAGGACAAATCCCCCAAAAAGTCGATTCGAAGGAAATCAAGAAATATACTTCGATTCGACGAAGAATAATGGATTAAATGATGTTAAACACAAGAATACTACCAATATTAATCATACCCATCGTGTATTAATCAACAACACGGAACGAATCGGACAAAAACACAAAACCCCCAAATTTTCCCAAAATAGGGTTCTAGGAAATCTCACCTTGATTCGCTGGATCAAGGGAGGTTATGGAGGGATTAATCGATGATATGAAGTCCCAATCTTCGTGGATTAGTTGCTTGACAACATGTCTCCTGGATCGCCAAGTCTCCAGCCGCGGAGAGGAAAAGATGGAAATGAAAAACGAGTGAAAATATGGCTACTCTGTCATATTTATACAGGCACGGCCTAGCGTGCGCTACACCTTCCGGACTAGCGCGCGCTAACGGGCAGCCTCGGCCGATAACCCTCGGCCGGGGCCCGCAAGGCCCTGTACTGAAGACTCAATCTACCGGCCGGATCCTGCCTCCCCAACCGCGATAGCGCGCGCTGCGCGGACGCTAGCGTGCGCTAGCCGATCTGTCCAGAACTCTCTGGACTGAACTGCCCGGCCAGGTAACGTACGCTAGCCGGCCGACAGCGTGCGCTACGCCTGCCGACTAGCGCGCGCTACGCTCGGCGTAGCGTGCGCTACCTGCCGATCCTTCCCGAGTCCAGAACCCCAGAAACCCCACTGTCCGGTCCGATAGCGTGCGTTGGTCGACCAAGCTAGCGTGCGCTATACCTGCCGAGCTAGCGCGCGCAGACTTCCGGCCGTAGCGTACGCGACGCCGGTTCCTGCCGCGTCATCCCGGCCAGTGCCCGCAACCGTCCGGCCAGGACCCGCCACCGTCCGGCCAGCTGCTCAGCCGACATGGCCCGACGACTCGATTTCCGAAAACGTACGGAATGAACACGACGAAAAGTTCGCGGGCAACATCAACGACCCGAACTGAAAACATAATACTATAATTAATCATACGCGACCAAGAAATGGGTCGAGACAACAATTACAGATACGGATACCCGTAACTTTGGGTAAATTACAAAATGGCCCAAAACGCCCGAAAATCACGATACGTGATCTAATAACAAACTGAAGTTCACAACACGTATAACAAAGTTAAACGAACTTACGGGAAACTCGAAACAGCAGTTTCGACCGAGATTCGCAAGAATCGAACTCAAGTGCGGAAAAGTCGCTAAAAAGCACGGAACTCAACAAAAAGACACCGAAACGAACTCGGATGTCAAAAAGTGTAGAATTAATCATTCTCAGAATAATGAAACGGTCATGAGCGAGTCATCAAAACGGACTTCCACCGAAAAAAAGAAATTACCGGAAATCGAAAATTACGGGTTTTACATTCTGTTGTGTCAAGATTTATTCATCCCGACAGGCGATCGACTATAAGGCCGAGCGACCAAGTCAACACCAGTCAAACTATGGCTAGCTTGCCTAATCGAAGAAACCAGACCACCATCAGGTACCTAGCGATCGACTCCCAAGGCGATCGCCCTTTGGCGTCTGGCGATCGACTCTAGTGTCCGGCTAAGGACAATCGGCCTACGCCCCGAACAGAGATGATCGCCCGTCAAAGTCATCGAAGACTGGATCTCAAAACAGCACCCACGTGCAGATCCACAAAAGGCGCTGACAGACAAGACATTTGACCCCAACCTGTCACCTACCTCACCTACCGACAGGTGCGCCGAAAGTTACGAAGTGGGACCGCCCGTGACAGCAACTCGGGACGCGTGCAGGCTCCCCATTGGACCGTACAGCTGTCTGCCAGCATCAGCCGCGGACTTTAAGGGAACAAGCCCATGTGCTAAAAGACGATTGCCCGATTATTATAATACAGAAATGGCGATCGCCCGGCATATTCGAGTCCTATAAATAGAGAACCTCCTCCTACTGGAAAAAGGTTCCCAACTCATTCACTTACATTCCGAATTCATCCGCGAAAATACAGAAGAACATACATATCATCAAGCTCCCAGCTTTCTCGTCGGAATCTACCTCAGGATTTCTCTCTCAGAATCTCTCATCCAGAATACGATCGGCAGAGGCAAGAAGTCTCCACAAGGCAGATTCTAAGATATTCATAAGCCCAGGAGCTCAAGCATCCAGCTAATACTCGCCGTGAGAGACTGTCGATCTCTCACCGCCGCGACTGTTCATCTCCTTTGTTACAAGAACTCACAGAGCATCATATTTGGTTCTTCCGGCAATCTACACGCTCACTAGCTAAGATAACAAGAATCTTTACACTCATTGTAATTGTATTCTTACATTAGTACTTGTATCCCCGAATATTAGTATTAATAATATCTCGCAAGAGCATTCAAGCCCGGGACTAACAACCCTGGCAAATCTTGTGTTATTTACCTTTATCATGGAACTGTTCTCGCATTTGTTTGCTATCCATCCATTCCAGCAATATCTATCTACGGATAATATTTTGGGAGCAACAATTGGCGCTAGAAGGAGGGGCACATCTAACCCTCAAATTTTTATTCCTACCGTCTCGAAGAACACTCACTGTTCTCGGGGCATATACTTGAAGTGACACTCACTGCGCTTCAAAGAAAACCTTCAGAATCATCACATCCGCCAGTACATCGAAAAGAGCCACTCTCCGAACCGCCGGACACCATGTCCCGGCTCAATCCGAACCACAGCCGACGACCGGGGGAAGCCGCGGCAACGCGAGACTCTAGATCCCGCACCTGAGGGATGGCCCCAACCTCTCATTCGACCAGTTCCAAACTGAGGAACAGATCGAGGAGGCTATGGCCATCCTAGAGGAGCGACGGAGAGCATGCGCGTCGCCCGAAATAACTCCCTCGATCGTCCGCCGCATGGGAAAATGGAAATTCAACGGGCTACTGGACGAGCGATCGTCAGAAAGCCCCAATTCGCGAGAAAGGGCTCTCGCACGACCGGACGGATCCGTATTCAATCGCTTGGGGCGCGACCCATCCTGGCGACCGGGGCATTCTGTTTCCAACCATGAAAAGACAGAATCCGAATCCGTCACCAGGAGTTCGGCCTACCCAACTTACGGTGAACGCAGTCGGCCGTCGACTCCGCCCGATCGCTGAGATCGGTACTCGATCGCCTCGGCTCCGCTCCGAGCGCCGAGACGCGGCCCGGCCGAGCCACGGCGATGGCGCTATACAACGCCACTCGGCGAGATGAAAGCACTCTTGGACACCGGGGCAAGCGCCCGTGAAGATCAGGGCCGGCCGAGCCACTCGCGGTCCACATCGAGCTTGCCCCGTACAACCAACGATCGCTCCTCCCAAAACACCTTTGTATGAGGAGATCGGACCCCAGCTCCCCGAATAAATTCCGAATCTACATGACTGGGTGTGGGGCATCTGATGCAACCAAGTGCCGGATCTTCCCGTTAACATTGGGCGAGCTGGCCCATAGGTGGTACGCATCACTACCACAACGATCGATCATCTCCTTTGAGAAACTGGCGAATGACTTCACGTCATACTTCGCCACCAAGGTCGCCAGACCAGAATGTCCCCACCGCGTGATGAAAATCAGGCAGGGGAAAGACGAAACCGACGCAGATTACATCGACCGAGTAGACGAAATCATCCTCACCGGCGAACCCGTCAGTGACGATCTCGCTCTCTATTCGGTCCTGGGGGGATTCTATGACCATTCACCCATGTTTAGACATCTCATCAAGGATATTCCCCAAACCTACGCGATCTTCCGCGCTAAGGCTGCCGACTTTCTGGCCAGGCAAAGGCTACTCACCTTCCACCAAGGCGAAGAAGTGCCACCTCCTGCCCGAAAGAAGGCGATCGCCAAATCAATGAAGGCGATCGCCAAGCCACCCGGAGATCTCAAGGCCTTCGAGGACATGGAATCCCATCTCCTCCATACGTTCAACCGAACTCCGGCCCACATTTTCTATGCCATCAAGGGGCACGAACCGCTAAACAAGCCAAAGGAAATAAGGGACCACTGTCACCTGGACAACAATCAATATTGTGCCTACCATAAGAGTCCCGACCACAGCACCAACCAATGCCGCGACCTCCTCAAACAGCTCTAGAGATTGTTCGAGGAGGGCAAGTTGGACAGCTTATTGGCTTAGCCGAAGCCCCTACCAATCGCTATACACGATCGTCCGAGTCGAACACAAAATAGGTTGGGAATCTCATACGAGCCGACCCCTAGATCAACCTCAGCGACCGTCTCTACATGCTTCAATCAAGAGAAGGGGACCTCGGAAGTCTCCCCGATCTCCCTCCTTATTTAAGAAACTGGAGGACTCGCTCGCCATCTACAGTTCACCATCTAACATGATGGACTAAGGCACGAGATCGCCTCCCCCGCACAACGTACACCATCGAAGGTCGGCATCTACATGACGATCCAAGGTAGAAGAGTGCAGCCATGGTCTTGGTGGTCGATGGAACCGACTGCTTAGGCCATGCAAGGTCCCTTTGGGCCAAGATCGCCCGCCTTTCGTTTAAATACGAGGCCGGCGTAGTCTGAGGGCCCTCCAAAATTAATCAGTGGACACGATCGCTCGCCCTCAAAGGATCATCATCTAACATGGTGAACCCGGACGTGCCACAACCCCCGTCTCAACGTACACCGTCGAGGTTCGCCATCTTCATGGTGGGCCGAGGTGGAAGCAGAGCTGAACAAGCCGCGGGCGTGGAGTTGAATCATCCGACGCTGCCCCGCGCAAGGACTCCTCTAGACCGAGACCGCACGCCCTTCGTTTCAATACGAGGCGAGGCGCAGCCTAACAGAGGACCCTCATAATAAAGTGAGTCACGAGACACTCAATGTCTTCGCGCATCAAGACATGATCAGGGAGTCGCTCCATCGAACTCCGCGATCGTGCACGGTTCCTCAAGACGGACGACCGTCCTTGAGGATTCGACAAATTTGACGACCGCTCACTCAACGAATTATTTTCATCCCCTTACTTCCACTAAGTGAATAAAAACAAGGGGGAAGAGTGCAGACTACCTATACGACGATCGTCCCTATTCAACCACATACGGAGATCGTCATTTTCCAGATGTTGTGCAGTGATCGAATTTGTTGTAAAAGTTATCTTTATGAGTTTATCAATTCATTTGGAACTACCCTCGCAACGATCTCTCCTCACACATTTGTACAAAGTCAAACAAAGACTCAAAAATAGCAATCATTCAAGTGATAAGTCAGAAAATCAAACATTCATTTCATTGCTTGATGGATCAAAATACATGGTCGCCCGAAGACCAAAATTCTACAAAGAGAAAACTACAAAACTACAAGACAAAAAGCTAAAACAAACAAGCAAGAGTGAAGAGCCTCAGGCCCCCGCCTGGCCTTCGCCTTCAGCCGTCGGATCGACCTGTGGTCCTTCCCCAGTTTCCGGAGCAACCTCCCCGTCCTCCGGATCGTCAGGATGAACGATGTTCGTCGGAGTCGGATACCAGCTCAGATCCACGCCAAGCTCCGAGAGATCCAAAATCGGCAAGGAAAAAGCAGGATGGAGAGGATGCTCAAATGCATACGCCTTGAAGTTCTCAGCAAGAGGCCCGACCTAGCTGCTCGGATTGAGTCGGCGAACGACATATAATAGGCGAACTCGCTGACAAACTCCAAGTTTTGAAAGGGATCAGCCTTGGTCGCCTCTACCTCTCATTTCAGCTCCGCCATCGCCTGTTGCGACCCTTGGAGCTCGGCCTCCCCCGCAGCTACCTTCTCCCTCGACTCCGCCAGCTCGCTAGTCAACCGAGCGATCGTCACCTTCTGACGAGCGGCCTCCTCCTCAGCAACCTTCTGCGCCCGGACGACATTCAGCATCTTGTCCCGAAATCGGTCAACCGCCAAACGAGACAACTCGGTTTCCTTCCTCGCCAGCTCAAGCTCTTGGCTCGCCCGCTTGGCTGCCTCCAAAGAGTCCTTCTCTATTGCCACGATCTTATCGGTGAACTTGGCGTTCTCTTTCCGATCCGCCTCGAGATCCGCCTGCAGGCGAATAGTGGAAGGTCGCCCCTCAAACTCCAGAGCAGCCTGGACAGCCATTGTCGCCGTTTGGAGAGAAAGGGCGAGAACAGCCTGCATAGTACTCCCCGATCGCTGACGAGCGATCGCATCTAGATCGGTTGTCCAGGCCTTCAGTAGAGCAGAAGCGGCCTTGCTGACGTATTGCGGGATGTCACAGGACTGGCGAGGAGATCAGCTGGCTAAGAAATCCAACACCATCGGCGGGCAAGATGGATCTGTGCGACGGATCCTACATCAAAACAACAAAGTTAACACAACTCCTACGCAAATGCAAGTTTCAACTCAAAAATGCAACTCCTACCTCTCAGCCCTCTCGGGGTCGCGACCGAAATACGGTTTCCCTCGAGGAGTCTCAGCGTCAGCGATCGCCATATCTCGCATAAAAGCCGCAGAGGGCGGCTCATTCTCCCGAGCGAGAACGGTAATCGGAGGCGCGGCGATCGGCACCTCGTTGGCAGGGGCAGGAACCAGAGTTTCTTCCGGCCTCGGCCTTTTACGATTCGTTCGAAGCCCCTCCTCCGGAGCTCCCTCCTCAGCCACAATCGGCTCCACACGAGGCTCCACCTCCGGAACAATTGGCAGCGTAACAAGTGGGGCCCGAGATGACTTCTTGTGGCGGAGACGGCCTAGAACTCCAGGATTCGACATGGCGATCTCTGGTGGGGGCTCCAGAAAGCGAGGAAAGCGAACCTCTACAGTTAAGATGATCGATCAACAGTTAGATATTTTCCTCAAGTAAGGCGCTCGCCTAGAAAGTGAAGGTCGCAGAAACTCATACCTGGTACCGAGAGATGTCTCGGGAAACGGAATAGCCAAGCCAAAAACCAACGACTCTCCTTATTGATCCGGCTAGCGTCAAGATCATCGTCCGACAAGCTCCGTATCCGCTCCCAGACAACCAGGAAATCAAAGGGCATCTCCCCGACCGCCGGAATGTGAAAACCTACAAAGTCGAAATCAAATTAGATCAGTTCAAAACACATCCGAACGAAGGGAGAGTCTAAACCCTTACCGGGATTCCTCTCCCGAAACTCAGTAGGGATCTCCAGCTCGCCTGAAGGATTGTCCCTTGCAGAAGCCCTCCACGCGCCGGCGACCCAGAACCACTTCGTCGGATCGCCCCACGCCTTATTCGGGACTCCGAGGATTACCCGACCAGATCGGCCCTGAATATGGTGACCTCTGACCGACCCTTTCTGAGCCATCAGCTTGAACAAATGGTTCATCTCCAACGGCGTTGGGAGGCGGTACAGGCGGTGACCGCCGAAAAGAGTGAGAGTGCAGATAATTTGGAGCCAAGCGTTCGGCGTCAGCTGAAGTGGCGCCACGTTCCAAGCGGCCAGCAGGTGGGAGACAGCAAAAGATAGAGGGAAGCGCAGCCCGGCCTCCATAATCGCCTCATTCACGGCGACCATACCCATCGGAGGCTGATCGGCTCGCTCATTCTCCGCTGGCGCGAATATATCCACATCTGAAGGAACATGGAACCTCGTCCTCCAGAAGGCCATATCTTTCCTGGTCGCCGAACTCCGGATTTGGCCAAGTGACCACAAAGACCGGCAGCGGCAGATCGCGACCGTTTGGGAAGCTGATAAGGGTAGGCGACCGAGTATCCCCGGAAATCGAACCTCGGAGATGGACCGGCCAACTTCTCCATAATCTCAGCAAAAGCCTTATAGGCCCGGCCGAAAGCGCTATGCTGCTCCCAGTAGGCCCTAATCGCCAGATATCTCTCTATCTGCGACCGTCTGTCTTCAGCAGCCGCTTCTTTAGCGACGTCGGCTTCATTAAATAAAGCCTCGATTTCAGGAGGGTCAATTCCGGCCCGAATAGCCTCAGCGACCATCTCTAGGTGGAAGTCAGAAGAAGGTCCTCCTGAGCCGATGTCCCTGCCGTGAATCGGTACCCACTCCATGTGATGATGACGTTCCGGCCATTCTCAAAGAAAGAAAGGAGAAAAGGATTTTTTTCTTACCCAAAGATGAAATCGAACGACGATCGACACTAAGATCTTCAGAAAAATCTTCAGCAAGTCCTTCTTTCTCCAGTAAAGTGCGCATGAGAACGAAGACTGCAACACTGCGCCCTTTTATAGGAGATGGCAGGGACTCGTTTGCAATAAGGGAAAATCTCAGGGGTCGGATCCCAAACGTCGCATTTATTGACTCCCTCGAGACCCGCGTACGCGTCTTTTCAAGGACGCGTCAGTCGAGGAGTCATTAATGACCGTTGATATCCTCCAACAGAAGCCCGACACGTGCGCGGAGACTTTTCCACGCCCATTGCCATTTCCCGCAGCTTTAGCGACCAACTGTGTCGCCCAAACTCAGAATATATCAGCTCAAAGATGATCGCCAGTTCAGTTAAACGCAGAGTCGCTCGTCAAAAGTTCAGCGATCGCCAAGAGAACCACCTCACCCCACGTTTCCAACATAGGAGCGAGCTGGGGGGCAATTGTTGTGTCAAGATTTATTCATCCCGCCAGGCGATCGACTATAAGGCCGAGCGACCAAGTCAACACCAGTCAAACTATGGCTAGCTCGCCTAATCGAAGAAACCAGACCACCATCAGGTACCTAGCGATCGACTCCCAAGGCGATCGCCCTTTGGCGTCTGGCGATCGACTCTAGTGTCCGGCTAAGGATAATCGGCCTACGCCCCGAATAGAGATGATCGCCCGTCAAAATCATCGAAGACTGGATCTCAGAACAGCACCCACGTGCAGATCCACAAAAGGCGCTGACAGATAAGACCTTTGACCCCAGCCTGTCACCTACCTCACCTACCGACAGGCGCGCCGAAAGTTACGAAGTGGGACTGCCCGTGATAAAGAACTCAGACGCGTGCAGCTCCCCATCGATCAGATAGGCCGCCAAGCAGCTCGCAGACTTTAAGGGAACAAGCCCATGTGCTAAAAGACGATCGCCCGATTATTATAATACAGAAAAGGCGATCGCCCGGCATATCCGAGTCCTATAAATAGAGAACCTCCTCCTACTGGAAAAAGGTTCCCAACTCATTCACTTACATTCCGAATTCATCCGCGGAAATACAGAAGAACATACATATCATCAAACTCCCAGCTTTCTCGCCGGAATCTACCTCAGGATTTCTCTCTCAGAATCTCTCATCCAGAATACGATCGACAGAGGAAAGAAGTCTCCACAAGGCAGATTCCAAGAGATTCATAAGCCCAGGAGCTCAAGCATCCAGCCAATACTCGCCGTGAGAGACTGTCGATCTCTCACCGCCGCGACTGTTCATCTCCTTTGTTACAAGAACTCACAGAGCATCACATCTGGTTCTTCCGGCAATCTACACGCTCACTAGCTAAGATAACAAGAATCTTTACACTCATTGTAATTGTATTCTTACATTAGTACTTGTATCCCTGAATATTAGTATTAATAATATCTCGCGAGAGCATTCAAGACCGGGACTAACAACCCCGGCAAATCTTGTGTTATTTACCTTTCTCACGGAAGTGTTCTCGCATTTGTTTGCTATCCATCCATTCCAGCAATATCTATCTCCGGATAATATTTTGGGTAGCAACACATTCTACCCTCCTTAAAAGAAGTTTCGTCCCGAAACTTAAAATAAGTAGGGAGAAGCAATATCCCCTGCCAGGAAAACTCGACGAGATACACAAAAACCAAAAACTCGCGCCCGACGGCGAAATGCTGCAAGAAACGCAAAGAGACATACGGCGTGAAAACACGCTCCACGGCGACCAACACAACGTCGCCGTTAGGAATATAATAAAACCAACAAATGACAAGCCTCATCAAACGGATAATATAGTCAAGTCAATTATCCGAACAACCACAAAACACAACGAACGAAAATCATAAGATTGATCGACCCAATGGTACATCAATCAAAACGTGAGCCAATCGCTGAACAAATACGGAATTCCACCGCCCAAGGGTTTGAAGATTTAAAACGAGACTAATTTCCCGAACTTAAGGGAATTACGAAGGAGCCTGCTCAACAATCACGAAACGAGAACAAAAACCGAACAAACAAACGATCAAGACAACAAAAATCGAACAATCATGTCCGAAACACGAAGGATAATAAAGTTCAAACAACAATTCCCAGGATGATCTGGTGAGAACAACAAGACATGCATTCCCATAAGATACACAGGAAAGGGAGTAGCGATACGAGTTATTCCGAAACAATACCACACTCGTTCGATCAACAAAAGCAAGGGGCAGGACAAGCTCAGAAAATGTCAACGAACATAAACGAGTCGACAGAGTCGAAAACACAGGAGTTCCAAATCCGATCCACTTCGAATAAAAGAACTGATAGAACCAAATGATGTCACTTCCGAACAAGGTTCACAAGAATCGAACCGAACTCGAAAAAGTCACAGCGATAACCAGATCGACCCACAACAAGATCACAGTTCGTTCGGACGATGAAACCGAAATACAGAACAAATTCATAAAGTATCAACGAACATGAGCGAATCGATAGACTAGAGAAAGAGAAAATACCGAAGTCAAAATAGTACGGGCATTACCTCCGACCTCGTCCACGAAATTCACAAAAAATGGGAGCAAAGTAACAAGACATTAAACAACCAACACATAACGGAACCATCACCGATGCACACGGTCATACCAAACCAAGCTCTAACAGCTCGCACATGCGCGACAACGCAGAAATCACCACGAGGCGACAACATTTAACACCAACATCCCGCCTCTCACAGGGGGCTAACACAACAAATGTGTGGAAAATGACTCAACGCTCACACCGCCAATTCGATCATACTCGGGAGCAAATATCAAAATTACAATGCGAACATCATACATACATACCCAGCCCTCAAACGAGAATGGATAGGTTTTTAAAAAAAACGAAAACCTCATTTTGAAAATAATTTTAGAAGAACACCGGTTGATCTTGAGTATCACCTTTCAAAAAAGTACAAACGTGAAACATCGTTATCGAGACTTTGGAGAACCATTTCGCATTTGATAAAAAATGAGGACACTTTCTCTTAGTGAAAACTTTCAGAATATTCGACCCTCGGGTTTAAATAAAAGTGTTTCTAAAACATTGAAAATATCTCAAAACATTTTGGTCCTCGAGGTAGAAAATTTTTGAAATATATTGTGGCACCTTGGATGTACCACAAGAAAATAACTCATTTGAAAAGTATGTCTCGAAATTTATTTTTCTAAGATACTCAAGGTTTTCAAAAATCCAATAGGCCAGAATGCCCAAAACTCGCACATATCGACGTTCACTAAAACAACTCCTAGTACACGGATCAAAACGTTTAAAATCAAGACAATACATGTCTTTAAACGGAAATAAACGATAAAATACCACAGTCGAAGACCGCCTGGGATTCAGAACAAAACCACTGACCCATTCGAAGACCCATTCGAGGCCTCTAAGGACACTCCCGCACTGGCTAGTGAACAAGTCGAACGCGTATAAGCACAAAGCTTCCACAATAGAACTTGTAAAATGTGCAAATCGATTCGAAAATCATCAGCAACAGATAAAAACAACAATAAAAAGACATCACAAGCGACGACACTCCTCGTATAAATCAAATACGAGAGTCGACTAAATACATATCGTGAAATCAAAATCCACATAAGGATTCCACCACTTAACAAATAATCATAAAAATAGCTCGTGTCACACGAGGCACAACACAAAGAAGGGAGACTTACTTCCACAGGTCGCACGAAGATGATGATCGCCCCACGATACTAATCACGACCAACAAACTCAAACGACGCGTCGCGACACGACTCAGTCGGATGAAACAAGACTCAAACAACACGACTTGACCCGACAGCCTAGGTTTCCTCAACCTGTCTCCGACACCATTTATGTAACACCCCCAATCCGCTCAGGGATAGTACACGCCGTAGAACCTTTCCTCAAGGATCTACCTGGCTGGTAACCACATATAACAACTCAACCATGCCTTTAAGGCTAAAATGACTCAGTAGACCGATTTGGTCTTTCAATAAATACATACAACTCAAATACAACTCATGCCCACGCAGGGGTCAAAACACAACCACACCCGTACAACGGGAAAAATATAGCAGCGGAAAATAAAGTACAACTAAACCAATACACGATGTACGGTTCCTCATGTGATTAGTATCGATCATCTTTCATCATCCTTCGTGCCGACCCTGTGTTATGCTCCAAAACCTGAATGCAAAAACAGACATCCACCCACCTAATACTCGGGGGTTAGCAAAACTCCACTGTTTTGCTAGTGCAAGAACAAAGTGCAAATACGAGCCATACCATTCACATTCCACGAATAACAATAACCAAGGATCCTCAAAGATCCAAACGAAACGAAAAGTACTTCCCGAGGCAAGAGTTTGAGAAAACATTTCAAAATCGAAATATCACAAATCAATGGAAAAATTTATAAAAATAGTTTAGAATGCCATCGAGAGTTTTAATAGAAAACAATTTAGGATGATCAAATCATACTTTTCAAAATCCAAAAGACAAAAGGGGTCACCGCCCCAAAGGTTTACTTTCCGAAAAATGACATTTACCAAACCGTTGGGATTTTAGCCCCAAATCCGTAAAATGACTTTTACAAAACCATTGGGATTTTAGCCCCAAATCTCATCAACTCACAGTACACAAGAACGACCACAAGGTTCGTCTCCCAACATCAAAATACACAAATAATGGATTTAAAACAAACAACAAAATACTCTAGTGCCATCCTAGCCAAGTAAGCCAAACGAACAACTTACCTCTTACACACTTAGTCGATGCATGCAATCATGAAAACCGTTCAAAAGCACTCATTTTCGGAAATGCCATAATCAAATCACATTTGTAAAATGCACCACAATTAACCGTCGATCCACACCTCCGTGGACCCCTACCGAGACCCCGTCGGATCTAACCCGTAGTGGTTAAAAGCAAAGCTCCACTAGTACAAAAGTGACTTTTGGCCACGGTTTTAGAAATATAGGTTATCCACGGTTGGATTAAGAACCGTGGCTATAAGTTAGAGATAAAAATAATATTTTATTTTAGCAACGATTTAACATAATAACTGTGGCCAATACCAAACATGTCCAAACATAAAGACATGGTTTTACACAAACCATGACTAAATAGTGCCGTATAACCATGGTTTTTTATAGTGTCCATTAACCGTAGATAACTGTGGCCATAGGATATCATTTGGTCACGGTTGTGGTCTAAATCATGGCTTTATGTTATGACGGTTATTGTCTGTGGACAATGACAGACATATGGCTACATGAAGCTAGTATCTTGTGGCCAAAAAAGTAACGTAAATATTACCACGAAAATATGTTCACCGTTGCCAAAGTCACACGTGTTTATGGCTACACTTTAAATTATTTTTGTGACCAAAAGGTAACAAATAGTCACTATTTTAAAAGACACAGTAACCATATGTCATGTATTGATCACGGGTAATATGAAATTTCCGTGTCTATAAGTATAGCTAAGGCCATTGTTAAACTAAATTCATGTGGCTAAAAGGTAACTAATAGACACCGTTCTAAAACATTAGTTCATGTGGCTATTCAGTAATTTATGGCCACATTTTTTTTTGGAATTTTTCGTGAGTAAATCGTAACCAATAGCCACAGTTCTAAAAATTTAGTTCATGTGGTTAATAATTATTTTATGACCACGATTTTAGTAATTTTGTGTGTCCAAAAGGTATCTGCAGCCACAGTTCTAAAGCCAACGTAACTACATATATCATGTATTAGCCATAATTTTTATTGTTTTGTGTGACCAAAAAATAACTAATAATGATGGTTCTAAATATTAAGCATAACCATATGTCATGTATTGATCACGGGTAATATGGAATTTCCGTGTCTATAAGTATAGCTAAGGCCACTGTTAAACTAAATTCATGTGGCTAAAAGGTAACCAATAGACACCGTTCTAAAACATTAGTTCATGTGGCTATTCAGTAATTTATGGCCACATTTTTTTTTTGGATTTTTTCGTGACTAAATCGTAACCAATAGCCACAGTTCTAAAAATTTAGTTCATGTGGTTAATAATTATTTTATGACCTCGATTTTAGTAATTTTGTGTGTCCAAAAGGTAATCTGCAGCCACAGTTCTAAAGTCAACGTAACTACACATATCATATATTAGCCATAATTTTTATTGTTTTGTGTGACCAAAAAATAACTAATAATGATGGTTCTAAATATTAAGCATAACCATATGTCATGTATTGATCACGGGTAATATGGAATTTCCGTGTCTATAAGTATAGCTAAGGCCACTGTTAAACTAAATTCATGTGGCTAAAAGGTAACCAATAGACACCGTTCTAAAACATTAGTTCATGTGGCTATTCAGTAATTTATGGCCACATTTTTTTTTGGATTTCTTCGTGACTAAATCGTAACCAATAGCCACAGTTCTAAAAATTTAGTTCATGTGGTTAATAATTATTTTATGACCACGATTTTAGTAATTTTGTGTGTCCAAAAGGTAATCTGCTACGAGTTCTAAAGTCAACGTAACTACATATATCATGTATTAGCCATAATTTTTATTGTTTTGTGTGACCAAAATATAACTAATAATGATGGTTCTAAATATTAAGCATAACCATATGTCATGTATTGATCACGGGTAATATGGAATTTCCGTGTCTATAACTATAGCTAAGGCCACTGTTAAACTAAATTCATGTGGCTAAAAGGTAACCAATAGACACCGTTCTAAAACATTAGTTCATGTGGCTATTCAGTAATTTATGGCCACATTTTTTTTTGGATTTTTTCGTGACTAAATCGTAACCAATAGCCAGATTCTAAAATTTAGTTCATGTGGTTAATAATTATTTTATGACCACGATTTTAGTAATTTTGTGTGTCCAAAAGGTAATCTGCACCCACAGTTCTAAAGTCAACGTAACTACATATATCATGTATTAGCCATAATTTTTATTGTTTTGTGTGACCAAAATATAACTAATAATGATGGTTCTAAATATTAAGCATAACCATATGTCATGTATTGATCACGGGTAATATGGAATTTCCGTGTCTATAAGTATAGCTAAGGCCATTTGTTAAACTAAATTCATGTGGCTAAAATGTAACCAACAACCACGCGTCTAATGAATTGATACGTATGAGAGAATTAAGTGATCAAGTGAACCATAATTTTTATTATTTTACGTGATCAAAGCCTAATCGATTAACCATAACTATTTGTCATGTATTCACCATTATTTTTATTATTTTATGTGAAAAGGTAAACAATAACCACAATTATTAAAAATAAGCATAACCATATGTCATGAATTGGCCACAATTAATATGAATTTGTTGTGGCTAAAAATATAGCTAAGGCTACAGATAAAGCAGATCAATGTTGCTAACAATTCGTGTGGTGATTAATAGTTCATGGCCATATTTTTATTATTATTTTGCGTGACCAATACCCATGGTTCTAAAATTAAGCGGAGCTATATGTCATTAATTGGCCACGCTTTTATTATTTTATATGTCCAAAAGATAAGCAAGACACATGTTTCTCAAACTTAGACGTAACTATATGTCATGAATTGGCCACGACTAATATAAAATGTGTGTGTCTAAAAATATAGCTAACGCCACGACTAAAATAAATTAATGTGGCTAATAGGTAACCAATAGCTACGGTTCTAACAATTCGGTTGTGTGGCTTGACCAATATTTTTATTATTTCACTTGACCAAAAGATAACTAGTAGCTACGATTTCTAAAAACACTCATAGCTATATATCATGAATTAATCATGATTAATATGATATTCTTAGGGCTGAAAAAATAAAAGAAAATATTTAAATGAAGTATATGAGAGTTTATCCTCATAATGTTAAATTTTAGTATATCGGTAGATTCTAAACACAATCCTCTTTTTCCTTATTTATAACATCAATAATTAGCAAAAAAATCTCATCATTAATATGATTATTCTGGTCAACAAAGCACATAGCACAATTTAGTGTAATAATGTAAGCAAAAACATTGTGTGACGGAGTATCTTTGTAACCATTTAAATTTGTGTTATATATCTCGTTATTTTAAAGATCTAAATTCATGAGATTCGTTACATCTTAATGATTTGAACAAACTCCGGATTTGGAGCCTAAAATAAAGCAACCTCTGACAATGTTACTCTATAATTCATATAGTATACAATGTGTATTTATCTAATTATAATTTATATATAAAGAGCATGGGCCTAGGTTGGAAATCTCGAGGCAAGTATTAATTATTGCGTACTACATACTTTATGAGTTAAAAAAGAGGGACAAATCCCTTTCGGCATAATTTTTAAGTCATCAATGACCGAAGAGAATATTTAATACATACTATAATATAGGGAGTGATTTCTAAAGTTGTCAAAACAATCTACAACAAAGATATATTATAGTCCCGATATATTGTTTATTCAAACAATATGAATCTTGAATCACATAAAATCTACACAATCATCCACAATAATCGCTCAAAACAAACCTTAAAAGGGTATCCATCTTCTCATCGATTACATACCACTTTAAATATTCTTGCAAATAAATTAAATTTGCACTGACAAAGAAAATCCAGATTCAAAAAAATATTAAAAGCACATAGGCCTGTCGAGCGGTTGGTTGCGGTTAACCGAAACATCGGGTAACCGGACCCATGTTAGCGACAAAGGTGGACCCGCTAACCGACCGCTTTACACTTTCGGTTAGCGTAACCCGTAAAATCGTTTCTTTTTCTTGTTCTTCTTCTTTCCTTCCTTTCTGTTATTACCTGTAACAGCACAACAATTTTTCTGTCAAAACAAAAAAAAACTATTTTAAGACATTGAAAAATGTCTTAAAATATTATTTTTATTTTAAAAATAAAAAAATATTATTTTTAGTTTTTATTTTAAAAATAAAAACTATTTTTTTCTGTAAAAAAAACTATTTTAAAACATTATTTTTATTTTCTCTCTAGTTTACCTTCCAAATACTCTATCATCAGGATCCGCCGCTTTTGTAAGACATTGAAGAGTGTCTAGGAAAATTTGTAATTTTAAAAATTGCAAAAGTTCTATTTTGTAATTAGCTGAAGAAATAATGCTACAAGAAAACCAATGCTACAAAAAATAATGCTACAAGAAAACCAATGCTACAAGTTTTTCTAGGGCTGTCGAACGGTTCGGTTCCGGTAACCGGACTGAAAAAATCGGTTAACTGGAACCATTTTAGCCACAAAGGTGGAACCGCAAACCGGACCGTTTTACATTTTCGGTTAACCGGAACCGCACCGAATTAATTCCGTTCCGGTTCGGTTAACCCGTAAAAACCATTTTTTTTCCTCCTCCCTGTTATTACCTGTAACAGTAGCAACAGCAAAAAAATATTGAAATAGCAGCATACATGATACATCGGTAATACATATGCTAAGAAGACCTTATTTTACCTGTTTTGAACAGCAACATCATTTATACTGAAGTGAGCTTGAACTTACCTACTGATGTTGTTGTTGATTGCTGCTGTCTTATGTTGTTGAAGATACATTTTGATGTCCATAAGAAAGGAATATAACTAAACACATGTATCTATAGGCCAGAAATTAAAGGTAGCAGACATTTGAAAAAAAAAAAGACAATAAACCTCTCACAGTTTATATACTCTCTAGATTTTTACTTTTTCTATTGTGTACACATGCTTTTGGAATAAAGTTTATAGAGGGTCAAACAAAAAAAACAAATGATTCAAGAAGCATACAACCATATATGGGTTTTAAGGGCCTTAATGGTTTATAGATAAAAATATAAAATGGCACAATAGAAGAACCACCAAACCTGCAAATGACCATATACATGGTGAACATCAAATTATAAATTGACTGTTTAAACTCTCAAGCCAATAGGTAAGCGACCATGTCATAAAGACAACACATATATGGAACCAAAATGGACATACTTGCCATATCAAGGAAAACACCCAGTCTAGATTATATTCCTACACATGCAATTATCAATCAAAAGATTCTAAAATATTGGATCAAGGATGAAGCAATTAGCTCGGAATGCAAATTCAACGAGTAGGCAATGACGACAGTACATGGAATTTTTTTTATTAAGGAAGACACGAATATCCAAGTACACCAATAAAGTATTTGAATGCAGAACACATATACAAGTATACAAAAATTCTGTCAAATAAACTAAGAATATAGATTGAAATTGAATACATTATTACCTTGGCGATGTAAGAAATTAAGAGAGTCAAAAGTGCGGATCATTTGGCTTTGCGTAGAATGATACCCGACACCGGTCCGAAAGTAATCATCTCGGATTCCTTACCCAAGTCAAGTGGATCTACATGCGGCAAGATAGTATCATTCGAGGAAGAATTCTTGTACTAAATTCCTCATCGATGTCATCATAGGCATCTCTGTAATTCTTGGGAGGTGTCATAAGGACTATGGACTTTTTCTTATCAAGCGGGTCTTTCACATAAAATACTTGCCTAGCTTGTGATGCTAAAATGAAAGGATCATCCTTGTGTCCTAATCTATTGATTCAACCAAGTTGTAACCAAGACTATCTTGTTTGACTCCATGTTTGTTGTCAACCCAATCACACTTGAATAGAGGAATTTTTCTTGTATGATAATCTAGCACCCATATCTCTTGTAGAACACCATAATAGAATGCTTGACCGTAGGTTACGCCTTCCCTAGAAATGTGCATATCAGTTGCCTCAACGCAAACCCCACTGTTTTGGTAAATTCTACCTTCACGAGATTTTGTGCGAAATGTATCCGTTGATGTGATATACATCGTATTTCATTACCTCAAGGTGTGGGCCGTGTGATATCCACCTTAAGGTGTCCGAGATACTTTCTTTAGCGACCGCCAACTCTCTCTCAACCTGAAATTCATTATAAGGATAAAGCTCATCTTATAAAAAAATAACAGATTAAACAAACCATTTCTGCAAAATCTTTACCTCAGTTCGTAACCATTTGCCGAACGTTTTACTATGCTCTTTCTCCAACCATGCTTGTCGTTGAGATGGATGTTGTTTTCTCAAATAGACCATGTGCCGACTAGAAATAATGAATGTTATACGTATTAGAAGCTTTCAAACAAATCAAAAAACAATAAATTACTAACCAATACTTACTTTATATAAGGCTCGACTTCAGGCGTATTCTGCATTACATAAAAATGCGCTATCAAGAATAGTTCAGGAGAAACTTGAGTCGACTTACTACCTGATAATGGTTTCCCGTCATCATAAGTAGTAGAAGCTGCACAACTTTCGTATGTGTTATGGTTGTCAGGTGGAATCCCAATTGTCTTCATGCTTCTTTGATACTCACTGAAAAACTCAATTGTCTCTTCTACAACATTCTCTTCGGCGATGCATCCTTCAGGCTTATTTTTATTCCGCACATGCCCTTTAATAATCTTCATACACCTTTCGAATGGATACATCCATCGAAAGCATACTGGACCACATAACTTCACTTCTCTAGTGAGATGCACAGTTAAATGAATCATTATATCGAAAAAAGATGGAGGAAAGTATTTCTCGAGCAAGCATAACGTCACACAGATATCTTCTTGCAATTTATCTAGCTCTTCCACATGGATTTCTTTACTAGATATTGATCTATAGAAGAAACAAAACCTGATAATAGCATATCTCGTGGGAGTCGGCATAATTGACCGTATCGCAATGGGTAAAAATTGTTGCATTAACATGTGATAGTCATGTGATTTAAGACCTATCAGCTTACGCTCTTTTCGATTCACCAGGCTGGAAAAGTTTGAACAATACCCTTGTGGAACCCTTAACTCGTATAATGTTTCAGTAACTTGTCCTTTTCCTCCTTGGTTAATGTGTAACATGTTGCGGGTAGTATTGTTCCGTTACCGTGTGTTCTAGGTTCCAACTCTGGTCTCAACCCAAAATGCACCAAATCCATTCGAGCCTCGAATCCATCCTTCGTCTTCCCAGGCATGTGCAACAATGTTCCGACAAGACTCTCACACACATTCTTCTCGACATGCATGAAATCTATAAAGTGCTGGACTGAGTTAAATCGCCAATAACTAAGGCGTCGATGCCATATGTTGAATTTCTTCCAATAAGTGGTTTCCTTGTTTTCGTCATTACACTTAACCACTTCTTTTGATGCTTTCTTCCTTCTTTTCATCTTTCCACCTCTTCCAATCAAGTCTGCACGAATTCCATTTCACCATCCCTCACTCCCTTTCCCCATGTGTTCTTTATAGATTTCACCTCATCGTATATTTCTTCACCACTCATAGGTGTCTGAGCAAAGGTTTAACTCTTGTTTTCCATTGAATGCCTTCTTCGCCTTCTGAATGGATGATCATAAGGTAGGTACCTTCTATGACCAGCATAACACTGTTTGCCTGAGTAAGGAAGCCTTACACATTGAGTTTTTTTCCTACATACTACACAACCTTTGTATCCGCTGTAGGGGCAACCACATAGTGTACCAAGAGCAGGGTAATCATTTATTGTCCATAAAACAACTGCACGTAGAGTAAACTTCTCTTGTGCATATCCATCGTATGTTTCGACTCCCACCTCGAATAAGAACTGAAGATCATCAACCAAAGGTTCTAAGAAAACATCAATGTCCTTACAAGGAGCACCAGATATCAATAACGACAGCATGATGAACCTTCTTTTCATACACAACCACGGTGGAAGGTTGTAAATCACAGTTAAGACTGGCCATACACTGTGATGTTTGTTGCCTCTGTTTACATCAACTCCATCAGCCGAAATACCTAGCCGCAAATTTCTTGGATCGTTAGCAATTTCTGGGTATCTATTATCTACTTCTCTCCATGCTTGTGAGTCTGCCGGATGACGTAAAACACCATCTTTTTTTCTGGTGGTCTCATGCCATATCAAATCTTTCGCTGTGGACTTTGATTGGAAGAGTCGTTTCATTCTCGGGATGATGGGGAAGTACCATAGTACTTTTGCCGGAATATTCTCGTATATTTTTCCCGTTTTGTCATCTTTTTTCCATCTTGATTTCCCACAAGTGGGACACACTTTGAGATCCTTGTACTGGTTCCTATACATAATGCAATCATTGATACATGCATGTATCTTTGTATACCCTGAACCCATTGCTTTCAATGTTCTTTTAGCCTCATATGTACTTTTCACCATTTCATTACCTTCAGGGAGCATCTTTTTTATCAACACTAGTAGTTCAGTAAAGAATTTATCTGATGCTCCGTACTTACTCTTCAAGTTGAATAGTTGAACCATTGCAGACAACTTTGTAAAATTGGGACATCCTTTGTACAACGGCTTTTCAGCATCTTGAAGTACCTCCTGAAACTTCTCATGGTCCCCTAGGAAATTGTCTTCTGTAGCTTGAACCATTTCTATAGTTTCTGTAGCATCTGTTGGAATTCTCATTTCAAAATCAGCAAAGTCGTGTGCAAGTCATTGTTGACATTAACACTTCTTGATGAGACATCTTTCTCCCCATGCTTAGTCCATTTGGTATAGTTTTGATCGATGCCCTTGCTGAATAGGTGATGATCTACCTCATCCACATCAAGAATGTAGTGGTTTAAACAGAACACACATGGACATGGAATCTGAATTTTTTCGCTTGTGTTTAATGGGTCCATGTTCCTCGAAATCTTCAATTGGTGGACAGCATACTTGAGAAATGCTGCAACTCCAACTTCATACGGTTTTTTGGTTCTATCTGTACGCATCCAAGATTTATCCATTCTGAATCACCAAGAGAGTGGCACCTACATGGACAAGACAAACTTGTTAATAACCACCCGTAAATTTTTGTGAAAAATAAATAATGAGAACTAAGATTGATAGTGGAAAGCATTCTTCACAGGTGAAGAAAGACAAAAACAAGGATAACATGACTTAAAATACAACCAAATACATTTTAAATTCTATAACAAAAGACAATATTTTGCTCGAATTTATTGTAAGTGGCTAACCAAATATATTTTCCTTTTCCGCACAAAATATATTTTCCAACCATGACACGACATGCATGTTTTTTCCATAAATCGATCTTGATATCTTGTAGTGGTTTTTGTAAGCTTAGAATCTACTTTATCTTCTAAACTATCATTTTATCTTCTTTTCATTTCGGCAAACACTTTTATATGAAAAAAATTTTAACTCAAAGTCTTCTAGCATGTCGATTTCCGCAAATAGTGATATTAAGGGTCTCAAGTAAATAAAAACTTAGCATCAAGAAATGAACAACACCAGTGGCGGATCTCCAAATTTACATAACATAAGGGGCACAAAAAATTAACTTAAAAACAGTATTGAAATATCATTACAAATCAGAAAGAACATATCAAAACTGTAGCCAAAATTGCTTCATCAAATGCAGTAAACAGAAAAAGCAACTTAATTGGAATAATAAAGAAAAAAAATAAAAGCTAGATAGTTAGTGTCTACCATTTAAGGGGAACCGATTGGTGAAGTAGTGAGAATGTGAGAGCCGAGAGGGAGAGCCGGAGAGGAGCTCAAGCGGTATTGGAGAATTGGAAAATTGGAGAATTGGAGATGAGCAGAGAAGCGGGCGCGCGCGCAGTGCAAGTATTTCTTCAATGGGTTGTTTCTTTTTCTGTTTTACAAGTATACCTAATATTTTAGACAAAATTTCAATTTGAACCTGTTTTAACATACAAAAGAATTTCTTGTGCACAAATTATCGCGGATGCCACTACCGGACTGTAATACCCGTAATTTTTGTTCCCCGGAAATTTTCTATTTTTGGCGGAAGTCTATTTTGACGACTTGCTTGGGACCGTTTCGTCATCCTGAGAATGATTAATTCTACACTTTTTGTCATCCGAGTTTGTTTCGGTATCGTTCTGTTGAATTCCGTGTTCTTTAGCGACTTTTCCACGTATGAGTTCGACTTTGTTAAATCACCATAAATTCTTGGAAGCTCCAAAAATTCTAAATCTTTGCAATATTATAGAGCATCGAGTTAGATTTTCAATTGTTCAAACGGTGAGTCAATCGGAGTCCGGACGAGAGAGTTATGGTCGTTTTAGCTCACCCGCTCGTTATTGGCCGATCACTGCCGGCCGAACCCGGCCGTGTCGTCCGACACGGCCCGTGCCGTACTCGTCCGGAAATGCCGGAGTCTCTGCCTTAGGACCCGACCGTGTCGTCCGACACGGCCCGTGCCGAACCCTTCCGGATAGGCCAGAATCGTCTGCCCAGCACGCCCGACCGTGTCGTCTGGCACGGTCGAGTCATGCCGAGTCGCTGTCGGACGGGTCACTGTCGGAAGGCCCTCCGCGCCGCGACCGTGTCAAGCAGGACACGGTCGAGTCCTCGCTGCCGGCCAGGCACGACCGCGGCCGATCGGCACGGCCGTGTCCGGCAGATACCAACCCCTATAAAAGGCCCCGCAGACGTTTTTCTTGCCATTTTTCACCTTCTTCTTGTCCTCTTCCGCAGCTGTGCGTTTTCTAAGCTTGAAGCCATGTTGTTTTACAACATATCCATGGAGTCGTGGCGCTCATATCATAAAACATCCATCCTATAACATCCTTTGATCGAGCGAATCAGTCGATTTTCCAAATCTAATTTTGGGGATTTTGGGTATTTTGTTCGATTTCGTCCGTTTAATCCGATTTAACTTAGGATTGTGATGGATTGATGATTATTTAGATGTATTGTATCATTTCCCTTGTTATCCCATGGTTGGATCGTATCGATTCGTTGTTTTGGTTGAGTTCTTGACCGACGCCTTGAAGGTGTCCTAGAATGTCATAGAGGGGTTTTCGGGCGTTCTGCGATTATTCTTCCTCGTATGATCGATGATTTATTGAATTTATGTTGTTAGGGTCGAATTCTTGTGAAGAACTCGA
Organism: Orobanche coerulescens; assembly: GCA_033398695.1. Lineage (NCBI taxonomy): Eukaryota > Viridiplantae > Streptophyta > Magnoliopsida > Lamiales > Orobanchaceae > Orobanche > Orobanche coerulescens. The sequence goes on along the minus strand of CM065816.1, from coordinate 134,529,791 downwards.
GTCGAAACCCTTCCGTTCGTTGTCTTCTTCGTGGTTCAAGCTTCCCGGTCGAACCGTGTTCTTCGGGATCTTCGGTAACGTTTATTAAGGCAAGTATACATTTATGATTGTACGTTCTCGACTTTGAAAGTAAGAGGAATTGATGGTATGATATGAACGAACCGTTTTTACGGCATTCATAGAAATATTGATGGCATATCATGAACGAACCGTTTTTACGGCATTCATAGATATATTGTTGGCATGTAATGAACGAACCGTTTTGACGGCATTCCTACATGTATCGGCGTATGAGGTGAACGAACCGTTTCTACGGCATTCACATACGTAACGGCGTATGAGGTGAACGAACCGTTTCTACGGCATTCACATACGTCTTATGAGATTTTAGTTATTCCGGAATACTAGTCTTACATTGATGAATTGACGGATATTGATGAATTGACGGATTACATTTACTTTATTGTCGAGGAGTATTATGTTTCATATTGTTATACTTGCACAAGCTATTCGATCGCTAACCCCTTTATGGGGGAAATACGTTTCATGTATTTCAGGTTCCAGGAGAGCGGACAGGCGGGTACCGGGTCGGCATGAAGATGATGGGATAGTGTGATACTGTGTCTTGTCTCCGGTTATTTTCTTGGATTCCTCCATTCAGTGTTGTTGTACTGGAATGGATTTTTAAATACTCGAGTATTGTATTTCGCTTCTTGATGTTCCTACTGTGTTGCCGAGGTATTGATTTGTGAAGTGATGTATATGTTTTCGTTGGTTATGGTTTTGAATATCAGTTGTATCGTCTTCCTTTCTTTTGTATGTAGACCTTATCGGTCAAGTTTATAGTTTCGCGTATGTTTAGCCTTGTGGGTCCCACGGCGGGGCTCACGGCGCTGTAATATACCCTGAATAACTTGGGGGTGTTACAGAATATGGTATCGGAGCTTAGGTTTATGGATACCTAGGCTGTCGGTCTTTTGGGTCGATTGAGTCGGCATTTGCCCACAGTATCACTACTCTGCCATCATCACCGTGCGACCGGTACTTGTAAGTCCTCTCACTCTTCTCGTATTTTTTCTTAATCGTTTCGTTTATAGCTTGGTATTCTTGGGAATTGGTCACTTCGAGAATGTGCGATTCGGATTATACTTACGCACGTGTGTGCCCTTCAGAATGTTGGCTGAAAGTAGGAAGAATCGTGGCTGTGATCACGGACGTGAACCCTTCCTTGAGATTTTGTTAAATTGCTAATTGCGATATTGGTGTGTAACTGTATTATGTTGAGACTTTGTTTAGGAGTCGCATGCTAGTATCACGGGAGATCTTCGCCTTCGCTGCACTGTAAGTATGTTGTTCGGATTATTCAAAATTCTTGGTTATCTTGGTGATTTTGGATTTTCCGTTGAAATGTTTGTGCGAGTGATTGCAAGTTTCGAGGACGAAACTTATTTTTAAGGGGGTAGAGTGTAATACCCCGATTTTCTGATATTTTTTTTTCGTTTATATATCGATATCGTGGATGGTTAATTATGCTCGAGGACGTTGTGAACGTTTGAAAATGTTATTGAATTGAGTATATGTATTGATTTTGCCGTATGCTCGTATTTGGTATGTCATGACTTTGGACAGAATTGTTGAAATTGGCTAAGTATGGAATTATTACGACGTTAATAAGGTGAGATTACGACGTAAGATTGGCATGGTTACGACGCCAAGGCTAAGGTATTACGACGCATTTAAGGCATCGACGTAACCGAGTCCCGCGAGGCGGGATCTGCTTTCGCAACTTTCGCGAGGATGTTGACAGTGAGTCAACGTCGTGTTACGACGTTATACAGACGTGTTACGACGTAACACAACCATTATCAGTAGCAAGTCAACTGGTATATTACGTACGTTATATGGTATGGGTTACGTACGTAATGGACTGCACGGAATGAGACAGTGAGATGGTTACATACGTTATGGATTTTGGATTACGCACGTTAAAGTTGTTACGTACGTTAAGAAAGGACACCTACGTACGTAATGAGAGTGCAATTTATATATTGAAGTGTTGCCTTTCATTTCTCTCACGATCCTTTGAGATATTTCTCTCCAAAACTCGTCCCTCTTCACTTTTAAGAGTGTTCTAAGCACTTTTAACATGATTGTGAGCTTGGAATCATGGAATTAGAGCTTAGTTATGGAACTATTGTTGATTCTTGAAGTGATTCCTTGTGTTATCCATATTCTATGAGGTTTATGTTGAAGGAAGATAATGATATGCTCTGAATATGTTGATTATGATTATGGAATCATAGAGATATTGATGTTCTTGAGGCCATATGATGACTATGATGATTTAATGATTCTTGGAATGGAGTTCAATTATTCTTTCTTCGTGGTTCGTCCATACAAGGTAATCCTCATATCCCATTGATATTGGCTCAATTATTTTCTTTATGGATTACTACTTGGGAGGGAGTATGTTGGGAATCGTGTATTTTGATGTTCGTATTATTTTAATGAAAATGCATAAATTGGATCAGATTTTTATCCATGCGTGAGTATTTTTGAAATGGATTTTGGTATTTTGCCAATCAAACTTTATTTTGTAAAACCGATTCCCTAAACTGAGTTTTTGGCATTTTAACCTTGATCGTTTTGACGGTATTTGGAAAATGATTTTTTTAGTATTTGAAAAATATTACCGTCATCGGTTTTTGGCATTTTGGAATGACGTGAAAAATTGTGCTTAGCCTGGTAAAATCCTTGTGAGAAGGGTTTACGGCGTGTAATATTCCCAGGAGGATCTGGGGTGTTACAATTATGGTATCATGTGATAATGTTATACGAGATTTGTTGGAATTGTAATAAGAGATTTCGGATGTTGATATGATCATTGAGATCTTCTTCATATGGTGATAAGGGTTTTGTTGCGATTCTTGAGATTGTATGAATGACATGATGAAGAAAATGGTAACATGGAGATATATACCTCGGAGATGTTGTTCTGAACGTGATTTCGGATATTTCATGTTCTTGAAGAACTCTTGAATTATACGAGGTGATGAAAAATTTTTTTAGAAGTGTTGATGTTTTGAAAATGAATATGGAATATTCATATCTAGAGCTAAACTATGTGTTGGAAATAATATTCGTATAGGAATACGAATGTGATTATGAGTTTGATGATACTATTATTCATCTCTGAATTTGGAAGCCCATACGTATGGAGCAAATATTCAAATCGAATGATTGGATTGTTTGATAACCTTTTTAATATGATTATCTATTGTTTTGAACCAGTCGGATGATTCGAATTGACGACGGTTATAAGTAAATTTTAACGATGGATTTACGAGAAGGGAACCTTGTCAATTCGTATTTAAGAATTGAGTTTGGAACATTTAGACCCTTATTATTGGTCCGAATTGGTTGCTGATATGATCATCATATTTCGACTCGTATTGTGGACAGGATTTGTAAGTGTCTCGAGTTGGATTGTTCGATCGTGATTAGTCGAGATATGGTAAAACGATTGAGTTCGTGGTTTGGTGGTATTGATATTGGTCGTCATCGAACCGGTTGATTATCAATCCTTCGATTTACAATACGGTATGATGTTTGATCGTGAATTATGACTGTTGTGTTGCGGTTAAGGTTGAAGGGTTCGTCGATTAACTTGGTCGAGACAAGTTTTATACTCGTACTAATCAATGAGACTAATGTTATCGTGTAGGCGCATTTACGATTGTGTGTATCATTTTGGGACTTGGCCTCTTTATGATTGTATTGATGTCAAGGGATTGGTTGACACGACGCCGTCGGCAAATTATGCCAAATGTTACCGTTGTTTGTAAATGGCCGGTTCAAGGCATTACGATACTTGTTTGTAAAGTTGCTATCGATAGCCGGTTCGCGGTATCGATGTATCGATTATTATTATTCGCGATTAATGTCGTTCGAGACATCGTTGAATCTTTGTCATCGAATTGGATCATTGCTATGATGTTGCGTTAACCGATTGGGGACATTTGATATATCCTTTTGTCATCTCCGTTTTGGTGGTCGGTTTAAGACACCGGACATCTATTCTATCGTATCATTGATTATCGATTGACCGCTTCTAGGATAATCGAGGTATTGAAATGGGATTATCAAAGATAATTCCCATCCGTTGTCGAAGATACTCTCATCCGTTGTATCGTTGTTATCGATTGCCATTCTACGGTAATCGAAGTATTGAATTGGGATTATCAACGATAATTCCCATCCGAATTATTATTGTCGTGTTGACCGATTCAAGGAAGCACACTATTATTCTTGTGAACTCGGCAATTTTGTAATCGTTGAAGGTTGAGGATTTTCCCGAACTGTTGTGTTGTGATCGTTGTTCGTGTTAATCGGTCCTTAGGGAATTCTGATCCCAGGATGGTTGTTTTGAATATCGTTGGTCGTGTCGATCTTTCATTATTCGTGTGTCATCGTTCACTTGGTGAGTCGTATGATCCGTATTGGATGTTTTATCCCTTGAGTTTCGTTGTCATGTTGTATCGTGGCATATCTGGAATCATGTCTGCGTGCCGATTGGTTATGTGTAAGATTTTTAGCCAGGCACCCGATGGTCATGCGTGGATATTTCCGCATTGGACTGTGCACACGAGACGTAGTTCTTGAGGCTAATTAGGTACATTGTCACACGTGTTGTTGGTTGATTCTTTAGTCTTATACTCGAAAGCGCACGATTTGTTCGATGTAGATATGCGGTGCAAGGTCGATTCCACAGGGAGGACTATGATAGTGAAGTCAAATTATTCCTATCGTTTTGAACCAAATTATATTAAATTCTAACCTAGTCCCAAATAATTTGATTTTTTAATGGTTATAATAATTGCAACAAATAACAGTAATTTTAAGTAGATTTTAGGTAAATTGATTTTAAATAATTTACTAGGGTTTAGAGTCCACCAATGTCTATTTATTATTTATTTTATATTTTAATTCCAAGAAATTCAGGGAATAGATTCTGAAATCAATCTCACTATTTCCTATAGATTTGACAATAAGTACAAAATTATAATTCAAATATAGATTTTCCTTCGCTTAAAAATGTAATTTCTAAGCATTATATGTATCCAATTTAATGGAAAACAAATAATCAAAGAAATTAACTAATATCAATAATCACAAAGCAAGGGGGAATTTATAACTATCAAAAATACGTGATATAATTGATGAAATAATATTCCCCTATTGAAGCGAAAATCATAATCGTTAAAAATATTTATTTGGAATTATTATATAAATATTAATAATAATATAGACATGGTTTCATCATAACCCCAAAGAAAAGAAAATTACTCACTCATAATAACAACACAAATAAATAAATATTCCATAATATTATTACACAAATATAATTTTATTACACAATATTTTTTTTCTCTCCCTTACAATAATATCTCTCTATTTTTTCTCCTTTTTTCTCCTCCCCAAACACTACACAATCATCCCATATTTATACTACTTCAAAATCAATAAAATAATCATTTTTACAATTAAAAATTCCACCCCCAACAATAATACAAGGCTGCCATGAGTGCTGATGTCATGGATGACATCAGCACAGAGTTGAAATTCCGGTCCAATCAGGTGTTGACACGTGGCACAATATGGTCCGTCTATTTAATTGTCCTTCGAACGGTCATAACTTCTTCATACGAACTCGGATTTGGATGAATTTTTTTTTAAAACGATCGTCTCGACGAGACGAATAAAGTGAGACCAGTCGTGACTATATTTGAGTTTTGTAAAAATATCGCCCTTGAACCAATTGATCTGTCTTGCACTTATTGGTTAACTCGCAGATATAATTTAATTCCAATTAATTATCCAAAAATGACATAAAATTATAGAAAATTCTAAGAAAATGAAATAATATAAATATATGGTAAAACTAATAAATTATCACACAAAACACACAATTATATACATAAAATACTAATAAAAATATTACTCAAAATATACTAAACAAATTCCCCACACTTATCTTTTGCACGTCCTCGGCAAATCTTATACCCGAGTTATAATACTCATATGCTGAAAAATCATGACAAAACCAATATCAAGAGAGAACAAGTGATCATGACCCAAGTGAGATCGAGAGAAAAATAGGATGCCGCACCAAATTCTAACAACTTCATTGAGAATCGAATGCCAAAAGATTCAATACCCTCACAGTGGATATCACTCTTCACTCAAGTGTATATACGGGATATTCGAGAAGAGTTCACTCATATCAAAGCATAATGTGTCATTACCATATGCTTGGTCAAAAATCAAATCTCCACTACTTAAAAATAAACTCATGCATAAATCAAAAGGTCTTTCATTTGGTTGTAACGTGGCTTTGGGAATGGGTAGGATAAAGGGAAAATTATGAGGTTTGCTAGCCAAGATCAATTGTGAATTTAGATGCATAACAAATCCTACAAATAACAATCAACACCCCCCCTTCTGTAATGAAAACTCTCAACCCATCATCCCCAAGTTATTCTGTACATGGTATTTGAATATTCATCTGGTAAGGTCATACTCTTGTGTAAGGAAAAGTATGCAATGGATCTTCTGGAAGGATTTATGTATAACTTAAATTATATTTAAAGTGCTATTTTATTTATATATATTTTTGATTTTCGCAATTGACCTCCCGTTTTTTTTTTTTTTTAGGCCGTTTTTTTTTTTTTTTTTTAGATTTTTTTGGCCTTTATTTATATTTTTTTGGTTCAATACTCCAATGTACTTCACACCCTTTCACTTTCAACAAAAGCTCTTAATCTCCACAATACTCTTATGAACATCGGCCCCTATTTGTCACACATCTAGTTCACAATTAAATCTTTGACTAGAGGGTGCAAATGGATGAGTCATCAACAAGAATGGATAATGGCTAAAGTAATGTGCTTGATCAAAGAAATAGGCTCAGGCTCAATGGGGCTTCTAAGGATAAAATGTAATGGGTGGGAAAAATATAAGCCAACAAGGGTTAATCCTAATTGCCTTTATCATCTTAATGCAAGAGTTTATGAATGTAGTCTCGAAATGTATAAATGAGCAAGTTCTAGAATGAACACAATATGTTTGACCACACAACAAAAAATATAGAGCGTATATATAAGGATTGCTCTAAGGCTCAAAACTCACAAAAAGGGTGTTGTGTACTGAATCCCATACACCTTCATCCAAATCCATTATCAAAACCAGTGAAATATCCCAAAAATGATTTTTTCACTAACGTTTTCTCAAGAAAATGGTGCCGTGATTTTCAGCCCTTTTTTTTTTATTTAATATTGCATATATATATATATAGATATAGATATAGATATACACCTTCCCCCACACTTAATGATAAACAATATCCTTATTGTGTAAAAAGAACAATGGAGTAAGGGTTTAAATAAGACTTCCCTGTTTATGAAAGACGACGCTTTGCTCAAGCCTTTTTTTTTTGGACCTGCAAGAAATAAGTGAGGCAAAACAACAAAAGAAAATATATACCCGGAAGTATAACACAAACAACCTAGATGCGCTTCAAGAGAGTCCGAAGAGTCGCCTTACGCTGCCATCAATGCTTTTATTAAAAACAAACAGAAAAAGTACAGTAATAGAAATAACAATACATAAATCGTGGATAGATGCGCGTCAAGAGATCGAAAAGAAAACTCCTTAAGCTGCCATCATTTTCACGATTTTTACACTCGCTAAAAAGTTAAAACAACAAGAGGGATGAAGTGGGATATCAGAGGGAAAGGAATGTATCAATTTTGCGTTTCCTCACAGTGAAATCTTCCATCCATACAATATTAGCTAGAGTGGTGCAGTTCAGAACAAATGCAATAAGTTTTTGATCGGCTCTTACGGTGTTGTTGCAACAACTATGATTCGTTTAGCACGCTCGAAATAAAACCTTTTTCAGAAGAGTAGTTGATGAAAGATAGTAAACCATCAAAGAAACCATTGACATTTAGCAGACCTATTGGTTTCGTATGAACATTTAGTCTGGCTCGTAACCACATGAAAAAGTTCCTCAAGAGTGCCAAAACCACCGGAAGGGTGATAAAGGCATCGATTATTTATCATGTGAGTTATGCGGTCTTGCATATTCACACTCCGAACTCATCTCCAATAGTTGCTCCGGTGATTTTACTTTCGGCTAGAGGTTTTGGAATGATTCCCAACACTCTTACTCCTTCCAGATAGTGGCAAAGACGTCCCATTAATCCTAGACTTCCTCCTCCGTAAACTACATGAATGCATTTTTTTCCTAAGGTACGACCCAAGTTGTGGGCTGCTTCAGTAAAGCAAGCCTCTTTCCCATGACTAGCTCCACCAAAAATGCAGATGGAGTTAAATCTTTTTGCGGAAGATGATGATTCCATTTTTTTTTTGAAAAGAAAATTACTTAGAGAGATAATGAAAAGAATACAAGTTTGAGGGATGCAGAAAAGAAACAACTGCAATGTTTATTTATAGATGCAAAATAAAGTAAAAAGATTTATCAAATCTGTGACCGCGTTAATTGCGCTTCAACTACTCAATAGAATAATGAATGCATTTATTGCGTATCACGTTTTTTTATTCATAAAATATAAAAACGACAAAAAATAAAGATACTCACGTGTATGTACAGTAGTTGTGATTGTTGCTCACATCTTCCTCTGATTTTACGTTCAGAAACGGCTTAAACGCCTTCTATGAGTCGGGGAGAAGCTTCCCATCTAATTTTCTTACAAATTGGCAAACAGGGTCTTTTAACGTCAGATTCCCAAGACGTTGTTCATATTCTGGTTTGAATTTATTCCACAAACATCGAATCCCGTAATGTACGAGTCCACTAGGATGCGTGTCAAGAGAAATTTCGATATCATCTAAATTCTCCTTATTCAGACCATCCTTGATGAACTGAATTTTATCTTCTCTGTTTGTGGAAGGAATTCCTAAAGATCGACATCTTGAATCACAGTTCCACCTAGCACATTTGTAGCAAACGGCGATTTTCTTTGCTCGTCGTTTCTTGGCATATGAACTTTTTTCAAGCCCTGGTAAAAATCTAGTTGGTGTTTCCGTGAATTCACCCGCTATTCTCACTTTGGCTTCAATAATGAATCGAATATCAAAAGGTATGCCGTTATTCATAAGCAACCTCATTCTTTCAACTCGGCTTGGTAAAGTTTCAAAATGACTTTTTGCTAAGAAAGGGAAATCTTTTTCAATTGTTTTCAAAGTTTCTTCCATAATTAAAAATAAAATAAAAATATCTACAAAATCGATTATTGTGGGAAATGAAAAATCCGACTTTACTAGCCACGAGTACCGTTATCCGCCACTTGACCGGCAAACACAATGGAGTATTAATCCACAATATCGGGTCCTTAAGAAGAATCTCTTCTACCTCAAAAGATTTTAATTCCAAATATGGTTTTAACCGTTGACCATTCACTTTGAAAATATTACCATTTTTGGATTTTCAATTTCTGACTCAGTGAGGATAGACCGTATGAATAATAAATGGACCGGACCACCGTGAACGTAACTTGCACGGAAATAATAACAAACGAGAGTTAAAAAGAAGGACTTTTGACCAGGAGAAAAGTTTTTCTCAAAATGTGTTTATCATGAAAAATTTCATTTTGTCCTTATATTTCCTCGCACAATCGTACGCATCATTTCGATTTCTTCCAATTCATTTAATTGAAGTTTCCTATGAATTCCACCATGTCTAATGAAAAATTTAATCGCTTTATGGCCCAAGATGCTCTATGTTCCAATTCAACAGCAAATGACATGGTTTTCCAAAGACAAGCCTAAATGGAGACATTCCGATGGGAGTTTTAAAAGCGATGCGGTAAGCCCACAATGCATCATTCAATCGCAAAGACCAATCTTTCCTTGTAGGATTAACAGCTTTTTTCAAGAATATGTTTGATTTCTCTGTTTGAAATTTCAACTTGGCCACTTGTTTGAGGGTGATAAGGAGTAGCAACTTTATGTGTAACACCATATTTTTAAATAAATGATTCAAAAATTTATTACAAAAATGTTTTCCTCCATCACTTATAATTGCTCGTGGTGTTCCAACTGGAAAAAATATTTTCTTTCAAAAATTTTACCACGACTTTGTGGTCATTTGTTTTGCAAGCAATTGCTTCTACCCATTTTGAAACATAATCGACGGCCACAAGGATGTAAAGATTGCCAAAAGAAATTGGAAAAGGTCCCATAAAATCTATGCCCCAAACCTCAAATATTTCAATAATTAAAATTGGGTTTAAAGGCATCATATTTCGTTTAGAAATTCGACCTAATCTTTGACATCTATCACATGTCCGCAATATGAATGTGTATCTTTGAAAAGTGTTGGCCAATAAAAACCACATTGCAGAATTTTAGCAGTTGTTTTTTTGAACTAAAATGACCTTCACATGCATGATCATGACAAAAGGAAATGATATTTTGTTGTTCATGTTCGCACACATCTCCTAATAATTTGATCAGACAATATTTGAACAAATATGGATCATCCCAAAAGAATTTTTACTTCGTTTAAAAATTTTGTTTTATCTTGATTATTCCAATGAGATGGCATGTTACCAAGAATAAGGTAATTGACAATGTACGCATACCAAGGTATTTGAGAAATGACATGAGTTGTTCATCGGGGAAAGTTTCATTAATGGGAGGTTCTTTATCAAAAATTCACGATTAGCTTAGACAAATGATCAAGAACAACATTTTCAACACCTTTTTTATCTCGAATTTCTAAGTCAAACTCTTGTAACAATAGAATCCAACGGATCAAGCGAGGTTTAGCATCTTTCTTAGAAAGAAGATATTTTAATGCGGCATGATCGGAGTAAACTATGACTTTTGAACCAATCAAGTAAGGTCGAAATTTGTCTAAAGCAAAAACGATTGCAAGCAATTCTTTTTCGGTTGTAGAATAATTTAATTGGGCATCATTTAGAGTTCTACTTGCATAATATATTACTGTTGGCAATTTATTTTCTCTTTGACCCAATACTACACCGACGGCATAGTCGGATGCATCGCACATTATTTCAAAAGGAAGATTCCATTGAGATTTGATGATAGGTGCAGAGCTCAACATAGATTTGAGTGTCTTAAAAGCTTTTAGACAATGATCATCAAATACGAAAGGTGTGTCTTTTGAAAGTAAATTACATAATGGCCTTGAGATTTTACTAAAATCTTTGATGAATCGACAGAAAACCAAGATGGCCTAAGAATGACCGAATTTCTTTAATCGTCGTGGGGTGGAAGACTGGATATTAAATCAACTTTAGATTTGTCCACCTCAATTCCTTTTTCGAAATCACATGTCCTAAGACAATTCCTTTTTAACCATAAAATGACATTTTTCCCGATTTAGGACAAGATTCTTCTCCTTACACCTAACCAACACTTGGGTTAAGTGGTGTAAACATTCATCAAAGCTAGACCCGAATACGTAAAAATCATCCATAAAAATTTCCAAAAACGCTCAACCATGTCGAAAAAATGCTCATCATACACCATTGAAAAGTAGCGGTGCATTACCACCAAAATGGCATTCGTCGGTAAGCAAAAGTTCCGAAAGGACAGTAAAAGTGGTTTTTATTGATCTTGGAGCAATGGGAATTTGTTTTTAGCCTGAATTTCCATCAAGAAAACAATAATAAGCTTGGCGTGCTAAACTTTCTAGCATTTGATCAATAAAAGGAAGTGGAAAGTGATCTTTTCTTGTAACAGAGTTCAATTTTCTGTAATCAATACAGACTCTCCATCCAGTTTGAATTCTGGTTGGAACAAGTTCATTTTCTTCATTCGTGATTACAGTTATGCCAGATTTCTTTGGAACCATATGAACAGGACTGACCCAAGAGCTATCAGAAATAGGGTAGATGATCCCTACATCTAAGAGTTTGATTATTTCAGCTCTTACAACTTCTTTCAAATTAGGATTTAGTCTTCTTTGAAATTCTCGGGAAGTTTTCGCATTTTCTTCAAGGTGAATTCGATGCATGCATATAGAAGGATTAATACCTTTAATATCAGAGATGGTCCAGCCTATTGCTTCTTTATGTTCTTTAAGAACATTGATTAACTTATCTTCTCTTCTTCATCTAAATCAGATGCTATGATGACAGGCAGAGTTTCTGATGGCCCTAAAAATGCATATTTTAGAGATTCAGGTAATGGATTGAGCTCTATCTTTGAATCCTCAATAGTTACTTCATTATTCATTTGGCTCTCAAGTGGTTCGGTTTTAGCTTTCCATTTATCATTATCCAATAATGGTGTAGACTCTAGTAAAGAATTTACTTCATTAATTGAATTGTCGATGTCAAAATCTGAGCCAAAATGAGCAAGACAGCTTTCAAAAAGATCATTATCATCCATTTTTGGAAAGAAATAAGGACCCATACTCTCTATCATAATGACCTCACAGACATCATCAAGATCATCATGTTGTTGAGAAATGTTAAACATATTTAGTTCAACAGTCATATTTCCAAAAGAAAATTTTATGATGCCATTTCTACAGTTAATTAATGCATTTGAAGTAGCTAAAAATGGCCTTCCTAAAATAACAGGGATTTGATCTTTGGTATTCTCAACAGGTTCAGTGTCTATGACTATAAAATCAACAGGAAAGTAGAATTTATCTACTTGAATCAGAACATCCTCTACGATTCCTCGAGGTATTTTTATAGATCTATCAGCTAGTTGAAGTATCACGGATGTTGATTTTAGCTCCCCTAATCCAAGTTGTGTATAAACAGAATATGGTAATAAATTCACACTGGCTCCTAAATCAAGCAAGGCTCGTTTAATGATGTGATCTCCAATGACACAAGATATTGTAGGACTACCAGGATCTTTATACTTAACGGGAGTTTTATTTTGGATTATTGAGCTAACATGTTCAGCTAAAAATGCCTTTCTTGGAACATTTGTTCTTCTTTTTACAGTGCAAAGATCTTTCAAGAACTTAGAATAAGCAGGCACTTGTTTAATAGCATCAAGGAATGGAATATTTATTCGAACTTGTTTAAATATTTCCATTATATCTTTGTATTGCACACTTTTATCTTTTGGAATAAGTCTTTCAGGAAATGGAGCTTTTGGAACGTAAGGCTTTTCTTTTTCCTTAGAATCTTTTGGTTTTGAAACTTGTGGTTCATTTGATTTTTCTTAGGATCATATTCGGGCTTTTGTATTTCTTTTCCACTTCTAAGGGTAGTTATGGGTGAACTTCTGCGTTAGAAGAGTTTACTTCATATTGTCCTTTAGGATTAGGGATGGACCGACTCGGAAATTTTCCCTTTTCTCTTCAACTAAAGTTGTTGCAAGTTGACCAATTTGTGTTTCAAGCTTAGAAATAGCCTGTGAGTTTGGTATGCATCTTTGAGTTGATTGGAACATTTGTTGAGTAGATTGCATGAATTGTTGCAACGTATCTTCCAAAGATGGTTTCTTTGGCACTATAGAAGGATCTTGATAAGTATTTGGAGGATATTGATTAGGACGGACATTTTGTTGATTTGGCATATTCATTTGATGTCCTCCTTGATTCATTGGAGGCATATTTTGCTTCGGAAAAATTTGGATGATTCCTCCAATTTGGATTATAAGTTGGAGCAAATGGATCATTCAAGATTTTCCATATGAATGTAACACATTGACTTCTTCATTAAAAATTTCTTGATTTTGTGGACCGAGGGACAAGATTGAGATGAATGAAATGATTCCGCACATGAAATGCAAAATTCATTTTTGAGTTTGACGAGGGATGGATTGCTTCAAGACTAACGCATCCACTTTTCGTACTAAATCATCTATAGTAGATTTTATTTCAACATCTTGTTTAACCTCGTAAATTCCACCTTTTTTGGGGTCGTATGCATCGATTTGGCTCTAGAGTCGAGTGAATTCCATTGTTGTGAATTAATTGACATATTTTCAAGTGCATTCCAAGCTTCGTCTCCAATAAGGTGAAGAAATTTTCCACCATGCATTGATTGGATTAATTGGCGATTGTTTGAGTTAAACCGTCATAAAAATATTTTACCAAACGCCATATTTCAAAACCATGATGGGGACACTTAAGGATTAAATCATTAAATCTTTCCCAACACTCGTAAAATTCTTCATTTTCTTTTTGGAAAAATTCGGATATTTCTCTTCTAAGACTATCGATTTTGGACATTGGAAAAAATTTTGCGAGAAATTTATTCACTAGTTGGTCCCAACTAGTAATTGTTCTTGCTTGAAGAGAATTTAGCCAATTTTGCTTTATCTTTGAGAGAAAATGGAAATAATCTAAGTTTGTGATTCATCAGAGAAATTTTGGAATCGGAAAGTAGAACAAATATCGAGAAATTCCTTGACATGCATATACGGATCTTCTCTTTCCAAACCGTGAAAAGATGGAAGAAGTTGAATTATTGATGGTTTAAGTTCAAATGAGTTGCCTTAGTCGTAGGCAACACTATGCCCGAGGGCGACTTAGCACTCACGGGAGAAAAAAATTCTATTAAAGTTTTTTCTTTTGCAACTTGATTATTCCGATTTTCGATTTCGTCCATTTTTGGTATCGCTTTATTTGTTGAACTTCAATTTTAGTTAAGGACAATCTTCTTCTCGTTAATCGACCTTTATTATTTCGTTGCCAAACTTGCATTCACCGATATTACAATTTTTTTAACTTTGCATACAAACCAAATTATGATAGTCGATCGAACTTCCAGATCGTTGGAGGCGTCACAACGTCGCACTTAAAATCCAACTTTCTTGCATGTACAATGATCCCTTTTGCCAAAATTCAATCGATTTTCAAAATCAGTTTGTACAAGATTGATATTTAGCTTTTCTCTATTCAAATCGAATAAAGTAGTGAGTGAAAAATATCAATCCCTTGTTGAATCTTTTAAAGGATTTTATTGTTTAATTAATTTTTTTTTTTGAGTTTTTATATTTTTATTATTATTAATAATAATGATAATTATTATAATTATTACTAAAATTATAGGATGTAATAGATTGCAAAGGAATAAATTTACTAATTGATCTACTAAGCAATATCTATTGATAAACTAAATTATACGACGAGAAATATTACAACTAAACTAAATGTCTAAGAATAATGTAAGTAGAAAATAACAACTAAAAACACAATCTAAATTTACCACTAGAAGATTCTATTAGAACTAAAGACAAGATATAAAAATTAAAAAAAAATTCTGATTTTTTTTTATTATTTTATATTTATTTTATATTTTTATATTTATTATAATTTTATTATATTTTAGACTAATAATATTGAGCTAATATATATATATATATCAAGATATATTATTTATTTTTATAAAAAAATCAGATTTTTTAAAACAGCTTTTATGCAAACAGCTTTTTAAAACAATTTTATAAAAGTTTTTATAAAAGGTAAACAGCTTTTACCTTTTAAAAAAGGTAATTAAAAAATTAAAATTACAAACTTTTATTTTATGCAAACAATAGAAATAGTTTTTTTTTTTACAAATTATCGTTTTTTTTTTTTTTTTTAAATTTTCAGGCTTTTAATTTTTTTAGTATTTTCCTTTTTATTAAAATATTGTAATTTATTTTAAAAAAATAAATTCTGTTTTTATTAAAAAAATTCAAAGTTCAGAAAGTTTATTTTATTATATATATTCCAGATTGTTTAAATTATTAATTCTTAATCTGATTTTTTTTTTGTAGATTTTTTTGAAAATTAAATTTTTTAATAAAACTAGCAGGTTTTACTTTTAAAAATAAAATAAAATAATTCAGATTTTTATTTATTACGGAAAATAATATTCCAGATTATTTTGTAATATATTTTTATTATTTTTTTATTTTTTCGAATTTAAATTAAAAATTTTTGATTTTTTTAATATTAATATTTCAAAATTACAAAAATATTACCTTAAATTTTTAAACTTTTTTTGTATTTTCCAGATCTCTTTTTTTTAAAATAAAAATAAATAAGTTCTGAATTTTTTAAACTTTTTCAGATTTTTTATATTTTTATATATTTTTGGACTTTTTTAATGTTTTTATTATTTTATTATTATTTTTACGAAAATGAACAGTAGATTTTATTATTATTACTTATATTTATTATTAAAAGTTTTTAAAGTTTTTCAGATTTTTCTTTATGAATAAAATAAATTCTACAACTAACAGATATTAAAAAGACAGATAATAATAAAGAAAAGCAGTAAAATAAATAACTAGTAGAAGAATTCAACTAACTTGGTGATTTACGGTCTTCTTGTACTTGCTCCCGCAACGGCGCCAAAAACTTGTTGTTGGTTGATTCTTTAGTCTTATACTCGCAAGCGCACGATTTGTTCGATGTAGATATGCGGTGCAAGGTCGATTCCACAGGGAGGACTATGATAGTGAAGTCAAATTATTCCTATCGTTTTGAACCAAATTATATTAAATTCTAACATAGTCCCAAATAATTTGATTTTTAATGGTTATAATTGCAACAAATAACGAATTTTAAGTAGATTTTAGGTAAATTGATTTTAAATAATTTACTAGGTTTAGAGTCCACCAATGTCTATTTATTATTTATTTTATATTTTAATTCCAAGAAATTCGGGAATAGATTCAAATCAATCTCACTATTTCCTATAGATTTGACAATAAGTACAAAATTATAATTCAAATATAGATTTTCCTTCGCTTAAAAATGTAATTTCTAAGCATTATATGTATCCAATTTAATGGAAAACAAATAATCAAAGAAATTAACTAATATCAATAATCACAAAGCAAGGGGAATTTATAACTATCAAAAATACGTGATATAATTGATGAAATAATATTCCCTATTGAAGCGAAAATCATAATCGTTAAAAATATTTATTTGGAATTATTATATAAATATTAATAATAATATAGACATGGTTTCATCATAACCCCAAGAAAAGAAAATTACTCACTCATAATAACAACACAAATAAATAAATATTCCATAATATTATTACACAAATATAATTTTATTACACAATATTTTTTTCTCCCTTACAATAATATCTCTCTATTTTTCTCCTTTTTTCTCCTCCCCAAACACTACACAATCATCCCATATTTATACTACTTCAAAATCAATAAAATAATCATTTTTACAATTAAAAATTCCACCCCCAACAATAATACAAGGCTGCCATGAGTGCTGATGTCATGGATGACATCAGCACAGAGTTGAAATTCCGGTCCAATCAGGTGTTGACACGTGGCACAATATGGTCCGTCTATTTAATTGTCCTTCGAACGGTCATAACTTCTTCATACGAACTCGGATTTGGATGAATTTTTTTTTAAAACGATCGTCTCGATGAGACGAATAAAGTGAGACCAGTCGTGACTATATTTGAGTTTTGTAAAAATATCGCCCTTGAACCAATTGATCTGTCTTGTACCGGTTGGTTAACCTGCAGATATAATTTAATTCCAATTAATTATCCAAAAATGACATAAAATTATAGAAAATTCTAAGAAAATGAAATAATATAAATATATGGTAAAACGAATAAATTATCACACAAAACACACAATTATATACATAAAATACTAATAAAAATATTACTCAAAATATACTAAACAACACGTATATTCTGGATTCCGTATATGGGGTGGACATGTGCACGAACACATTTCCGGATCGGGCGTACTGTGATGTCCCTCTTGAGCTTTATTGATTGATCGTTCGTAGTCCATGTTGTATTGGATATGTCCGACGATTTGCGACTGGTTGTTCATACGCCGAGGGGTATGTCCGACAGTCAGGTTTGCTTCTTTGAGATCTGTATTGTGATGATTTACAGCTTTGGGCTGTTCGGCTTTCAGGCCATTGTGATGTATCGGTATTTCCGTTGGAGCCTTCGGGCATTGTGAATTCGTATCTTTTTCCGCATTGGTTTGGTTTACCTTCGGGTAATGTATTGTTATGTTCTATATTGATGATTCGCCGTTTGGGCGTATGTTTCGGTTCTTGTGCATCTCGTTAAGTTTTCCTGGCGAAATATTTCTTCCCCTACCTGTTTTAAGTTTCGGGACGAAACTTCTTTTAAGGAGGGTAGAATGTAATACCCGTAATTTTTGTTCCCCGGAAATTTTCTATTTTTGGTGGAAGTCTATTTTGACGACTTGCTTGGGACCGTTTCGTCATCCTGAGAATGATTAATTCTACACTTTTTGTCATCCGAGTTCGTTTCGGTATCGTTCTGTTGAATTCCGTGTTCTTTAGCGACTTTTCCACGTATGAGTTCGACTTTGTTAAATCACCATAAATTCTTGGAAGCTCCAAAAATTCTAAATCTTTGCAATATTATATAGCATCGAGTTAGCTTTCCAATGGTTCAAACGGTGAGTCAATCGGAGTCCGGACGAGAGAGTTATGGTCGTTTTAGCTCACCCGCTCGTTATTGGCCGATCACTGCCGGCCGAACCCGGCCGTGTCATCCGACACGGCCCGTGCCGTACTCGTCCGGAAATGCCGGAGTCTCTGCCTCAGGACCCGACCGTGTCGTCCGACACGGCCCGTGCCGAACCCTTCCGGATAGGCCAGAATCGTCTGCCCAGCACGGTCGAGTCATGCCGAGTCGCTGTCGGACGGGTCACTGTCGGAAGGCCCTCCGCGCCGCGACCGTGTCAAGCAGGACACGGTCGAGTCCCTGTCGGCCAGCTGTGCGACACGACCGTGCCGATCGGCACGGGCCGTGTCCGGCAGGACAGTCAACCCCTATAAAAGGCCCTGCAGACGTTTTTCTTGCCATTTTTCACCTTCTTCTTCTCCTCTTCCGCAGCTGGGCGTGTTCTAAGCTTGAAGCCATGTTGTTTAACAACATATCCATGGAGTCTTGGAGCTCATATCATCAATCATCCATCCTATAACATCCTTTGATCGAGCGAATCAGGTCAGATTTTCCAGAAATCTAATTTTGGGGATTTTGGGTATTTTGTTCGATTTCGTCCGTTTAATCCGATTTAACTTAGGATTGTGATGGATTGATGATTATTTAGATGTATTGTATCATTTCCCTTGTTATCCCATGGTTGGATCGTATCGATTCGTTGTTTTGGTTGAGTTCTTGACCGACGCCTTGAAGGTGTCCGGTAAAATGTCATAGAGGGGTTTTCGGGCTCGCGATTATTCTTCCTCGTATGATCGATGATTTATTGAATTTATGTTGTTAGGGTCGAATTCTTGTGAAGAACTCGAGTCGAAACCCTTCCGCTCGTTGTCTTCTTCGTGGTTCAAGCTTCGGTCGAACCGTGTTCTTGGGATCTTCTAACGCTTTATTAAGGCAAGTATACATTTATGATTTTTCGTTCTCGACTTTGAAAGTAAGAGGGATTGAGGGTATGATATGAACGAACCGTTTTTACGGCATTCATAGAAATATTGATGGCATATCATGAACGAACCGTTTTTACGGCATTCATAGATATATTGTTGGCATGTAATGAACGAACCGTTTTGACGGCATTCCTACATGTATCGGCGTATGAGGTGAACGAACCGTTTCTACGGCATTCACATACGTAACGGCGTATGAGGTGAACGAACAGTTTCTACGGCATTCACATACGTCTTATGAGATTTTAGTTATTCCGGAATACTAGTCTTACATTGATGAATTGACGGATATTGATGAATTGACGGATTACATTTGCTTTATTGTCGAGGAGTATTATGTTTCATATTGTTATACTTGCACTAGCTATTCGATGGCTAACCCCTTTATGGGGGAAATACGTTTCATGTATTTCAGGTTCCAGGAGAGCGGACAGACGGGTACCGGGTCGGCATGAAGATGATGGGATAGTGTGATACTGTGTCTTGTCTCCGGTTATTTTCTTGGATTCCTCCATTCAGTGTTGTTGTACTGGAATGGATTTTTAAATACTCGAGTATTGTATTTCAGTTTCCTTGATGTTCCTACTGTGTTGCCGAGGTATTGATTTGTGAAGTGATGTATATGTTTTCGTTGGTTATGGTTTTGAATATCAGTTGTATCGTCTTCCTTTCTTTTGTATGTAGACCTTATCGGTCAAGTTTATAGTTTCGCGTATGTTTAGCCTTGTGGGTCCCACGGCAGGGCTCACGGCGCTGTAATATACCCTGAATAACTTGGGGGTGTTACAGAATATGGTATCGGAGCTTAGGTTTATGGATACCTAGGCTGTCGGTCTTTTGGGTCGATTGAGTCGGCATTTGCCCACGTGATCACTACTCGCCATCATCACCGTGCGACCGGTACTTGTAAGTCCTCTCACTCTTCTCGTATTTTTCTTAATCGTTTCGTTTATAGCTTGGTATTCTTGGGAATTGGTCACTTGAGAATGTGCGATTCGGATTATACTTACGCACGTGTGTGCCCTTGAATGTTGGTGAAAGTAGGAAGAATCGTGGTGTGATCACGGACGTGAACCCTTCCTTGAGATTTTGTTAAATTGCTAATTGCGATATTGGTGTGTAAATCGTATTATGTTGAGACTTTGTTTAGAGTCGCATGCTAGTATCACGGAGATCTTCGTCTTCACTGCACTGTAAGTATGTTGTTCGGATTATTCAAAATTCTTGGTTATCTTGGTGATTTTGGATTTTCCGTTGAAATGTTTGTGCGAGTGATTGCAAGTTTCGAGGACGAAACTTATTTTTAAGGGGGTAGAGTGTAATACCCGATTTTTCGGATATTTTTTTCGTTTATATATTGGATATCGTGGATGGTTAATTATGCTCGAGGACGTTGTGAACGTTTGAAAATGTTATTGAATTGAGTATATGTATTGATTTTGCCGTATGCTCGTATTTGGTATGTCATGACTTTGGACAGAATTGTTGAAATTGGCTAAGTATGGAATTATTACGACGTTAATAAGGTGAGATTACGACGTAAGATTGGCATGGTTACGACGTCAAGGCTAAGGTATTACGACGTAACGAAGGCATCGACGTAACCGAGTCCCGTGAGGCGTGGGATCTGTTTCGCAACTTTCGGCGGAGGATGTTGACAGTGAGTCAACGACGTGTTACGACGTTTATACAGACGCGTGTTACGACGTAACACAACCATTGTCTTGTAGCAAGTCAATCGGTATATTACGACGTTATATGGTATGGGTTACGACGTAATGGATCGCACGGAATGAGACAGTGAGATGGTTACGACGTTATGGATTTTGGATTACGACGTTAAAGTTGTTACGCACGTTAAGAAAGGACACCTACGTAATGAGAGTGCAATTTATATAATGAAGTGTTGCCTTTCATTTCTCTCACGATCCTTTGAGATATTTCTCTCCAAAACTCGTCCCTCTTCATTTTTAAGAGTGTTCTAAGCACTTTTAACATGATTGTGAGCTTGGAATCATGGAATTAGAGCTTAGTTATGGAACTATTGTTGATTCTTGAAGTGATTCCTTGTGTTATCCATATTCTATGAGGTTTATGTTGAAGGAAGATAATGATATGCTCGAATATGTTGATTATGATTATGGAATCATAGAGATATTGATGTTCTTGAGGCCATATGATGACTATGATGATTTAATGATTCTTGGAATGGAGTTCAATTATTCTTTCTTCGTGGTTCGTCCATACAAGGTAATCCTCATATCCCTTTGATAGTGGCTCATTTTTTTCTTTTTGGATTACTACTTGGGAGGGAGTATGTTGGGAATCGTGTATTTTGATGTTCGTCTTATTTTAATGAAAATGCATAAATTGGATGTACTTTTATCCATTGCGTGAGTATTTTTGAAATGGATTTTGGTATTTTGCCAATCGAAATTTTATTTTGTAAAACCGATTCCCTAAACCGAGTTTTTGGCATTTTAACCTTGATCGCTTTGACGGTATTTGGAAAATGATTTTTTTAGTATTTGAAAAATATTACCGTCATCGGTCTTTTGGAATTTTTGGAATGACGTGGAAAATTGTGCTTAGCTGTAAAATCCTTGTGAGAAGGGTTTACGGCGTGTAATATTCCTGGAGGATGCAGGGTGTTACAATTATGGTATCATGTGATAATGTTATACGAGATTTGTTGGAATTGTAATAAGAGATTTCGGATGTTGATATGATCATTGAGATCTTCTTCATATGGTGATAAGGGTTTTGTTGCGATTCTTGAGATTGTATGAATGACATGATGAAGAAAATGGTAACATGGAGATATATACCTCGGAGATGTTGTTCGGAACGTGATTTCGGATATTTCATGTTCTTGAAGAACTCTTGAATTATACGAGGTGATGAAAATTTTTTTTTAGAAGTGTTGATGTTTTGAAAATGAATATGGAATATTCATATCTAGAGCTAAACTATGTGTTGGAAATAATATTCGTATAGGAATACGAATGTGATTATGAGTTTGATGATACTATTATTCATCTCTGAATTTGGAAGCCCATACGTATGGAGCAAATATTCAAATCGAATGATTGGATTGTTTGATAACCTTTTTTAATATGATTATCTATTGTTTTGAACCAGTCGGATGATTCGAATTGACGACGGTTATAAGTAAATTTTAACGATGGATTTACGAGAAGGGAACCTTGTCAATTCGTATTTAAGAATTGAGTTTGGAACATTTAGACCCTTATTATTGGTCCGAATTGGTTGCTGATATGATCATCATATTTCGACTCGTATTGTGGACAGGATTTGTAAGTGTCTGAGTTGGATTGTTCAGACTGTGATTAGTCGAGATATGATAAAACGATTGAGTTCGTGGTTTGGTGGTATTGATATTGGTCGTCATCGAAAGGGTTGATTATCAATCCTTCGTTTTACAATAAGGTATGATGTTTGATCGGGAATTATGACTGTTGTGTTGCGGTTAAGGTTGAAGGGTTCGTCGATTAACTTGGTCGAGACAAGTTTTATACTCGTACTAATCAATGAGACTAATGTTATCGTGTAGGCGTACGATTGTGTGTATCATTTTGGGACTTGGCCTCTTTATGATTGTATTGATGTCAAGGGATTGGTTGACACGACGCCGTCGGCAAATTATGCCAAATGTTACTGTTGTTTGTAAATGGCCGGTTCAAGGCATTACGATACTTGTTGGTAAAGTTGCTATCGATAGCCGGTTCGCGGTATCGATGTATCGATTATTATTATTCGCGATTAATGTCGTTCTGAGACATCGTTGAATCTTTGTCATCGAATTGGATCTGTTGCTATGATGTTGCGTTAACCGATTGGGGACATTTGATATATCCTTTTGTCATCTCCGTTTTGGTGGTCGGTTTAAGACACCGGGACATCTATTCTATCGTATCATTGATTATCGATTGACCGTTCTAGGATAATCGAGGTATTGAAATGGTATTATCAAAGATAATTCCCATCCGTTGTCGAAGATACTCTCATCCGTTGTATCGTTGTTATCGATTGGCCATTCTACGGTAATCGAAGTATTGAATTGGGATTATCAACGATAATTCCCATCCGTTGAATTATTATTGTCGTGTTGACCGATTCAAGGAAGCACACTATTATTCTTGTGAACTCGGCAATTTTGTAATCGTTGAAGGTTGAGGATTTTCCCGAACTGTTGTGTTGTGATCGTTGTTCGTGTTAATCGGTCCTTAGGGAATTCTGATCCCAGGATGGTTGTTTTGAATATCGTTGGTCGTGTCGATCTTTCATTATTCGTGTGTCATCGTTCACTTGGTGAGTCGTATGATCCGTATTGGATGTTTTATCCCTTGAGTTTCGTTGTCATGTTGTATCGTGGCATATCTGGAATCATGTCTGCGTGCCGATTGGTTATGTGTAAGATTTTTAGCCAGGCACCCGATGGTCATGCGTGGATATTTCCGCATTGGACTGTGCACACGAGACGTAGTTCTTGAGGCTAATTAGGTACATTGTCACACGTATATTCTGGATTCCGTATATGGGGTGGACATGTGCACGAACACATTTCCGGATCGGGCGTACTGTGATGTCCCTCTTGAGCTTTATTGATTGATCGTTCGTAGTCCATGTTGTATTGGATATGTCCGACGATTTGCGACTGGTTGTTCATACGCCGAGGGGTATGTCCGACAGTCAGGTTTGCTTCTTTGAGATTTGTATTGTGATGATTTACAGCTTTGGGCTGTTCGGCTTTCAGGCCATTGTGATGTATCGGTATTTCCGTTGGAGCCTTCGGGCATTGTGAATTCGTATCTTTTTCCGCATTGGTTTGGTTTACCTTCGGGTAATGTATTGTTATGTTCTATATTGATGATTCGCCGTTTGGGCGTATGTTTCGGTTCTTGTGCATCTCGTTAAGTTTTCCTGGTGAAATATTTCTTCCCCCTACCTGTTTTAAGTTTCGGGACGAAACTTCTTTTAAGGAGGGTAGAATGTAATACCCGTAATTTTTGTTCCCCGGAAATTTTCTATTTTTGGCGGAAGTCTATTTTGACGACTTGCTTGGGACCGTTTCGTCATCCTGAGAATGATTAATTCTACACTTTTTGTCATCCGAGTTCGTTTCGGTATCGTTCTGTTGAATTCCGTGTTCTTTAGCGACTTTTCCACGTATGAGTTCGACTTTGTTAAATCACCATAAATTCTTGGAAGCTCCAAAAATTCTAAATCTTTGCAATATTATAGAGCATCGAGTTAGCTTTCCAATGGTTCAAACGGTGAGTCAATCGGAGTCCCGACGAGAGAGTTATGGTCGCTTTAGCTCACCCGCTCGTTATTGCCGATCACGCCGGCGAACCCGGCCGTGTCGTCCGACACGGCCCGTGCTGCATTCCCGGAAATGCGAGTCTCGCCTCAGTACCGACCGTGTCGTCCGACACGGCCCGTGCCGAACCCTTCCGGATAGGCGAATCGTCGCCAAAGACGCCCGACCGTGTCGCCTGCACGGTCGAGTCATGCCGAAGTCCGCTTGACGGGTCACTGTCGGAAGGCCCTCCGCTGCGACCGTGTCAAGGCAGACACGGTCGAGTCCTGTCGGCCAGTTGCGACACGACCGTGCCGATCGGCACGGCCGTGTCCGGCAGACACCAACCCCTATAAAAGGCCCCCGCAGACGCTTTTTCTTGCCATTTTTCACCTTCTTCTTCTCCTCTTCCGCACCGGGCGTGTTCTAAGCTTGAAGCCATGTTGTTTAACAACATATCCATGGAGTCTTGGAGCTCATATCATCAATCATCCATCCTATAACATCCTTTGATCGAGCGAATCAGTCGATTTTCCGTAAATCTAATTTTGGGGATTTTGGGTATTTTGTTCGATTTAAATGCTTTAATCCGATTTAACTTAGGATTGTGATGTATTTATTATTATTTAGATGTATTTTATCATTTCCTTGTTATCCCATGGTTGGATCGTATCGATTCGTTGTTTTGGTCGAGTTCTTGACCGACGCCTTGAAGGTGTCGGTAAAATGTCATAGAGGGGTTTTCGGGCGTTCTGCGATTATTCTTCCTCGTATGATCGATGATTTATTGAATTTATGTTGTTAGGGTCGAATTCTTGTGAAGAACTCTAGTCGAAACCCTTCCGTTCGTTGTCTTCTTCGTGGTTCAAGCTTCCCGGTCGAACCGTGTTCTTCGGGATCTTCGGTAACGTTTATTAAGGCAAGTATACATTTATGATTGTACGTTCTCGACTTTGAAAGTAAGAGGAATTGATGGTATGATATGAACGAACCGTTTTTACGGCATTCATAGAAATATTGATGGCATATCATGAACGAACCGTTTTTACGGCATTCATAGATATATTGTTGGCATGTAATGAACGAACCGTTTTGACGGCATTCCTACATGTATCGGCGTATGAGGTGAACGAACCGTTTCTACGGCATTCACATACGTAACGGCGTATGAGGTGAATGAACCGTTTCTACGGCATTCACATACGTCTTATGAGATTTTAGTTATTCCGGAATACTAGTCTTACATTGATGAATTGACGGATATTGATGAATTGACGGATTACATTTACTTTATTGTCGAGGAGTATTATGTTTCATATTGTTATATTTGCACTAGCTATTCGATGGCTAACCCCTTTATGGGGGAAATACGTTTCATGTATTTCAGGTTCCAGGAGAGCGGACAGACGGGTACCGGGTCGGCATGAAGATGATGGGATAGTGTGATACTGTGTCTTGTCTCCGGTTATTTTCTTGGATTCTTCCATTCAGTGTTGTTGTACTGGAATGGATTTTTAAATACTCGAGTATTGTATTTCAGTTTCCTTGATGTTCCGGCCTGTGTTGCCGAGGTATTGATTTGTGAAGTGATGTATATGTTTTCGTTGGTTATGGTTTTGAATATCAGTTGTATCGTCTTCCTTTCTTTTGTATGTAGACCTTATCGGTCAAGTTTATAGTTTCGCGTATGTTTAGCCTTGTGGGTCCCACGGCGGGGCTCACGGCGCTGTAATATACCCTGAATAACTTGGGGGTGTTACACGGACAATGTGGCAGGGGCTCTATCATATTTCCCCTAGGTACAGGGTTCGATTCCCACAGGCGCCTTGCAATATTTTTTTTTCCGTTTTTCTGCTGTTTTAACATACAAAAGAATATCTTGTGCATAAATTAATGCGGATGCCACTACCGGACAAGGTGGCAGGGGCTCTATCATATTTCCCCTAGGTACAGGGTTCGATTCCCACGCGTTGCAATATTTTTTTTTCCGTTTTTCTCCTTTTTAACATACAAAAGAATTTCTTGTACATGAATTAATGCGGATGCCACTACCGGACAAGGTGGCAGGGGCTCTATCATATTTCTCCTAGGTATAGGGTTCGATTCCCACAGGCGCCTTGCAATAATTTTTTTTTCCGTTTTTTCTCCTGTTTTAACATACAAAGTAATCTATACTTCTATTAAAAGAGAGTCGTGACACATGTCACTCTCTAAGTTTTTTAATTTTTTATTTTAAAATATAGTTTATATATAGAGATGTATCCTTAAATTTCATAAAAAAAATTCTAGATATATATTGTGGGAGTTTTATTCCACAACTTACACTCATCTACCAATAAAAAAACCCTTCCTTTATTTTTGTAGCTTAAAATTTTGAATGTTTATAATTTTTTAAATCAAGTTTATTTTTAATAAAAATATATCAAATTAATTTTTATTTCACAATTTTCAACTAGACATCCATATAAATATAATAAATTTGATGGATTTACAATAATGATCGATTGCACAAAAAAATTATATTATAAAAACTATGAATATTTATTTTCAGTAAAATTAATTGATGCAAAATAAAAATATATTAACTCATTTATTACTTACATAAAAAATAAATTATGATATTTATTTAATTTTAATAACTAAACATAATAAAACATACACCGCACACACACATATATTAAGTCTTAATCACATTACTTTCATCTCTAAAATTTGTTCCTACTTCTTTTCGGTATGTCCAGGAAATTTGTTCATGTAATGGACATTAATTGACTTAACACTCCGCTAATGTGGTACTCTTTCTTAAATTATATTACACCCCATAATATACTCACGCTAATATGATATTCATGTCGAAGATCATCAAAAATAAATTTAGAGATCGAGAAATTATTTTTTAATAAGAGAATATCTTATGCGGTGCATCGCACCGGAAAACATCTAGTTTCTTGTACAAAGGAATGTTATTGCACACTTTTTTTATCAATTAAGTTCAATTTTAATTTCAAACCAATTCCGATCAATTTCAATTTGAACCGATTACGTTCAAATTTCAGTTCGAACCGATTAAGTTCAAATTTCATTTTGATCAAGTTAAATTTGAACCGATTAAGTTAAATTTCAATTTGAACCGATTAAGTTCAAATTTCAAATCAATTAAGTTCAATTTCAATTTCAAACCGATTAAGTTCAAATTTCAGTTTGAACCGATTAAGTTCAAATTTCAATTTGATCAACTTCAGTTTGAGCCGATCAATTTCAATTTGAACCGATTAACTTCAAATTTCAAATCAATTAAGTTCAATTTCAATTTCAAACCGATTAAGTTCAAATTTCAATTTGAACCGATTCAGTTCAAATCTCAAATTGATCAACTTCAGTTTGAACCGATCAATTTCAATTTGAACTGATTAAGTTCAAATTTCAGTTTGAACCGATTAAGTTCAACTTTCATATCGATTAAGTTCAAATTTCAAATCGATTAAGTTCAAATTTCAGTTTGAACCGATTAAGTTCAACTTTCATTCTGATCAATTTCGGTTTCAATCGATCATGTTCAATTTGAACCGATTAAGTTCAAATTTCAAATCGATTAAGTTCAAATTTCAATTTGAACTGATTAAGTTCAAATTTCAAATCAATTAAGTTCAATTTCAATTTCAAACCGATTAAGTTCAAATTTCAATTTGAACCGATTAAGTTCAAATTTCAAATCGATCAACTTCAGTTTGAACCGATCAATTTCAATTTGAACTGATTAAGTTCAAATTTCAGTTTGAACCGATTAAGTTCAACTTTCATATCGATTAAGTTCAAATTTCAAATCGATTAAGTTCAAATTTCAATTTGAACCGATTAAGTTCAAATTTCAAATCGATCAACTTCAGTTTGAACCGATCAATTTCAATTTGAACCGATTAAGTTCAAATTTCAAATCAATTAAGTTCAATTTCAATTTCAAACCGATTAAGTTCAAATTTCAATTTGAACCGATTCAGTTCAAATCTCAAATTGATCAACTTCAGTTTGAACCGATCAATTTCAATTTGAACTGATTAAGTTCAAATTTCAGTTTGAACCGATTAAGTTCAACTTTCATATCGATTAAGTTCAAATTTCAAATCGATTAAGTTCAAATTTCAGTTTGAACCGATTAAGTTCAACTTCCATTCAGATCAATTTCGGTTTCAACCGATCAAGTTCAATTTGAACCGATTAAGTTCAAATTTCAAATCGATTAAGTTAAATTTCAATTTCAAATCGATTAAGTTCAAATTTCAATTTGAACCGATTAAGTTCAAATTTCAAATCGATCAACTTCAGTTTGAACCGATCAATTTCAATTTGAACCGATTAAGTTCAAATTTCAAATCAATTAAGTTCAATTTCAATTTCAAACCGATTAAGTTCAAATTTCAATTTGAACCGATTCAGTTCAAATCTCAAATTGATCAACTTCAGTTTGAACCGATCAATTTCAATTTGAACTGATTAAGTTCAAATTTCAGTTTGAACCGACTAAGTTCAACTTTCATATCGATTAAGTTCAAATTTCAAATCGATTAAGTTCAAATTTCAGTTTGAACCGATTAAGTTCAACTTTCATATCGATTAAGTTCAAATTTCAAATCGATTAAGTTCAAATTTCAGTTTGAACTGATTAAGTTCAACTTTAATTCTGATCAATTTCGGTTTCAATCGATCAAGTTCAATTTGAACCGATTAAGTTCAAATTTCAAATCGATTAAGTTCAAACTTCAATTTGAACCGATTAAGTTCAAATTTCAAATCAATTAAGTTCAATTTCAATTTCAAACCGATTAAGTTCAAATTTCAGTTTGAACCGATTAAGTTCAAATTTCAAATTGATCAACTTCGGTTTGAACCGATCAAGTTCAAATTTCAAACCGATTAAGTTCAAATTTCAGTTTGAACCGATTAAGTTCAACTTTCATTCTGATCAATTTCGGTTTCAACCGATCAAGTTCAATTTGAACCGATTAAGTTCAAACTTCAAATCGATTAAGTTAAATTTCAAATCGATTAAGTTCAAATTTCAGTTTGAACCGATTAAGTTCAACTTTCATTCTGATCAATTTCGGTTTCAATCGATCAAGTTCAATTTGAACCGATTAAGTTCAAATTTCAAATCGATTAAGTTCAAATTTCAATTTGAACCGATTAAGTTCAAATTTCAAATCAATTAAGTTCAATTTCAATTTCAAACCGATTAAGTTCAAATTTCAGTTTGAACCGATTAAGTTCAAATTTCAAATTGATCAACTTCGGTTTGAACCGATCAAGTTCAAATTTCAAACCGATTAAGTTCAAATTTCAGTTTGAACCGATTAAGTTCAACTTTCATTCTGATCAATTTCGGTTTCAACCGATCAAGTTCAATTTGAACCGATTAAGTTCAAATTTCAAATCGATTAAGTTAAATTTCAAATCGATTAAGTTCAAATTTCAGTTTGAACCGATTAAGTTCAACTTTCATTCTGATCAATTTCGGTTTCAATCGATCAAGTTCAATTTGAACCGATTAAGTTCAAATTTCAAATCGATTAAGTTCAAATTTCAATTTGAACCGATTAAGTTCAAATTTCAAATCAATTAAGTTCAATTTCAATTTCAAACCGATTAAGTTCAAATTTCAGTTTGAACCGATTAAGTTCAAATTTCAAATTGATCAACTTCGGTTTGAACCGATCAAGTTCAAATTTCAAACCGATTAAGTTCAAATTTCAGTTTGAACCGATTAAGTTCAACTTTCATTCTGATCAATTTCGGTTTCAACCGATCAAGTTCAATTTGAACCGATTAAGTTCAAATTTCAAATCGATTAAGTTAAATTTCAAATTCAAATCGATTAAGTTCAAATTTCAAATCAATTAAGTTCAATTTAAATTTCAAACCGATTAAGTTCAATTTCAATTTGAACCGATTAAATTCAAATTTCAAATTGATCAACTTCGGTTTGAACCGATCAATTTCAATTTGAACTGATTAAGTTCAAATTTCAGTTTGCACCGATTAAGTTCAAATTTCAAATTGATCAACTTCGGTTTGAACGGCGTAAAATGTTAAATATTTAAAATATCACGGCGTAAAATTTTATAAATTTTAATATATCACGTTAATTTTACATAATATATATCAAGTTATATAATTTTATAAATATAATTTATATGAGTGTATTACATTTCAAATATTATATAACGTAAAATATTTTTAATATTTCAAATTGTATAATTCAAAATAATTTTAGGCAACTTTGATTTATTTAAACGTTGATTTTTAACATTTTTATTTTTATAAATTTCAATTTTACTGCAATTTTTTTTTTAGTTTTTCTCTGTTTTAACATACAAAAGAATTTCTTGTGCATAAATTATTGCGGATGCCACTAATGGACAAGGTGGGGGGCTCTATCATATTTCCCTAGGTACAGGGTTCGATTCCCACAGCGCCTTGAACATTTTTTTCCGTTTTTCTCATTGCTTTTAACATACAAAAGAATATCTTGTGCATAAATTAACGCGGATGCCACTAATGGACAAGGTGGCGGGCTCTATCATATTTCCCTAGGTACGTGGTTCGATTCCCACGCGTTGCAATATTTTTTTTTCCGTTTTTACTCATTTTTAACATACAAAAGAATTTCTTGTGCATGAATTAATGCTTATGCCACTACCGGACAAGGTGGCAGGGGCTCTATCATATTTCCCCTAGGTACAGGGTTCGATTCCCACTGGCGCGTTGCAATATTTTTTTTCCGTTTTTTCTCAAGTTTTATCATACAATGGAAATTCGTGTACAAAGGAATGTTATTGCTCACTTTTGTTATCAATTTTTTTATACGGAATCAAACACATATTAAATTATTTTTTTATGAAAAAATGTCAAATTGTTTTTCATGCATCCAAAACCATTTTTTTGTTAGCCAATTTATTACACTTCATTTTTTTCACTCTTTATAATTGCATTTTCAAACAAAAAATACATAACTATTTAATAAACATAAATCATAAACAATTTCGCTTTGAACCGATTGAGGAAGCCAGGAAACTATTTTATAGCCTTGAAAAATACATAAAATTCTTTAGCTAGCCGATATAAAACAATTGAAAAACGAAAACGTAATATCACTATATTTCATCAAAAGTATAGATCAATATAACATATAGATTCATAAAAAACAGGTCGGTGTACATAATATCATATAAGCTGCTTTCACTATATCTTAAACATTTACATAGACCCATTGAAAAATAGTAGGTGCCCAAGATAAAAGGGAAATAACTAATAAGTAAAATAACTTATACAACATGTTTATATTTTAATATTGAGAAATAAAGAATGAAGACATGTGACAAAGTATTATGGGGAGTAGCATGCTTATATTTTGTAATTATATATTAAAATTATATTAGAAATATATATTATATATAATTAATTTTGGATACGGATATTTTCGGATACGGATGCGCCTATATCCATATCCGTACCTGAATATTCGTATCCACTTTTTTGATATAAATAATATCCGCTTTTACGGATACGAATACGTATATTTTGGACGGATCATCTAATTTTCGGATTTTTTTGACAGACCTAGAAATAAACCCTAAAAATTGAAAATAAACTCTAAAATTGAAAATAAAATAAAAACTAAAATAAGTAATTATGAAAAAATAAATTCAATAAATGAAAACTGAAACCTAAGAAACAGATATTACAAAAATAATTCTCCCCTCATTACTACCCACGTCGCTGCTATCCTAAATTGCTTCTCCTTCCTTCCGGATTTCTCTCACCCGTGCAGATATGGTGGCGATTCGCCGAACCAACCCTAACCCAAACATGTTGCCGCCTTCATTTTCTTCTCCATCGATTTCCCGCCAAATCCTAACCTATATATTTAGGTCGAAGGTTTGTTTTCAGCATCTTCGTGGCTTCAGCAGGTTGTTGATTGATCGTGGGTGCGCACTATTTTAGCGGGTAAGTGTTTCTTCTCAAACCACTATCTTCCTTATAATCCTGCAAATTGTTTTCATAATAATTTTCCATACATTTGATTGAATTCTACAATGTTTGTTTTGATTTGGGAAAAAATGATGGAGCATATTTTAATATAATCATTTTAGCCCAATTGTTGAATTATGTAGAACTTTTGTAATTATTTCTGACTTTGTGGATGATAGTCCTATGTTGCTTTCCATACGAGCACTCTTGTCTTGTATTCAGGAAAAATGTAATTGATATCACTAAGTCATGTAGCTGGAGAGGAACTCCACGATGCCCCAGTAGCGAACCTTCTGCGCTCGGCAATCCGTTTAATGATAAATGGAATAGACTCTTAATTATGATTTGTTTCTCTTCTTATAATCCTTCATGAATTGAAGGATTGCATAATGTTTTTTTTTATAACTTTTTCCTAATGATTAATATGCGAGTGAGCTGTTCTGTAACCATGAAATCCATACCCATGTGTGGCTATTCCCATCATTTGCATGTTACCCAGCTGATGTATGTTGTGTATGTTGTTACATTTTGTTGTTATGGTTATGGGCAACTTTCATTCTTCTTCTTCTTTCGGTTGGATTTTGTTACTGTATGTTGTAATTGATAAAATGCCAAAAACTAGAATCACCCTTCCATGCAAAATTGCAGTACATCAACCTGTCAACTTTCACCTTGCCTACAATATTCTTACATATGTCATATGTACAGTGTATGTTATGGATGTATCAGAGGGTTACAATGGGGATGAGGTAGAATTTGAGGTCAAGAAAACAATGAGAATTTCGAGAAGGATGAGGTCTATGATAACAGCTTCTCGACTCTTGATGAATCCATTAGAAGTACCGATCAACAACTTGGTAATGTTTGGAATCTTGTTTATTTTATTAGATAGTTTAGCCGTATTAATATATAAAAAAACTCTAATACGTATAAGAGCATAGTATGACCTTTGAAATGAATATTTGGACAAAAATGCAGGTGTTTGATACGTCAATTCTTGCACAAAAAAATATACTCACTTTACATTTCTTGAATATTTTTAGGAGGATGATTAGGAAGATTTCACATTATCCTTCTCTTTTTCTTTATCACCGGCATATCAATGTTCATAGATATTTATCTGTAATTTTAATCACTCTATTTTCACCATACCAGTTGATAAATCATTGTCTCCATTTATGCTATTTTCATACACAGAGAATCTGAGCAAGACATGGTGAATCAACAACAAGACACATTGAATGCACAAGAAGAAATAGGAAAATCAATAACGTCTACAAGGAAAAGGGTCGGGGTTGACAAGATTAGTAAAGCTACATAGAGATTTTGAAGATTCCAACGAGAAGCATGAAGTAGACTTTGATGCATTAGGTAGAGTTCTTGGGAAATATAGATCAGAATTTGCTAGTTTTGGGTGACTTGGTACGGCGAGATGTTGGACTTAGGTACATGAAATGGAAGAAGGTGACAAAGGAGGTGAAGGATAAGTTATGGGAGCAAGTAACGGTATGCATCTATCGATTCTATATGCAAAATAAATTTTATCTTTATTTTTCATTTCTATTGAGTACGAGTGATACTAACATTCCATTATATATTATGGTAGCGTTTTTATAAAATAGATGCATCGAGGATGGAATACACAATGTCTCATCTTTGTGATCATTTGCGCGACTTTAGAAGACTATTATATAAAAGTATATACCGCCCAATATGGGTAAACTGCCAAACTTAAAGTTGTTCCAAGACAATATCGTGCATATGTGGATCAAGAACATTGGGATGAGTTAAACTGTAGACTTTCGGATGAATTCAAGGTTATGCATTACATATAATTATACTCGATTGATGTTTATTTTCTATCCAAAATATTGATGAAATTATTTTTAACTCTGTTGCAAGTGTATGTCCAAGCGGCAAAAGAAGCGCTGCAAAGCTCAAGTACCCACATCGGTTGGGACGATCGGGCTACTCGGGACTAAGAGAAAGATTAGTAAGTTCGGTTATGTTTTTGCACACCCTGGATACCTACATATGCCAAAGAAAGAAAATATTTGGTATATATAGGCCACTGAAATTGAAATATAGCTAAAAACCAAAATTTTTGTTTTCTTACATTTGTGTAATTATGGTTGACATGGAATGATTAACAAAATAAGCACATATACTATATTGGTCATCTTTGTGTTTAGATGTACATATTATATGTATTTGATATTTACTAGGTCAAAGATAAAGAACTTCTTGAAGATGAACTTCCATCGCGGTCTTTCATGTGGAGAAAGGCACGTTTGAGCAAAGACGGAGATTACAAAGATAATGATCTTATGGTTATTGCAAATAAAATTGTAATAACTCACTCATCTATTTATTTTGTTGGAATGTATTCCATTTTGTCCTTATATACTATTCATATATGATTTGTATAGGTCGACCATGAAAAAGAGATTCAAGATGGATGTATAAAACCTGATCACGGCACTGATGCCCTCACACTTGTATTTGGCAAAGAGCATGGTGGGCGTGTAAGAGGGATTGGCAGGGGAGTCACTCCATCCAAATACTGGCACATTCCTCCACATAGAAGATCGTCAAAAGAATTCATCACGCAGCTACAAACGCAGTTAGATAATGAAAGACGTGAACGTGAGTTGAAGAATGAGGAAGTTAAGGATTTGAAGATAAAGATGGGAGAACAAGGCCAACAATTAAATTTAATATTAGCTCATCTGGCCTCTCAAGGAATAGGAATACCACCACTGCCAACATCTCAAGGAAGTGTGTCACAACTTCAAGCCACAAATACCAGTTTCGATGGACGAGTAAGAAACAGGATATACTCCCTCCTACTTTACATACATGTTGTCTTTGAGTATTGCACACTAATTAATGAATTTTTCTTTTGACAAAATTAACCATAACTAATGACAGTTAATCCAGTTAATTATGATTAACTAACCTGGTGTAATATCTGTACTCTGCAGAATTCTTCGAAAAGTTGTTTGCCATCTCAGCAAGGAACTCATGCAACTAGCAACCGCTCCAATGGATCTCTGCTGGACCGTACTATTAAAAAATCTTCAACAATAGTTCGTTAATCTCCACAGCTAGATTGTAGACCTGGATTTATGCAGGACTCTCCTCATGCTATTAAGTCACAAGAATTTAAGACTACGGCATCTCAATTATTGCCAAACGAAGGCTTAGTAGTAAGTTTTTTAAGGTATATGAAATTATTTTATTTTAGATTAACTTTATGATGTTCATGCACCATATATTTTTGCAGACTATAAAATGCAAACTGTCACATCCAGATTTGAGAAACATAGTAGCACACGGTACTATCTACTACTCATCAGAAAAACAGACGGTACATGGAGTTCCACTGAAGGGTGATTGCTATAAAGTTTCCATTGACGATTTAAAAAAGCCAGCTGCCTTTTTACCCATCCAAGCTGGTGATCACAAAACAGTAGGGGATGCTCATCGGAGTTTTGTGGCTTGGCCAAAAAACCTTGTGATCCCTGATTCGAAGGTTAGCTTCTTATTTGATTTTATATATCGCTAACGGTTAATTACCGAAACCCAACTCCTTAGCATGTGCATGGTAAGTTTCATCTTTTTGCAAGAATATAGTTTGCTAGATATGTGACACCAAAATTTGATGGGTTATTTGTACTTTGAAACTTTTTTGGGTTATTTTATAATTACCTAAATTTATGGGGTAGATTGTGTGCTGAGACCTTATGTTTGAATGGTCATGGTTATGGATAGTTTAATGTGATACTTGGCACCAAAAGTTGAGGGGTCATTTGAACTTTGAAGATTTTTGGGTTATTTTGTAACTACCCAAATATTTCGTGTTTTTCTGTTTCTCAGTGTATTTAGGATAATTGCATGGACTTACTGTTGCTAATGTAGAGAAGGGTATTACTGCTTTTAGTGAACAACCTGTGATTAATGTGGTTAATGTAACTACTGATTGTTTTGCCTATATTTTCTGGACTGCTGCCTTTTTCGTGTTTTGCCTATATTTTCTCTTCCTATATGGATAGGATTTTTACGAAAAGGAGCAGTCCAATGGTGGGGAGGGGATACATATTGCGTGTTGCATCCCTTTTACGAAAGGGAGCGATCCAGTGGGTTGGGGAGGATACATATGCGTATTGCATCGCTTTGGTGTTTATAAACTGTACTTGAGAAAAATCTGTCCAGTTTAGAAATCAAACGGCAGTTACATAATATGCTTAAAATAATATGCTTGAGTTCTATTATTATCTTGGTTGTGATTAATGTTGTTTAGGTAGGGTAATATGTTTGGGTGGTACTGATGTTTTGTGTTTCTGGTCAAATATTTTAACATTTTTTATGTTCTTCTAAGGCACTGCTTGGTTTGACATAGTATTGAACAATTGATTGCAGTACTGCAACCAATTTCAGCGAACATAATGAGAAGCCAAAATCTAAGAAGATAAAAAAGAATTACACAACTATTAATGAGATACTGAGGCCGAAGCATACGAGGAGTAGCTTTAATAAGTAGAAGTAATGTTTTAGAGAATTAGTGATGGTGGATTTACCACTGATGTTCTTATACAATATTCACATATTTATCACTGATTATTATTATTAATATTAATTTGATGTTTCTGATTTGATTGTTATTTTAGATTTTTTTTAATTTTTAACCATTTTTGTACCCTATTAGAATGTGGTTAAAAGGTAATTAATAGCCACATTTATTACGAAACTTGTGTAGCCATAAGTAGTTTTTGATCTCGGTTTTTTATCCAATATGATCAATAGATAATCAACAAATATTTTTTACAATTTAGCATAACCAGATGTCACGCACTTGCCACAGTTAATATGAAATTTTTGTGATCAAAAGATACTTAATAGCCACGGTTACAATTTCACGTAACCATATAGCATGCATTAGCCACGATTTTTATTATTTTGTGTGACAAAAAAGATAACAAATAGTCACAGTTTTTAAAAATTAAGTGTAACTATATCTCACGAATTAGTCACGATTAATATAAAATTTGTGTATCTATAAGTATAGCAAAAACAACGGTTAAATTAAATAAATGTGGTTAAAAAATAATTAATAGCCACAATTTTAAAAAGTAAGTGTGACCAATGTCATGCATATCTGCCACATTTATTAAGCAGTTTTAGTGGCCATAAGTAGTTTATGACCACGGTTCGTCATTCAATGTGACTAAAAGATAAGCAATAAGCTACGACTTTTTCAATTTAGCGTAATCATATGTCATGCATTTGCTACAATAAATTCAAATTTGTATGGTCATAAGTTGTTTATGGTCACAGTTTTCTAAAATTTTGTGTAATCAAATGTTATGCATTGACCACGTCTAAGCAAATTTTCATGGTCATAAGTAGTTTATGGCTACAATCCGAATTATTTCATGTGGCCATAATTTAACCAAAGACCACGAATCTTATTTCCGTATTACTAAAAGGTAGCTAATGGCCACTGCTTTTAAAAAATAACGTAACCAGATGTCATGCACTTGCCACGCTTAATATGAAATTTGTGTGATCAAAAGATATTCAATAGCCACCGTTGTTACAATTTCGCGTAACCATGTAGCATGCATTAGCCACGATTTTTATTATTTTGTGTGACAAAAATAACCAATGGTCACAATTTTTAAAAATTAAGTGTAACTATATGTCATGAATTAGTCACGATTAATATAAAATTTATGTATCTATAAGTATAGCAAAGACAAGATTAAATTAAATAAATATGGTTAAAAATAATTAATAACCACAATTCTAAAAATAAGTGTGACCAATATCATGTATTTGCCACAATTATTATGCGTTTAGTGGCCATAAGTACTTTATGACCACGGTTCGTCATTCAATGTGACTAAAAGATAAGCAATAAGCCACGACTTTTTCAATTTAGCGTAATCATATGCCATTCATTTGCTACAATTAATACGAAATTTGTATGGTCATAAGTTGTTTATGGTCACGCTTTTCTAAAATTTTAGGTAAGCAAATGTTATGCATTGACCATGTCTAATCAAATTTTCATGGTCATAAGTAGTTTAT
This sequence comes from Orobanche coerulescens, assembly GCA_033398695.1. NCBI lineage: Eukaryota > Viridiplantae > Streptophyta > Magnoliopsida > Lamiales > Orobanchaceae > Orobanche > Orobanche coerulescens. The sequence goes on along the minus strand of CM065816.1, from coordinate 134,490,906 downwards.
GGCTACATCCAATTATTTTGTGTTGCCATAATTTAACTAAAGGCCATAAATCTTATTTTCGTGTTACTAAAAGGTAACTAATTGCCACTGTTTTAAAAAATAGTGTAACCACATGTCATGCATTAATCGCGGTTGATATGAACTTTACGTTGTCATAAGTAGTTTATGGTCACAATTTTGGTTAATCTGCGTCACCATAAGGTAACCAATAGCCACAATTTTAACTATTTAGTAGAACCATATATCATGCATTTACCACGGTTAATATGTAATTTGTGTGCCCATACGTCATTTACGACCACTGTTTTGGTCGTTCCGTGTACCAAAAGGTAGTCAATAGCCATGGTTTTAACAATTTAGCATGACCAAATGTCATTCATTTTTCACGGTTAATATTAAATACTTGAGGCCATAAGTAGGTTCTGGCCACAGTTTTAGGAAAATGTTTAAATATCATTAAAATTTGATACCCTTATAGCCACGGTTTTTTATCTTTGGCTACAATTTTTGATGTAATATAGTCACATAATTTAAATGTAGTCGTAAGGGTGTCAAAAATCACGGGAGGATAGGCTACGGTTTTGGTAAAGAAAATAACCGTGGCTAAAGACCTACGGCCACAGTTTTTAATCGTGGCCTATGTGACATTTTGTACTAGTGCTCGTCGATCCACACCTCCGTGGACCCCTACCGAGACCCCGTCGGATCTAACCTATATTGAGCATACACACACACACGTTACTCATGCAATACTAATATGCTAAGAATGTAAGTTCATCAAGAATACTTACTAGAGATGGCCACTTACTCGACGCCGTTATCAAACTCTTCAAAACACAATAACAAGATTAAACACGGAATACATGATTCCGTAACTTTAAACAACAGGGATATCATCAAAGCCTTCAACGTTCAAAATGATCAAATCATAATCAATTCCCAAACACACCGTTCACAAAACACACACGCGTTTTGAAAGAGAGCCTTTAACGAGGCCAAACCGAAATCTTTTGAAACTTCATTTCAGACAACCAAACAAACACACCAAGACGATCACCGATCATCATATCCATAAAATAAGAAAAGTATGGGCAAGGTACTTGCCTCGAATAACCACAACGCGGAGAATCGGCCGAAGTAGGTTGGCACGAACCGACTACGAACTCGCCGACTCCACCGAACGACAATCTACAATAATGAACTACGAACGAAAAACAATAACAACGAAAATGAATTCCAAAGTACGACCCAAAGCCGCTGAATTCAAAGAACAAATGACGAAGGTTCAAGGATTTCCCCCAAAACGGCCAAGAACACGATTCGTCCCGTCAAATCACGAAAACAGAATTCCAAGTTGAAATATGGATATACAATCCATAGAATATGTTTAACAACATCATTTAACCATAATCGATCCATCGAAAACGGATGAAAAACGAGATCGAGGACAAATCCCCCAAAAAGTCGATTCGAAGGAAATCAAGATATATACTTCGATTCGACTAAGAACAATGGATTAAATGATGTTAAACACAAGAATACTACCAAGATTAATCATACCCATCGTGTATTAATCAACAACACGGAACGAATCGGACAAAAACGCAAAAACCCCAAATTTTCCCAAAATAGGGTTCTAGGAAATCTCACCTTGATTCGCTGGATCAAGGGAGGTTATGGAGGGATTAATCGATGATATGAACTCCCAATCTTCGTGGATTAGTTGCTTGACAATATGTCTCCTGGATCGCCAAGTCTCCAGCTGCGGAGAGGAAAAGATGGAAATGAAAAACGTTTGAAAATATGGCTACTCTGTCCTATTTATACAGGCACGGCCTAGCGTGCGCTACACCTTCCGGACTAGCGCGCGCTAACGGGCAGCCTCGGCCGATAACCCTCGGCCGGGGCCCGCAAGGCCACATCAAGACTCATCGCCGGCCGGATCACGCTGCCGGACAAGGAGAAGCGCGGCTGCGCGGGACGCTAGCGTGCGCTAGCCAATCTGCCTGTAACCTCTCGATCGAATCGCCTGCCAGGTAACGTACGCTATCCGGCCGACAGCGTGCGCTACGCCTGCCGACTAGCACGCGCTACGCTCAGCGTAGCGTGCACTACCTGCCGATCCTTCCCGAGTCCAGAACCCCAGAAACCCCACTGTCCGGCCCGATAGCGTGCGTTGGTCGACCAAGCTAGCGTGCGCTATACCTGCCGAGCTAGCGCGCGCAGACTTCCGGCCGTAGCGTACGCTACGCCGGTTCCTGCCGTGTCAACCCGGCCAGTGCCCGCAACCGTCCGGCCAGGACCCGCTACCGTCCGGCCAGCTGCTCAGCCGACATGGCCCGACGACTCGATTTCTGAAAACGTACGGAACGAACACGACGAAAAGTTCGCGGACAACATCAACGACCCAAAATGAAAACATAGTACCATAATTAATCATACGCGACCAAGAAACAGGTCGAGACAACAATAACAGATACGAACACCCGTAACTTTGGGTAAATTACAAAATGGCCCAAAACGCCCGAAAATCACGATACGTGATCGAATAACCAAACTGAAGTTCACAACACGTATAACAAAGTTAAACGAACTTACGGGAAACTCGAAACAGCAGTTTCGACCGAGATTCGCAGGAATCGAACTCAAGTGCGGAAAAGTCGCTAAAAAGCACGGAACTCAACAAAACGACACCGAAATGAACTCGGATATCAAAAAGTGTAGAAAAAATCATTCTCAGAATAATGAAACGGTCATGAGCGAGTTATCAAAATGGACTTCCGCCGAAAAAAAGAAATTACCGGAAATCGAAAATTACGGGTTTTACATCTATGATGCTCAACCACGGGATATTCCCGTATCCCAAGCTATTGTCGATTTTAACAAGGAGTTGGGCTATGTGAAGACCCAAGTTGTTGAAGAGAGCGACAAAATTTTCTATTTTTCCAGGAGGATGAAACTGTCCATTCGGGACTATATGTCTGGTCTCGTCTGTACTACTTTGAAGGATTATCAGAGTCGAGCTCTTGCTTATGATATGTCGGTGATGTCTAGTGCGGCGGTCCGAGAGAGTAAGAAGCAGAAATCCGCTGGGGATTTCTCGGGTTACAAGGGTGGAAGTCAGCAGAAATCTCCACCTGCAAACATTTCTACGGGTGGTTCAGCTTGTTTCTCTGGGAGTTTCCGAAGTGCCGCCGGAACCTTCGTCCGGGATCCCAGATGCTTTAACTGTAGCAAGCCAGGCCACGTGAACCGGGATTGTCCTCGTCCACCGTTGACTTGTCATACTTGTGGTCAGTCAGGCCGCAGGGCTTCTTTTTGTGAGAAGCTCAGACAGTTTCGCGGCACCCGTTCTTCTCACCCAGCACCTATGGAGCCGAGTGTGAACCAGGGCTCATTTGCTCCGCCGCCACCGCCGAGTGCCGGCCGAGATAGGGGTAGGGGTCAGCCCGCTAGAGGAGGAGCTTCCACTGTCGGCTCTGCCCAACCGCGTATCTACGAGATGAGGAGGGTCGATGATCCAGCAGCTACTGTGGCGACAGGTACCGTTCATATCCATTCCCATCCTGTCAGTGTGCTTTTTGATTCGGGTGTTACGCATTCATTCATCTCTCTAGAGTATGTACGCCGTTTGAGTCTCGACTGCTTGTCACCTTGCGAGCCTTTCATCGTTAAACTTCCTAGCAGTGATAGAATTGTCGGTGATCGAGAAGTCCGGGACTGTTCTGTGTTTATTTGTGAGAGGGCTTGGCTCTCTAATTTTATTGTCGTGGGTATCGAGGGTGAGGATTTAATTCTCGGGGATGATTGGCTCGAGCGGCATGGTGCAATCATGAACTATCGCACGAGGATCATTACCATGCTAGCCGAGGACGGCACTGAACATTCTTTCGCGGGGTGAAAGAGAAACCAGAAGCTCGTTATTAACGCCTTGAAGGCGATGAGACTCCTGCGGAAAGGGTGTACTGGTTATTGGTGCTATGCCTTGAAGGAGGAGGATGGTGGAGTTGAGCTTTCGTCGATTCCAGTTGTTAGTGAGTTTCCTGATGTGTTTCCTGACGAGTTGCCGGGATTGCCATCGGATCGTGAGGTTGAGTTTGCTATAGAGTTAGAGCCGGGCGCGGCTCTGATTTCGAAGGCACCGTATTGCATGGCACCTTCAGAGATGGCCAAGTTGAAGAAGCAGTTGAGTGAGCTTCTTGAGTCGGGGTATGTTCGGCCGAGCGCCTCACCTTGGGGCGCACCAGTCCTGTTTGTGCGAAAGAAGGATGGCTCACTACATTTGTGTATCGACTATCGCGAACTAAACAAAGTGACCATCAAGAACAAGTATCCTTTGCCGAGGATTGATGACTTGTTCGATCAGTTGCAGGGAGATGCGGTATTCTCGAAGATTGATTTGAAATCGGGGTACTATCAGCTCCGGGTGAGGGAGTCCGACGTGCCGAAAATAGCTTTTCGGACGAGATACGGACATTATGAGTTTGTAGTCATGCCTTTCGGGTTAACCAATGCGCCGGCGGTGTTCATGCAGTTGATGAACAAAGTCTTTATCGAGTATTTGGATAAGTGTGTCGTCGTCTTCATTGACGATATTCTTATTTATTCGAGGAACGAGGAGGAGCATGCCCATCATTTGCGAGTAGTGTTAGACATTTTGAGAAGTGAGAAACTCTATGCGAAGTTCTCGAAATGTGAGTTCTGGCTGAAGGAAGTGACGTTTTTAGGTCACGTGATTTCAGCCGAGGGAGTTCGTGAGGATCCGCAGAAGATTGAGGCAGTGTTGGATTGGGCACCGCCCATGAATGTGAAGGAGGTCCGTAGTTTCTTGGGTTTGGCTGGCTACTACCGTAGGTTCGTCGAGGGTTTCTCAAAACTAGCTCGACCACTTACACAGTTGCTCCAAAAATCCGTGAAGTTCGTCTGGAATGACGAAAGGCAGTCGAGTTTTGAGGAGCTGAAGAAGTGTCGGACTTCAGCCCCGGTTTTAGCATTGTCGTGTGGCAACGAGGGTTTTGCCGTTTACAGTGATGCTTCGGGTCAGGGTCTTGGGTGCGTATTGATGCAGCACGGCAAGACCATCGCATATGCATCGAGACAGTTGAGGTCGTATGAGCTTAACTATCCTACTCATGATTTGGAGTTGGCGGCAGTCGTTTTTGCGCTCAAGATCTGGCGTCACTATCTTTTCGGCTCGGCATGTCAGATTTTTACCGATCACAAAAGTCTGAAATACATATTTACTCAGTGGGAGTTGAATATGAGGCGGAGGAGGTGGTTAGAGCTGATTAAGGATTATGACCTCGAAATCCTTTATCATTCGGGCAAGGCGAACGTCATGGCCGACGCCTTGAGTCGGAAACCGATTGCGTTGCGAACGCTTGAGGTCCTTACGTCTCAGTCTGAGCTTCGGCGGGCTTTGATCGAGTTAGATGTTGAGGTTTTGTTGCCTGGAGCTGTCGGGCAACTTTGTGCTTTAGAGGTTTCATCGTCTTTGATCGATGAAATTAAGCTGAAGCAGTTAGAGGATCCGATGATTACTCAAATCCGAGAGAACGTTCTGTAATACTCGTAATTTTGTTCCCCGGAAATTTTCTATTTTTGGCGGAAGTCCGTTTTTGACAACTTGCTTGGGACCGTTTCGTCATCCCGAGAATGATTAATTCTACACTTTTTGTCATCCGAGTTCGTTTCGGTATCGTTCTGTTGAATTCCGTGTTCTTTAGCGACTTTTCCACGTATGAGTTCGACTTTGTTAAATCACCATAAATTCTTGGAAACTCCAAAAATTCTGAATCTTGGCAATATTATAAAGCATCGAGTTAGCTTTCCAATGGTTTAAACGGTGAGTCAATCGGAGTCCAGACGAGGGAGTTATGGTCGAAATAGCTAAGTCACTCTCATTTTCCAGATTCGGCCAAAACCGCCTGTACCCGGTGCCGCGGCACACCTGGGCTGAGCCGCGGCACACTGCCGAGCCCTGGGAGCAAATTTTGGGCCTGTGCCGCGGCACACTTCTACTGAGCCGCGGCACACATGACAGTTTACCCTATATCTGCGTTTTCTTGAGCGGATCACCTCATTCTTCCCCATTTCTTCACTTGGGCACGAGAGAGGAGGCTTGAGAGGAAGAAGTTTCTTCACCCATCACTTGAGTGTGTGATTTCTCTTCATCTCTTTTCGATTGTGAAGCTCGGATCATCGATCTATCGAGTATTCTTCGAATCATAGTGCTTGGATGTTCAAGAGGTAATTTCTTCAACATCTTGGATTTCGATTTTGTATTGGGTAATGATGTTTTGGGTGTTAAAATCATGGGGTATGAAGTGATATACGCATGATTATGGACATGTTTGAGTATTCATCGGATTATTGAAAGATTATTCAAGAACACTTCGAATTTTGTGTTGGAAATTGGGGATTTTGTTTGACTTCATCCTTTTAATCCGTAGTAATTTAGATTTAGTGATGGATTGATGATGATTTAGGTGTATTCTATCATTTCTATCGTTATTCCATGGTTGGAGTGTATTGATTCGTCGTTTTGGTTGAGTTATTAGTCGACGCCTTGAAGGTGTCCGACAAAAGGTCTAAGAGGGGGGTTTGTGCGTTGTACGATTATTATTCATCGTACGATTGTTGATTTATCATTGATATGACTTAGGGACGAAATCTTGTGAAGAACTCAAGTCGGAACCCTTCCGTTCGTTGTCTTCTTCGTGGTTCAAGCTTCCCGGTCGAACCGTGTTCTTCGGGATCTTCGGTAACGTTTATTAAGGCAAGTATACATTTATGATTGTACGTTCTCGACTTTGAAAGTATGAAATATTGATGGTATGATTATTTCTAGCCACTCCGGGACGGGCCTATGGTCCTCTGAGGGTTTCGTAGCCTCTGGTGAGATTCCATGGTTGATATGAACGAACCGTTTCTACGGCATTCATATGAAATAATGTTGGCATGTAATGAACGAACCGTTTTGACGGCATTCCTACATGTAACGGCGTATGATATGAACGAACCGTTTCTACGGCATTCACATACGTCATGAGATTTTAGTTATTCCGGAATACTAGTCTTAAATTGATGAATTGACGGATATTGATGAATTGACGGATTACATTTACTTTATTGTCGAGGAGTATTATGTTTCATACTGTTATACTTGCACTAGCTATTCGACGGCTAACCCCTTTATGGGGGAAATACGTTTCATGTATTTCAGGTTCCAGGAGAGCGGACAGGTGTGTACCGGGTCGGCATGAAGATGATGGGCAAGGGTGATACTGTGTTTTGTCTCCGGTTATTTTCTTGGATTCCTCCATTCAGTGTTGTTGTACTGGAATGGATTTTTAAATACTCGAGTATTGTATTTCAGTTTCCTTGATGTTCCGGCCTGTGTTGCCGAGGTATTGATTTGTGCAGTGATGTATATGGTTTAATTGGTTATGGTTTTGAATACCATTTGTATCGTCTTTCTTTCTATGGTATGTAGACCTTATCGGTCAAGTTTATAGTTCCGCGTATGTTTAGCCTTGTGGGTCCCACGGCGGGGCTCATGGCGCTGTAATATACCCTGAATAACTTGGGGGTGTTACAGAATATGGTATCAGAGCTTAGGTTTATGGATACCTAGGTCAGCCGGTCTGGGTCGATTGAGTCGGCATTTGCCCACAGTATCACTACTCTGCCATCATCACAGTGCGACCGGTACTTGTAAGTCCTCTCACTCTTCTTGTATTTTTCTTAATCGTTTCGTTTATAGCTTGGTATTCTTGGGATTTGGTCACTTCGAGAATGTGCGATTCGGATTATACTTACGCACGTGTGTGCCTTTCAGAATGTTGACTGAAAGTAGGAAAAATCGTGGCCGTGGTCACGGACGTTAACTCTTCCTTGAGATTTTGTTAAGTTGCTAATTGCGATATTGGTGTGTATCGGTATTATGTTGAGACTTTGTTTAGGAGTCGCATGCTAGTATCACGGGAGATCTTCGACTTCACAGACTTGTAAGTATGTTGTTCGAATTATTCGATAATTCTTGGTGAATTTGAATTCCCGTTGAAATGTTGGTCGTGCGAGTGATTGCAAGTTTCGAAGACGAAACTTATTTTTTTTAAGGGGGGTAGAGTATAATACCCTGATTTTTCGGATATATTTTTTTTCGTTTATTTGTTGGATGTCGTTGATGGATAATTGTGCTTGAGGATGATGTGAACGTATGACAATGTTGCTGAATGCGTATATGTATTCATTGTGCTGTGTGATCGTTTGGTATGTCGAGATGTTGGTAGAGAATAGCGGAAAATGGCTAAGTACGGCTACGGTGCATACTTAGCGCACGCTAAGAGATTCGGTTACGTACGCTAAGGAGGACCCCTAACGTACGTAACGACTTGCTGGGTTAGTTTCGGAAGGTGGCCGACAGGTAGGCCCAGGTTGATTTTTATATTCAGTTAGTGCACGCTAACGCATGTTGGTTAGCGCACGCTAACACCAGATCGCCAATAATGGAATCTTAGCTTTCGGCGGGTGGACCCGGCCATGTTCGACGCGTGTCCAGATAAGGTCAACAAGAGTTTGTCGTGTAGAGCTAGCGCACGCTAAAACTGTATGATTAGCGCACGCTAATTCCATATCGGTCAAAGGAATCCCGGTAATCGCGGATGTTTTCGGCATGTGGGGGCACGATACTGTAGAAAGTCAACGACGATTAGAGCGCGTTAAGGTCGAAGAATAGCGCACGCTACTGAGCATTTCACTGTAGCAAGTCAACGCCTGTTAGCGTACGCTAATGCATGGGCATTACGTACGTTAGATGAATTTCGAAGCAATGTAGTAGCTTCTGGACTGCCCGATAGCGCACGCTATCAAGGAAGGATAGCGCACGCTAGTCATGTAGCGCATGCTAAATATAAGGTCTAGCGCGCGCTAGTGATGTGTTTTATAGAGAGGATAGACGAGTGCTGAGAGGCATTTTGTCCATTCTCCTTCCTTCAGTCAATAGAGAGAACCTTGGGGAGTACTTGAAGTTCCTAAACATTGAGAGATGATTCTCTCAAACAAGATTAAGATGGAGAGCTCGGATTTGAGTATTGTTCTTGAAGTTTTTGATGATTCTTGGAATGGAGTCCAAGTTATTCTTCTTCGTGGTTCGTCCATACATGGTAGTCCTCGTATCCCTTTGATAGTGGTTCATTTTTGGGATTACTACTTGGGAGGGAGTATGTTGGGAATCGTGTATTTTGATGTTCGTCTTATTTCAATGAAAATGCATAAATTGGACTGTACTTTTATCTGCTGCGTGAGTATTTTGAAATTGCTTTTGGTATTTTGCCAACTAAATTTTATTTTGTAAAACCGATTACCTAAACTGAGTTTTTGGCATTTTAGCCTTGATCGTTTTGACGGTATTTGGAAAATGATTTTTTTTAGTATTTGAAAAATATTACCATCATCGGTCTTTTTGGCATTTTTGAAATGACGTGGAAAATTGTGCTTAGCCTGGTAAATCCTGGTGAGAAGGGTTTACGGCGTGTAATATTCCCAGGAGGATCTGGGGTGTTACAATTATGGTATCATGTGATAATGTTATACGAGATTTATTGGAATGGTAATAAGAGATTTCGGATGTTGATATGACCATTGAGATCTTCTTAATATGATGATAACGGTATTGTTGCGATTCTTAAGGTTGTATGAAAGGCATGATGAAGGAAATGGTAACATGGAGATATATACCTCGGATATGTTGTTCTGAATGGGATTTCGGATATTTCGTGTTCTCGAAAAACTCTTGAATTATACGAGGTGATGAATTTTTTTTAGAAGTGTTGATGTTTTGGAAATGAATATGGAACATTCATATCTAGAGCTAAATTATTTGTGTGAAATAATATTCGTGTAGGAATACGAATGTGATGATGAGTTTGATGAGACTATTATTCATCTCTGAATTTGGAAGCCCATACGTATGGTGCAAATATTCAAGTCATTGGATTGTTGGATAACCTTTTTAATATGATTATCTATTGTTTTGAACCAGTCGGATGATTCGAATTGAGGACGGTCATAAGTAATTTTTAACGATGGATTTACGAGAAGGGAACCGTATCAATTCGTATTTAAGAATTGAGTTTGGGACTTTTAGACCTTTATTATTGGTCCTCATTTGTTGCGGATATGATCATCATATTTCGACTCGTATTGTGGACAGGGTTTGTCAGTGTCTGAGTTGGATTGTTCAGACTGTGTTTAGTCGAGATATGGTTCAAACGGTTGAGTTTGTGATTTGGTGGTGTTGATATTGGTCGTCATCAAACCTGTTGATTATTAATCCTTCGTATTACAATAAGGTATGATGTTTGATCGTGAATTATGACTGTTGTGTTGCGGTTAAGATTGAAGGGTTCGTAGATTAACTTGGTCGAGACTGAGGGAATTCGTAAGACGAAATCAACTGAATTGGTAACAGTACGTTGTATTGATATCGAGACAAGTTTTATACTCGTACTAATCAATGAGACTAATGTTATCGTGTAGGCGTACGATTGTGTGTATCATTTTGGGACATGGCCTCTTTATGATTGTATTGATATCAGGGGATTGATTGACACGACGCCCGTCGGCAAATTATGCCAAATGTTACTGTTGTTTGTTAAAGGCCGATTCGAGGCATTGCGATACTTGTTGGTAAAGTCGCTGTCGATTGCCGGCTCGCGGTATCGACGTATCGATTGTGATTGTGATGGATGTTCCATTGAGATATTGTGGTGATCGTCGTCATTGATATCGGTGTTTTTCTATTAATATTATATTAACCGATTGGAGACGTTTGATATATCCTTTTTTTTTTTCATCTCCGTTTCGGTCGTCGGTTTAAGACACCGGGACATCTATTCTATCGTATCATTGATTATCGATTGACCGTTCTAAGGTAATCGAGGTATTGAATTGGGATTATCGAAGATAATTCCCATCCGTTGTCAAAGATATTCTCATCCGTTGTATCGTTGTTATCGATTGGCCATTCTACGGTAATCGAAGTATTGAATTGGGACTGTCAAGGAGAGTTCCCATCCGTTGAATTATTATTGTCGTGTTGGCCGACTCAAGGCAGCACACTATTATTCTTGTGAACTCGATAATTTTGTGATCGTTGAGGGTTGAGGATTTCCCGAATTGTGGTGTTGTCATTATTGCCGTGTTAATCGGTCCTTAGGGATCTTGATCCCAGAATGGTTGTTTTGAATATTGTTGGTCGTGTCGATCTTTCATTATTCGTGTGTCATCGTTCACTTGGTGAGTCGTATGATTTGTTTTGGATGTGTTATCCTTTGAGTTTCGTTGTCATGTTGTATCGTGGCATATCTGGAATCATGTCTGCGTGCCGATTGGTTATGTGTAGGATTTTTAGCCAGGCACTCGATGGTCATGCGTGGATATTTCCGCATTGGACCGTGCACACGAGACGTAGTTCTTGAGGCTAATTAGGTACATTGTCACACGTATATTCTGGATTCCGTATACGGGGTGGACATGTGCACGGACACATTTCCAGATCGGGCGTACTGTGATGTCCCTCTTGAGCTTTATTGATTGATCGTTCGTAGTCCATGTTGTATTGGATATGTCCGACGATTTGCGACTGGTGGTTCATACGCCGAGGGGTATGTCCGACAGTCAGGTTGGTTTCTTTGAGATCTATTTTGTGATGATTTACTGACTTTGCTCGGCTTTCGAGCCATTGTGATGTATCGGTATTTCCGTTGGAGCCTTCGGCATTGTGAATTCGTATCTTTTCGGCATTGGTTTGGTTTACCTTCGGGTAATGTATTGTTGTGTTCTATATTGATGATTCGCCGTTTGGGCGTAAGTTTGATTCTTGTGTATCTCGTTGAGTTTTTCTGGCGAAATATTTCTTCTCCTACTGCTTTTAAGTTTCGGGACGAAACTTCTTTTAAGGAGGGTAGAATGTAATACCCGTAATTTTGTTCCCCGGAAATTTTCTATTTTTGGCGGAAGTCCGTTTTTGACAACTTGCTTGGGACCGTTTCGTCATCCCGAGAATGATTAATTCTACACTTTTTGTCATCCGAGTTCGTTTCGGTATCGTTCTGTTGAATTCCGTGTTCTTTAGCGACTTTTCCACGTATGAGTTCGACTTTGTTAAATCACCATAAATTCTTTGAAACTCCAAAAATTCTGAATCTTGGCAATATTATAAAGCATCGAGTTGGCTTTCCAATGGTTTAAACGGTGAGTCAATCGGAGTCCAGACGAGGGAGTTATGGTCGAAATAGCTAAGTCACTCTCATTTTCCAGATTCGGCCAAAACCGCCTGTACCCGGTGCCGCGGCACACCTGGGCTGAGCCGCGGCACACTGCCGAGCCCTGGGAGCAAATTTTGGGCCTGTGCCGCGGCACACTTCTACTGAGCCGCGGCACACATGATAGTTTACCCTATATCTGCGTTTTCTTGAGCGGATCACCTCATTCTTCCCCATTTCTTCACTTGGGCACGAGAGAGGAGGCTTGAGAGGAAGAAGTTTCTTCACCCATCACTTGAGTGTGTGATTTCTCTTCATCTCTTTTCGATTGTGAAGCTCGGATCATCGATCTATCGAGTATTCTTCGAATCATAGTGCTTGGATGTTCAAGAGGTAATTTCTTCAACATCTTGGATTTCGATTTTGTATTGGGTAATGATGTTTTGGGTGTTAAAATCATGGGGTAGAAGTGATATACGCATGATTATGGACATGTTTGAGTATTCATCGGATTATTGAAAGATTATTCAAGAACACTTCGAATTTTGTGTTGGAAATTGGGGATTTTGTTTGACTTCATCCTTTTAATCCGTAGTAATTTAGATTTAGTGATGGATTGATGATGATTTAGGTGTATTCTATCATTTCTATCGTTATTCCACGGTTGGAGTGTATTGATTCGTCGTTTCGGTTGAGTTATTAGTCGACGCCTTGAAGGTGTCCGACAAAAGGTCTAAGAGGGGGGTTTGTGCGTTGTACGATTATTATTCATCGTACGATTGTTGATTTATCATTGATATGACTTAGGGACGAAATCTTGTGAAGAACTCAAGTCGGAACCCTTCCGTTCGTTGTCTTCTTCGTGGTTCAAGCTTCCCGGTCGAACCGTGTTCTTCGGGATCTTCGGTAACGTTTATTAAGGCAAGTATACATTTATGATTGTACGTTCTCGACTTTGAAAGTATGAAATATTGATGGTATGATTATTTCTAGCCACTCCGGGACGGGCCTATGGTCCTCTGAGGGTTTCGTAGCCTCTGGTGCGATTCCATGGTGGATATGAACGAACCGTTTCTACGGCATTCATATGAAATAATGTTGGCATGTAATGAACGAACCGTTTTGACGGCATTCCTACATGTAACGGCGTATGATATGAACGAACCGTTTCTACGGCATTCACATACGTCTTGAGATTTTAGTTATTCCGGAATACTAGTCTTAAATTGATGAATTGACGGATATTGATGAATTGACGGATTACATTTACTTTATTGTCGAGGAGTATTATGTTTCATACTGTTATACTTGCACTAGCTATTCGACGGCTAACCCCTTTATGGGGGAAATACGTTTCATGTATTTCAGGTTCCAGGAGAGCGGACAGGTGGGTACGGGGTCGGCATAAAGATGATGGGCAAGGGTGATACTGTGTTTTGTCTCCGGTTATTTTCTTGGATTCCTCCATTCAGTGTTGTTGTACTGGAATGGATTTTTAAATACTCGAGTATTGTATTTCAGTTTCCTTGATGTTCCGGCATGTGTTGCCGAGGTATTGATTTGTGCAGTGATGTATATGGTTTCATTGGTTATGGTTTTGAATACCATTTGTATCGTCTTTCTTTCTATGGTATGTAGACCTTATCGGTCAAGTTTATAGTTCCGCGTATGTTTAGCCTTGTGGGTCCCACGGCGGGGCTCACGGCGCTGTAATATACCCTGAATAACTTGGGGGTGTTACACGTTCTTAAGGGAAAGTCTCCTAGGTTTGTGATTCATGAGGATGGTGTTTTGAGATTCCAGAGTCGGCTCTGTGTACCGAACGACTTAGAGTTGAGACAGAGCATTCTGCGCGAGGCCCATGCTACACCTTACTCCGTTCATCCTGGTTCGAGTAAGATGTACAAGGACCTGAGGAGGAATTTCTGGTGGAATGATATGAAAGAAGAGGTCGGGCAGTTTGTAGCGAGATGTTTGACTTGTCAGCAGGTCAAAATCGAGCATCGGCCATCGGGTTATTGCGATCACTTCGCTCCGAATGGAAATGGGAAGATATATCGATGGATTTCATTACGAGTTTGCCGAGGTCGAGGTCGGGCATGAATATGGTCTGGGTGATTGTTGATCGTCTGACCAAGTCGGCACATTTTCTAGGTATCAAGGACACTTGGGGCCCGGAGAAGTTAACACATGTGTTTATCGCGCAGATTGTGAGGCTTCACAGTACTCCGAAGTCTATTGTTTTGGATCGTGATGGCCGTTTTGTATCGCACTTTTGGCAGGCGGTGCATAAGGCGTTGGGTACTTGTTTGCGTTTGAGTACCTCTTTTCATCCTCAGTCAGATGGAAAGTCGGAACGCACTATCCAGACGTTCGAGGATATGTTGCGAGCTTGTGCTCTCGATTGGAGCACTGACTGGGAGGAGCATTTGCCATTGATCGAATTCACGTACAACAATAGTTGGCACGCGTCGATTCGGATGGCACCATATGACGCACTTTATGGTCAGCGTTGTCGATCACCAATTTGTTGGAATGAGGCGTCCGATTTGGTCGGGACCGAGCCGGATGTCGTTTTAGAGACGAGGCGGAAGATAGAATTAATTCGGGAATGGATGTTGACTGCCCAGAGTCGACAAAAATCATATGCCGATGTCCGTCGTCGACCTTTGGAATTCGAGGTGGGAGACCACGTTTTACTAAAGGTGTCATCGACGAGAGGAGTTTTCCGTTTCGGGAAAAAGGGGAAGTTGAGTCCGATATTTATTGGACCCTTCGAGATTCTCGAGCGAGTCGGTGGGTTTGCATACCGTTTGGCATTGCCCCCGGCCCTGAGCCATGTTCATAGCGTTTTTCATGTTTCCCAGCTGAGGAAATATGTCCCGGATCCTAGTCACATCATCGACTATGGGGAAATTGATGTCGCCGAGGATATTACTTTTGAAGAACATCCTTTGAAGATTTTGGAGCATCGCGAGAAACGACTGAGGCATAAGAACATCCCTTTGGTCAAAGTGCAGTGGTCGAAACATAGTGTCGAGGAAGCAACTTGGGAGACCGAGGATAGCATGCGTGCTAGATACCCCGAATTGTTTGTCTCTTAAGTTTCGAGACGAAACTTGTTTTTAGAGGGGTAGAATGTAATATCCACATTTTTCTTTCCCTTGTATTTTTATTTTCGATGTATTTCTCGGTCGTAGTGACCCTCGTGTATCCTTCAGTGTATCTTTTCAGTCACCTGTTGCTCTGATTCTCGTTATTGTTGTGCGGAACCACTGTTTCGGGGTTGCCGTGGATCCATTCTACGTTATGATACGTTTTGAGATGTTCCATTTGATGTTTCATTCATATTCCGGTGTTTTGGACCGTTTATATTTCGTACCTAGCGCACGCTATCTTTTCTGCATAGCGCACGCTAGATGTCCCTTAGTAGCGCACGCTACGACTGCTTCGTAGCGCGCGCTAGAGAGCAAGCCCTGGGAGTGGCAGTGCTATTTCCAGCCTTCTGGACTGGCGTATTAGCGTACGCTACGTAGACTAGCGCATGCTAATGTCGGGAGGCTAGCACACGCTGAGATACCCGGTAGCGTGCGCTAGCGTGAGTGTCCCGTACTGGACAGTTTGCTACTGGACTCAATCTGTTGCCCAGGTAGTGCACGTTATTGGTCGATAGCGCGCGCTACCGATACACTTTAGCGCACGCTACATTTGGTAGATAGCGCGTGCTAACTGGATCAGGTGTGTACTAGACAGTTGCTTCTTGACTTGGCTGATGTCCAGGTAGCGCACGCTATTGGTCGATAGCACGCACTACCGAGAGATTATTAGCGCACGCTACGTTTCGAGTAGCGCACGCTAACGGCCAGAAATCTGGCTACTGGACTGGGACGCTAACTGTATGGCCTGTAGTTTTATCCCATTAGCGCACGCTAACCTTGACGATTAGCGCGCGCTAACACTCCCTGGCTATATAAACCAGGGAGTTGACCGAGATGAACACAATTTCTCATTTCTTCCTCCTCTCCGCGGCTAAGGCGATTCCGGGCGATTTTCTTGGTGATCTCATCATCCAATCATCTCATCCAACATCTTCCTTGAGTTCTTGGTGTATTATAACAACATCAACACGAATCTTTCATCCTAATCCAAGGTAAAATCTCTTAGAACCCTACTTTTAGATAAATTGGGGGTTTTGGGATTTTCGTCCGATTCATTCCGTTTTGTTGGTGGATTCATGATGTATATGGTTAATCTTGTCGATATCATTAGTCTTCCTACGGATTCATGGTATATTTTTACGGTTTTGCGAAATCGAGAGGGTTTGGTTGTGGTCCGCCTTCGTTGATATTTTTGTACAAATATACATGAATCGTAGGCGGGTTTGCGGGTGTATTCCATTTCCGTATTCGTCTAGAGTTGGTTGTGATTATGTTCTTCGAATCGTTAGGTTCGGTTTCGTTGATTCCTAGCGTTCGTCGGTGATTATCCTTTCCGTTCGTTGCGTCATCAATTATTCAAGGCAAGTATTTTTGGAAACCTCTATGCTTAACGTGAAATGGTAATGTATATTGTGTGTGACTTGCTCACCTCGGGAGGGTCTGACGGGATCACGGAGGGAATCTATGGCTTTGTCCTGGATTCATGAGCTTGTTTCGCTAGCCATCTCGGGAGGGTCCTTAGAGGCCTCGAGTGGGATTCGTGGCTTCGTCCCAGTCCTAGGTGACGTGTGGTGCTTGATTTGTTTTATGAATGTGGCCAGCTCGGGAGGGTCCTTAGAGGCCTCAAGTGGGATTCGTGGCTTCGCCCCGGTCCTAGGCAAATTAATTGTGACTGTTTGTTTCCGGAAAAGACATGTCTGGTTTTGGTTTTTGAAATGATATTGGTACATGTACTATGAAATGTGTAAGCGATTGGTTTGCCTTGATTACTTGTACTAGCGTAATTGCTAACCCCTTTGGGGACCCGTTTTGGGGAAATTCTTGTTATGGATTTCAGGTTACGATTATCCGGACGAGCGAGCACCGGGAAAGTACGAGGATGTTGGCCAGGGTCGTTGACATGTGCATTTGGGTCTTCTTATTTCTTTTGTTCATTTCGATATGGTTGTTCCCACAGTTATAAACTTATAGATTGTACTCGCGAGTACTTAGTTTTTTTTTTCATTTCAAACTCCGTATGGTATTACTTTAAATTGTTACATTGTCGGATGATGCTTATTTCGCCGGTTGCTCCGGGCGTATCTTTATATGTCATATTATTTAAATGTGTGTCCTCGCTAACCGAGATGGTTAGTCGAGTGGTGTTTTCTTGTTGTAGCCTGGTGGGTCCCATGTAGGGGTCCACGGTGCTGTAATATACTCTGAATATCTCAGGGTGTTACATGTAGGGGGGATGTCCTTCGTAAGATGCCTGAACATGGGCGAATGGCCATGGAATCCCCCTAGGGCCGAGTAGAGAGCTAGCTCGTCGCTAATGGGCTCGCTGGTGAGGACTATTTCATCTACCGGGTCGATGTAGTCTTCGTCGGACTCGTCCTTGCCCTGCCTGATCTTCATCATGCGGTGGGGGCCTTCTGGCCGAGCGACTTTGGCAGCGAAATGCGACGTGAAGTCGTTCGCCAGCCTTTCAAAACAATTGATCGAGCGCGGTGGCAGTGAGATGTACCACCTATGGGCGAGGTCGCCCAATGTCAATGGGAACATTCGGCACTTCGTCGCGTCCGATGCACCACATTTGGTCATGTAAATCCGGAACTTGCTCAAATGGGTCTCAGGATCCGATCTCCCCTCATATAAGGGTGTTTGAGGGGGAGCGATCGTTGGTTGAACTTGGGCGAGCTCAATCTGGGCCGAGAGAGGCTCACTCGGTCCGGCGATCGATCTCTTGGCGCCTGCCCCAGTTTCTAGGAGCGCCTTCATTTCGTCGAGCTAGCGTTGCATGGCGGCCATGGCCGTAGCTTGACTGCTTGCTGATTGGCTCTCGGAGCGGGAGCCGAGGCGATCGTGTGCCGATCTCCTGGCCCCGTGGTAGGTGATAAGTTCTCCACCACCGGGCTCAGTTCTTGGGCGAGCGGGGGCCCGTTGGCCGGCTTGTCCTCTGGGAGTCGGATATGCCGAACTCCTAGTGACGGATTCGGACTCTGATGCCTCCCAGATGGGGCCTGAATGCCCGGGTCGCCACGAGGGATCACTCCCTAGGCGGCTGAAGACGGAGTCGTCCCGCCTTACGAGAGCGTTTTCCTGCAGCTCGGGGTTTTCTGTCGATTTCTCAACATATATCCCCTTGAGCTTCCACTTGCCTGCTCGGCGGATGGCTGACGGAGTAATGGTGGGCGAGTCGCATGCCCTCCGTCGCTCCCTGAGGATGGCTATAGCCTCCTCAACTGCTCCGTGATGCAGGAACTGATCGAGTGAGAGGCTGGGACCATCCCTCAGGGGCGGGAGTGAGAGTCTAGCGTCACCGCGGTTACCTTCCGCCGTAGGCTGGGATTCGGTCTGGGCCGGAATGAGATGTCCGGCAGATCGCAGGGTGGCTCTTTTGGAGGTCGTTGTAGACGTCATGTTTCTGAAAGTTTTCTTTGAAGAGCAGTGAGTGTCTCTTCAAGTATATGCCCCGGAGAACAGTGAGTGTTCTTCGAGACGGTAGGAATAAAAATGAAGGTTTAGATGCCCCTTCCTCTAGTGCCAATTGTTGTTACCCAAAATATTATCCGGAGATGATATTGCTGGAATGGTCGAGTAACAAACAAATGCGAGAACATTTCTGTGAGAAAGTAAATAACACAAGATTTGCCGGGGTTGTTAGTCCCGGGCTTGAATGCTCCCGCGAGATGTTATTAATATAAATACTTTAGAATACAAATATTAGTGTTAGAATCTATTACAATGAGTGTAAAGACTTCTAGTTATCTTAGTTGTAGAGCGTGAAGATTGCCAGAAGAACCAGATATGAAGCTCTGTGAGTTCTTGCTTTTGATGTTCTGTATGTGTGAATGAATATCACTGTGTTTTTGTAAGTATTCATCAGATGAGTCTTTTGTTCTCTCTATACGTTTTTCACTGTCCCTAGACCACTGTTGGAGGCCTGCTATTTATAGGAGACAAGGTTGTTGGGTCCTCTCCGGCGATCGCGGGCGACCGCCATATTCTATATTAGAATAATGTGGGCGATCTTCCTATCACGTGGGGCTGTTTCCTTAAAGTCCGAGGCTGCTGCTGGCAGCCAGCTGTGCAAGCCAATGGGAAACCTGCACGCGTTCTGAGTCGCTGTCTGGGGAGGACCCACCTTGTACCTTTCGGCGGGCTTGTCGGTAGGTGTGAGGTTGGTGACAGGCTGGGGTCAAAGGCCTTATTTTGCGGCGCTTTTTGTGGATCTGCACGTGGGTCTTCGTCCGAGATTCGGTCTTCGAAGACTTTGACGGGTGTCGGATTCACATGCAGTATGGGACGATCGTCCACAGTCAGGTATCATCGGCGACCGCCAGATGCCTAGAGACGATCGCCTTGGACGCCGATCACTAGGTGCTCATCCAGCGTCCGTCTTCTTTGACTGGCTTCTGACCATCGTGCCGATCGCCATCGAGGCGTATAATTCACCGCACAACAGTTTATATATATTCGTATATACGTAGCTCGATCGATCCTCGTAGGGATTCAGATCGAATTAATTTTCGTTTTACCGCTTCCGCTGGGCCTTCGTTTTAGGCACCGAATCCCAACAGTGGTATCGGAGCGTAGGTCTTGCGATTGTATATACGATATTGGCATTTAGAATGCTTGATTAGATGGTGTATGATTTGGAATCATAATCATATTAATCGTTGATTTTCTATTGTTCATCCAAAAATTATTTTTTCATGATTTTATATTACAATGTAAATCTATTTTTCTTTTGAAAAACTGATTTAAAGTGTAATATAAAGATTAGAAAAATGTTATTTTTGGAATCGGGGCGAAAAACGAGCCGAAAACGTAATCGGACCCGGCAGCCTGGGGCTGGCCGGGCGCTGCCTCGCGGTCCGAGGCAGCAGATCGCGATCTGGACCCGTGATCGGCCATGGTCGGCAGCCTGTGCCGGTCATGCTCGACAGACTCTCGGCCGCTGCCAGGCAATGGTCTCGGTCCCTGCCGGTCCTGCTCGGCAGCCTGCTGGGCAGCTTGCTGGGCAGTGCTCCGGCCGTGTTTTTCGACTCCGTTTTTTATATTTCGTTCGATAATTAATTTCCCACAAATTAAATTGGATTTAATTTGACTAAGATTTAATTATGGTAATTTTAATCTTAGGGGAATTAATTTAATGAAATATTTTATCGTCCGGAACAAGTTAATATTGATGGTTATTTGAATTAATTGGATTAATTCGTTTTGTTATGAATCGATTGGATCGGTTCGTATTTTTGATTGAATCAATGTATCTCTACGCTTTCCATTTATATAGTATTTATTGGATGAATGCTTTTGAATGGGGATGTGGTTCGTGGATTTAGTTTTTTGAATCGTTCGTTTTATTCGATTGGGTTGTAAAGGCCGTTTTGAGCCTATTTATTTTACTAGAAATATTTGTATCTAGGATGCAATTTTCAATGTAAAATTTATATGTAATGACGGAGACTGGAGGAAGATCCGTTTCGATAAGACGAAGATTCAAGACGAAGAATTGTAATTAGATTATGGAGTTTTTGTTTTCTAGGAACGGTCCATGAACCACATGTTGGTAGCAACTAGGTTGTGAATGGTTGTTCATATTGTATGAATGCTACACACGCGCTTAAATGAATTAATGTGCAAAGTGTAACATTAATCGCGATAATTCTCCCACAACAAATTATTAAGTTTATAAGGTTTCAAGGTTTTCCTTCCCTCCATCGAGTTTTCGGGAAATTGAAATCCAAACCGGATATGCTATGCTTCCGAGTTATCGGGGTAGTCGTTTGGGGAGGACGGATAAATTACCGGGAGCGCATTGGATGCCTTCGGTTGGAGCAAATTTTATCCCTAGAAACCTGATAGGTTGCCGGATAAGATTCAATTGTGAAACTGATTTGCATCGATGGTATAAACTTGACTTGTTCACGAAACATAGAAACCGTATAGGTTGAGGGGAGTGAACACGGGGAAAAAGGAGATCGAATCATCCATTAGATAGGTTGGTGTTGGACACCACTTTATGAAAATTAATAGACTAGAAACCTGTTCAGTTTCCCTCTATTAAGATTTATAAAGAACTCGATCACCACTATGAAGTAGAGCGACGGTACTTCCGGATTTCACATGGGAGTGTGTTATTCCGATAAAAATAGTGGGAGCTGGGTAACAAGAATAAAAAGACCTTAATTCTATACTCAGAACATAATTGAATGAGTCACTAATTAATCTATCGTACTTAATGCCGACTCAAATCTCAATATAACAATGAATCCACTCGCAATTCTACTCGAAAAGAACACCTTAATGGGACCTAACTTTGTGGATTGTCTCCACAATCTGATGATTGTCCTCAGTATAGAGGCACTGGGATACGTCTTGGTAATGGACATTCCGGCGCCTCCTGTGCGGACCCGAGCCAATCAGGAAGAGATTGAAAACCACAAAAAGTGGGTTAAGGATGACGTGAAAGTCCGTGCTTATATGATGGTTTCCATGTCTAATGAGCTTCAGAGAGCTCATGAGAAAATGACTTCTGCTAGGCAGATTGTATCTCACTTAACCGAGCTTTATGGTGAGCACAAAGAATCGCTAGATATGAGATATCCAAGCAACTGTTCGGTGCAAGGATGAAGGAAGGTGAGAAAGTTGGGGAACACGTCCTCAAAATGATATCCATGATCGAGAGATTGGAGGCTCTTGATTTTAAAATGGATACTTCTCTCCAAACCGACCTTATCCTACAGTCTCTCCCTGAATCCTTCTCACAGTTTGTTATGAACTTCAACTGCAATGAGATTGCATGTAATTTAGCTGGGCTAATGAACAAACTTGTGACCGCTCAGTCTCAGATGAAGACTCCGCGGATGAAGGAGTCTGCTCTTGTGATTTCTTCTGGACCTCGAAGGTCTAAGAATAAGAAGAAAAAGACCAAGAAGCAAACAGGACCACAAGTTAAGAATCTTAAGGGAATGGGCAAGGCCCCGATGGTTCCGAAGGACAAGAAGAAGAAAGATGCTTGTCTCAAGTGCGGTGAGTTGGGCCACTGGGCTAGAGACTGTCCGATTCTTCATGGTACTTCAGGTACAGAACTTTTAGTTTTGGAAACAAATTGTTCTGCTACTGTATTTTCTACTTCCTGGATACTGGATTCTGGTGTTAGTTCTCAGATTTGTACCGTGAATCAGAATCTGGAACAAAGTAGGAAGCTTGGAGCTGGAGAAGTTATGATCACAGTCGGAAGCGGGCATAGTGTCGAGGCGGCCGACATAGGATCACTTCTTTTAGGTTTAGAATCTGGCTTTGTTCTAACTTTAGAAGATGTACTTGTTTTGCCCAAGGGGCACAAAAACATTGTATCCATTCCGGTCATGGACCGAAAAGGCGTTTCATTTTTCATTGGTGATGGTTCCTGCAAAATTTATTTTGGAAATAAACTAGTGGGTACTGCTACATTGTTGAATGGATTGTATCATCTAAATCTCAGCAACAAAGTAGTTGTGAATACTATGACTAGAAAATGTGGTAGGGATGAAACCAATCAAGTTTTGAAATGGCATCTTAGACTTGGTCATGTTGGTCAGATCAAGGTTTACAAGATGGAAAAAGATGGACTTATGGGTCCATTGGGATCAGGTCCTTTTTCTACTTGTGAATCTTGCCTTAAAGGCAAAATGACTAAGTCCCTCTTCACAGGGACTTTTGAAAGAGCCGCTGATAAACTGGGATTAATCCATACCGACGTATGTGGTGCTTTGGAAGCAGCACGTGACGGATATCAATATTTCATTACATTTACAGATGATCATACTAGGTATGGTTATGTATACTTAATGAATCATAAATCCGAGGCCTTTGAGAAATTCCAGGAATTCAAGGCCCTAGTCGAGAAACAAACTGGTAATCATATCAAAGCACTTCAGTCGGACCGAGATGGCGAATATATGAGTACAGAGTTTGATGAGTTCCTTAAGGAACATGGAAGAGTTTCACAACTAACACCTCCAGGTACTCCTTACTTAAATGGTGTGTCAGAACGAAGGAACCGGACCTTGTTGAACATGGTCCGTTCCATGCTGGGCTATACTGACTTACCGATTTACCTGTTGGGGTATGCAGCCCTGAGTAGTGCTTACATCTTAAACAGATGTCCTTCCAAATGCGTTCCTGAAACTCCACATGAGATGTGTGAGGGCAGGAAACTAAGTCTTAATCACATTAGGATTTGGGGATGTCCCACCTATGTCAAGAAGACTAAGGTGGAGAAGTTGGAAGCTAGGTCCGTGAAGGGACATTTTATTGGATTCCCATATGGGACGATGGATATCTATTCTACATGCCCGAAGATCGAAAGATCGTTGTTTCTTTACAAGCACACTTCCTAGAAGATGAGTTCATTCAGGAAGGCGGAGCAGGTAGAAGTATTTCTTTAGAAGAATAGAATGAAACTCCTCGGGAGACACCTGTGCAAGAAACTGGAACCGAACCTTCTGAAATACAAGTACAGCCACCTCGTAGGTCTAATAGGGTGTCTCATTTACCTGAGAGGTATGGGCTTGTGCACTTGGAGTAGCTGGGTCTCCATGAGGTTCCAAGTGATAGACAAGAGACCGACCCGACGACCTATGACCAAGCGATGGTGGATGTAGGCTCCACGAAATGGCATGAAGCTATGGAAGCTGAGATAGACTCAATGCATGTCAATCAGGTCTGGACTCTAGTAAACCGCCCTAGGGCATAGTGCCTATTGGGAACAAGTGGATCTACAAGATAAAGACTAATGGTGATGGCAAGGTTGACACCTATAAGACTAGGCTTGTGGCAAAGGGTTATACCTAGAAGGAAGGGATCGATTACCATGATACCTTCTCACACGTAGCCATGATCAAGTCTATTCGCATGATGCTTGCTATAGTTGCCTACCACGATTATAAGATATGGGAAATGGCCATAAAGACGGCTTTTCTTAATGGATTCCTCGAGGAGGAAATCTATATGGAGCAGCCTAAAGGCTTTGTGTCCGAAGTCGATATTCAAAAAGTGCGCAAGCTTCAGCGTTCTATTTATGGACTGAAGCAAGCGTCGCGTAGTTGGAACCTTCATTTTCACGAGGCGGTCAAAGAGTTTGACTTCGTGCAAAATGAAGAGGAACCTTGTGTATACAAGAGGGTTAGTGGGAGCAAGATCGCATTCTTAGTACTATATATGGATGACATTCTACTAATAGGTAATGATGTGGGAATGCTCAGTTCTGTGAAATATTGGCTTTCGAGTAATTTCTCCATGAAAGACTTGGGAGAAGCTACCTATATTCTTGGTATTCGGCTCTACCGGGATAGAACGAAGAGAACAATAGGTCTTTCCCAAGCCCTCTATATTGATAAAATCTTAAAGAGATTTAAGATGGATGATTATGAAAGAGGGTTCCTACCGATGCGACATGGAATAAAACTCTCCTTGAAGATGTGTCCTCAAAGTGAGGAACAACGAAAGGAAATGAGTAACATACCATATGCTTCGGCCGTGGGTAGCTTTATGTATGCTATGTTGTGTACGAGACCTGACATTGAGCATGCTGTAAGCGTGGTGAGTAGGTTTCAGGCAAACCAGGTAGGGAACATTGGACTACTGTAAAGAACGTTCTCAAGTACTTGAGAAGGACTAGAGATATGGTTCTGATGTATGGCGGTGGAGAATTGGATGTGGTGGGATTCACTGATTCGGACTTCCAAGGACTGAAGGACGACTCGATGTCTACTTCTGGCTATATATTTACTCTTAATGGAGGAGCAGTATCTTGGCATAGCGCCAAGCAAAGCGCGACTGCTGATTCCACCTGTCAGGCTGAGTATCAAGCAGCCTCGGAGGCTTCCAAGGAAGGGTTCTGGGTTAAGAAGTTTCTGGGAGAACTTCAAGTGATACCATGTCTTGAAATTTACTGTTAGATGTCTTTGCGACAACAACGGAGCTGTAGCGCAGGCCAAGGAACCGAGGTTTCACAACAGCACCAAACATATTGAGAGGAAGTATCATCTCGTAAGAGAATTCGTTCGCAAGGGATACATTGTGCTGCACATAGTAGACTCGGTCGACAACGTCGCCGATCCACTGACCAAGCCACTTTCTCAGACTAGCTTGGAGCGTCATCTGGAGAACATGGGTATTAGATACCATAGTGTGTGGCATTGAGTGCAAGTGGGAGATTGTTATGAGTATGCCCTCGAATGCCACTCAGAGGATGTTGAGTGAGGGCATTGTACTTGTAATTATGTAAATCATTAATATAAGGCAATGGATGTTTCTTTATTTACTGGCAGTTACTGGCATTCCTAACTCGTAAATATACATATAGAAACTAGTCCGTGTATTTTAGAGAAAAACGTTCCACTCCTTATTTGATAAGAGGGTCGGCACTGGAAAGATTTATAGCTCAAATACTTAATCGCTCGCAAGTCGATGAAACTTGACTGGGCGTTAAGTTTATGTGAAGACTTGTATGACGTGTTCTTTGACATGGAGAGTGCCTGTCGAACACTAATGGTTAGTGGGAGCACACGTTATAGGTATGCTAATTGGATTAGTATACTCGAACCGACTCACCCTCGATTCGTCACACAGATTTCACTCCGGGACAGTCAATGACAGAATCGAAAGGTTGTGATAGGTATTCGTGAACCTTCGACTTGAGGATTTAGTAGGAATGTGGTTGTGACGTTAAGATTTTTATTAGAGTAGTTCGACCCTATAAACCGGAAGGCAGGGGTCAACCTCGATGTGCATCTTAACGGGCAAGTAGCAGGTCCTACTGAATACCAAGATAGAATTCTTTCTCCCGTTAGTGAGCGGGTTATATGTCCTATGCGGTTATTGGAAGATGAGATCATAAGTCTTTGGCCAAAGCATTGGAGCGAGCTGTATTACATACACGAGAACTCGACGATCTCGATTTGCACTAACGCATGAATAGAGTCAAGTACAGATAGGGTTTGACTGACCGTGACCCTATAACTTGATCGAGAAATTTGAAAGAAGGGTTTATACGTATACGGGTATTCACGACATAATGGTTCTTGAATGATCCCAATCATTCGTTCTCAGTTGGGGTACAGTGTAGGCCGCCAGGCTGGCTAGGTGGTGCTACTACTCTTTGGTTCCTCCCATTGCTGATTGAGACGAACCTACTGAGTCGTGCAATAGGATTGACGACGGAATGATTCCAGCCAATGCTCTCATTATGAATATTAGATATTGGATATCTAAATTTGGGATATTGGATGTTTAAATTGATTTATTGGATAAATTGATTTACGGCCTAATGAATTAAATATATCACTGCTGATTAATTTAATTCATGAATATAATTATTTCTTGGAGAAATTAATTATGTTATTTTGTATTTGATATGTTTAATTAATTGGATTAATTAAACGATATAAATAAATCGGAACAGAATTGGAGTTTATCTGTTTGGACTCTCGGGAGTCCGAAACGAACCAAACTCTTCCTATAATTCATCTTGGCCGCCCCCCCACTTATATCCATGTGTGTGTATTGACTTGTCCCCATCTTGGTTTTGGAATCTCATGTGTTGAGGGGACAAGCATCATATACATTATATGGTAGGGTATCAATCATGTGATATGTATTGATTTCATATGGGTTGAATAAGAATATAAAGAAGACTTTCATCTCTCATCCTCATTCACTTCTTGGCATCTTCATATGTATCATTGAAAGAGAGAGAGAGAGAGAGAGAGAGAGAGAGAGAGAGAGAGATAGACTTTGAGTTTAACACTCATCTTCATCTTCTTCATTCACTTCTTCTTCATTTTTCTTGGAGAAAATTGAGAGAAAATATTGAGAGAGTAAGATTAAAACACTTAGAGTGTAATAATCTTAAGATACAAAGCTTCATCACTTGATTCTAGCCGTAACCTTAGAGGTTAATCGGGTGTTGTCATTCCGGTCGTTTCTCCAGCGCGTGACAAGTAGAGGCGCGGTATTTCGGCGTTGGATTGTTCAAGTGCTTGGAGTGCTTCGTTCGTAGAGAATTCAAGTAAAGCTTGGGGAATAGCTCAAGAGAAGGATTCCATCTAATCAACGGACTACAAGGGTGAGTTTCTATATCTCTTGTTGAATTCGTTTATATATATTCGTATATACGTAGCTCGATCGATCCTTGTAGGGATTCAGATTGAATTAATTTTCGTTTTACCGCTTCCGCTGGGCCTTCGTTTTAGGCACCGAATCCCAACATCCGATACACCTTCTAATGCCGCATCTGACTCGGCAACCAATACGGTGACAAACACCGACTCTTTGAACCCAGGCGGTCAGCTAGACCCTTCTATTAATCAAGAACCTTCAGATGGCCCTAATGTGAATGCCGGCATAGCTGCTATACTCCAGCAGGTAGCAGTACAGTTAGTTCAGTTAAATGAGGCCGAGCACCATGACCAGCCGACAGACGAGATTGCGGGGCTAGTAAGTATCTCCAGGGAGTGATGAAGATGCAACCTCCCTATTTCGCTGGTGTATCTGACGTGTTGGGCTGGGATGGTTGGTTGTTCCACTTTGGCAAGATTTTCGATGCTATCGCATGTCGCGAGGAGAGACGAGTTCCTATTGTGCAGTACTTTCTTGACAAGGAAGCTGTGGATTGGTGGGAAGATGTTGGGCCTATTGATCGTGTGGCCACTAGGGCCGAGTTTAAAGTTGTTGTGGAAGAGGAGTATTGTCCTTGGCCAGTTAAAAAGAAACGTATATCAGACTTCTTTACTGCAACTCCACAGGATGTACCTATCAGTGAAGCCATTGTTACATATAATCAGCAGTTGAGTCATGTTCATGAGCAGGTGATGACCAAAGAGGATAAGATCCATTACTTTGATTTGAGGATGAAACTCAGGATCCGAGAGGGTATGGCAGTCTTCAGATGTGCTACCTTGAAAGAATACCAGGATCGTGCTTTGGCCATTAAGATGGTTATTTCTGCATCAGGATCGGGTACCGAGAGCAAGAAGTTGAAGACGACTGGTAAATTTTCGGGAAGCAAGGGTAGTAGATTTCGCAAACCTCAGACTTATCATTCCACTATCAGGAATTCGGTTCATCAAGCCTATAGTGGTCCAAGTTCACGACCGGGTCAGTCTTCTGCATTTAGCAGAGTTAATTGTAATCAAACAGGCCACCTATTCAGAGAGTACCCCATACCTCTTATGACCTATTTTACGTGCGGACAGACCGGTCACAGGGCTGCTTATTGTGAGGCTGCCACCAGGCTCGCCAAACATCAGAATTCAGCACCAACTCTGAGTGTGAAACCGGGGACTATAGATAGTCAGCCACAATATATTTTAGGACGTGGTAGAGGCTGAGGTCGGTCGGACCGTCAGACTGCATAGAGTGTGGGTTTGGTACAGCCGAGGATATGTCATATGAGACACGCATATGACATAGAGGCTCCAGTAGCTGTAGGTACCATGCAGATACTTTCTCAACCTACTTCCATATTATTTGATTTAGGAGTTACTCATTCATTTATTGCTCTTGATTGTGTGAAACATTTGGGTCTTGATTGTTTGATTGAGTGTGAACCATTTGTAGTGGGTACTCCTAGTGGGGAGCGTTTGATTGGTAACCAAGAGGTTAAGGATTGTCTTGTGTATATTGGGAGTCAGGATTGGCCTTTAGACCTCATCGTGGTAGATCCGAAGGGTGAGGATGTGATCCTCGGAGATGATTAGTTGAGTCGGAATGATGCTATTATGAACTATCGGACGCAAACTATTTCTATATTAGCTGAAGATGGTGTCGAGTATACTTTCATGGGTCGTAAATTGGGTAGTTCAGGCTGAGTGATTTCAGTCGTCGTGGCGATGAAATTGTTGAAACAAGACTGTATCGGTTATTAGTGTTATGACCTAAATACTAGTGATGGTGGAATTGATCTATCGTCGATTCCAGTTGTGAGCGAATATCCTGATGTATTTCCGGACGACCTTTCGGGATTACCTCCATCTAGAGATGTAGAATTTTTCATTGATATCGATCCGAGTGCAGCACCTGTTTCTCATACGTCGTATCGTATGACACCTACCGAGATGTTAGAACTGAAGAAGCAATTGGGTGAACTTCTTGACAAAGGGTATATTCGACCGAGTGTTTTTCCTTGGGGTGCACCAGTTCTCTTTGTTAAGAAGAATGACAGATCGTTCCGTCTGTGCATTGGTTGTCGGGAGTTGAATAAGCTGACCATCAAGAACAAGTATCCGTTGCCCCGTATAGATGAATTGTTCGACCAGCTTCAGGGTGCTACTATTTTCTCTAAAATTGATCTGCGCTCGGGGTATTGTCAGCTGAGGATTCGGGATTATGATATTCCGAAGACTGCCTTTCGTACTCGATATGGCCACTGCAAGTTCGTAGTTATGTCGTTTGGGTTAACTAATGCTCCTGTCGTGTTTATGAAGCTGATGAACAAAGTCTTCATTGATTATCTTGATAAGTTCATGGTCGTATTTATTGATGACATTCTTTTCTATTCCCAGAACGAGAGAGATCATGCTGAACATCTTCACGTGGTATTGAACACTTTGAGAACGGAGTAGCTTTACGCCAAGTTTTCTAAGTGTGAGTTTTGGCTTAGGGAAGTAACATTTCTGGGGTATGTAATTTCGGCTGATGGAGTTAGAGTGGATCCCCAGAACATAGCGACAATTCTTGAGTGGGAACCACCTAAGAATGTGAAGGAGACACGGAGATTTTTGGGACTTGTTGGGTATTAACATAGGTTTGTCGAGGGATCTCGAAGATCGCTCGACCAATTACTCAGTTGCTCCAGAAATCCCAGAAGTTCGAGCGGAGTGTAGAGAGACAGAACAATTTTGATGCGTTAAATAGACGTTTAACTTCGGCGCCAGTATTATCATTACCTCTGTGTACTGATGATTTTGAAGTTTATAGTGATGATTCAGGACTTGGATTGGGTTGCGTTTTAATGCAGAGAGGTAGGGTAATATCTTATGCGTCTCGATAATTGAAAACATATGAGAAGAAAGACTCCACTTATGATTTGGAGTTATCGGCGGTTGTTTTTGCGTTAAAGATTTGGAGATATTATCTTAATGGTTCTTCGTGTAAGATTTACACTGACCACGAGAGCCTAAAGTATATATTTAGTCAAAAGGAGCAAAATATGAGACCACTTGATGATTAGAGTTGATCAAGGATTACGACCTTGAGATTCTCTATCATCCGGGCAAGGCCAATGTAGTAGCGGATGCGTTGAGTCGTAAGCCGATAACTCTACAGGTGTTAGAAGTGCTTACGCCTCAAAGGAAGATCGAACGAGATTTAATTTGTCATAATATCAAGTTTGGCTTCAGAAAGTTCAGGGTCAGTTGTGTGCGTTAGAAATCACTTCGTCTTTGATTGATGATATCATGGCGAGACAGTATGATGACCCATTATTAGTCAAGTTTAGAGAGGACGTGAAAAAAGGGAAAGCCCCTAGGTTTGTGGTTCAGGATGATGGAATTATGAAATTTCGAGGCAGATTGTGTGTACCATGTGATATTGAGTTGAGACAGAAAATCTCTTGAGAAGATCATACTACGCCTTATTCCATACACCCTAGTATAAGCAAAATGTACAAGGATGTAAGGAGTAACTTCTGGTGAAGCATCTTAAAGTTGGATGTTAGCGAGTTTGTGTCGAAGTGTTTGACCTGTCAGTAGGTTAAGATCGAGCATCAGCGACCCGCAGGGCCATTGCGACCACTTCCTATTCCGTAGTGCAAATGGGAGGATGTTTCTATGGACTTCATTACCAGTATGCCTAGAACCCGGACCGGAATGAACATGATTTGGGTCATTGTCGATCGACTAACCAAATATGGTCATTTTCTGGGTATTAAGGATACTTGGATACCCGATAGATTAGCAAGAGTGTTCATTGCAGAAATCGTTAGGTTGCATGGGACTCCTAAGAGTATTATTTCCGATTGAGACGGTCGATTTGTATCTCATTTTTGGCAGGCGGTTCATCGAGCCTTGGGAACTGAGTTGAGACTCAGCACGTCCTACCATCCCCAGACAGATGGACAGTCGGGAATAGATGATTCAAACGCTTGAGGATATGTTGAGAGCATGTGCCTTAGACTGGAAAGATGATTGGGAGTCACACCTACCGTTGATCGAGTTTATGTAGAACAATAGTTGGCACGCCTCGATTAGAATGGCAACATTTGAGGCTTTGTACGGAAGGAGGTGCAGATCAGCATTGTCTTGGGATGATGCGTCGTGATTGGTACTGAACTAGATTTTGTAGTTGAGACGAGAGAAAAGATTGCCTTGATCCGTGATAGGTTGTTAAAGGCTCAGAGTCAACAGAAGTTGTATGCCGACACGCATCGCCGGCCATTAGAGTTTGAAGTTGGAGACCATGTATTACTGAAGGCGTCGCAGACTCGGGGAGCTTACCGCTTCGGTTGAAAGGTAAACTTAGTCCAAGGTATATTGGACCTTTCGAGATTTTAGAGCGAATTGGAGATCTTGCATATTAGTTGGGTTTGCCGCCGTCATTGAGTCACGTGCATAATGTATTCCATGTCTCCCACCTAAGAAAGTATGTGCCGGATCCTAGCCATATTATCGATTTTGGAGAGATTAAACTGGGACCTGAAATTACATTTGAGAAGAAACCGATTCAAATTTTGGAGCGTCGAGTAAAGCAGCTTAGGCATTCCTTTAGTTAAAGTACAATGGTCGAGACACGGATCTGAGGAGGCGACATGGGAAACGGAGGATAGTATCAAGGCGAGATAACCCGAGTTATTCACTTTGTAAGTTTCGGGATGAAACTTATTTTTAGGGGGAGCGAATGTAATATCCGCACTTTCCATTTTTAGTAATTTCTATCTTTAATATATTTTCATTTTGGATGACTCACTTGTAAGTGTTTGGGTATTCTAAAACTATTTTGTTCTGCATCCATGACCATCCGGACGAGTTTCGGAGTTGTTTTTACAAAATTTCACTTATTGTGCAACTTTTTCGCGTTGAGACTCGATTCTCGTAATTTCTAATCTGACGTTTCGTCACTTTTGTGAGTTCCTTTAATATTTATGGATACATTACAACTTTCTAAGATTGTTAGTTAGCCTCTAGTCGTGATTCTCGAGACATTGGGTCATTTTGTATTTTTTTATAGGTTTGGGTGCCCTTATAGGAATTTGTTGCTCGTTCCATCGATTGGTCAGAATCATGTGTTCTGATGGGAGAGTGAACTTGCATGTTGTTGTTTCTTATTAACGCTTCGTTATCCGTTGATAACTATCGGGTTTTATACCTTCTGAGAGGTGTACTTTCTGACCGGTGTTCACAACTGTGTTCTGTAACAGAGCAGTTAGCGCACGCTAACTATATGTATAGCGCGCTCTAAGTGGCATATCTAGCGCATGCTAATCTCATGTGTAGCGGGCGCTAATCAGACCGGGCAGTAAGCTCTGATTTTGGGAGTGGGTTGGTTAACGTACGTTATGGTCTCCATTGCATATGCTACTCTGTAGATTAGCGTATGTTAATATACCATTGACCTATGCTAATGTGGATAGGCAGAATATTCTGGAATGGGACAGAAGGTTCAGTGATTCTGGACTGAACCTCTAACACCCCCAATCCACTCAGGGATATTACACGTCGTAGACCCTTTCTCAAGGATCTACCAGGCTGGTAAAATCAAATATCTCAACAATGCCTTTACGGCTAAAATGACTCAGTAGACCGATTTGGTCTTTCAATAAATACGTACAACTCAATCTCAATGTTGACTCAAAATTATTTTGATGATGATTAGATTCAAAAAATTTAACAAAATCTATCTCAAAGAGATGTTTCATTGAAGGAGAAACTTGTTTCTAGCGCATGCTACAGGATGCATAGTAGCGCACGCTATCGAGGGTCCTAAGCAGACAGGCAGGCCACCTGCAGTCAAGTTGGAGTCCTACCTGATGGATAGGGCACGCAAAGTCTATATTATCAGCGCACGCTAAATTGCTAAAATTACCGCACGCTAACATCTCTCTAGCGCATACTATCGCGTCCCACTTAAACAAGGCAGAGAAGACAGTAAGGTCTCGACAGAAAAAGGAAATCATTTGCGCATGCTACGGTCAAATATTTACGCACGCTATTTATAATACTAGCACACGTTACATGATAATATTTGCGCACGCTACCAGAAACATATTGAAGGTCCAATAGCCTTTGGACTCAAATAAGGAAGCATTTACGTATGCTATACAAGCTAACGTACGTTATCTGGAAAATGTCTAGCGCACGCTACAAAACACTTGTTAGCGCACGCTAAGCATTCGAATCCCTACCATTAGTCAATTTATCCATTGGAACGCAGAGGCCAAAAAGTAAATCTGAATAATCTGGAAAGCTAATAATAAATAATACTAGCGCATGCTAAGTATAAGTACTAGCGCATGCTAAGTACAATTTTATCCGTTGGAAAAGATACATTGGGGAGACAAACCGACATGATTCAAAGTCAAAAGTGAAGACATGTTGACCAACGAACGCACGCTACACAAGATTGTCTAGCGCATGCTATACTTGTATTGTTATCGTTGGAACAGTTTACAGACCATTCAGACCAGCCAAGTCAAAACGCCGATAACGCACGCTATGAAGAATTATTAGCGCACTCTAATAATTCAAATGTCCGAATTTGAAGAAGGACTTGACACTATAAATACCCATATCCTTTGGGTATCTCAATACACAATTTCAAGCATCCAAGCATTCAAAGCATTCTTGAGCTCAGATTTCTATTTATTATTGCATTCTAAGTTGTGAGAAGAAAAGATACAAGAGTGATACATATTGTAATATTCTTATACTTTGCATTCTCTTCATTGGTTATGAGTGTTGCATCACTCATACACGAGCGTAAGAGAAACGAATTAAGAGTCACTAATCCGGTATTTTTAGGATCTTTGATCCGGCATTGTTAGGATTACACTCCAACATTCGTAAGTGATGATTGTCTAGTTCCGATAGAACACTAGATACAAAAAGTTTATTTTGAGAGTGGTTGTGCTTGGACCAATAGAAGATAAGCGGTTGTAATGGTTATTGTGCTCGGACCGATAGAAGACGAGACAAGTGTGTGTGGTTGTTCTTTAGCCAATAGAAAAATAATTCGGAGAGAGGACGTAGGCAAGTTGCCGAACCTCTATATATCATTGAGTCTTTTACTTATCGCACTTTTTTTCTTAATTCGCGAGAAAGCTCGATATTCCGCATTACCACTATTCAACCCCCCTTCTAGTGGTGAATTTATCTCTTCAGTTGGTATCGGAGCGGGTCTCTTTTTAAGGGTTTAACTACCTAAGGAAATCCTCGAAGTAACTCATGAAGGAACCACCCAAGTCAAGGAGACTAAAATCAACATGCTTCTTCATGACTCCGAACTCTTCTCCACGAAGGACGAGGAAACGATCACAAATATGTTGGATCGGTTCTCGGCTATAACCAATGGACTTGCATCTTTCGGAAAACCTATATCTACTAGCGACAAAGCTAAGAAAATTCTTCGCTCGTTGCCACGTGAATGGGATGCCACGGTTACCGCGATCATGGAGTCCAAAGATCTCAACAAACTCGAGTTTAGTGCCCTCATCGGGTCACTCACCAACTATGAGATCGTTCTCAAGTCTAGAGGTACTAAACCAAAGCCTCATGAAAAAGTAGTCGCATTTAATGTTGATAGCGATGTTGAGGAAGATGTTCCCGAAGATGAAGATGACGAGGAATTTGCTCTCTACGCCAAGAATTTTGAAGGTATAAAAATCTAATTCAAAGAAGGCGAAGTTTCCTTGGTCGGGATGGTAAGGCGGAACAAAAGAAGAATGGCTATATTCCTATAAAGAAGTTCGACAATAATTGTCGGAAATGCGGTCAAGCCGGTCACTATGCCAAGGAATGCCTAGGATCCTCTTCAAAGCCTCAAGTCGAAAGATTCAAAAAGAAGGAGGTCCTAATCGCTTCTTGGAGTGCTGACGAGGAGGAGATTGAAAGATCTCTAGACGCAAATCTCGCATTCATGGCGCTCAACTCGGAAAGCAATATCTAGGTAAGTTCCAAACTCAATGATGATGAATATGATTCATTTGATTTTTGCGATTCACAAGAAATTCATCATGACGATGAGTTATTAAGTGCGTTTGAATCTTTGAACACGGAATATGATGAGATGGTTACATTAAATATGTCTTTAAAGAGGAAAATAAAATCTTTAGAACTCGAAAATTCCTCTCTTCAAAACAAAGGCAAAAATATTGAACTCGACCATACCTTATGCCTTGAAAAAGAAAACATATTGAAAATTGATTTGACGAAAACTCAAAAGGAGTTAAAATATATTTTGAATAAATTTACTCACGGAAACGAGAAATTTGAAAAGCTTTTATCCATACAAAAATCCCCATTGCTAAAACACGATCTTGGTTTCGACCCGTTTAAAAGAGAAAAATCTCCTATCAATCTTGACAAAATAAAGAAAACCAAAACCGAGAATTCAAAAGCTCCTTTCAAACAACGAGTTCATGATGTTAACATTCGTTCAAAGTTGAGAACCATAAAAGTTAAACAAATATGGGTTCCAAAATGGAAAATTGTTCCAAATGCTATAAGTATCATGAACTTTGGAGGACGCAAAAGGGCTTGGGTACCGAAACAACCGAGAAACACTATTTTTGTAGGTACCGGCACCAAAGAAAAGCAAGTGGTACATTGATAGCGGATGCTCAAGGCACATGTGCGGCTCTGAGGATTTGTTTGAAGACCTCGAATATCAAGAACAAGGACATGTGACCTTTGGCGACAATCAAAAAGGAAAAATTAAGGGCATCGGTAAAGTCGATAAAAAACCTTCTCCCTCTATCAACAAAGTATTATTTGTTGAAGGTTTGCATCATAATTTACTTAGGGTTTCTCAACTATGCGATGAAGGTTTTAAAATTCTCTTTGAACAAACGCATTGCACGGCATTTAGAAATAATAAAATTGCATTCATCGGTTTGAGATGTGGAAACATTTATATTGTTGATCTTAATGATAAAAGCTCATTCAATAAAAAGTGCCTTATTACATTAGATGATAATGCATATTTATGATATTGTAAATTGGGGCATACATCTCTACCCATCATTTCTATTTTATCTAGACACGATCTTATCCGTGGTTTACCCAAACTCAAATTTGATCGGAAGCATTTGTGTGAATCTTGCATAAAAGGGAAACATACTCGAGAATCTTTCAAACCAAAATTCGAAGTTTTCACTAGTCACATTCTTGAACTTGTGCATATGGATTTGATTGGACCAACTAGATATGTTAGTTTAAATGGTAAACTTTACACTTTGGTTATTGTTGACGATTATTCGCGTTTTACTTGGGTTAAATTACTTGCTCATAAAGATGATGCATTTTCCGAGTTTTCCAAATGGTGTCGTTTGGTGCAAAATGGGAGAAGTCTTTCTAAAATTTCTATTCGTACCTATCACGGAGGTGAATTTGATTGCACTCCATTTGAGCTCTTGTGTGGCATTAATCACAATTTCTTGGCTCCTACCACTACGCCACAAATGGCCTTCAGCAACGTTTATTTCATTACAAGCAAAAGTGTTAGCATGGATGC
This sequence comes from Orobanche coerulescens, assembly GCA_033398695.1. NCBI lineage: Eukaryota > Viridiplantae > Streptophyta > Magnoliopsida > Lamiales > Orobanchaceae > Orobanche > Orobanche coerulescens. Next base: position 134,453,783 of record CM065816.1, on the reverse strand, counting down.
CTTAAAATTGATCTACGTTAACACTTTTTTTATCGTTACAGGTGATAGTAACCGGTGTTGCCATAATATCTATGGTAACACCAAATTAGGTGTTACCGTTGATCTTTAAAAAAAGCATTACAAGGGAAGAAAAAAATAGGCGAAAATTAAGAAAAACCTGTAAAAATCGTAACGACCCGATTTTTCTAATAGTATTTTATGAATATATTTTTATAATAAGGAAAACCTGTAAAAACTTAAAGTCGTTACACTAGTAGAATAAACATCAAAGACTTCGGTACGTCTCACTTCGGTACGTCTCACTTCGGTAATGTATATTAGTAATGTAAAAACAAACAACAACTTCGCTTTTCAATTTACAGAAGTAAACAACCCACATAGACTTCAGTAAATGGTACCAAACAATAAAGCAGGAACTAGTTAGAAATTTTAAGTTACAAAGACTTTGCTAATTCGATAATTACTGAAGTAAAAAGTGTGAAATTTTATTTTTTACCAAAAAAATTTTACAATAGCGAAGTGTATATCCTGAGAACGGGAATTAATATCTTGAGACCGGGAATTAATTGACCCAGCACCAATCCAACCCTGAGTTTTTTTACCAAACTAGTATTATTGAAAAAAAATATTTATCATAATAGTGTAGCTCCAAAAATATTTACTATAATAATGTATTTATTATTTTAATATTAAAAAAATAAAAAATACTCATAATTATGAAAATAGATGGGAATGTGCTGGACTCAAAATCAAGAAACAAGCCCTATATCAAACTCCTCCTCCTTCTCCACCTCCCGATTGCCGCTTCCCACTAATCGTCAGCAACCTTTTCCACCTCATAAGAGTCGCCGGCCACAGTACTCCCTCACACGAGTCTCCAGCCACCGTCGGTCCCTACACACGAGCCACCGCCTCGCATAATCGTCACCCCAAACGAGTCACAGACCACTGCTGCCACCTCACATCAGCCCAGTCACCGTCCTATGGAGACTGGTGTCGTTATCCACGCTGCCGCCTCATATCAGTCCAGTCGTCGACCCCAAATCTTCTCCAGTCGGATCTGTCCTAAAATTGGTAATATTTAGACTTAAAGTCCGACAATGCAAGTGAGAATTCCATCATTTGTTGTGCAATTGCTATTTATAATCTCACTGTCCAGATTGTTTGAAGGATTGAATTTCTGTTTTTGCTCAATTCATGTACTTGGCTTGTTTTTTGTTCATAAATGATTGTTCATGGTTGATTTGGTTATTTTTGTTGCTTTGTTGTGCTTTGGTAGATGGATTCCGTCCTCTGTTGTGCTTTGGTAGATAGAATTCAGTTGAGTTTGGCTATATTTTTAACAAGTGTTGCTCCTACTATGTTGCTTATTTCTGTTTTTCAGTTGAATTGTTTCTGATCTTCCTAGTTTGCAACTTGCAAATTGTAAGAGAAACAAAGCCTCGACAATAATTATATTCCTTATGGTATTAATAATGGTATTGTTGGCCTTTCAAAAAAAAAGTTGAACGCTATTTTATTCTTCTTAATTGTTGAATGATATTTGAGATGAATGCTATTTAGATGAATGCCCATCATGTGGATGTAGAAAGCCTTGCTATTGTTAGTTATAAAAACAACTTGCGCCCAAATTCTAGTACTCATGTTTCACAAGATATTATGGATAATGCAGATTCTGATGAAATTCCTTCTGATTCATATCTGGAAGGGGATGGAACTAATCATGATCTTGTTATTCCAGCTGTGATACAAAAAGATGAGGTATCCGATTTGGTCGTGAAGCATGTGGGTGTTGGACGAGTTGGGGTTAGGTTTTGCCAGAAGGATGGTTTCTCCTCTGCAATTCGTAGAATATGGTGTGAATGGCTTAGGCATAATTTTTTCACCAATGAGGATACTAACGTGGTCCTAGAGCATGAGGTTGTAGTTGTTACATTTGCTTATAACTATAACTTGGGTGGAAAAGGATTACTTGATGGTTTTAGATATTTGCTCCCTTCTAGTTCTCATACGGAAGCTGAGCATAGTAGCAGCTCTGGAGGCAAAAAGAGGAAAGCTTTTTCTGACCTAGAGGATATAAATGAGGATTCAACTGATCAAGGGGACTCTTGCAGTAGGGTTAAATGGTAAGGATAAGAAACATCTTGCCCCACAAAATCGACACTCCCCCCCATATACAAGGAAAAGTCGGGGAGAAAATATTGATGCGATTTATTCATTTTGCTACACGTTCCAGGAAGAGAAAATATCTCAAAAAATTGAAGAACGAAAGATCGCGAGAGAGACACGTGCACGACCGCAGCTGCCTCACCTCCTCCACGATGCCTCTGTATGGTTCGTTCTTGCCTCTTTTCTCTATCTCCATCTTTCTTCCATACCCATTTTCTTCAAAATTCTATTAATTTGCTCTATATATTTGCTTTGAAAATTTTATGATTTCATAGTCATCCTTTTATTAATTTGGTCTTCATTTTCCAGTGATCGTTGAGATCAGGGATCTCTCTCCCCGTCCTTTTAGCACTCAGGTAATCTCTGTCCCAAAATAAATGACACTTTTAATTTAATTTAGGCTTCTTTTGTCAAGGATGATGTGACTTGAATAAGGAAAAGAAAACCAAGTCTCATCATCTCAAATCACGGCCTCATTTCTTACAGTTCTAACACTCTTTCTAGGTTACAATCAGAAGAAATGACCTTTTATGAATCCATCAATTGATCTTATATATTCTTCGAGAAAATCAAGTTTATGCTTGTAAATAGAGTTGTGCACCAGGGGTCCCAAATATACGGGCACACATGGGGTGCTTCATTGCAAATTTTGGCACAAAGTTTCATCAAGAGGTACTTCCTTATACACAATGTCCTTATATATATCTTAAAGTGAAAAGAGAAAAGTCCCAGGCAAGTAATAGAACTTGCTTTTGTTTCTCAAGTTGGATGCGCATTTCCTTTTCCCGTGTTCATTTTCAGGTGTGATTGAATAATATGCAGAAAGCACCATCACCAAATGGAGAGAGATCAGAGGAGAGTTTTCTTGTATTATTATAATGTGTATTCTTATTCTTGCAATTAATTAATTAGCTCATGCATATGTTACTGCAGGGAAGAATAGTGATCAAGAAGCAACTAAGTATGCAACTGATGAAGCTGATCAGAAAGCTACACTCGAGGTAATCAAAGTTGGTAATTTTGATGGTTTCAACGATAAAAATGATAGTGGTCGCAATGGAGATGGTGAGGAAGAAAGAGGCAATTCTCAAGATGCTGATCTCATTTTAAAAGATAACTGGATTTTATATTTGTAATTAAGCTGAACTTGAGGGCCAGTTCTTGTAATTATCCCTAAATATGTGTTATGTGATGAAACTAGAAATATCATGCACCTTTATTGCATCATTCATGCTGTTACTATTGCCCTTTATTTCTCCTCAACGAGACAATCATCTTATATTTCCAATTTGTGGTATCTGGTTGCGCAGTTGTTGACTAAATTTGTGGAGCTGCTTTTGAATTTTGTGGTTAGGAAGTATATGTTTTGGTTTTAGATTATAGCTCGATTGATTCTTCTCAGTAATGATATATTTATGATATATATTTTGTAGATTAAGGTGGTTTTGAGCGCTTGCTGAAGATGTATCTCCAATTTTACATCAACGAAATGGTGACAAAGTTTACACCACTAAGGTCCTTATCCCTTCATTTTCAGTTCAATTTTCTTCCATTGAATATGCTATTGAAGTTTTGTTTAAATTGTATTATTGAAATTTGATGTATCCTTTCTGAATGTGGCGTAGGTAGAATTTATTTTTGTTGAAGAATTTTTTTTCTGCACCTATAATTGTAATCCTGAATTTGTGGTTCTACACATATTTTCCTTGTTATGATGTTTCATCTCTTCATATTCTACATTGCTCGATACACTGAACTCAATTGCCTCTTTTTGAAATTTTCTCTGTGCAGAAGGAGTCGCCAGTAGGTAGAGCAACAGAGTCAGCTCATCCGGGTAATATTTCCATCTATGTCGTATCATGTCGTTTTGCTTTCCCCACAATATATGATGTGCATATCTAAGTGAGCGTTCATGTGTGTTGTTTTAGTATTGGAACTTGAGGTTCCTGTGTCCCTGAAATGAGCATTTTCTTTGATAATCATTTTTGAAATTGTATGCCAGCGCTTAGGCATAGTGATATTTCCGAGTATGTTGCACATCAAAGTGGGTGTATCGAGAACTTGGGGTTCTTGTGTGCCTGAAATGAGCAATTAATTATCTCTGATAATCACTGTTGAAATTGCATTCAAGTGTCCTTGGTGTAGTGATGGAGAAATGTTATAAATCAATGGGTGTTCTTGTTTTTGAATGTCGTCATGTTGTTTCTCCTGGTAGGCTGCATTGTTTCCGGGTATGTTGTTATCACCGTTTTGTCCTAGCTATATTCTTTCATTTCACTATAGCAGGAACTAACTTATTGTTACGCTTGAGTTCTGGCTTGTCACTTGAGTTATACTAATATATTTTGACCATATCATTCTGATTCTCACTGCTAAACATAGTATATATGTAACACCCCAAACTAGGCGGATATTACAGTGCCGTGAATCCCCGACCGGGACCCACCAGGCAAATGAAAGTGATGAATTAAATAATATAATTGTAGTACCGAACCACATTATATTACCAAGTACTCCGATGAGGAGTTTAAGTACAACACACCAGGACTAAACCGAATACTAGTATATTTTATATGGAGATAAAATACACCACCCTGAACAATTAAACATCTCAAACGGAATTTGCAATGAAAATACAAATGACGGAATAATCGAAATGATCAAATGATCAAAACAAACGAAATGATCGGGCCCCTACTAGTATCACTGGGACTCTCGCCACAAGATGCTCTTCCCGTGCCTTTGCCTTGCCGTGACACGAAAACAAAATCCCCAACGAGGTCGATACGTAACAACAATCCTCAAGTGTTGAAAATACACAATCATGAATTAACTGAAGTTATGAAATATTCTTAGTTATGAATTACGCTGAAGAGGAGTATCATAGTACGCCCGTAATGTGCTGTGCAAGTGTACAAGACGAATGTCCGGACACACCCGTCCTTGTACCTAATTAGTCTCACGGAGGTAAGCGTTAGCGTGTGCACGGTTCAATGTATCGGTGAACCCAATACATGACCATCGTGTGCCCGACTAAAAATTCCACACAGCCACACCCGGCCACGCAATATGAACCCAGAAGGTCATGTGAACGAGAATGACCACAATGAATATCAATGAATAATAATTCGACAAGGCCAAGATGACTCACCGAGATGAGAATAATAGTGACGTGATTGTTAACCCAACGAAATGATTTGGAACCGTTGTTCCTCGTGAATGAAATGATTATCCGACAATGACAAGTCTCAATATGATTAATACCATGATGAATGAGTTAAGATTATGAGCAATCAACAACAAAAGGAATGAGTATCCTTTTAACCGAGTAAGAGTTAACTTACACAACAACGATGAAGAATGTCCGTCCGCGAACAACGTCCTAAATGAAATGTCGATCGCTCGAATAACCTTGAATAACACAATATACCAAATATTTGATCATTACACGAATCAAATACGATCATAACCGACTCAAACGTCGATACAACAATATCCGAACTCGTAGATGTACTCTAACGAAAACGTTGAGAATATCCTTCCCGTTGGTTATAACCAAACCCAAAATATCTAACCAACTTCAAATGATTGATTCAAACCAGCAAAACACTATCAATGACATCAATAATCTCATAGAAATCCACAATTCAAGTTTACAACAACAACAATCGGAAAATCCCCAAATTAACCGAAGTCAACCCTAAGGGTTCTTGAAATAATTCCGAAAATAGCCATTAAATCCGTAGGAATACATTTATCCAAGGTAGATAATCCATATCTAATGTATTCCAACAACAATCCAAGCTTACACGAAGAAATCGGAAGAAAAAAACCCAACAATACGAAATTCTAGATCCAAGAGATTAATACCTTTGATTTGATGTTAAGGAGATGATGAAGTGATGATAATCCAACTCAAAGCCTTGAATATGATGATAGGTGATAGCAGCTCGAAGGGAACACTCCAAGTCGCCCAAAATCGCCCGAAGTCGCTCCAAAAACGAAGGGAAATGAGAAATGACGAAACTCAGGCTAACTGTCCAATATATAGTCACTCCAGGTTAGCGTGCGCTAGCCCTTGTGCGTAGCGTGCTCTAACGGGTAATTTTGGGTAGTCCAGTACCCACTGTCCGAAAACGGTAGCGCGCGCTACGTACCTTTTGTAGCGTGCGCTACAACCATACCATTAGCGTGCGTTAATACCCATGGTTAGCGTGCGCTAACGAATAATTAGATGCCCAGTACTGGAATCCAGAAACCGTCTGTCCCCTGATCTGACCTCGGTAGCGTGCGCTACAACCAATATTTAGCGTGCGCTACTACACCGTTTGCGTACGCTAAATATTACTCATAGCGTGCGCTATGAATTAATCCAGTGCAGTCCAGTAGCCACTGGACTCAACCTGATCCGTCCTTAGCGCGCGCTATAGCAATTATTAGCGTGCGCTAATATAACCCACTAGCGCGCGCGACTTACCATTCGTAGCGTGCGCTACTTATAACTCACCTGCAGTCGAGTACCTTCTGGACTGCAGCCAGGGTAACCTTAGCGTGCGCTAATGCTGAGTGGTAGCGTGCGCTACCTATACTCGATTAGCATGCGCTAAAAAGAGTACGTAGCGTGCGCTACTCCTCACGCACAGTCCACAATGAAAATACGATGATGATAAACACGGCACGACACTCCAATTAGATTAGTGATGAATGACGATTGATACACGATACAATTACTTTGAATGATGAATACCATGATTGAATATGAGTGACAAATGATCATTAATGAGTGAAATTACTGAATGACAATTACTGAATGATAAATACTGAATGATAATAACTGAATTATAACCGGGTATTACATACACCCCCCCTTAAAAGAGTTTCGTCCCCGAAACTAAGGGTCAAACAACTCGGGATAACTCTCCCGCATACTATCCTCGGTTTCCCAAGTAGCCTCTTCGACTCCGTGTGTAGACCACTGAATTTTAACCAAAGGAATCGTCTTATTCCTCAACTGTTTGATTCGCCGCTCTAAAACTCGTATAGGACGCTCCTCATATGAATGATCATCGGCGATTTCGATTTCGTCGAACTGAAGTACGTGACTCGGGTCGGCAACATACTTCCGCAACTGAGAGACGTGAAACACATTATGAATTCGGCTCAACGCCGGAGGTAAAGCCAATCGGTAAGCTAACTCTCCTACTCGATCCAAAATCTCAAACGGTCCAATAAATCTCGGACTCAACTTGCCCCTCTTCCCGAAAAGGAAGATACCACGACTCGGGGATACCTTGACCAACACGTGGTCACCTGCCTCGAACTCTAATGGTCGACGACGGTTATATGCATATGATTTCTGTCGACTCTGAGCGGTCAACAAATGACTCCTGATCAAAGCTACCTTCTCACGGGCGGCTATAAGCATATCGGGCTCGGTGCCGATTGATTCTGATAGGTCGTCCCAACACAACGGAGATCGACAACGACGACCATACAAGGCCTCGTAAGGTGCCATCTTAATCGAAGCATGCCAACTATTATTATACGTGAACTCGATCAATGGTAGTTGGGCTTCCCAATCGTCCTTCCAATCGAGGACGCATGCCCTCAACATGTCCTCTAACGTCTGAATGGTTCTCTCTGTTTGTCCGTCGGACTGAGGATGAAAAGCGGTACTAAGATTAAGCTGAGTTCCCATAGCAAGATGAACTGATTTCCAAAAATGCGACACAAACCGTCCGTCACGATCGGAAACGATACTTTTAGGAGTACCGTGCAGTCTGACTATCTCTTTGATGAACAGTTGAGCAAGTCTCTCGGGACCCCACGTCTCCTTGATCTCAAGGAAATGAGCTGATTTAGTTAAGCGGTCCACGATCACCCAGATCGTATTCATGCCACGATGACTCATCGGCAAACTCGTGATGAAATCCATAGAAATGTCTTCCCACTTCCATTCGGGAATAGGAAGAGGTTTCAGCATACCTGTCGGCCGCTGATGTTCAATCTTGACTTGTTGACAGGTTAAGCATCTCGAAACAAATTCTGCGACTTCTCGCTTCATATTACTCCACCAGTAATTTTGTTTCAAGTCCTTGTACATCTTGTTGGACCCCGGATGAACAGAATAAGGGGTAGCATGAGCTTCTCTCAAAATAGAGTTTTTCAACTCGTCATTCGCCGGTACGCACAATCGATTCTTAAACCTCAAAAGTCCATCCTCGTGGACCACAAATCTAGGGGCTTTCCCCTGAGTCACATCCTCACGGATGCGCAACAATGAAGGGTCTGAACTCTGATTCTCTCGGATTGCCTCCTCGAGTGACGATGAAATCTCTAACATACAAAGCTGTCCCTGAACTCGCTGAAGCCAGACCTCGATCTCGGGTCTAAGGAATTCCTGCTGAATCTCCTTCTGAACTGTTAAACGAGCAAGCATATGCTCCTGAACGGACTTACGACTCAAGGCGTCGGCGACAACGTTCGCCTTGCCCGGGTGGTAAAGGATTTCGATATCATAGTCTTTAATTAATTCCAACCACCGTCTCTGTCGCATATTTAACTCCTTCTGAGTAAATATATACTTTAAACTCTTATGATCGGTGAATATCTGACAAGTAATGCCATAAAGATAATGGCGCCAAATCTTCAATGCGAACACCACGGCTGCTAGCTCCAGGTCGTGTGTCGGATAATTAACCTCGTAAGGTCTCAATTGCCGTGAAGCATAGGCAATAACCTTTCCATTCTGCATGAGTACACATCCGAGACCTTGTCCGGACGCATCACTATAAACCACAAATCCCTCCGTCCCTTGCGGCAAGGAAAGTACAGGTGCTGACATTAACCGGCTCTTGAGTTCCTCAAAACTCCGCTGACACGCGTCGGACCACGTGTATTTCTTATCTTTTCTCAAAAGGTTCGTCAAGGGTTGAGCGATTTTAGAAAATCCCTCCACAAATCGCCGATAATAACCCGCTAATCCGAGAAAACTTCGGATTTCCTTAACATTCTTTGGAGGTAACCAATCCCGGATAGCCTCCGTCTTCTGAGGGTCGACACGAACTCCGTCTGATGAAATTACATGTCCGAGAAAAGTCACTTCGGACATCCAGAACTCACATTTGGAAAATTTTCCAAAAAGTTGCTCTCGTCTCAACACGTCGAGAACCTGATGAAGATGAACCTCGTGTTCCTCTCGGTCACGAGAATAAATCAAAATGTCATCGATGAATACAACAACAAACTGATCCAAAAAGTCGATGAAAACCCGATTCATTAACTCCATGAATACCGCAGGTGCATTAGTCAATCCAAACGGCATAACCACAAACTCATAATGACCATAGCGTGTTCGAAACGTCGTCCTCGCGATATCCGACTCTCGAATTCGCAACTGGTGATATCCAGATCTTAAGTCGATCTTGGAAAATACTGAAGCTCCTTGAAGTTGATCTAAGAGATCATCAATACGGGGTAAGGGATACTTATTCTTGATTGTCACCTTGTTCAACTCCCGATAATCGATACACAAGCGAAAAGAACCATCCTTCTTCTTGACAATTAACACTGGTGCTCCCCACGGGGACGCACTCGGTCGAATATAACCCTTCTCGAACAACTCCTCAAGTTGGTTCTTTAATTCCTGCATTTCGGTCTGGGCCATCCGGTACGGTGCCTTCGATATCGGGGATGTACCAGGCTCCAACTCAATCGTGAATTCCACATCCCTCTGTGGAGGCAAACCAGGTAACTCGTCTGGAAAAACATCGGCATATTCCCTCACTACCGGAATGTCCGTCAACATTACTGATGATTTCTCGGTTTTGGTCATATAGCACCAATAACCAACACACCCCTGATTGAGTAATCTCACTGCTTTCATCAAATTAATGACCTTAATGTAATGTACCGGGATTACCTCCCTGAAACGCACATTCAACCCCATCGTCTGAAATGATAGTGATCATACGCTTACGGACACTAATGATGGCATCATGACGATCCATCCAATCAATACCCAAGATGACGTCGTCCCTCGAAAAATCTACTACGATTAGGTCTGCTGGCCATACACGACCATGAAACTGAATCGGATAATTCTGAATCTCACGACACGATAATTCGTCTACCGTCAGTAGGCCAATGACATAAGGCTCACAACTAGTAGCAAGACTGCACGTAGTCTACTCAAACATGACTCGGAAATGAATGAATGCGATGCACCAAGATCAAAAAGGGTACACACAAAGTTGAGATAGAATATCGAGTGTACTTGAGATCATTCGGGCCTCCGGATCATCGGTCTTCTTCGTCTCATAAATCCGGGCTTGCTAGTCCCAGACCGACGCTCCGTCTCACGGCTATAGGCTCCACCTTTAGTCGCTCCTGTCGTTTTAAACGACGCTGATTGAGTGGCCTGATTCTGAACGGATGACTGCTTAGGCGCCTGAGATGATGTCTGAGTAGGTTTGGAGTCCCTACGGCAAAAACGGGCCTTATGCCCAGCAATCCCACAATTATGACACGTGATAGTCTGTCTCGGACACTTGGTACTGAGATGACCAAGATCCCCACAGTTAAAACAGGTGATGGCCGAACTGGCCGCTCGAGACTGAGATTCCGCGGGTTTAGACGACACAGGAGGTCACTCAGAAAAAGAAGAGTCCGCATGGGGTTTCTTGAAAGCGGCCTGACTGCCGTCAGGCTGATTACGGTTCTTGGACTTCTTGCTAGCAGATGAAGGTTGCTGCTTAGCAATCTCCTTAGCAGTAAGCTCGTAGGTGAGAGCTTTCTCAATGAATTCGGCCAACGTGGTGCAATTATGATTAAGCAACTGAAGTCTCATACGGGGTTTCAGCCTCTTACTGAAATACTTGATTTTATCCGCCTCTGAATGAATGATGGATGAGGCGAAAGAAAGAAGTTCCTGAAATTTCTCGGCAATGGCGAGAACATCCTCGTCTGCTGTGGGGTCGGGGGTGAGTAATTCTGACAGTTTCGCCTCCCTGAGCGGGGCCGGATAATACCTCTCCATCATGAGAGTTTTGAACTGATCCCAAGTACATGATCCTTCGGTGGGCTTCAACGACAACCACCAAGAATGTGCGCTCTTACGCAGGTAGTAAGCCGCAACAGAAACTTTGTGTCCTTCAGGACACTCTACCATAGCAAACAACTTCTCGAAATGAAAGTGATGAATTAAATAATATAATTGTAGTACCGAACCACATTATATTACCAAGTACTCCGATGAGGAGTTTAAGTACAACACACCAGGACTAAACCGAATACTAGTATATTTTATATGGAGATAAAATACACCACCCTGAACAATTAAACATCTCAAACGGAATTTGCAGCGGAAAATACAAATGACGGAATAATCAAATGATCAAATGATCAAACAAACGAAATGACTGGGCCCCCTACTAGTATTATCTGGGACTCTCGCCACAAGATGCTCTTCCGTGCCTTTGCCTTGCCGTGACACGAAAACAAAATCCCCAACGGGCCGCCATACGTAACAACAATCCTCAAGGGTTGAAAATACATAATCATGAATTAACTGAAGTTATGAAATATTCATAGTTATGAATTACGCTGAAGAGGAGTATCATAGTACGCCCGTAATGTGCTGTGCAACTGTACAAGACGAATGTCCGGACACACCCGTCCTTGTACCTAATTAGTCTCACGGAGGTAAGCGTTACCGTGTGCACGGTCCAATGTATCGGTGAACCCAATACATGACCATCGTGTGCCCGACTAAAAATTCCACACAGCCACACCCGGCCACGTAATATGAACCCAGAAGGTCATGTGAACGAGAATGACCACAATGAATATCAATGAATAATAATTCGACAAGGCCAAGATGACTCACCGAGATGAGAATAATAGTGACGTGATTGATAACCCAACGAAATGATTTGGAACCGTCGTTCCTCGTGAATGAAATGATTATCCGACAATTACAAGTCTCAATATGATTAATACCATGATGAATGAGTTATGATTATGAGCAATCAACAACAAAAGGAATGAGTATCCTTTTAGCCGAGTAAGAGTTAACTTACACAACAACGATGAAGAATGTCCGTTCGCGAACAACATCCTAAATGAAATGTCGGTCGCTCGAACAACCTTGAATAACACAATATACCAAATATTTGATCATTACACGAATCAAATACGATCATACCGACTCAAACGTCGATACAACAATATCCGAACTCGTAGATGTACTCTAACGAAAACGTTGAGAATATCCTTCCCGTTGGTTATAACCAAACCCAAAATATCGAACCAACTTCAAATGATTGATTCAAACCAGCAAAACACTATCAATGACATCAATAATCTCATAGAAATCCACAATTCAAGTTTACAACAACAACAATCGGAAAATCCCCAAATTAACCGAAGTCAACCCTAAGGGTTCTTGAAATAATTCTGAAAATAGCCACTAAATCTGTAGGAATATATTTATCCAGGGTAGATAATCCATATCTAATGTATTCCAACAACAATCCAAGCTTACACGAAGAAATCAGAAGAAAAAACCCAACAATCCGAAATTCTAGATCCAAGAGATTAATACCTTTGATTTGATGTTAAGGAGATGATGAAGTGATGATAATCCAACTCAAAGACTTGAATATGATGATAGGTGATAGCAGCTCGAAGGGAACACTCCAAGTCGCCCAAAATCGCCCGAAGTCGCTCCAAAAACGAAGGGAAATGAGAAATGACGAAACTCAGGCTAACTGTCCAATATATAATCACTCCAGGTTAGTGTGCGCTGGCCCTTGTGCGTAGCGTGCGCTAACGGGTAATTTTGGGTAGTCCAGTACCCACTGTCCGAAAACGGTAGCGCGCGCTACGTACCTTTTGTAGCGTGCGCTACAACCATACCATTAGTGTGCGTTAATACCCATGGTTAGCGTGCACTAACGAATAATTAGATGCCCAGTACTGGAATCCAGAAACCGTCTGTCCCCTGATCTGACCTCGGTAGCGTGCGCTACAACTAATATTTAGCGTGCGCTACTACACCGTTTGCGTACGCTAAATATTACTCATAGCGTGCGCTATGAATTAATCCAGTGCAGTCCAGTAGCCACTGGACTCAACCTGATCCGTCCTTAGCGCGCGCTATAGCAATTATTAGCGTGCGCTAATACAACCCACTAGCACGCGCTACTTACCATTCGTAGCGTGCACTACTTATAACTCACCTGCAGTCCAGTACCTTCTGGACTGCAGCCAGGGTAACCTTAGCGTGCGCTAATACTGAGTGGTAGCGTGCGCTACCTATACTCGATTAGCGTGCGCTAAAAAGAGTACGTAGCGTGCGCTACTCCTCACGCACAGTCCACAATGAAAATGACGATGATGATAACACGGCACGACACTCCAATTATATTAGTGATGAATGACGATTGATACACGATACAATTACTCTGAATGATGAATACCATGATTGAATATGAGTGATAAATGATCATTAATGAGTGAAATTACTGAATGATAAATACTGAATGATAATAACTGAATTACAACCGGGTATTACAATATATGAGTGAAGATGTTTGCATACGTGCTAGTCAATGTTTATTTTTTGTCATTAGTTTACACCAAGTTCAAGGTTTATTTTCTTTGATAATAATTTTGAAATTGTATGCAAGTGTTCTTGGTATACTGACCAACTGAGGCTGGGAACTTCCTTCATAAAGGGCAACCAGATACCACAAACTAGCCAGCATAGCAGTGGAGGCTAGAAACTTCCTTCAACTGAGGGAGATAATGCGGGCTCTTCTCAAATACAACAACATACTCTACAACTGGTAGTGCGAGGAAAGAAGTCGGAGACGCAAAACGTTCTGCTCGACGTAGACCATGAGGCAACTAGAGTTGTCATTTTTTTTTGGGGGGGGGGGGGGGCTGAGATGATGAAATTTTGCTAAGTGACTCAAGTAGTTTTGTTATATTTATGGATTTCGGTGGTAACTTGTTCTTAGCTATTAAATAGTACTTAAGTTAATTGTTGAATGACATTTTAAGTTAGATTTTAGATGTTGGGTTACCTAAATGCAATTGGCTGTTTGATTATACATTGAATATTTAGATGTTGTTATGGTTGACAATGTTTAATGGTATTGATTGTTTTATGGTAATATCTATTTTCCAATATAACATGTTGCTTTTTACCATGAAAATATTGGTAAAAACCTGCGAAAATATAGCCATAGACACTAATTTGTAATTCTTCTTGTTGGCAAAATATAAAAATTGTGTTGGCAAAGATTAAAAGTGTGTTGGCAAAAGTTGGAACTATTCATATATAAGTGTTGCCATAGTGTTAAAGTTGTTGGTAAAGATGTCAAAGTGTTTCACAATTTAATGTTACACTAGACCTCATGAGTGTTAGCATAGGCCTACAGCTACACAAATATTTGTGTCACTAGATATATAGAAGTGTGGCCTTAAGTCTACAGCAACACAAAATCTAGTGTAGGCACAAACAAGAAAAGTGTTGGCATAGGGGTCTATTGTTACACTTTTTTCACATGTTACCAAAAACAAGAAAAGTGTTACCTTAGACCCCTATGGTTGCGGCCGTTTTTGTAACACCTTAAAATTTGGTCAAAGTGCAGTCGTAGCCTGTTTTTTTGCCTTCAGCAACACTTTTTGGACTTTTGAACACAGTTTTTCAGGTGTTTCTGAAACGCATATATGGTGTAGTGTACGCCTCAACAAAATGGGGTTGTTGAAAGGAAAAATCGATCTTTGGAAGAAATGTCAAGGACTATGCTTAACGAATATTCTCTTCCACAATATTTTTGGGCTGAAGCAATTTTTACGGCATGCTATGTGATTAACCGAGTTCATGTTCGTAGAACTCATCTTAAAACTCCGTATGAATTATGGAAAGGTAAAAAGCCAAATATATCCTACTTTCATCCTTTTGATTGCAATATGTTTATTCTAATTAATGGTAAGGATAACTTGGGTAAATTTGATGTTAAATCCAACTCCGGAATATTTTTGGGTTATGCTACGAATAGCAAAGCATATCGTGTTTATAACATTAGAACAAATAAAGTTGAAGAATCTATTCATGTTAAATTCAACGATATGATCTCACCCCCGAGAAAGGTAGAACATTTTGATGATGTAGGTATTTTTTCGGACGAAATGGAAAAAATTTCGGAAATTCAAAAGAAGTCAATCGAGGAGTTACCTAAAGACTGGAAGCACATTAAAGACCATCCAAAAGATCTCGTGATTGGAAATATTGAAGATGGTGTTCAAACTCGAAGAAGGACCACTGAGTATTTTGCTCATTGTGCCTTCATATCCGAGATAGAACCCAAAAATATATCCAAGGCTCTTGATGATGAAAGTTAGATGATGGCAATGTAAGAGGAGCTTGTTCAGTTCATGCACAATAACGTATGGAATTTAGTTCCCGCTCCTAAAGATAAAACAATTATCGGGACTAAATGGGTGCACAAAATTAAGCGTGACGAAGACAGTTACCCAATTCGAAATAAATCTCGTTTGGTCGCACAAGGGTATAATCAAGAAGAAGGTCTTGATAATGAAGAAAGTTTTGCTCCCGTGGCTCGACTCAAAGCCATCCGATTGTTATGTGCATTTGCGGCTCAAAAGAAGATCAAGCTATACTAAATGGATGTGAAAAGTGCATTCTTGAATGGCTATATTCAAGAAGAAGTATATGTCAAGCAACCTCCCGGTTATGAAGATCACCAATTCCCGAATCACGTCTACAAGCTCAACAAGGCGCTCTACGGTTTGAAACAAGCACCCCGAGCATGGTATGATCGTTTAAGTCAATTCTTAATTGCTAATGATTATAAAAGAGGTAAAGTCGATAATACCTTGTTTGTAAAAATATTGGATAATGATATACTTGTTTGCCAAATTTATGTTGATGACATTGTTTTTGGGGCTACTAACGAATCATTGTGCCAAGATTTTTCTAATCTTAAGGGAGAGTTCGAGAAGAGTATGATGGAAGAATTAACATTCTTCCTCGGACTTCAAATTAAACAATGCGAAGATGGAATTTTTATCCATCAAATGAAGTACTCTCACGATCTCCTCAAGAAATTCAAAATGGAGAGTAGCAAAGTGATTTTAACGCCAATGTCTTCATCATTGAAATTAGAAAAAGATGAAAATGGCAAACCCGTGGATCAAAAATTATATCGAGGTATGATCGAATCTTTGCTATATTTAACTGCTTCTAGTCCAGACATAATATTTGTTACGTGCTTATGTGCTCGATTCCAGTCTAATCCTAAGGAATCCCATTTAATTGCTTGTAAATGTATCTTTCATTATTTGAATGGGACCATCGGTTTAGGTCTATGGTATCCTTCTTGCTTGGATTTTAATTTGATTGCATACAGTGACGCCGATTTCGGTAGATGTAAAATTGATAAAAAGGGTACTAGTGGTACATGTCACTTCATTGGCTCATGTTTAATATATTGGGGAAGTAAAAAGCAAACTAGTGTAGCGTTGTCTACAGCTGAGGCCGAATATGTTGTTGTAGGGAGTGCCTGTGCTCAGGTATTATGGATTAAAAATCAACTCCGCGTCTACGACATTTATTTTAAAAATACCCCTATTTTATGTGATAACACTAATGCAATTAATTTGAGCAAAAATCCCGTGTTTCATAGTAGGACTAAGCATATAGATATTAGACATTACTTTTTATGTGATCATGTGCAAAAGAAAGACATTTGCTTAATTTTTGTCGGGATGAAAGATCAACTTGCTGATATATTTACATAACCTCTTCCAGAGGAATCCTTTAATAATATTCGTTTGCAACTTTGTATGGGACATCTTGACCATTTTTGAAATCTAGTTATCTACTCGAGAAATCAATTTCTTTGAAATGTTTCATTCGCTAGCGCGCACTAGCCTTATATCTTTAATACGCGCTAATCTCATATTCCTGAACGAATTTTTCTTCGATAGTGTACGCTAACCCATTAACCCTGCGTACGCTAACTAAAACTTGTCTTATTTCGATATATGCTACTGGACAGTCCAGTAAGCAGCCTATAAATGCATAGCGCATGCTAAACCCATACTCCTTGCGTACGCTAATTAAAATTTTTCATTCTCCTATATAAACTCTGAACAGTCCAGAAAGTCAACCACCCTTTCATTACGCATGCAAGCTCCAAATCACATTTCTGAGAAAGAACCCTAGCTGAATCCGATTCCTATACTTCTGATAATCTTCATCAAATCTTTCAATTCCTACTCAAAATCATGTCGAGCAAAGGAAGAGTTGCTATGGAAAAGCAATGCAACAGCTCAAAATGTACCCGCGGTCCAGATTTTGATGCTTCTCATTTCATGTCTTCTACCGCATTCAAGGTATTTTTGGAAATCCTCCCACAAGAACACCTGACGGATTGGTACTATTTCAATTTCCATAGTCTGGAACGGGCGAACATTGTTATTTCCGAATTCTTTTCTTCAATTAGCATATCTCGTTTTGTTGAGTGTAGAGAACCCATTTTTCTCGAATTGATTCGTGAATTTTACGCGAATCTATATGTTGCTGAGAGTGAAGGATCTTCGTCCTTAGTTTTGGGAAGTTTGGTTGGGGGTACAGTGGTGAAAGTCTCCTCGGAGATTTTGAATCACTTGTTTGGGTTATCGTCGGATGGTTTTGATTGTTCGGGGAAGTCTATAGCTGAAGAATCTGATGTGACTGAGCTTAAAGTCAAGGAGTTCTTAAGCTCGAAATCCGTCATCGATATCACCGATGAGGTCTTCGAGAATAACGACTTCGGCATTAATATTCGGCTCTTATTGGTCACGCTCACAAAATGCATCATGCCTAAAGTCAACACACAACACAAATTGGTTGGGATCGACAAGCATGTGGTATATCGAGTGCTGAACGATGATAGGATTGATTTTTCCGCCATTGTTACGGGTTGGATGAAATTCAAAGGCGAGATCTTTCGGTCCAAACTACGCCTCAAGGTCCCGAAAGGCTGGAATGCCATACGGCTACATCATAATGGCGATTTTTAAGTTTCATAAAGTGGACTTAACGAAAGACAAGGCCGTTCCTGTGTCCAGCGGCAATGAGATTTCCGACTACTCACTCAAGGCCATGCATTATATGAGGACCGTCAATCGGGGCTGGATTCTCATTATGTATCTTAAGAAAGATGATCTAGTGGAGAAAGGGACTAGAATGCTGACGCCGGAAGAACGGATTACTATGCGTGGGCCGAACACCATTCGAGAACTTCAAATAGGAGCCTTTGTGAGGAAGCCTACCTCTAAAGGCAAACGACCGATGAGAGAATCACTTACCGAGGAAGAGGAGAGTGATCTCATTACCCGGATGCGTAGCATCGAAACTTCACAGCTCGAAATTCGTGAAGATGTTCGTTCTCTCCGTACAGAAGTTCAAGGAGTCCTTTCGAAAGTTCAAGTAGTTCGTGGGTTGATTGAAGACTTTATCCGATTCACTCATCCATCTTTCCCGTTTCCATCCTCCTCATCCGACCAAGCACCTTAGTTTTTTTTTAGGATCTTGATTCTCGATGTAGCAAACTTTATTTCATGTGTTTTTGATGTCATATGCTTTGGTTATTTGCTTGTAATGTTTGGATTTTTTTTCGTTAATCAAATGCGCATTCCCTTCGATGTTTTTCATACTCATTGCTTCATATGTACTTTGGATCGTTCATGCCTTAGTTATGTGTTCTGTTTTGACCTACGTATTTAAATTGTTGTATTTTGTTGTATACGCAACATTTCAGGGGGAGTCCTTTTTGTTAATGTCAAAAAGGGGGAGAAACACTCTAAAACCGAACATACTAACATATCGAACAAATTACTTTGATTCGACATTTTTTAAATGGTTTAACAGGTATATATTAAATGTTTTGACATCATCAAAAAGGGGGAGATTGTTGATTCAAAAGTATTTTGATGATGATTAGATTCAAAACATTTAACAAAATCTATCTAAACGAGATGTTTCATTGAAGGAGAAACTTGTTTCTAGCGCACGCTACAGGATGCATACTAGCGCATGCTATCGAGGTTCCTAACCAGACAGGCTAGTCACCTACAGTCATGTTGGTGTCCTACCTGATGGATAGGGCATGCAAAGTCTATATTATCAGCACACGCTAAATTGCCAAAATTAGTGTACGCTAACATCTCTCTAGCACATGCTATCGCGTCCCATTTAAACAAGGCAGAGAGGACAGTAAGGTCTGGACAGAAAAATGAAATCATTTGCGCACGCTACGGTCAAATATTTACGCACGCTATTTATAATACTAGCGCATGTTACATGACAATATTTTCCCACGCTACTGGAAACATATTGAAGGTCCAGTAGCCTCTGGACTCAAATAAGGAAGCATTTACGTACGCTATACAAGCTAACATATGTTATCTGGAAAATGTGTAGCGCACACTACAAAACACTTGTTAGCGCACGCTAAGCGTTTGAATTCCTACCGTTAGTCAATTTATCCGTTGGAACGCAGAGGTCAAAAAGAATATCCGAAAAATCTGGAAAGCTAATATTAAATAATACTAGCGCACGCTAAGTATAAGTACTAGCGCACGCTAAGTACAATTTTATCTGTTGGAAAAGAGACGTTGGGAAGACAAACCGACATGATTCAAAGTCAAAAGTGAAGACCTGTTGACCAACGTTAACGCATGCTACAGAAGACCGTCTACCGCACGCTAGACTTGTATTGTTACCATTGGAACAGTTTACAGACCGTTCAGATCAGCCAAGTCAAAACGCCGATAACGCACGCTATGAAGAATTATTAGCGCACGCAAATAATACAAATGTCAGAATTTGAAGAAGGACTTGACACTATAAATACCCATATCCTTTGGGTATCTCAATACACAATTTCAAGCATCCAAGCATTCAAATCATTCTTGAGCTCAGATTTCTATTTATTATTGCATTCTAAGTTGTGAGAAGAAAAGATACAAGAGTGATACATATTGTAATATTTCTTATACTTTGTATTCTTTTCATTGGTTGTGAGTGTTGCATCACTCATACACGAGCGTAAGAGAAACAAATTAAGAGTCACTAATCCGGTGTTATTAGGATCTTTGATCCGGCATTGTTAGGATTACACTCCAACATTCGTAAGTGAGGATTGTCTAGTTCCGATAAAACACTAGATACAAAAAGTTGATTTTGAGAGTGGTTTTGCTTGGACCAATAGAAGACAAGCGGTTGTAACGGTTGTTGTGCTCGGACCAATAGAAGACGAGACAAGTGTGTGTGGTTGTTCTTTAGCCAATAGAAAAAGAAGTCGGAAAGAGGAGGTAGGCAAGTTGCAGAACCTCTATATATCTTTGAGTCTTTTACTTTCCGCACTTTTTTTCTTTAATCACGAGAAAGTTTGATATTCCGCATTACCACTATTCAACCCCCTTCTAGTGGTGAATTTATCTCTTCACTCAATACATGCCCACGTAGGGGTCGAATACAACATACCCCCATACAACGGGAAACAAATACTGCAGCAGAAATAAAGTACAACTGAACAAATACACAACGTACGGTTCCACATGTGATTAGTATCGATCACATTTCATCATCCTTCATGCCGACCCTGTGCCATGCTCCCCAAAACCTGAATGCAAATACAGACATCCACCCGGGGTTAGCAAAATTCCACTATTTTGCCAGTGCAAGTACAAAGTGCAAATACAAGTCATACAATTCAAGTTCCAAGAATAACAATAATCAGGAATCCTTAAAGATTCAAACA
Organism: Orobanche coerulescens; assembly: GCA_033398695.1. NCBI lineage: Eukaryota > Viridiplantae > Streptophyta > Magnoliopsida > Lamiales > Orobanchaceae > Orobanche > Orobanche coerulescens. The sequence continues at coordinate 134,432,772 of CM065816.1, read as the reverse complement.
CAACGAAAATTACTTCCTGAAGCAAGAGTTTGGGTAAAACATTCTAAAACCGAAAGTTCACAATTCAAGGGAAACAATTTACAAAATGGTTTAATAAGCCATCATGAGTTTTAATAGAAAACAATTTAGGATTATCGAATCCCTCTCTTTCCAAAATCAACAGGGGTCACAACCCAAAGGTTTCTTTTCACACATAAAACCAACAACAATTTACAGGGTTAAAACCCACGTCACGAGTCCTCGACGGACATAAAATCAACACAACATAATCACCCAAGATACGCAAATCTTGGTCACACGAATAACACCAACTCGTGAATCCAGGGCTATACCATTGTATTCCATCGAGGCCTCATCGGACCCTCCCGAGGTGAGCAAAATACATTCACAAATCATATAGACCAACTCATGAATCCAGGGCTATACCATTGGATTCCCTCGAGGCCTCGTCGGACCCTCCTGAGGTGAGCAAAATACATTTACAAATCATATACACCAACTCGTGAATCCAGGACTATACCATTGGATTCCCTCGAGGCCTCGTCGGACCCTCCTGAGCTGAGCAAAGTACATATACATAACACCGTGAACACATGCCACGTCATCTCACGGTTGGATCAATCACTTGTTGTCTCCTAACCATATGATCACATGCCATATGTCACCGCATGTCTTGTCTTAGGCTCTCACGGTTGGATCAGTCACTTGTTGCATCCTGACCACATGGTCATATGCCATGTGTCACCGTAGACATTCGACCATATCCACACATTCACACAAATAACATAGCACGCCAAGGATATCCGAACAATTCACCCAAATGCAATAAACACATAGCACAACACAAGTGTCAAATCACAACACATCGAAATGAGATAGTATATGTATGTATATTATCAAAGCACAACAACACCACCAAGCGTATTCATAGGGTTCACTTTACCATTCACGAAACACACCATTCACAAAACACACGCATTTTGAAAAGGTAACGAGGCTAACCGAATCTTTTGAAAGTTCATTTCAAACAAACAAACAAACATACCAAGACAATCACCAAACATCATATCTATAAAAAAAGAAATGTATGAACAAGGTACTTGCCTCGATACCACGAGCAATGGAACAAAGAACGGATACGGTCACGTAGCCCTCGAACTTCCAAGATCGACCAAAACCCTGACAATTCCACAAAAACTACGAAAATAATATCACCACGAATCAATAACGCTAAACGGCATCCGAATCAACCCGAAAAATAATAAGAATCCGAGGGTTCTTCAAGAAAATTAGAAATCAAGTTTCAGGTGGTAAAAATCAATAAACGAGTTACAAAATTCGAAGTTCATGGCCAAGACTACATTCATCAACCACGGATTAAATCGAAGAATCACAAAGAAACCCACAAAAATCATACAACTACGGTTCTAAGTAAGAAAATACCTCGATTCATGAAGAACACGGATTAGATGATGATATAATTGACAAGAATCTTCCAAAATGCCAAGAACTCGAGTTCCCAAGTCTCCCGTTGCCAGCCGCCACCAGGAGAAGAAAAAAAGTTAAAAATTAAGTCTGGCCCATCACAGGCCTATATATGGCCGGCAATGTTACGACCGTTACTAGGCTGTCGCCTCCCTGTCGAAGGCCTGGACGACCGATCTGGATGCGATCGCACACCGGCGATCTGTTGATGCGATGCAGGCGACCTTCGCTCTGGCCCTTCAGACGGCGACAATGGCTGCTCAGGCCGTGAACGACTATGAGGGTCGGCCCTCCACCGCTCGTCTTCAGGCGGACCTTGAGGCCGCTCGAAAACAAAATGCCGAGCTTACCGATAAGCTCGTGACGATGGAGAAGAGCTCCGTGGAGGCGGCCAAGCAGGCGATCCAAGACCTTGAGCGGGCCCGGGCAGCGAACAACCGGATGCGGGATCAGATGACGGACGCCCGCAGGTCGCATGCAGCCGCGCAGAAGGAGGCAGCTGAGCTGAAGGCGGTTGTCGACTGGTTGACCAGTGAGCTGGCGTCTTCGAAGGGAGAGGTGGCTGCCAAAGTTGCCGAGCTCCAGGGCGCAAACCAAACGATCACGGGGCTGGGGGAGAAGCTGGAGGCGACCGAGGCCGATTCCTACCTCAACGAAGAAATACGTCACCGAATTTGCCTATTATATAGCTTATGCTGACGCAATCCATGCTGCCAAGAAGGGGGGGCTCGAGGTCGGCCCTTTGGTTGATAACTTCAAAGCCTACGTGCTTGAGCACCCTCTGCAGCCAGCCTTCATTGTGCCGATCCTCGACCTCTCTACGGACCACGGGGTCGAATTGAGCTGGTGTCCGTCGCCTGACAACCTCGTTCACCCTGATGCCCCGGAGGACGGGGGGCAGTACCTGACGCTGGTGAGGGAGCGAATGCCGATCCTGTGGCCAGGGGTGAAAGACCGGCAGGGGCAGCCTGAGCTTGCCTGCTTTTTTTTTTGCTTGTAATTTTCTAGGCTTCCCCTTGTCAACCAGCACGCGGTCGACCATTTTCCCAAGGATACAAGCAGAGATCACCAAGGCATCCACCTTGGGGCACTGCACTCCCTCCCTATCCTTGTTGGAGAAGGATATGAGCGCCTCTTTGGAGATGGTTAGCTCCGGGGGCACCACGACATGGACTCCGACAAACGCCCTCAGCTCGGCCTTCCGTTTTCTATTTGACATGGCAGAAACTGGGGAAAGACCTCCGAGATTTCCGCCTCCTGATTGATGCATATTGACCCGGCCGCCAGGGTTGATCAGAGGGATCGATTCATCTGACTCCTCTGGCTCGTTTCGTTCGAGTCTAGCGACCGGATTGGGAGGGTGAAGGTCATGGATCTGTCGCCGATCGCGACCCCCGATCCTTTTTTCCCGGGGCTCTGGCTTGGTTACCAAACTGTCCAGCTTGCCTTCCTCGAACAATCTCCAGTGTTGTCTGAGGAGGTCGCAGCATTGGCTGGTGTTGTGGCCGGGACTTTTGTGGTAGGCACAAAATTTATTGCGATCCAGATGATCGTTGTCCCTCATTGCTTTGGCTTGCTTAGCCATTCGCGCCCCTTGATGGCGTTGAAGATATGGCCCAGAGATAGATTGAGGTTGCGGAGAAGGTGGACTTGCACATCCTCGAAGGCCTTGAACTCACCGGGTGGCTTCGCGACCACCTTTATTGGCTTGGCGATCGCCTTCTTGGGTATGAGAGATGGCGCCTTCCTCTCCCCGGTTGCCCCCTCACCTAGGCGAAGTGTGATCAACCTCTGCCTGGCCAGAAAATCGGCGGCCTTGGCACGAAAGATCGCGTAGGTCGGGGGGATGTCCTTTGTGAGGTGCCTGAACATGGGAGAAAGATCATCGAAACCCCCCAGGACCAAGTATAGGGCGAGCTCGTCGCTTATGGGCTCGCCGGTGAGGACTATTTCATCCACCCGGTCGATGTAATCTTTATCGGACTCGTCTTTCCCGTGCCTGATCTTCATCATGCGGTGGGGACCCTCTGGTCGAGCAACCTTGGCGGCGAAGTACGACGTGAAGTCGCTCGCCAGCTTCTCAAAACAGTTAATTGAGCATGATGGCAATGAGATGTACCACCTATGGGCGAGATTGCCCAATGTTAAAGAGAACATTCAGCATTTCATCGCGTCTGACGCCCCACATCCGGTCATGTAGATCAAGAACTTTCTTAAGTGAGTCTCGGGGTCCGATCTCCCCTCATACAAAGGTGTTTGAGGATGAGCGATCTTTGGTTGCACGGGGGCAAGCTCGATCTGCACTGCGAGTGGCTCACTCGGTCCGGCGACCTTTCTCTTGGCGCCTGCCCCAGTTTTTAGGAGCGCTTTCATATCGTAGAGCTGGCGCTGCATTGCGGCCATCGCCGTAGCCTGGCTGCTCGTGGTCTGGCTCTCGGAGTGGGAGCCAAGGTGATCATGTACTGATCTCCTGGCTCAATTGTAGGCGACGAGGTCTTTGCCGCTGAGCTCGGTTTTTCAGCGAGTGGGAGCCAAACGACTGACCTACTTTTTGGGGGTCGGATATGCCGAACTCCTGGTGATGGATTCGGATTCCGATGTCTCATTGCTGGGGCCAGAATGCCTAGGTTTCCATGAAAGATCACTTCCTAGGCGGCTGAAGACGGAATTGTCCCGCCTCGCGAGCGCCTTTTCTTGTGAATCGGGGCTTTTCTGATGATTGATCGACATATAACCCCTTGAGCTTTCGTTTGCGCACATGGCAGATGTCTGAGGGGGTAATGGTGGGCGTATCGCATGCTCTCCGTCGCTCCCTTAGGATGGCCATGGACTCCTCGATCTGTTCCGCGGTTTGGAATTGATCGAGTGAGAGGTTGGGGACGTCCCTTGGGGGCGGGAGTGAGAGTCTGGCGTCGCCGCGGCTGCCTTCCGCCGTGGGTTGGGACTCGGTTTGGGACGGAATTAGGCCTCCGGAGGAACGTAAGGTGGCTCTCCTCGAGGTGGTGGCAGACGTCATAATTTCAAAGGTTTTTCTTTGAAGAACGGTGAGTGTTTCTTCAAGTATATGTTCCGGAGAACAGTTAGTGTTCTTCGAAATGCTCGGAGAGAAAATAAGGGTTCAGGAGCCCTTCTTCTAGCGTCAATTGTTGTTACCCACAATATTATTCAGAACGATTTGCTGGATATGGTGACGGGAGAGTAACAAACAAAATGCGAGAGCACGTCCGATGGAATGTAAATAACACAAGATTTGCCGGGGTTGTTAATCCCGGGCTTGAATGCTCTCGCGAGATATTATTAATAAGAATACTACTTTGGAATACAAATATTAACGTTAGAGTACAATTACAATGAGTGTAATGATCCTAGTTGTCTAGCTCTTGAGTGCTGATGATTGCCGGAAGAACCAGAGTTAATGCTCTGTGAGTTCTTGTAACAAAGATGAAATGCTGTGTAGAATTCTGTGTGGGATTAAACTGTGTAGACAACTGTGTATTTAGCTGTCAGATCCCTTTCCAATTGCTGGAAGTCTACTATTTATAGAAGAGAAGGTAGTTGGGATGTCTTAATCCCAAACGGGCGATCACCTTTCCTGTATGGGGAAATTACAGCCAACTACCCTATTAGATGGTCTCTTTACACTTTAGTCCCTATTGTTTCATGAATTACAGCGAAGGACAAAAATCTGAATTGGTGTTGACTTCCAATAAAAAGACGAAAATGCCCCTCTATTTACTTGAATAAAATATTTCTTTTAAAATACATTTCATATGAAATAAATAGCTTATAAGTTATTAAAGTGTTTGGCTAATACATTTCTTTTAAAAAATATTCTTTTTAAGAAAATAATTTTTTTTTCGAAATATAATTTTTTTCCCAGAAAATATATTTTTTATTTTTTTGCAAAAATATTTTTTTTATTTTTTTTCAAAAAATAAATTTATTTTTTCGAAAAAATAATATTTTTTTCAAGAAAATAATTTTATTTCGAAAAAATATTATTTTGCCAAAAAATAACTTTTTCTCCAGAAAATATTTTTTAATTTTTTCGAAAAAATATTTTTTTTTCATTTTTTTCCAGAAAATAATTTTATTTTTTTGAAAAAATAATATTTTTTTCCAGAAAATAATTTTATTTCGAAAAAATATTATTTTTCCGAAAAATATTTTTTCCTCCAGATAATATTTTTTAATTTTTTCGAAAAAATATTTTTTTTATTTTCTTCCAGAAAATAATTTTATTTTCTCGAAAAAAATATTTTTTTTTATGAAAATAATTTTATTTCGAAAAAAATATTATTTTGCCAAAAAATAATTTTTTCTCCAGAAAATGTTTTTTTAATTTTTTCGAAAAAAAATAAAAAATTCCATAAAATAATATTTTTTTCAAAAAGATAATTTTTTTCCCAGAAAATATTTTTTTTATTTTTTCGAAAAATAATATATTTTTTTCTAGAAAATACTTTCTTTTTTGGAAAAAACTTTTTTTCTAGAAAGCTTAAAAATTTATTACACTGAAGTCCAGAAGTGTTATATATATTACAATGAGGTCCAGCATGTGCCACCCACGTGAGGTGAAAAATAAATGGGTAAAAAAAAAAGAAAAAATAAAAGGGAAAATTCGGAATATTAGTACTCTCTCTCCAGTGACATCATCTGAAAGTTTGACTTTTGTCCTTCGTTGTAAATATAGTTTTTGGACAGTGCAAAGTTTGTCCTTCATTGTAATATCTGAAACAATAGGAACTAAACTGTAATTAGGCCATCTAAAAAGGTAGTCAGATGTAAATCGCCCTTCCTGTATTAATTTAAACGGGCGATCGTCTCAGCACGTGGGTCGGTTTCCTTAAAGTCTGCAGCTGCTACTGGCAGCCAAATGTGCCAACCAATGACAGGACAACACGTGCCTCATGTCGCAGTCTTGGGAGGTCCCACCTAGGACCCTTTTGCGGGTCTGTCAGTAGGTGAGATGTTGTCCTTGTCACTAACAGCTGGTGGTGGGTTGGAGTCAAAAAGCCCTTTCCCGCGGCGCCGTTTTCGGATCTGCACATGGGTCTTCATCCCGAGATTCAGTCTTCGTAGACTTGACGGATATTGGCTTTACACATGGCATAAGACGGTCATCCTTGGTCGGGCACTGGAGTCGATCGCTAGATGCCAAGAGACGATCACCCTGGATGTCGATCGCTCGGTACTTGATCTTGATCTGGCATCATCGTTTGGCAAGTCTGCCTTGGTTCATTTGACACTGACTTTGGTCGCTCGGCCCTTGTGCCGATCGCCGTTGAGGCGTATTAATCGCCACACAACATTGTGGGCAATAATCTACCGGATCAAACTTGGACTTGTAGTATGGGATCGGCCGAAATTTCTTCAAGAAATACCTTACGAATTTTCCCTCTATTTTTCTTGAATATTTATGTATTTAGAAAAATATTGTGTTATCTAAATTGTGGAATCTAAGATACAAGTCAAGATCCACAATTAAACACAAAATTAGAGAAGAAAATCAGAATTCTTGTGCCAAGAAAGGTGAAAAAATCGGGGCCCATATGTGTCCTATTTTTAGGTGTTTTGGGCTAGTCTAGGGACCTTAAGGAAGATAAGGAAAGGACTCCCGATAGAGATCATCTTTCCCATATTAGGACTCTTCCTAATATGAAGACTCTATTAATATCAACTTAGTACACTAAAAAGTTGATATTGCACTTACTACCAAAATCCCAAATTACGAAATTGGGCTCCATTTGGAATTATTATTTCCCTTGTTTAAGATATTCCATATCCATTAATTAATTTAAGCTACTGACAGTTTTTAATTAATTAATGTATTATACATGAGTATACCGCTCGAGCTTTATTATTATATCGGAATATTAATTCCACCTGCGGGGTTTAATATAATAATCCTTTCGAGTGCCTCAAGGGACATGATCAAACCGACTGGTCGGGACACGATTTCTAGCTATAATATTAATTATTATATAAATAATAATATTACCCAAAATATCGAGCATATTGAGTCAATCATTGTGGCTCTCACCCATTATAGGTCAAAGCAATAAATATTAAATATTAATCACTAGAATTAAGAAATAATAATTGTCCGAGATGTACATTCTACTTATAGTCAGTACAGAAGAATCTATCTCAACTAGATCCTATTCAACGTATACCGAATATGCTAATATACGCTAATGGTCAAGACCAATCAATCTCAAGCATGTATTACAACCTCTCACATAACGGTCTAATGTTATATAGGTTGTGAACTAACTATTACTATATAATGAACCGATAATGTGATCTTCTGTGTGACTCGACACACCACATTATCTATAATATAAAGTAATTTAGAGAACATTTGCATAACCATAGCATGAATAAATATGAAAAACATGTGATAAATGAATTAAATATTCTCATAGATAAAGAACGGGAAATTAGGTAATACAAGCATAAAGTATGCTTTGATGTATACAACCCTAACAATCTCTTACTTATACTCAAAGCATGTTTTTGAAGTATACTATCTAGACTGTGTCTATCTATCTCCCACTTATACTCAAAGAAATGCTGTCATACATCTCAACCTCATTCCTTCCACATGCCCTTCAAATGACTTTGAGGGCAACCCTTTCGTGAAAGGATCATCTAGGTTGTCTTCAGATGCTATCTTGGAGACAATAATCTTCCTTATCTTCACAAAATCTCGAATGATATGATATTTGCGCTTGATATGTTTGCTTTCTTTGTGGGCCAGTGGTTCCCTCGAATTTACAACCGCACAGATATTATCACAATACAGTGTAATACTCTTAGGCAAATTAGGAATCACACCCAAATCCTTTAGGAAGTACTTGAGCCATACCGACTCTTTAGCTGCCTCAGAGGCTACTACATATTCGGCTTCCATGGTAGAGTCACGCTATGCATTTCTGCTTCACACTCCTCCAACTGATGACTCCACCTTCCAAAGTGAAAACATATCCAGAAGTTGATTTCGACTTTTCTTTGTCCGCACTGAAATCTGAGTCAGTGTAACCCAAAGGACAAAGCGTATCCGATTGATATACAAGCATATGCTCCCTAGTCCTTCTCAGGTACTTGAGTATATGTTTGATAGCAATCCAATGTCCTAGTCCTGGATTCGACTGATATCTCGCCACCATGCCTGCAGCATGACATATATCAGGCCTAGTGCAAAGCATTGCATACATGAGGCTTCCCACTGCCGAAGCATAAGGGACCAGCTTCATGTCATCTGTCTCCTTCTGTGTCTTAGGACACATAGCCTTAGATAGCTGAATTCCATGTCTGTAAGGTAAGAAACCTTTCTTGGAATTCTCCATGCTAAACCGCTTTAGCACCGTATCGATATAGGATGCCTGAGATAAGCGCAACATCCTTTTCTTGCGATCTCGAAAGATCTTAATACCAAGGATGTGCCCAGCTTCTCCCAAATCCTTCATATCGAATTGCTCAGACAGCCATACCCTTACGTCTCATAATACCTTCACATTGTTTCCAATTAGAAGTATATCATCTATGTACAGTACAAGAAACACTAGCACATTTCCATCGCACTTTTTGTACACACAAACCTCACTAGGACACTGTTCAAAACCATACGATTAATTTAAGCACGACTACTGGCGAAAAGGTCTCATCGCAGTCAATGCCCTCCTTCTAAGTGTAACCTTTCGCAACAAGCCTTGCTTTGAAGGTTTCAACCTTCCCTTTCGATCCTCTCTTACGCATGTATACCCACTTACTTCCAATGGGTTTTACCCTATTGGGTAGCTCTACTAGCTCCCACACTTGGTTAGAATACATAGATCCCATTTCGGATTCCATTGCTGTTTGCCAGGATCCAGCATCCTTGTCTTGAACTACCTGCTTATACGTACATGGATCCGTTTCATCCTGGTCCGGGGAGTGGTCCGAAGACGCTCTCACACCGATGAAATGTTCAGGTTGACGAACAACACTCCCACTACGACGAGGCATGTCCTTGGTTTGCATATCCACAATAGTGTCGATACGTGGTACACTATGTAATATCCGGTTGTAATTCAGTCATTATCATTCAGTAATTTCATTCAGTGATTGTCACTCAGTGGATTTTCACTCAATTATAATCATTCATCAATCATGTTCATTCACCGTGTTCACCATTCGGAAAAACTTTGAGTTGTGTATCGTTATTGTTCATTGTTTCAACTTTCCTCATATGAGTTCGACTTTGTTAGATCACCATTAATTATTGGTAACTCCAAAAATTCTAAATCTTTGCAATATTATATATCATCGAGTTAGCTTTCCAATGGTTCAAACGGTGAGTCAATCGGAGTCCGGACGAGAGAGTTATGGTCGTTTTAGCTCACCCGCTCATTTTTTCAGTTATTGGCCGATCACTGCCGACCGAACTCGGCCGTGTCGTCCGACACGGCCCGTGCCGTACTCGTCCGGAAATGCCGAAGTTTCTGTCTCAGGACCCGACCGTGTCGTCTGGCACGGCCGAGTCGAACTCTTCCGGATAAGCCAGAACCGACTGCCGACACGCCCGACCGTGTTCCAGGACACGGTCGAGTCATGCCGAGTCGCTGTCGGACGGGTCACTATCGGAAGGCCCCTCCGCGCCGCGACCGTGTCAAGCAGGACACGGTCGAGTCCCTGCCGGCCAGCTGCGCGCCACGACCGTGCCGATCGGCACGGGCCGTGTCCGGCAGGGTAGTCAACCCCTATAATTGTTTTTTTTTGAGCATTTCAGCTCATTTCTTCCCCATTTCTTCACCTACAACCGAGAGAGAGAGCTTGAGGGAGGGATTTCCTTCACAAATCATTTGAGTGTTTGATTTTCTTCATCTCCTTTCGATCGGGAAGCCCGGATAATCGATCTAACGCGTGTTCCTTGGATCATAGAGCTTGGTTATTCAAGAGGTAATTTCTTCGACATCTTGACTCCTCGATTTTGTGTGGGTATTGACGTTTTGGATGATTAAATCATGGTGTATGGTGTGATATATGCGTGATTATGGACATGTTTGAGTATTCACCGGATTATTGAAAGATTATTCAAGAACACTTTGAATTTTGTGTTGGATTTTGGGGGTTTTCGTAGATTCGTCCGTTTTGTCCGATTGAAGCTTGAGAACCTTGAGATTTTGATATATATCTATACCGTATGAGTGTTTTCTTCCGATTTTACGGGTTAGATTGTGCCGTTTTCGGACTTGTGAGAGTTTGGGCGATTTCCCAACCTTTAGTTATCCACTCGTATATTTTCTTGAATCGTATACGAGTTTCGGGAGTCTCTTCGTGTAATTTGAGTATGGATAATTAATTGTCATATTCCTTGCGAATTGTTTAGGTGCCGGAAGCGCGTTCTCGGACCTACCGAACTCATACCTTTCCTCCGTTCGATTTCTCGATGTCTCAAAGGCAAGTATACATTTATGATTGTAGGTTCTCGACTTTGAAAGTATGAAATATTGATGGTATGATTATTTCTAGCCACTCCGGGACGGGCCTATGGTCCTCTGAGGGTTTCGTAGCCTCTGGTGCGATTCCATGGTTGATATGAACGAACCGTTTCTACGGCATTCATATGAAATAATGTTGGCATGTAATGAACGAACCGTTTTGACGGCATTCCTACATGTAACGGCGTATGATATGAACGAACCGTTTCTACGGCATTCACATACGTCTTGAGATTTTAGTTATTCCTAATACTAGTCTTAAATTGATGACTGGACGGATATTGATGAATTGACGGATTACATTTACTTTAGTGTCGAGGAGTATTATGTTTCATCCTGTTATACTTGCACTAGCTATTCGACGGCTAACCCCTTTATGGGGAAATACGTTTCATGTATTTCGTGTTCCAGGAGAGCGGACGGGCAGTATCGGGTCGGCATAAAGATGGTGGGCAAGTGTGATCTTGTGTCTTTCTTCCGCTTTATTTCTTTGGAGTTTCCCGTTCAGTGTTGTTGTATTGGATTGGCTTTTGAATACTCGAGTATTGTTTTCCTTTTTCCTTGATGTTCCGGCCTGTGTTTGCCGAAGTATTGAATTGAGTTGTGATGTTTGTGAATACATTGGTTATATTTCGAATACCTTTGTATTGTTTTTCATTCCAATGTGTGTAGACCTTATCGGTCAAAAATTATGGTTCCGCGTATGTTTAGCCTTGTGGGTCCCACGGTGGGGCTTACGGAACTGTAATATCCCTGAATAACTTGGGGGTGTTACAGAATATGGTATCAGAGCTTAGGTCTATGGATACCTAGGCTGTCGGTCTTTTGGGTCGATCGAGTCGTTAATTGTCCACAGTATCACTACTCTGCCATCATCACGGGCGACCGGTACTTGTAAGACCTCTCACTCTTCTGGTTTTTCCTTATTCGTTTTGATTCCTTTTATCGGTATTCTTGAGAACCGGACACTTTGTTGATGCGTGATTGAATTGTGCTTACGTGACTTGTGTGTTCTTCAAGATGTCACCGGTAGGGGCCGTGGCCGTGGTCGTGGCCGTGGGCGAGGAAGAGGTCGTGGCGCGGCCGTTTCCATCGATTCATTGCAGGGTCGACCAACCCCGTTTGTCGAACTCGGTGCATCCCGACACCGAGAGTCGGCACGACGATCGGATGGTCGGGGAACAACGCAGACGTAGGAGTGGCGAATGCAATTCAAAAATTGTCTACACAGATGACTATTTTGTCCCAAACTGAACAGCAGAATAACACGAACCCAAACACGCATGCCCCGCTTCAAAATGTAATCCGTATGCACCCTCCACGTTTGGCGGTGCCACAGACCCGTTAAGCCGGGAGGATTGGCTAGCAGAATTGGAGAAGATTTTCGAGGCGGTTGATTGCCCGAGGTGAGGAAAGTACCGATTGCCCAGTATTTCCTCACTAAGGAGGCCGCTACAGTGGAAGGTCATCAAGCCACAGGATCGTATTGCCTCATGGGATGAATTTAAGGAGCTCTTGGAGGCCGAGTTTTGTCCTTGGCCGGTACGAGAGAGCCGAATCCGAGCCTTCTTCGAGGCTAAACCACAAGATATTCCCGTTTCGCAGCGATCGTGGAGTATAACCAACAATTAATCCATGTGAAGGATCAAGTACGTAACGAGCGCGATAAGATCCGTTATTTTGATATGCGGATGAATTTGGACTTACGGTACATGGCCGCTTTGCTTGCACCACACCGAAAGAGTATCGTGACGAGCTTTAGCCCATGATATGTTGAGTCCCGACAATGATACCGTTGAAGAACCGAAGAAGCGAAAGTCGGGGGAAATTTTTCTCGCTCTAAGGGTGGCAAATTTGAAGTCACAGACGACTAACCGCTTTGCGGACAGTCGTCACGTTCTAATAAAGGGAAGAGGGGTTGCCGTCCCACTTCGGGTACCTCAAATCGCGCGGTGACTTGCTATAATTGTGGCCGTTCAGGCCATATTAATTTGGAATGCCACTTTCCACCGTTGAAGTGTCACACGTGCGGACAGATGGGACATAGAGCGACTTATTGTTCCGAGCCGAATCAGACTTTGGACACTCGGGCTTCTACCCCAGCTAGTCAACCTCAGCAGAATTTTGGCAGGGGCCGGGGATGGGGTCAGAACGCTGGAGGGGGGAACTCTAGCGTCCGTTCGGTACAACCACGAGTTTATGAGATGCGTCGAACAGACGAGCCCGACGCGGCGGTGGCTTCAGGTACCATCCATATTTTATCTTATCCAGTCCGTGTACTTTTTGATTCGGGTGCTACACATTCTTTTATTTCTTTGGAGTGTGTACGCCGTTTGAATATAACTTGTTTGACTGTTTGCGATCCCTTCATCGTGAGACTGCCGAGCGGGGATAGAATCGTGGGAAACCGGGAGATTAGATATTTTCCGGTGATTATATCCGGTATGGATTGGTTATCGAATTTAATTGTAGTTGATATGGAAGGCGAGGACGTGATCCTCGGCGAGGATTGGATTGATAGGCATCAAGCGATTATGAACTACCGTACCAAGGTTATCACCATGATGACTAAAGACGGATCTGAGTACTCGTTTTTGGGGCGTAAATTGGGCCAATCCAAGTTACTTATCAGTTCCATGAAGGCCGTAAAACTTTTGAATAAAGGTTGTACGGGCTATTGGTGTTATGCGTTGAAAACGGAAGGAATTGAAGTCGATTTCTCTTCGATTCCGGTCGTTAATGAGTATCCCGATGTTTTTCCGGATGACCTCCCGGGATTACCGCCAGATCGAGAGATAGATTTTTCCGTGGATTTAGAGCCGGATGCGGCCCCGATTTCTAAAGCACCTTATCGGATGGCACCTTCCGAGATGCAGGAATTGAAGACTCAGTTGGGAGAACTTTTGGAAAAAGGGTACATCAGACCGAGCGCTTCGCCTTGGGGCGCGCCCGTTCTTTTCGTCAGGAAGAAGGATGGTTCACTACGTTTGTGCATTGACTACCGTGAGCTGAATAAAGTAACCATCAAGAATAAATATCCTTTGCCTTGTATAGACGATCTATTTGATCAATTGCAAGGAGCTGTGGTTTTCTCGAAGATTAATTTAAGATCCGGGTATTATCAACTCAGGGTGAGGGAGTCCGACGTTCCGAAGACGGCGTTTCGGACGAGATATGGGCATTATGAATTTGTAGTTATGCCTTTTGGGTTGACGAATGCGCCGGCAGTATTCATGCAATTAATGAATAAAATATTCATCGAGTACCTCGACAGGTGTGTAGTCGTCTTTATTGACGACATCTTAGTCTATTCTCGAAATAAGGAGGAACATGCCCGACACTTGCGTTTGGTTTTAGACATTTTGAGAACCGAGCACCTCTATGCAAAATTCTCGAAATGTGAGTTTTGGTTGGAAGAAGTTATGTTTCTCGGCCATGTGATTTCGGCCGAAGGGGTTCGTGTAGACCCGCAGAAGATCGAGGCAGTGTTAGGCTGGGCACCGCCTAAAAATGTTAAGGAGGTTCGTAGCTTTTTGGGCCTTGCTGGGTATTACCGTCGGTTTGTCGAGGGGTTCTCGAAACTCGCTCGACCGCTTACGAAATTACTCCAGAATACCGAAAAGTTTATTTGGACGAATGAGAGACAACAGAACTTCGATGAACTGAAGAGACGATTAACTTCAGCGCCGATTCTAACCTTACCACATGGTAGCGAAGGCTTTACAGTTTATAGTGACGCTTCGGGTCAAGGCCTGGGCTGTGTTCTTATGCAGCATGATAAGACAATAGCTTTTGCGTCACGACAATTAAAACCTTATGAGATGAATTATCCTACTCACGATTTAGAGTTGGCCGCAATTGTCTTCGCACTCAAGATTTGGCGGCATTATTTGTACGGTTCACCGTGTCGGATTTATACCGATCACAAGAGCCTGAAATATATTTTCAGTCAGAAGGAGCTAAATATGAGGCAGAGACGTTGGTTAGAATTGATAAAGGATTATGATTTGGAGATTCTTTACCACCCCGGAAAAGCCAATGTCGTTGCGGATGCTTTGAGCCGCAAATCGGCATCTCTTCAAATGCTTGAGGTTCTTACGTCTCAGACGAAGATTCGTCAGGATTTAATTGAACAAGGGATCGAAGTTTGGCTTCAGCGAGTACAGGGACAGTTGTGTACTCTCGAAATTACTTCGTCCTTGGTTGATGATATCAAAGGGAAACAGTGGAGTGACCCGATGATTTCTCAACTGAAGGAAGATGTAATTAAAGGAAAAGCTCCAGGCTTTATGGTACACGAGGATAGTATTTTGAGATTTCAGGGCAGGCTTTGCGTTCCGAATGATTTGGAATTGAGACAGAGGATTCTCCGAGAAGCTCATGCTACGCCTTACTCAATCCACCCCGGAACGAGTAAGATGTACAAAGATTTGAAGCGCAATTTTTGGTGGAATAACATGAAGAAGGATGTTACGGAGTTTGTACTACGGTGCTTGACGTGTCAACAAGTCAAGATCAAACATCAACGACCAGCGGGATTGTTGAAACCACTCCCCATTCCCGAGTGGAAGTGGGAAGACATCTCGATGGATTTCATCACTGGCATGCCGAGAACTCGGACTGGAATGAATATGATTTGGGTAATTGTTGATCGGTTGACCAAGTCTGCACATTTCTTGGGTATTAAGGATACTTGGGGACCGGATAGACTGGCTCGAACCTTTATTGCTGAGATCGTGAGGTTACACGGTACCCCCAAGACCATTGTTTCTGATCGAGACGGCCGTTTCGTATCGCATTTTTGGCAGGCCGTTCATCAGGCTCTAGGTACGGAGTTGAGATTGAGCACTTCCTTTCATCCTCAGTCGGACGGTCAGACAGAGAGGAAGATTCAGACATTGGAAGATATGTTAAGGGCTTGTGCCTTGGATTGGAGTAATGATTGGGAGCTTCACTTGTCGTTGATCGAGTTTGCTTACAATAATAGTTGGCATGCGTCGATCAAAATGGCACCCTTCGAGGCACTCTATGGTAGGCGATGTAGGTCGCCATTATGTTGGGACGAGGCTTCTGAGCTAGTTGGGACGGAACCGGATATGTTATTAGAGACCAAGGAAAAGATTTCTATTATCCGAGATCGACTACTGACTGCCCAGAGTCGTCAGAAATCTTACGCTGATACTCGTCGTCGACCCTTGGAGTTTGAAGTGGGGGATCACGTCTTGCTCAAAGTATCACCAACCAGAGGAGTTTTCCGCTTCGGGAAAAAGGGAAAACTCAGTCCAAGGTATATCGGACCTTTCGAGATTTTGGATAGAGTTGGAGATTTAGCTTATCGCTTGGCGTTGCCTCCAACTTTGAGTCACGTCCATAGTGTTTTCCATGTGTCCCAGTTGAGGAAGTACGTACCGGATCCGAGCCACATTATCGACTACAGTGAGATTGACGTAGCCGAGGATATTACCTTTCCGGAGAAACCCGTGAAGATTCTTGAGCGCCGTGAGAAACAACTTCGGCATAAGACCATTCCACTGGTTAAAGTACAATGGTCGAGGCATGGAGTCGAAGAGGCGACTTGGGAGACGGAAGAGAAGATGCGAGTTGAATACCCCGAACTATTTATTTCTTAAGTTTCGGGACGAAACTTCTTTTTAGAAGGGGAGAATGTAATATCCGGTTGTAATTCAGTCATTATCATTCAGTAATTTCATTCGGTGATTGTCACTCAGTGGATTTTCACTCAATTATAATCATTCATCAATCATGTTCATTCACCGTGTTCACCGTTCGGAAAAACTTCGAGTTGTGTATCGTTATTGTTCATTGTTTCAACTTTCCTCATATGAGTTCGACTTTGTTAGATCACCATTAATTTTTGGTAACTCCAAAAACTCTAAATCTTTGCAATATTATAGAGCATCGAGTTAGCTTTCCAATGGTTCAAACGGTGAGTCAATCGGAGTCCGGACGAGAGAGTTATGGTCGTTTTAGCTCACCCGCTCATTTTTTCAGTTATTGGCCGATCACTGCCGACCGAACTCGGCCGTGTCGTCCGACACGGCCCGTGCCGTACTCGTCCGAAATGCCGAAGTTTCGTCTCAGACCCGACCGTGTCGCAGCACGGCAGTCGAACTCTTCCGGATAAGCGTAACCGATCGCTGACACGCCCGACCATGTTCCGGGACACGGCCGAGTCATGCCGAAGCCGTCGGACGGGTCACTATCGGAAGGCCCCTCGCGCCGCGACCGTGTCAGCAGACACGGTCGAGTCCCTACCCGGCCAGTGCGCGCCACGACCGTGCCGATCGGCACGGGCCGTGTCGGCAGGTAGTCAACCCTATAATTGTTTTTTTGAGCATTTCAGCTCATTTCTTCCCCATTTCTTCACCTACAACCGAGAGAGAGAGCTTGAGGGAGGGATTTCCTTCACAAATCATTTGAGTGTTTGATTTTCTTCATCTCCTTTCGATCGGGAAGCCCGGATAATCGATCTAACGCGTGTTCCTTGGATCATAGAGCTTGGTTATTCAAGAGGTAATTTCTTCGACATCTTGACTCCTCGATTTTGTGTGGGTATTGACGTTTTGGATGATTAAGTCATGGTGTATGGTGTGATATATGCGTGATTATGGACATGTTTGAGTATTCACCGGATTATTGAAAGATTATTCAAGAACACTTTGAATTTTGTGTTGGATTTTGGGGGTTTTCGTAGATTCGTCCGTTTTGTCCAATTGAAGCTTGAGAACCTTGTGATTTTGATATATATCTATACCGTATGAGTGTTTTCTTCCGATTTTACGGGTTAGATTGTGCCGTTTTCGGACTTGTGAGAGTTTGGGCGATTTCCCAACCTTTAGTTATCCACTCGTATATTTTCTTGAATCGTAGACGAGTTTCGGGAGTCTCTTCGTGTAATTTGAGTATGGATAATTAATTGTCATATTCCTTGCGAATCGTTTAGGTTCCGGAAGCGCGTTCTCGGACCTACTGAACTCATACCTTTCCTCCGTTCGATTTCTCGATGTCTCAAAGGCAAGTATACATTTATGATTGTACGTTCTCGACTTTGAAAGTATGAAATATTGATGGTATGATTATTTCTAGCCACTCCGGGACGGGCCTATGGTCCTCTGAGGGTTTCGTAGCCTCTGGTGCGATTCCATGGTTGATATGAACGAACCGTTTCTACGGCATTCATATGAAATAATGTTCGCATGTAATGAACGAACCGTTTTGACGGCATTCCTACATGTAACGGCGTATGATATGAACGAACCGTTTCTACGGCATTCACATACGTCTTGAGATTTTAGTTATTCCGGAATACTAGTCATAAATTGATGAATTGACGGATATTGATGAATTGACGGATTACATTTACTTTATTGTCGAGGAGTATTATGTTTCATACTGCTATACTTGCACTAGCTATTCGACGGCTAACCCCTTTATGGGGGAAATACGTTTCATGTATTTCAGGTTCCAGGAGAGCGGACGGGCAGGTATCGGGTCGGCATAAAGATGGTGGGCAAGTGTGATACTGTGTCTTTCTTCCAGTTTTATTTCTTTGGAGTTTCCCGTTCAGTGTTGTTGTATTGGATTGGCTTTTGAATACTCGAGTATTGTTTTCCTTTTTCCTTGATGTTCCGGCCTGTGTTTGCCGAAGTATTGAATTGAGTTGTGATGTTTGTGAATACATTGGTTATATTTCGAATACCTTTGTATTGTTTTTCATTCCAATGTGTGTAGACCTTATCGGTCAAAAATTATGGTTCCGCGTATGTTTAGCCTTGTGGGTCCCACGGCGGGGCTTACGGCGCTGTAATATCCCTGAATAACTTGGGGGTGTTACACACTAGGTGTTTATACAATTGGTATTGTCGAAATCTCACCCCTAAGTTCTTCTAGAATGACCTCACTCCTAGGCTTGTGGATTATTACATAGTCCTCCTCTAAGAACCGGGCATTGGTGCTAACAATGACCTTCAGATCTTTAGGAATGTAGAATAAGCCACCCTTCGTTCCCTTCGGATATCCTACAAACACTCGTACTTCTGTACGAGATGCCAACTTATCATCTTCCTTATTCAGCACGTGTGTTGGTGAACCCCAAATCCGAAGATATCCTAGACTGGGCTTGCGCCCATTCCATAGTTCTGTGGGCATTTTTGGAACTGATTTCGAAGGCACCAAGTTTAGAATGTACGCCGCTGTTTCCAAGGCTTATCCCCAAAACGAAATAGGCAAATCAGATTAACTCAGCATTGACCTAAACATCTCTAATAAAGTACGATTCCTTCGTTCAGCAACACCATTTTGTTGTGGTGTACCAGGCGCAGTGAGCTGGGAGGTAATCCCCTCATGTGCCAAGAAATCCAAAAACTCTCCACTAAGATATTCACCACCACGATCAGATCGTAGTGACTTGATACTCTGTCCATGATGCTTCTCCGTTTCAGCCTTGAATTCTTTGAACTTATCAAAAGATTCAGACTTACGTCGCATCAAATATATGTATCCATATCTCGAATAATCATCTATAAACGTGATGAAGTATTCGAAACCACTCTTAGCCTGGATGTTCATTGGACCACATACATCGGTGTGTAGTAATTCCAATATATTTTGTGCATGATTTCGTTTGCTTTAGAAAGCCCTTTTAGTCATTTTCCCTTCTAGACAGGATTTGCAAATTCGAAATGACTCAACTTAGAGCGAATCCAGTGGGCCATCGCTCACCAATCTTTGAATCCTTCTAAGGTTAATATGACCCAATCGTAAATTCCACAAATATGTTTGATTTATACTCGAAGGTTCTTTTGTTTTATTAAGATTAGTCAAAGAATTGAGTGATTTATAATTATGCAAGGTAGCTGGTGCAGCATTAATGATATAAAGTCCTTCATTATAAGTACTCGTGCAAACATATTCACTGTTTCTCTTAATAACTGCATTATCTTCAAAAGAAACTAAATATCCATCACAATGCAATTTAGAAACTGAAATTAAATTCATTCTAAAATCAGGTACTAATAACACATCATTTACGACTAGAATCCTATCATTAACTTTTAACTGCACGACTCCCACTGCAACAGCCTTCAGCCTGGAATAGTCAACCCAGCTAATAGTAATCTCATCCGCACTAAGCACCTTGGTTACTTGGAACCCCTGCGAGTCATAACAATCATGATCAGTGGAGCCCGAATCTACTATCCACGAAATGATAGAACGGGCAGCCAAGCATGTTTTGACTACTAGTGCATGAGATTTACCTTTCTTAGGGCAGTCATTCTTGAAGGTTCAGACCGCACTTATAGCATTTGCCTTTTGGCTTTTTTTTTTACCTCGGGCTGAGGAGGCTTGCCCTTAGCTTTTAAGGGTGCCACTTGCTTCTGTCCAACCTGCCTTTTCTTCTTTCCCCATTTGGGTTTTGAAGAACTAGCACCGGTTGCTGCAAGAATTTGATGATAACCTTGTTTGAAGAGACCTTCGACAGATTGAAGCTCTATCAGAAGTTCCGCCAAAGTGTAAGTCCTACGGTTCATATTTTAGTTGAGGCGGAACTGCTCAAAGCTTCTTGGCAGGCTGCCCAAGATAATATCGACCTGCGACTAGGCATCGATAGTGGCCCCCAGTATGCTCAGTTCGCTCAAATGAGACATCATTTCAAGAACATAATCCCTTACTGGAGTCCCTTCAGACATCTGGGTTGTCATCAACACCCTCATTTCATTTTGCCTAGCCACCCGGTTCTGATGACCAAACATTTAAGTGAGATTTTTCATCATTTCCGTGGCTGAGGCCATCGTCTGATGCTGATGCTGCAATACATTTGTCAGTGAGGCCAAAATGCAACAGTGAGCTATCTCATCAGACTTATTCCATTTTAGGAATTCAGCCAACTCTTCAGGAGTGGCATCCGGTTCTGGTTCCAGAGGGCTTTCCTCAGTTAAAACAAATTTATGCCCCTCGACAGTCAAGATAATGTCAAGATTTCTTTTCCAGTCGGCAAAGTTAGTGTCATCAAGTTTATTTTCTTTGAGAATAACAGCTAGTTGATTGAAAGACATCTGAGAATAATATTGAAACACCATTCATCTCATAATTCGACGAAAAATATATTGAAAAATCTTAAAACACAATATAAATGCAGTCAACCAACACCTCAAAAAACCGCATATGCAAACCACGTTAGTGTGGACATTACATATACATTTCTCAAGTAGATTTTAACGTGTTTAATTTTAATATCCAGTCAAGATGCATTTTGAATAGTAAAATTAATAGTTGGTTCCTCTTGGCTATGTATTAAATTAACATAGACTCCGATGGAGAGCTTATTAATTAATAAACCTAAGTGAGCACCATAATTTAACAATCCTTAGAATATTATTTAATGATAATAGTGTTAGGAATACTTGTTAGATTTTGATGATGTCATTAATGTAATTCAAATGTTACTTGGCAATGATGTAAGGAAGAACCAAATGAGTATCTTCCATAGGCCAAATTATGTTAAGTTTAATACTTGGCAAAATGTAAAGAAGAACCAAATGAGTATCTTCTATAGGCCAAAATAAGTTAGGCTCAAATCGGCTAAGTACAAAGGTACAACTAAGTTCATTAGAGAAGTACAGCCGAGTCAAGTCAGAGAAATTCTGATCAACAAAAATTAATCAGAGATGTTTGACCAGACTGCGGTCAAGTGACTTCAGACAAGTCATCTGATCAGGCGAGTCTCAAACAGTCGTCATCAGAGAAGTCCAAACTGCAGAGAAGATGACTGTACATCATCCTACTTGAGATCAGCCAAGTACTCCAAGTCCACGTCAGCATGCGTTGAATAGTCAAATATTACGGAAAGTCACATGCTAACATGAAGAGACATATTGGAGAGATTCCTGCAAGGATATGAATTAAATAATTCATCCAGACCTACCAATGAAGACTTTAATCTTGTTATATTCAAAAGATGCGGCCGCCTCACATGCAAAGTCTTCACAACGGTCGAACGATGGACTAAAATATGGGAATCTAGCCTTGCAACGTTCAGAAAAAAATAAACAAAGAAGTCTTTCTCCAACGGACGGATTTGTTACAAGATTTGCAATGGCTATGAAGAATGCTCAAGGATCATCACCTATATATATATATCCGAAGATTTGAAGCTAAGAAAAATACAACACCGGTGCGAACAAAATCTCAAGCAATCAAAGCATTCAAAGCAATCAAAAAGCGAACTATAGCATCATGAAAAGAGCAGTTCTCAAAAGTTCAGATTTGAAGAAGCTCTTAGTTGAAGAAGACAAAAACTCGTGTCTTTAATCCTGAGTTCGGGGTACTTCACTGATTGAAGTTCGAGACTGTAAAGGCATCCAAGGATCACGGATCAAGAGGTGCAAGGCAGTCAAGGGAGTTGCAACGGCAAGGATTTCCACTGGTTGGAAGCTGTTGTAATTTGGTTGAATCACTGTAATCTTTATCACTGGTTGACAATTATAGTGAATTCATCCCCAACTGGTTTGGAGAAAAGTGGATTAGTAGAGGATTACCCCACCTATGAGACCACTATAACTGCCTGCGTATTTTACTGTTTTATAGCATCATACTTTAACTGCTGCATTCATTGTTAAGTGTTTCATTGATTGTTTTGTATTCGTCATCAGCTGACTTCCGCACGTATTGAGAACAAACGACTCTAAGTCATTTGCATATCTATCAGCTAAAGAAACTTACTCTTCGTGAAAAAGAGTTTAAGAGTTTCAATAAGTCTATTCGCCCCCCCTCTAGACTTATTCCTGGACGACTTGTGACCTGCAAGTGGTATCGGAGAGGTTGGTTCATTCACTACACGAACCAGATCCATATATCGAGGATACATATAACTCTCATTATAAAATGGAACAGATTCATTCTAGATTAGCTATGTTTTCAGTTGACGAGTATGATCTTTGGAAGATAAGGATGCAGGCACACTTATCATCAATCCATGATGATATGTGGTGCATCATAGAGGACCCATTCACCTTCGAGAAGGACAACACTCCCGAGGAGATTGCAGCAGGGAAGCCAGAGAAGATCCCCAAGAAGAGGACAGAGCTGACCCCCGAAGAAATAAAGCTGGACAACCTTGACAATCTGGCCATAGACGTGCTGTATCAAACTCTTGACAAATCAATAATGGTCAAGATCAAAAACTGCAAAAATGCCAAGGAAATCTGGGACACATTAGCCTTAATGTGTGAGGGAAGAGAGCTGATCAAAGAGAATAAGTTGTCAATTGCTACTCAAAATTTTGACAACTTCAAAATGAAGAATGGCGAATCAATAGACCAAGTGGACACAAGGTTCACTGAGATCATCAATGAGATCAACTCCCTTGGTAAATCTTATGGCAACATGGAAATGGCGCTGAAGGTCCTAAGATCTCTCAATCCTGAATGGAGCATGAAGGCAGTGGTCATGAGAGAATCCAAGGATCTTAATAAAATAAAGATCCAAGAGTTGTTCTCCGACGTGAAGGCTTATGAGTTCGAGCTCCCAAGTTCATCATCAACCGAGGCTGCAGAGAAGGGAATAGCCTTTGCAGTCGAGCCCCCCGCTAGGAGCTTATCTGATGTAAAGCCTCCAAATCCATTAGATTTTGAGGAAGAAATGGCAATCATAATGCAGAGGTTCAGCAACTTCCGGAAGAACTACTCCAAATACAATAAAAATTATAAGAAGAATCCCAGAAGAAACCAAAAAGCCAGAAGCTGGAAGGTGGAATGCTACAACTGTCATAAGACAGGACACATTCAAATCGACTGTCCTAATCTTAAGAAGGACGAGAGCAAGAAGGAGGTGAGCAGGAGAGAAGACCGAAGGAAGGCCCTCATCGGAGAAGATCAAGAGCGTGTAGAGTCAAGCAGCGGATTCTTATCTGATTATGATGAAGAGTATGATTGCCTGATGGCCAACTTAGCTGATGAAGAGGTAACATCAAAACCCTCTGTTTCAAATAATAGTTCAGCCATGTCACAAGATATGGACTTGCACGAATCTGTAAATCAGCTACTTAAGGATTTTGAAACACTAAAATGTGCAAACCTATCTGTATCAGCTGAGAAGACTCAGCTGCAAGATGAGAATAGGCAGCTGAAAAATGATTTTGAAAAACTCAGCCTAGAATTGAATAAAGTAAAATCTGATTTTGAAAATCAGGCTGCAGTTAACTTGAAAATCCAGGCTGATGTCACTACAGCTGAGATACAACGATTAACTATTTTGAATAGTGAAAAATCAGCTGCACGTACTCATGTTAAAGCCGAATTTACTAAACTGACTCAGGTAAGTAAAACTCAGGTGCAGGAAATAACCGCCCTGAAGGCGTCTCTAACTCTGGACGAACTGTGTACCAATAAAAGGCCACTATATTCCAAATCAGGCCTTGGATATGATCCTCACACTCCCTATAGTTCCAAAACTACTTTCATCAAGGGAGAAACAATTATCTCGTCTTCTGAGCCTATATACAAACCGATATTTAAAAATAAGCAACAACCAAGTCACAAGTCTAGGCTGCAGCCACGGTATACTAGGCAGCCACCTAGAAAAGCGACTAGGCAATGACCAAGGCAGAAGCAGCAGCCCAGACAACATGCCCATTATTATCAAAAACTCCCTAAAAACAGATTTCAAAATGGGAGGGGCAGATGGAAACCTCAAGGTTATCTTAATTTTTAAAATGAACAAGTGTGGAGACCTCAAAGATTTAATAAATGGTCTGAGCCAAGGTTTAGAAATGGCACACACTACCATATTCTGAGGAATATCTGGTATACAATCCTAACTCAGGATACAGACCTAGACCTTACACACCTTATAGGGGTAATAATAATAACAACTTTCACAATCCAAGGACAAATCAATTCTCCAGGAAACCAGCTAACCCTAGAGGACCCACAAAGATTTGGGTACCTAAATCTCTGCTTGTATGATTGCGGAAAAGGTGGAAGGACTACTTCCACATCTCCACAAACTCAAACTTTGGAGGTGAAGAATGGTTTGTAGATTCTGGATGCTTGAGGCACATGACTGGGAACAAGAAGATGCTGACAAAATACACCAAAGAAAGAGGTCCTGACGTAACCTTTGGAGATAGTTCTAGAGGACAAACAAAGGGCTTTGGAGAGATGCACCGAGGAAACATCATTATATCCAAAGTTCACTATGTCAAAGGGCTCAAGTATAATCTCCTGAGCATAAGCCAGTTTTGCGATGAAAAGAATCTAGTAGTCTTCACCATTTGGAAATGTATGGTGATAGATATCCTATCTGGATAGGTGAAGCTACAAGGATTCAGAAGAAGAGATGTCTATATGATATATTAGAACACAGGAACTCCTAATACCTGTTTTCTATCTAAGACAATAGCTGAGAACGGATGGCTGTGGCACAAAAGAGTATGTTATATGAACTTCAAAGCCATCAACAAGATTAGTTCTCAGAAGCTGGTCAGTGGACTTCCAGTGGAAGAATTCAAGAAGGAAGCTCTTTGTGATGCGTGTCAGAAAGGAAAGCAGACGAGAGCATCATTCAAACTAGTCCAGCATACAACCATCACATCGAGGATCTTAGATCTACTCCATATGGATCTATTTGGTCCTATCAAGCCGAGGACTCTAAGTGGCAGAAAGCATGCTCTAGTAGTGGTGGATAACTATTCAAGGTACACATGGATTATCTTCTTGTATAAGAAGAGTGAAACCTTGACCAAGCTACCTGAGCTGCTGAGAAGGATCCAGAATGAGAAATCCCTCTCAATCATCAAGATCATATCAGATAGAGGAGGAGAATTTCTCAACAAGGCGATCACTGATTATAGCGATCAGAATGGAATCCAGCATGAGCTCTCTGCAGCCAGGACCCCCTAGCAGAATGGTGTTGCCGAAAGAAGAAACAGAACCTTAAAGGAAGCAGCCAGGTCCATGATTGCAGAAGCAGACCTGCCCAAGAGGTTCTGGGCTGAAGCTGTCAACACAGCTTGCCATACTCAGAACATGAGTATGATAGTAGGGAGACATGGCAAAACTCCCTATGAGGTTTGGAATAACAGAACACCTACTGTTGCTTACTTTCATATCTTTGGTTGCAAGTGTTTTATCCACAACAATGGTAAAACACAACTAAATGCCTTTGATGCTAAAACTAATGATGGTCTCTTTATGGGATACTCACAAAGAAACAAGGTATATAGAGTCTTTAACAAAAGAACCTTAGTTGTGGAGGAAACACCTCATGTTGTATTTGATGAATCTACTGTTGAGTACAGGAAACAAGTTGAGCTAATTGAGAATAAGCTCAAAACCGCAACCCTCGAAGAAGTCATAGTACATGACACAGGGATGGAAGACTCATCTGCAGATAAGCCTGAAGACCCAACTGTAGCTGCTGAAGACCCAACTGCAGATCAGACAGGAACACCAAACCTACCTGATCCAGTTGCCGCTGATGAAGACTCATCTGTAGCTGATAAAGACTCATCTGCAGACCAGACCAGATCCCAACTTGCAGATGACAAGACGGTAGCTAACCCAGTTGCAGACCAAGGAGACTAGATCCAAGCTGATGCAGTCAGAGAGGAAATTCACCAGAGCAAATCTACCGGGGGAACAGAACCTGAAGAAGAAGATATTCCCAAGTGGCTCAAAGACCATCCAATCCAAAAAATCATTGGGAAGCTGACTGATGGAGTTAAGACAAGACAGTCCACTCTACCCGCAGGAATGGCAATGTTCTCTTGCTTCATGTCCCAGATAGAACCCAAGACAACAGAACAAGCTTTGGAAGATTATTCCTGGACCAATGCCATGCAAGAGGAGCTTTAACAAATGGAAAGGAACAACGTTTGGGTACTAACAGACAGACCAGATCATGAGAAGGTTATTAGCACCAAATGGGTGTACAAAAACAAGAGCGACGAAGATGGAGCTGTTGTTAGGAATAAAGCCAGACTTGTTGCTAAAGGATATGCACATTGTGAAGGAATAGATTTTGATGAAACCAATGCACCTGTTGCAAGATTAGAAGCCATCAGACTATTCCTCGCATATGCTGCATTCAAGGACTTTGAAGTCTATCAGATGGACGTAAAAAGTGCATTTCTTAATGGAATCCGAGAAGAAGAAGTTTATGTGGAGCAGCCCCCAGGATTTGTCAAAGGAGACAAAGTCTACAAGTTGGTGAAAGCTCTCTATGGACTTAAGCAAGCACCAAGAGCTTGGTATGAAACCCTATCTGTATTTCTTGAGAAGAATGGTTTCTGCAAAGGGAAGGTGGACAAGACCTGATTCAGAGTGGAGCACAAAGGCCACATATTAATAGTTTAGATATATGTGGATGACATTATATTTGGCTCAACCAACCCAGAGCTGTGTGAGAGATTCTCAAATCTCATGCAAGGAGAATTTTAGATGAGTATGATGGGAAAGCTTAACTTCTTTCTTGGATTACAAGTCAAGCAGATGGAAAATGGAATTTTCATCAATCAAGCCAAATATACCCGAGATCTAATCAAGAGATTTGGATGGAATCAGCCAAACCAGCAAGGATTCGTATGAGCATAAGTACTCACCTAGATGCAGATGAGGGAGGGATATCAGTAGATTCAACCCACTACATAGGACTTATTGGATCATTGCTATACCTCACTGCAAGCAGACCAGACATATCTTATGCCATAGGAGTATGTGCGCGATTTCAATCTAAGCCTAAGCAGTCGCACCAAGATGCAGCCAAGAGAATAATTAAATACCTTAAGTCTACAGTCAATGTTGGACTATGGTATCCTAAGGACGATAACTTCGAGCTATCAGGATATTCAGATGCAGATTTTGCAGTATGTAAAATTTATAGGAAAAGAACTAGTGGAACGTGCCAATTCCTAGGAACCAGACTGATATCCTGGTTGAGCAAGAAGCAGGTTTCTAACTCTATCTCTACCACAGAGTCAGAATACCTAGCTGCAGGTAGTTATTGTGCCCAGATCTTGTGGATCAGACAAGAGCAAAGGGACTACAACATCATTGCCAGTGAATTCCCTATCTGGTGTGATAACAACAGTGCTATTACAATAACCAACAATCCGGTTTTGCATTCAAGGACCAAGCACATTGATGTTAAGCATCACTTCATTAGAGATCACATGCTTAACAAGAGAGTAAGAGTTGAAAGAGTCAGCACATACTATCAAATTGCTGATATCTTCACCAAACTTTTGCCAGAAGAAAGGTTTTTGGAGCTAAGCAGAGAACTAGGATTACTAGATTGGAAATCTAGTACAGAAGAAAAAGCTAGCTGAAGCAGGACAGATGAAGGACGGACTTAGCTGATCGTAGAAATCAGAACCTACCTGATGCAGACAAGAAGACGAAGGACGGACGAACAAACCTAGCTGATCAAACCTCAGGCGAGAAGTCAAAGGAGTCAACTCACCTGATGCAGAGCAGTCAACAGTCAACGGTCAACCAGCTAAGTTTTCTAAAACCTAACCGACTTCTAAATATTATATTATTATCTGCTATGTGTATAAAAATATCATATCATTTTTGGTTCACAAGTGGCATAATACTATATGCTTAAAATACACGTGGCAATCAAAGGTTCAATCGACCTCCACTGTGACCAATTAAAATCCAATCGTCCATTTTCAAACTCAACCTGGACCACCGATTAAAATTTGAATTTTAAAAAGGAATCTCAAAAGGTGGACCACTAATTTAAAATAAATAATTATTTAATTACAGCGTCGTTTCATTTTCTTTTTAAGAATGAAAAAACCCTTTCACTTTACCTTTACCAATCTTTCGAAAACCCTAATTTACAGAGCTGAAATTCCTTCGAACTATCAATACACTCAGAAATCGTCTATCTTGCAGAAATGGAATCTTATTTTGAAGGTGTAAATCTGAAGGCTGTCAAGGACCAGATCATTTTCTCCCTGGTCATTGATTTTCAAGGACTTTTAGAATCGAATCTGGAGAACTACGATGTGCTCGACCTTATCTGCTCGATGAAGATGAATGGGATCTACCCATTTTTGGATATCAGTCCCAAGCACTTGTTCAAGGAGGACGTTATCGCATTTTTCCGCGAAGCCTAAGTGATTGAAGCGGGAATTAGAAGCACTGTCGGCGGAGTACAAGTGGACATATCGCTGGAGACGATCCGAAAAGTTTTTGGAATGAAGAATCGTGGCATGGCGGTCGAGGCCCTTAGACATAGCGCAACCAATACTTGGCTGAAGATTAAAGCAGTCGACCAACCAGAGAAGCTAAAGCTCACGGCTAAGAGGAGTGAAGTTAAAAAGGTGTATCGCTATGTGTTGGACATAACCAACAAAATAGTCATGGGCATGGCCGGAAGCTACGACCAACTGTCGTCGGCTAAATTTATGGTGCTGGGAGCACTAATCCAAGACGAGCTGATTGACTGGTCGGATTATATTTTCAGGCAGTTGGTGCGCGATGTCAACAAGGCCGAGTGGCTTGTTGAAGAGAAGAAGTTCAAATCCATGCTGGCGTTCGGAATGCAACTAAGTTGGATTCTGGAGAAGCTGGGTGTGGCGAAGGGAAATACTGACCTCTTCCACATCAATAAGAGACTTGGTCATCTAGACCAAGAGACATTGAGGAGGCTAGGAAGCAAAATAAGAGAAGCTCAGATGTTAAAACAGTTGTCTGATCAGGGACCGACCTATAAATACCCTGAATCATCAGACGAGTCTGACGAGGCTGCAGCCGACAATCCACCTGCAGCCCAGTCTGATACAGAGTCGGACAATACGCCTATAGCTCTTCATTTCAAGAGAGGGGGACCCGCCCCTGGTGAGCCATCCATCATGCATTCCTCACCAGAACCATCTCCAAAGAGGCCCAGGCAATTGCAGTTCAGCCAAGAGGAGCAGCCAGAGCAATTTCCCAGTCCTGCAGCCAGGTCACCTATTCACCTGGAGGACCAGCCTGCTCCGGGCATTCTGGAGACCTAGATCGTTCCTATCCTCACTCCACAATTCATATCAAAAGAAGAGGAAGCAGGTTTAATAATTTCCATACCTGAGGCAAATTATACTTTTCACCTGCTTGACAACAACATTTTTAACTTATCCTTAGAGCAACTTCAGTTGGTTAAACCGCATGCTCTGAAACATTCTTTTGTTCATATTTTTGAAGAATGGAAAGCTTTTAAATCACTTTCTTTCACTCAACTTCAAGCTTATATTGAAGCAAGTGGTTGGGGATATCCCCAAGCCACAGAAGATGTGCTGATGCATTTTTGCAAAGTGTCAGACACAATTTTGTTACTTCAGGAAAATTGGTTCATGTCCAATTTTAAAACCAACATGGACCAATTTATCCACTCTATTATGTATAGCATTTCTGACGGATCCCTTGGTAAAGAAGAAGAAGAAGAAGAAGTTGAAGAAAAAGAGATAAGAATAGAAGAAGTGGATGAAGAAGTAGAAGAAGAAGAAATTATTGTTATCGATGATGAAGAGGAGAGACATGAAGAAAGATAAGAAGAAAATATCTCAGTTGAAAAACAATCTGGAGAAGAAGAAGTCGAAAAAATGGTGGAATTAGAGGATGAAGAAGAATAAGAAGGAGATGAAGTTGATCAAGAGGATGTAGAAGAAAAAGAAGATGATGAGTAGGATGATGAAGATAATGATGATGAGAAAAAGGATCATAAAGAGGATGATAAAAATGATGATGATGGTAAAGATGAAGGAGGATAAAAATAAGTTGAGAAAGAAAGGGAGAATGAAGAAGAAGGAGAAAAAGAAGAAGGAGAGAAAGAGTTAGAAAAAGAGAAGGAGCTAGAAAAGGAGGCTGTAGACAAGGCTGGGGCACCTGCCCGCTATACCAGCCTAGATGTAGACCTGGCTGAAGACTCCAGATCGGGGACCCCAGAACAGACCCCATCTGGGATGCTAGCTGCAGACAGGAGTCTGCAGATAGGTGGATCATCCGCACACCTACCTGCAGGCGTAGAAGGCTCAGGCGACCACTCTCCACAGACATCACAACTCTCACCTGTGATGATTGAGCTGATCCGACAGATTGTTAAAGACACTGTTGGAGAGCTGCTTGCTTCTCAAATCACTCCTGATCTGCAGTCTATCAATGCCAAGGTCGACACCTTGCTGCAGCGGAACATCCCTCAACCACCTCCTCCTAGAAACAACAGAATGCCCTTCGGCATGTCTGACTGGATGCATATAATGGAGCAGCAATTGACCACCCTGGTTGATGCTGGCAAAAAGGGGGAAGAGAGGTTTCAGGGGGAAGGTAGCAATCAGGGGGAAATAGGAAATCAAGAGATGAGGACCAAGAAGAAGCAAGATGTCCAAATGATCACAGCTGGGACATCTTCGGCTAAGAGGAAGGGAGAAGGAGAACTAGAACAGGCTGATACCCATCCTGCAGTCAAAACAAGGAGGATCAGAATTGGGGAGCCTACACTAGAATGGGAAGGCAGAGAGTTATGGTATGTTGAAGATTTTATTCCAATCGAAGCTTAACCTATGTGGGGAACTGCAAGGAAGAAGTTTATCAGAGATTTTTATATATGGGAGTTACTCCAGGATAATAGTTGCTCCCACAGTAGATTTTTATTAACTTCATGGAGGAAGCACATCCAAAACTCTGGGTTGTCCTACTAAAACATGCAAAGGAATGCAATCCATACCCAATGATCCCTCCTTTTAGGCCTAAAGATCCTCCCACCTTGGAAAATGATGAATTGGATGAATTAGCACTTCAAAGGAAAATAAAGAAACTTTGTGATGAGCATAAGTTTTCCTCACAAGAAGAGCAAGACTTTGCCGCTCTCGTTGTCAGAAGAAAATATGGTCTTGCTCCTGTTAAGATAAGACCAATTGGAGCTAAGCCTATCAGACCTGCCAAGCAGCCTATCCGCAGACGCAGAGGCAGAGGCAGATGATTTGATTATATTCGTATTTTCTTTGAAATTTTGTACTTGTAATTTTTCCTGTAATTGTTTTGTTCATTGAAAGACTTGTACTTGTAAACAATTCAGAGAAAAAAAATTTATAACAGTCTTTTGAATGACAATACCCAGTTGTCTCAAAAATAAGACTGATTTTAGTTTGTGTCTTGCACTCAAGTGCAGACTGGTTCATTTGAATAATTTGCTTAAGTTTTGCCATCATCAAAATAGGGGGAATTTGTTAGGAATACTTGTTAGATTTTGATGATGTCATTAATGTAATTCAAATGTTACTTGGCAATGATGTTAGGAAGAACCAAATGAGTATCTTGCATAGGCCAAATTATGTTAAGTTTAATACTTGGCAAAATGTAAAGAAGAACCAAATGAGTATCTTCTACAGGCCAAAATAAGTTAGGCTCAAATCGGCTAAGTACAAAGGTAAGCTAAGTTCATCAGAGAAGTACAACCGAGTCAAGTCAGAGAAGTTCTGGTCAACAAAAATTAATCAGAGATGTTTGACCAGACTGCAGTCAAGTGACTTCAGACAAGTCATCTGATCAGGCGAGTCTCAAACAGTCGTCATCAGAGCAGTCCAAACTGCAGAGAAGATGACTGTATCAGCCTACTTGAGATCAGCCAAGTACTCCAAGTCCACGTCAGCATGCGTTGAATAGTCAAATATTACGGAAAGTCACATGCTAACGTAAAGAGACATATTGGAGAGATTCCCGCAAGGATATAAATTAAATAATTCATCCAGACCTACCACTGAAGACTTTAATCTTGTTGTATTCAAAAGATGCGGCGCCTCACATGCAAAGTCTTCACAACGGTCGAACGATGGATTAAAATATGGGAATCCAGCCTTGCAACGTTCAGAAAAAAATAAACAAAGAAGTCTTTCTCCAACGGACGGATTGGTTACAAGATTTGCAACGGCTATGAAGAATGCTCAAGGATCATCACCTATATATATCCGAAGATTTGAAGCTTAGAAAAATACAACACCGGTGCGAACAAAATCTCAAGCAATCAAAGCATTCAAAGCAATCAAAAAGCGAACTATAGCATCGTGAAAAGAGCAGTTCTCAAAAGTTCATATTTGAAGAAGCTCTTAGTTGGAGAAGACAAAAACTCGTGTCTTTAATCCTGAGTTCAGGGTACTTCACTGGTTGAAGTTCGAGACTGTAAAGGCATCCAAGGATCGCGGATCAAGAGGTGCAAGGCAGTCAAGGGAGTTGCAACGGCAAGGATTTCCAATGGTTGGAAGCTGTTGTAATTTGGTTGAATCACTGTAATCTTTATCACTGGTTGACAATCATAGTGAATTCATCTCCAACTGGTTTGGAGAAAAGTTGATTAGTAGAGGATTACCCCACCTCTGAGACCACTATAACTGCCTGCGTATTTTACTGTTTTATAGCATCATACTTTAACTGCTGCATTCATTGTTAAGTGTTTCATTTCTTGTTTTGTATTCGTCATCAGCTGACTTCCGCACGTATTGAGAACAAATGACTCTAAGTCATTTGCATATCTATCAGCTGAAGAAACTTACTCTTCGTGAAAAAGAGTTTAAGAGTTTCAATAAGTCTATTCACCCCTCATAGACTTATTCCTGGACGACTTGTGACCTACAAATAGTCCTACAGATGGAGAGGTCCTATCATAAAAAATAATATTCACCTTTTTGTTATCTAATTGAAGTTTAAAACTAGTGAGCTAATAATCAGCACATCCGATGTGGAGGAAGACTCTAATGTCAACACGCATGCTAATTATTTCACAATTTAAACCAATTATGGAGGCCAATTTGATTTTGAAAAATCAATTATTAAAATTACTTAGTTATTTTGCCAAACTAAGGTTTTTAATTTTCTCATCCTAACATACAAGAAACATATCACGCATACATCCATATATGTCATTCATTATAACAGTAAAAACCAACATAATAAAAAATTGGATAATCAAATCCAATTATCATGGCTTTTATTCCTCGTTTTGAATAACGAGAAAATACTCGGCTCTTTTGCTCCCATTGCTTCAAGCATCTCGTCATCTCCTCCCGGTTGGGGCACAAAAATTGCCAAATTTAAAAACTTTCTTCCATACAAAATTAATTGCACAAGAAATTTCCAAATTAAAATTATTGTGCTCCAACGGTCACAACAAACGGCGGATAAACGAATAGGACCATACACCGAACGAACCTGCCCGGATAAAACCCTACCCATGGCCTGGCACCCTGCTGCTGGCCGAGCGCGGCCGGCCAGATTCAGCCGAGACAGCAAGCTGGCCGAGTCCCGATCGGCAGCACGATCGTCTCGGTCGGTTCGTCCGATCAGGATTCCTTTTCGCGCTGGACTTCTTTTTCTTCAGTACTTTGTGTATTACAATTCGATTACAAATTTTACACCAAATAAAATACATCGAATTTACAACAAAAATTACAAGAAAAAATAAATCCTATTCTACCCGTGGAGTTTCTCACGGGAAAAACTTATACATGCCTCAAAACCGGGCCAAATTACCAAAATGTATAAATAAATAAAAAATCACATAGCTATGATAATTGGACCATATTCACCTGCAAGACAATTTCTAGCAAAAATATTCCAAACATCATACCATATGAATATTTAAATTGCTAGCAAATTAATCACAAATTAATTAAATTGAACAGAACCTAAAGGCCGTCTCCGATACCAATTGTTGGAGTATAAAACACAGCGGAAGCGAGATCGAATAAAGGCTTTTATAAACTAACCAACATAAATAGAGGATCTATTTAGGCTTGTCAATTAATTAATTAAACAGATTAATTAACAATTTAAATATATGTATTTATGCAGTAGAAATTGGTAATTCTTACCTTTGAAGCGAAGTGGTGGAAAAATTCTTTCTGGGTCGATTGGACTCCCCTTCGTGCTGCTCCTCGATCTTCTTGTATTTCTACCTCAAGAACTTCTAGAGTATATCCCGCCCAAGTTCCGGATATCGTGTGGGCAATAATCTACCGGATCAAACTTGGACTTGTAGTATGGGATCGGCCGAAATTTCTTCAAGAAATACCTCACGAATTTTCTCTCTATTTTTCTTGAATATTTATGTATTTGGAAAAATATTGTGTTAGCTAAATTGTGGAATCCAAGACACAAGTCAAGATCCACAATTAAACACAAAATTAGAGAAAAAAATCGTAATTCTTGTGTCAACAAAGGTGAAAAAATCGGGGGCCATATGTGTCCTATTTATAGGTATTTTGGGCTACTTTAGGGACCTTAAGGAAGATAAGGAAAGGACCCCGATAGAGATCATCTTTCCCATATTAGGACTCTTCCTAATATGAAGACTCTATTAATATCAACTTAGTACACTAAAAAGTTGATATTGCACTTACTACCAAAATCCCAGATTACGAAATTGGGCTCCATTTGGAATTATTATTTCCCTTGTTTAAGATATTCCATATCCATTAATTAATTTAAGTTACTGACAGTTTTTAATTAATTAATGTATTATACATGGGTATACCACTCGAGCTTTATTATTATATCGGAATATTAATTCCACCTGCGGGGTTTAATATAATAATCCTTTCGAGTGCCTCAAGGGACATGATCAAACCGACTGGTCGGGACACGATTTCTAGTTATAATATTAATTATTATATAAATAATAATATTACCCAAAATATCGAGCATATAGAGTCAATCATTGTGGCTCTCACCCATGATAGGTCAAAGCAATAAATATTAAATATATAATTAAATATTAATCACTAGAATTAAGAAATAATAATTGTCCGAAATGTACGTTCTTCTTATAGTAAGTACAGAAGAATCTATCTCAACTCGATCCTATTCAACGTATACCGAATATGCTAATATATGCTAATGGTCAAGACCAACCAATATCAAGCATGTATTACAACCTCTCACATAATGGTCTAATGTTATATAGGTTGTGAATGAATTATTACTATATAAGGAACCGATAATGTGATCTTCTGTGTGACTCGACACACCATCTACAATATAAAGTAATTTAGACAACATTTGCATAACCATAGCGTGAATAAATATGCAAAACATGTGATAAATGAATTAAATATTCTCATAGATAAAGACCGGGAAATTAGGTAATACAAGCATAAAGTATGCTTTGATGTATACAACCCTAACAGTTAGGACGCGGTATTCTCACCTGGGGATTGGCTCGACGGGGCCCACAGGGACTGTAACGAGAATTACCTTTGAGCGATGGTGTTACTGGTGATTGTTTATAGATATTCCGGTATATCATGATAAATGAATGATGAAAGAATTTAGAAATGCTTGTGTATTAAAATATTGTAATATTGTACTTGCACTAGCGGTTGTTGCTAACCCCTCGTTAGGGTGGAATGTTTATACATTTAAAGTGATCTCGAGGATAAGGAGCTTACACAGGTTGCACACGGAGCAGAAGGGCAGACTAGATGTTAAAGAGCTCGAGTCAGTAGTTTTGGTAGAGTCTGTATTCATTTTCATATACAATGTTGAATTTTATGTTGTTGTTGCGCATCGGGTAATAATTATGAATTATGTTTCGATTGAGCAAAACTTTCATGTTTTGGCCGAGGTCACGGCCCAACTGTCATTTTTGGTTATATATTGGTATTATCGTGTTATTGTATATGTGTGACGTCAGCCTGGTCCTACGGCGTGTAATTTCCCGCAATGAAATTGGGGTGTTGAACTTTTCATCACTATGAGAAAGTGGTTTCCTGACTTTGAACCCAAAAAATTACACAGTAGACACAACAATAACATGGGTGCGAGTACAAGGGTTGCCACCTCAATTCTATAGAGAAGAAATCCTACAAAAAATTGGAGGACTTGGTGGTCCGATTAAAGTTGATTCTAATACGTTTTGGCTAACAAGAGGACTCTTTGCTTGTTTGTGTACTCAAGTAGACCTTTCGAAGCCAGTTGAGAGGGGAGTTGATATCAATGGTAAGGTGTATCCAGTGACGTGCAAACACTTCCTCTGTTAACATGGATACGGGAACGTAAGAGGACTTACAAGAGATGGTTCTGAAGTGAATATTTCTCCCACATACCCTGTCACTAGAACTGAACCGGCTGTCGCATACGAAGATGGTTATGGCCCATAGCTCCAAATGACACGTAGAAAGAAACCGGCACCAAAGGCAAATAATGGTGGTAACGAGAAGAACAGTGCGTCAGGGAAAAGACCTGTTGTGAACACCATCCTCTTGGCAGTCAAGGAAAATAAATCGCAGAATAGCAGACAAGTTTTGAGAGAGATTGGGTCAAGCTCGTCTATAGGTACTTTTTGAGTGAATTTCAATAGGCTGCAAGTTATGGATATGGGTATTACCTTAGGTAACACGTTTGGGTTTTTAGAGGGTAACAAGGAAAATGAAGTTTCCAGGACTCCTAATCCTAAACACCTGCAAAAAAGGAAAATAGTCAGTAAGTCTAAGACACTTCCTGCTGCAACGTTGCCAACAGAAGAGAGAATTTCGAACTTAAATCGACATCATATTGATGGCTATTCCATACGTAGCAGTGAATGGAAATAGAGATGGTATAATATAGCATTCACAACAGTCAGGAGGATGTCATACTCTACCTAAAGGTGATGCCTATCGTTTGGCAAGTGGAGGCAATGATTTATTACAAGATGACAGAACCTGGGAACTGGAATGAGTGGGTGATAGACATGTTCTTTCAGACGAGCATATGGTAGGATTGTCGCCAAGTCAATACGGCGATGGACATCTTGGAACAACTCCATAGTCTTCTATGGTGGTGGTACATTCTCCGTTTCTCTCTTTAAACACAATCATGTGCTCTCCTTTATCTGTTTTTTCGTGTAATGTGAGGGGCACTAAAGGTAACACTTTCACGACTAATTTCAATACTCTACATATTACTTATAGACCTGATGTTTTCTTTTTGCTTGAAACTCATACTAATATGGAGGAGTCGCGGGTAATTATTGAGGAACTGGGGTTCACTGGTTTTGTTATATCACCGTGAGTGGGTCATTCTTGAGGGATTTGGATGTTATATGATGTATACAATATTGAGGTCGAAATCATGGAAGTGTATGATCAAGGGATACATGCGATTATTGGGTCGAGATGAGACAATCCGTGGCGTTTGTTGGGCATTTATTCTAAACCGACAGAGAATGACAAAATAAGACTTTGGGGTAAACTAGCGGACATGAATGCTATTAAGAAGAGGCCTTGGTGTGCACTTGGGGATTTCAATGAGATGCTTTATGCAAGTGAGAAGTGGGGAGGCCGCCCCCTTCCTTCAACAGATGCCGAGGTTTACGTGGTGTAATGGTAGGCATGGTCTGGCGAGAACATGGGAACGACTGGATAGGGTTTTAATTAATGTTGAATGGAAAGAGTTGTTTCCTAATGACTGTAACATCAACCTTTCATGCACCTATTTAGACCACCACCCAATCTTGACTATTTGTGATGGAAGAGCACCTTTAGTGGATAAACCATTTAGGTTCGAGGTGATGTGGCTGACAGAAGAGAGATGTGTGGAGATTGTTAAGAACCACTAGCATCAATCTGCTTCTTTGTAGACTACAATTCAGTCTTTTCCACCCCTTCTGAAGGATAATATTTTTCACAGAAAGACACATCCTTGCAAGGTTGAACGGTATCCAGAAGGTCTTGAGTACATGTGCCAACCAAGGGCTAATTGATCTGGAAACGGAACTTGTTGAACAATTTAATGTGGTGATTTGTCAAGAGGAAATCATGTGGTGCCAAAAGTCTATAATTCAGTGGTTAGCAGAGGGTGACAATAATACATGTTTTTTCCACCAATCTACTATCCAGCGAAGGAGGAAAAATATGGTATCAGCTCTCAAGGTTGATGGGATATGGTGCTTCGATCGCAAAACTTTGAAGCAACATGTACGGGGGTTTTATTTGGATATGTTCAGAAATAATGTTTACACGGGTCAGAATCTAGACAAATCTAGATACCAGGTTGCTCTTGGTGCGGCAGATGCAGATCTTCTCCTTAGTAATGTGGATATCAGTGAGCTCAAGGCGGTCGCTTGGACTTTCCACCCGAACAAGGCACCGGACCCAGACGGTTTCCAAGCCTTGTTCTATCAGCATTTTTGGGAGGTAACTCAAACTTTACTGCTGAATTTTGTAATAGAAGTTTTCGAAAAAGGTGAATTTGAGGATTGCATTGGTGATTCGTTTATTTGTTTGATACCGAAGTAGTTAAACACTTGTTCTATCAGTAAATTCAGACCTATAATGCTTTGTAATGTCACTTACAAGATAATTACAAAGGTTATTACTCAGTGCTTGTGTAATATGATGCTTGAAATTATTGCACCTACACAGAGCAGCTTTATTAGAGGGCGAAGGACACATGATAATATCTATTTGGCTCAGGAGATCCTCCAAACACTTCGGTTGAGGAAGAATAATATGAAGGGTAGCATGATTATTAGACTGGACCTCGAAAAAGCATATGACAGGTTGAGCTGGGAATTTATCGACGAGACGCTCTACTTCTTTGGTTTGATAGAATTTGGAAACTTGTTATGTTTTGTGACAAGAGCTCGAAGCCTTTTGATCCGATGAAGAACAACAGATTAGATGATGTTATAATCACCTAAGACCCTCCAAAATGCCTTTGGATAGAGCAAAATCGGCCAAGAGTTCAAATCGTAGTCATTCTTGTCTCAAACGTCGCGGCATAAAGAAGGAAGTGAGGAAAAATGCATAAGAAAGCCTCTATCCAGATTATATACTGGACAGCTTAGTGTGTGCTAATCCACACTGATTAGCATGCGTTAAAAGGCCAGAAATCGAACATGTTCGTCCCAGATCTTACATTAGCGTGTGCTAACAACAAGCATTATCGTATGCTAATGAATTCCCCAATCCAATCTAGGAAGCTATTACACCGGCATATGGGTTGAGGCAAAGGGATCCACTATCTCCTTATCTTTTTGTTCTTTGTATTGAACGGCTCTCTATATTTGATCCAAGAGAAAGTGGCAAATAAAAAGTGGCAGCCTATTCACATTTGTCGTGGAGGTCCAGCCTTTTCTCACATGTTTTTTGCAGATGACCTTCTCCTTATGGCGGCATCTAACAGGAGCAATGCTTTATGTATCAAGGAGGTTCTCAGGAAGTTCTGTACAGCATCGGGATTACGTGTCATCCAGGAAAAGTCCAAGATCTCACTACGCCATAAGTGCTCATAGGCAATGCCTGTTTATTGTTGCAGAAGACACAATAAGTGTTGCCTTAGGCCAAAGGCAACACCAAACTCTTGTTGCCAATACGGCCGTTGCCTTTGACACATAAGGCAACACTTTTAGTCTCTACTGCAACAACAGAAAAGTATTGCATTACGCCTCTAATGCAACAACATAACCAAGTAAGGCAACAACAAATGATGTTGCCTAAGATTTCAAAAAAAAAAAGAACATGGGTCCACATATGCCACATCATCAATGGGTCCCACCTTTATGCCATGCCATCAATGGGTCCCATCTTGATGCCACGTCGACAATGGACTCTACATTTGTGCCAGGTCAGCAATGGGCCCCACATCTATGCCACATCGGCAGTTTTTTATAATACTATTTTTATAAAATACAACAGCAGCTAAAGTAAAAGGGAACAATTCATACAAATATTTTGAAATAACCATTTTAGTTTTACATCAAACCATCCAAAATAAAACAAGGCATCCAAAAACCAACAAGGATGCCAATACAAAATACAAATTCCTAAATTCATACAAAGCAACAAACCACCAATTTAACTTCAAAAGTACAAAAACCAAGCAACACCACCAATCTAACTTAAAAAGTACAAAATTACTGAGTCTAAATACAAGTGATCGGAAGTTACATATTGAAATAACTGATAAGTGGTGCCGCCTTGAGTCATAGGAGTAGCATTATCATCTTGATCACTTGATATCATTACACAAAATTCTCCAATATCCCAGTTGAGGACGGAATTAGCTTCTCCCACTTTCCTGTTTCACTTTTCCCTACCAAATTGTTGTAAATAAGTCAATCTAGATAAGACCGTTCTTCTTTTAATAATCTTAATAGGAATAAACCGAAAGAGAAGCGGTTGGGTATCTCGTAACAAATGATATGGCAAAAGTTACAACCAAGTGACATTCAAAAGAGACCAAGATATCAAGCTTCATGTCATATGCTTCACATAATAAAACATTTTCACAAAATAAATAATTTGTTCATTTGTGGACAATAGACACTATCAAAGATACTAAAATGACATGAATGCTTAAATCACACTACCACAATTATGCAATAAGGAAATTAACATGAACTCTGGATGAGTTTTGTGCATGAATTCAAACCCGACAATCGAAAAGTTAGAAGTAATTGATGTGGAAATTAAACCTATGTGAAACTTCGCCACAAAAATCCATATGGAAGAAGGTAAAATATACGAGCACATATCATTTTACAACATTAGAAATTTAGAGAACACGGTACTCGGCTTCTACAGGTATGCAATCCAACGAGTAGGGTTGCCGGAGGCGAGCTATAATCCGATCCTGGAAAGCAAGAATAATCGATTATGTTGTGCATGAATACTTTGATAGGAAGCAGATAAAGGTACTTTTTGCAACCGCAAATTGTATCAGCACATTCTTATTAAAAATATGTTTCATATTACCAAAAATATTGCAGCAATTTGTACAGATTAATCACACAGATTATCAATAACACCACAATAACCAACCACCTCAAGTGGTCTTGTTCTTTTAGAAGAGGATTAGAAGGGGATCTTCAAGACCAGACCTCAATATGCTGGTTTCATGGTTTGAAGCTGTCCAAATTTTTTCATTTCAAGTTCTCAAATATCAATTCTTGAAAAGGCCCTTCAACGCATAGGGTTCCCTTGGCCGAGGTGAAGCTGCTTCGAAAGCAAACAAAGCGAAGAATCAAAAAGGGTTTCTGCAAGGACTGGTTGATAGAGGAGTGGAATGGGGGAATAAGGAACTTCACGGGGAAGAAGATCATCAGCAGAGATAGCAATCTGTCAGCGACATAAAAGAAAAGCTATCAAAATGGAGATTAGCCAAAATACTAGAACGAAACCCCCAGTAGGGTTTCATAACACCAAGCTGTCCGGACAGACCCTAACAACTCTGTGGTACCACTATTGGAAATCCATCCAGATTACGAGCAATAGTGAAAGCCGTAACTAATCACTTAACTTGTAAACAAATTACAAATAATATAATGAACTAACCAGTTAACCACTAAACCGATTAATCACCAAGATTTATAAACATTATAAGCAATAGCCTTCTCCCAAAATTCCACGCAAAGAAGAATAAATGCGTCTTAAAGACAAAAAAACAGAAATAGAAAACACAAGCAGTAATCATGGGATTACAGAAAATTAAAGAAGGTCAGAACAATAATAAGCCATAAAACAAGACCAACAGAAAATGGAAAAAAGCAGAGCAAACCGAAATGATCCAAAGGATCGATGAATCGTGATGGTGACAGAAAACTTGAGTCGGCCCAGTCCCCTTTGAAATCAAACCCTCGTATAGAACACCGAGAATCACAAAGAATACAGAAGCCTACATACCGCTGCTCTCTGACTTTGGCTATCTTAATCTGGTAGCTCAACCATGACTGCTTCGGATTCGGTAGGGCACCGTGAAATCGTGGCACTATGATTAATTAAATATACATTAAAATACATACCTGTTGGTTGTTGCGGCAGGGCATCGCGGAGGGGAGGGCGTCGCCGGCGCGGAGGGAAGGGTCGCGTCGCGGAAGGGAGGGGAGGGCTTTGTGTCGCGGACGGGAGGGGAAGGCGTCG
This sequence comes from Orobanche coerulescens, assembly GCA_033398695.1. NCBI lineage: Eukaryota > Viridiplantae > Streptophyta > Magnoliopsida > Lamiales > Orobanchaceae > Orobanche > Orobanche coerulescens. The sequence goes on along the minus strand of CM065816.1, from coordinate 134,389,899 downwards.
CGTCGCGTCGCGGAGGGGAGGGGAGGGAGTCGCGGCGGATGAACTGAGGGGAGGGGAGGGGAGGGCGTCGATTCGCGGAGGGAAGGGGAGGGCGTCGCGGCGGCTGAACCGAGGGGAGGGAAGGGGAGGGCGTCGCGGCGAGTGACAGAACAGTGAGGGGGCGGGGGCGGGGAGCGAGAAAGCGATAGATAGGGTTTGTGTTTTCTATTTTATCATCAAGAAACTTATTCCCGATATCTTTCTCTGGTGTTAAAGGAGACCATCCAGGCCTGAAACAATGCCAGCTGGGAGTCCATTTGCAACCCAGTTTAGAGGAGTCAGGTACCGAGTCCCATAGTGGGTAGATTAATTTAGGATTATTATTATTATTATTATTAGCGGTTAATTAACGGGTATTTCGCGGGTGGGTTATACGGGTATTTCAAGTGGGTATAAAAAGTTCAAAATACCTTTTTAATTCACGGATCGAGAATTTAAGAAATATTACTTAAAATACGGAACATACGACAGCGTTTTCTAAAAATGCTATATAAGTGTATTGTTACATAGTGCTTCCTAATTAAATGCTATATAAGTATTTTTAAAAGGATGTATTATTTTTTATAATTTGAAATTTTATTATTAAAATTTATAATGTGTATTTATATTAAATAATTTAAATATATAAGTTATAATTTATATTATATTATATATCAAACATTGAAAATAAAACATATATCGTAATTTAAATTTCATTATATATATATTGATAATATATTAAACTTTAAAACTATAAAAAATATTTATAATTTTTAATTACATCATTAAAAAATATAATAAGTATTTATATTAAATATAAATAATTTAAATCAAATTTATCATATGTTATATATCAAACTTTAAGAGTAAAAAATATCAAAATTTAAATTTCATTTCATTGTGATTGTTTTGTGACAATAACTTGAAAAAATTATTAAAAAATTAGATATAATGCAACACCATCACTGTGTTGCACGTCACAACACCATTTTTATTTTGCAACACCAAATATATATCTAGTGCAATACTATTTCAATAGTGTTTCAAAAGATCAAAAATCAGCAATCTATTGAAACGCTTTGGTGGCAACACTAGCTAAAAGCATTGCCTATGAGCACTTATGGTGTAGTGTCTTCTTTTCATAGACAAGGCGTATCAGATGGAGGAGGGGGATCAAGAGTATTCTTAGTTTTACCTCCACCATTGATCTTGGGAAATCTCTCGGCGTACCTCTTATCCATGGTAGAGTTACAATTAATACCTTTAGAGATGTGGTTGAGAGGGTGGCGAAGCAGCTGGAAATTGAAAGTCTAAACTTTTGACAATGGCGGGAAGAGCAATGCTTATCCAGTCAGGAACTTCAACCATTCCAAATCATGTTATGCAGGCACAATGGATCCCGACAGGAACATGTGATCAGCTTGATAAGCTTAATAGGAACTTTCTTTGGTCTTTGGATGTTTCCCAAAAAAAATGCACTTAGTTCGGTGGAGTAAGGTGACCAAACCAAAAAATAAAGGAGGTTTGGGGATTAGGACCGCGAGGAATACCAACATTGCACTACTTGCTAAGGAAAGTTGGAGGATGTTTGCTAAGGAAAATTGGAGGATGTTATGTGGCGAAAGTAGTCTTTGGCTCGATTCTTGTAGGAAGAAGTACCTCAAGAATATGAGCCTGCTCCATATTAACATTAAAGGGTCTAAATCTAATGCTTTCAAAGGAATTGTTAGAAGTGGGTTAGCTTTGGCGGAAGCTTATGTAATACCCGTAATTTTTGTTCCCCGGAAATTTTCTATTTTTGGCGGAAGTCTATTTTGACGACTTGCTTGGGACCGTTTCGTCATCCTGAGAATGATTAATTCTACACTTTTTGTCATCCGAGTTCGTTTCGGTATCGTTCTGTTGAATTCCGTGTTCTTTAGCGACTTTTCCACGTATGAGTTCGACTTTGTTAAATCACCATAAATTCTTGGAAGCTCCAAAATTCTAAATCTTTGCGATCTTATAGAGCATCGAGTTAGCTTTCCAATGGTTCAAACGGTGAGTCAATCGGAGTCCGGACGAGAGAGTTATGGTCGTTTTAGCTCACCCGCTCGTTATTGGCGATCACGCTGCCGAACCCGGCCGTGTCGTCCGACACGGCCCGGCTGCACTCGTCCGGAAATGCCGGAGTCTCGCCTCAGGACCCGACCGTGTCGTCCGACACGGCCCGCCGAACCCTTCCGGATAAGCGACTGCTCGCCAAAGACGCCCGACCGTGCCGCCTGCACGGCCGAGTCATGCCGAAGTCCGCCGGACGGGTCATTTGTCGGAAGGCCCTCCGCGCGCGACCGTGTCGGGCAGACACGGTCGAGTCCCTCGCCGGCCAGGCGACACGACCGTGCCGATCGGCACGGGCCGTGTCCGGCAGATACCAACCCCTATAAAAGGCCCCCGCAGACGTTTTCCTTGCCATTTTTCACCTTCTTCTTCTCCTCTTCCGCGGTGGCGTGTTCTAAGCTTGAAGCCATGTTGTTTAACAACATATCCATGGAGTCTTGGAGCTCATATCATCAATCATCCATCCTATAACATCCTTTGATCGAGCGAATCAGTCGACTTTCCAAATCTATTTTTGGGGATTTTGGGTATTTTGTTCGATTTCCGTTTAATCCGATTTAACTTAGGATTGTGATGGATTGATGATTATTTAGATGTATTGTATCATTTCCCTTGTTATCCCATGGTTGGATCGTATCGATTCGTTGTTTTGGTCGAGTTCTTGACCGACGCCTTGAAGGTGTCCTAAAATGTCATAGAGGGGTTTTCGGGCGTTCTACGATTATTCTTCCTCGTATGATCGATGATTTATTGAATTTATGTTGTTAGGGTCGAATTCTTGTGAAGAACTCGAGTGAAACCCTTCCGCTCGTTGTCTTCTTCGTGGTTCAAGCTTCCCGGTCGAACCGTGTTCTTGGGATCTTGGTAACGTTTATTAAGGCAAGTATACATTTATGATTATACGTTCGACTTTGAAAGTAAGAGGAATTGATGGTATGATATGAACGAACCGTTTTTACGGCATTCATAGAAATATTGATGGCATATCATGAACGAACCGTTTTTACGGCATTCATAGATATATTGTTGGCATGTAATGAACGAACCGTTTTGACGGCATTCCTACATGTATCGGCGTATGAGGTGAACGAACCGTTTCTACGGCATTCACATACGTAACGGCGTATGAGGTGAACGAACCGTTTCTACGGCATTCACATACGTCTTATGAGATTTTAGTTATTCTGGAATACTAGTCTTAAATTGATGAATTGACGGATATTGATGAATTGACGGATTACATTTACTTTATTGTCGAGGAGTATTATGTTTCATATTGTTATACTTGCACTAGCTATTCGACGGCTAACCCCTTTATGGGGGAAATACGTTTCATGTATTTCAGGTTCCAGGAGAGCGGACAGACGGGTACCGGGTCGGCATGAAGATGATGGGCAAGTGTGATACTGTGTCTTGTCTCCGGTTATTTTCTTGGATTCCTCCATTCAGTGTTGTTGTACTGGAATGGATTTTTAAATACTCGAGTATTGTATTTCAGTTTCCTTGATGTTCGGCTGTGTTGCCGAGGTATTGATTTGTGAAGTGATGTATATGTTTTCGTTGGTTATGGTTTTGAATATCAGTTGTATCGTCTTCCTTTCTTTTGTATGTAGACCTTATCGGTCAAGTTTATAGTTCCGCGTATGTTTAGCCTTGTGGGTCCCACGGCGGGGCTCACGGCGCTGTAATATACCCTGAATAACTTGGGGGTGTTACAGAATATGGTATCAGAGCTTAGGTTTATGGATACCTAGGTCGGTCTTTTAGGTCGATTGAGTCGGCATTTGCCTGATATCACTACTCTGCCATCATCACAGTGCGACCGGTACTTGTAAGTCCTCTCACTCTTCTCGTATTTTTCTTAATCGTTTCGTTTATAGCTTGGTATTCTTGGGAATTGGTCACTTCGAGAATGTGCGATTCGGATTATACTTACGCACGTGTGTGCCTTTCAGAATGTTGGCTGAAAGTAGGAAGAATCGTGACCGTGGTCAAGGACGTGAACTCTTCCTTGAGATTTTGTTAAATTGCTAATTGCGATATTGGTGTGTATCGGTATTATGTTGAGACTTTGTTTAGGAGTCGCATGCTAGTATCACGGGAGATCTTCGTCTTCACAGACCTGTAAGTATGTTGTTCGGATTATTCGAAAATTCTTGGTTATCTTGGTGATTTTGGATTTTCCATTGAAATGTTTGTGTGAGTGATTGCAAGTTTCGAGGACGAAACTTATTTTTAAGGGGGGTAGAGTGTAATACCCCGATTTTTCGGATATATTTTTTTTTCGTTTATATATTGGATATCGTGGATGGTTAATTATGCTCGAGGACGTTGTGAACGTTTGAAAATGTTATTGAATTGAGTATATGTATTGATTTTGTCGTATGCTCGTATTTGGTATGTCATGACTTTGGACAGGAATTGTTGAAATTGGCTAAGTATGGAATTATTACGTACGTTAATAAGGTGAGATTACGTACGTAAGATTGGCATGGTTACGTACGTCAAGGCTAAGGTATTACGTACGTAACGAAGGCATCGGTCAGAACCGAGTCCTGTGAGGCAGGTGGGATCCTGTTTCGGCAACTTTCGGCGGAGGATGTTGACAGGTGAGTCAACGTACGTGTTACGTACGTTATACAGGACGTGTTACGTACGTAACACAACCATTGTACTGTAGCAAGTCAACTGGTATATTACGTACGTTATATGGTATGGGTTACGTACGTAATGGACTGCACGGAATGAGACAGTGAGATGGTTACGTACGTTATGGATTTTGAATTACGCACGTTAAAGTTGTTACGTACGTTAAGAAAGGACACCTACGTACGTAATGAGAGTGCAATTTATATATTGAAGTGTTGCCTTTCATTTCTCTCACGATCCTTTGAGATATTTCTCTCCAAAACTCGTCCCTCTTCACTTTTAAGAGTGTTCTAAACACTTTTAACATGATTGTGAGCTTGGAATCATGGAATTAGAGCTTGGTTATGGAACTATTGTTGATTCTTGAAGTGATTTCTTGTGTTATCCATATTCTATGAGGTTTATGTTGAAGGAAGATAATGATATGCTTTGAATATGTTGATTATGATTATGGAATCATAGAGATCTTGATGTTCTTGAGGCCATATGATGACTATGATGATTTAATGATTCTTGGAATGGAGTTCAAATTATTCTTTCTTCGTGGTTCGTCCATGCAAGATAATCCTCGTATCCCTTTGATAGTGGCTCATTTTTTTTTCTTTTTGGGTTACTACTTGGGAGGGAGTACATTGGGAATTGTGTATTTTGATGTTCGTCTTATTTCAATGAAAATGCATAAATTGGACTGTACTTTTATCCATTGCGTGAGTATTTTTGAAATGGATTTTGGTATTTTGCCATGAAATTTTATTTTGTAAAACCGATTCCCTAAACCGAGTTTTGGCATTTTAACCTTGATCGTTTTGACGGTATTTGGAAAATGATTTTTAGTATTTGAAAAATATTACCGTCATCGGTCTTTTTAGCATTTTGTAATGACGTGGAAATTGTGCTTAGCACAGTAAATCCTTGTGAGAAGGGTTTACGGCGTGTAATATTCAGGAGGATGCAGGGTGTTACAATTATGGTATCATGTGATAATGTTATACGAGATTTGTTGGAATTGTAATAAGAGATTTCGGATGTTGATATGATCATTGAGATCTTCTTCATATGGTGATAAGGGTTTTGTTGCGATTCTTGAGATTGTATGAATGACATGATGAAGAAAATGGTAACATGGAGATATATACCTCGGAGATGTTGTTCGAACGTGATTTCGGATATTTCATGTTCTTGAAGAACTCTTGAATTATACGAGGTGATGAAAATTTTTTTAGAAGTGTTGATGTTTTGAAAATGAATATGGAATATTCATATCTGAAACTAAATTATGTGTTGGAAATAATATTCGTATAGGAATACGAATGTGATTATGAGTTTGATGAGACTATTATTCATCTACGAATTTGGAAGCCCATACGTATGGAGCAAATATTCAAATCGAATGAATGGATTGTTTGATAACCTTTTTAATATGATTATCTATTGTTTTGAACGATCGGATGATTCGAATTGGCACGGTTATAAGTAAATTTTAACGATGGATTTACGAGAAGGGAACCTTGTCAATTCGTATTTAAGAATTGAGTTTGGAACATTTAGACCCTTATTATTGGTCGAATTGGTTGCTTGATATGATCATCATATTTCGACTCGTATTGTGGGCGGGATTTGTAAGTGTCTCGAGTTGGATTGTTCGGTGTGATTAGTCGAGATATGGTAAAACGATTGAGTTCGTGGTTTGGTGGTATTGATATTGGTCGTCATCGAACCGGTTGATTATCAATCCTTCGTTTTACAATAAGGTATGATGTTTGATCGTGAATTATGATTGTGTTGCGGTTAAGGTTGAAGGGTTCGTCGATTAACTTGGTGAGACAAGTTTTATACTCGTACTAATCAATGAGACTAATGTTATCGTGTAGGCGTACGATTGTGTGTATCATTTTGGGACTTGGCCTCTTTATGATTGTATTGATGTCAAGGGATTGGTTGACACGACGCCGTCGGCAAATTATGCCAAATGTTCCGTTGTTTGTAAATGGCGGTTCAAGGCATTACGATACTTGTTGGTAAGGTTGCTATCGATAGCGGTTCGCGGTATCGATGTATCGATTATTATTATTCGCGATTAATGTCGTTACGAGACATCGTTTAATCTTTGTCATCGAATGGATGCATTGCTATGATGTTGCGTTAACCGATTGGGGACATTTGATATATCCTTTTGTCATCTCCGTTTTGGTGGTCGGTTTAAGACAAGGACATCTATTCTATCGTATCATTGATTATCGATTGACCGTTCTAGGGTAATCGAGGTATTGAAATGGGATTATCAAAGATAATTCCCATCCGTTGTCGAAAATACTCTCATCTGTTGTATCGTTGTTATCGATTGGCCATTCTACGGTAATCGAAGTATTGAATTGGGATTATCAACGATAATTCCCATCCGTTGAATTATTATTGTCGTGTTGACCGATTCAAGGAAGCACACTATTATTCTTGTGAACTCGGTAATTTTGTAATCGTTGAAGGTTGAGGATTTTCCCGAACTGTTGTGTTGTGATCGTTGTTCGTGTTAATCGGTCCTTAGGGAATTCTGATCCCAGGATGGTTGTTTTGAATATCGTTGGTCGTGTCGATCTTTCATTATTCGTGTGTCATCGTTCACTTGGTGAGTCGTATGATCCGTATTGGATGTTTTATCCCTTGAGTTTCGTTGTCATGTTGTATCGTGGCATATCTGGAATCATGTCTGCGTGCCGATTGGTTATGTGTAAGATTTTTAGCCAGGCACCCGATGGTCATGCGTGGATATTTCCGCATTGGGTATGCACGCGAGACGTAGTTCTTGAGGCTAATTAGGTACATTGTCACACGTATATTCGGATTCCGTATACGGGGTGGACATGTGCACGAACACATTTCCGGATCGGGCGTCTTGTGATGTCCCTCTTGAGCTTTATTGATTGATCGTTCGTAGTCCATGTTGTATTGGATATGTCCGACGATTTGCGGCCCAGTTGTTCATACGCGAGGGTATGTCCGATCGAGTTTGCTTCTTTGAGATACGTATTGTGATGATTCTGACTTTGGGCTGTTCGGCTTTCAGGCCATTGTGATGTATCGGTATTTCCGTTGGAGCCTTCGGGCATTGTGAATTCGTATCTTTTCGGCATTGGTTTGGTTTACCTTCGGGTAATGTATTGTTATGTTCTATATTGATGATTATTTGTTTGGGCGTATGTTTGGTTCTTGTGCATCTCGTTGAGTTTTCTGGCGAAATATTTCTTCCCCTACTGTTTTAAGTTTGGGACGAAACTTCTTTTAGGAGGTAGAATGTAATACCGTAATTTTTGTTCCCGGAAATTTTCTATTTTTGGCGGAAGTCTATTTTGACGACTTGCTTGGGACCGTTTCGTCATCCCGAGAATGATTAATTCTACACTTTTTGTCATCCGAGTTCGTTTCGGTATCGCTCATTGAATTCCGTGTTCTTTAGCATACTGCTCCACGTATGAATTCGACTTTGTTAAATCACCATAAATTCTTGGAAGCTCCAAAAATTCTAAATCTTTGCAATATTATAGAGCATCGAGTTAGCTTTCCAATGGTTCAAACGGTGAGTCAATCGAGTCCGGACGAGAGAGTTATGGTCGTTTAGCTCACCCGCTCGTTATTGGCGATCATCGGCCCGAACCCGGCCGTGTCGTCCGACACGGCCCGTGCCGTACTCGTCGGAAATGCCGAAGTCTACGCCTCAGGACCCGGCCGTGTCGTCCGACACGGCCGTGCCGAACCCTTTCGGATAAGCGAGAATCGTCGCCCGGCCGCGCCGACCGTGTCGTGCAGCACGGTCGAGTCATGCCGAGTCGCCGTCGGACGGGTCAGCGTCGGAAGGCCCTCCGCACCGCGACCGTGTCAAGCGAGGACACGGTCGAGTCCCTGTCGGCCAGGTATGCGACACGGCCGTGCCGATCGGCCGGGCCGTGTCGGCAGACGATCAACCCTATAAAAGGCCCTGCAGACGTTTTCCTTGCCATTTTTCACCTTCTTCTTCTCCTCTTCCGCAGCTGGGCGTGTTTAACAACATATCCATGGAGTCTTGGAGCTCATATCATCAATCATCCATCCTATAACATCCTTTGATCGAGCGAATCAGGTCAGATTTTCCAGAAATCTAATTTTGGGGATTTTGGGTATTTTGTTCGATTTCGTCCGTTTAATCCGATTTAACTTAGGATTGTGATGGATTGATGATTATTTAGATGTATTTTATCATTTCCGTTGTTATCCCATGGTTGGATCGTATCGATTCGTTGTTTTGGTCGAGTTCTTGACCGACGCCTTGAAGGTGTCCGGTAAAATGTCATAGAGGGGTTTTCGGGCGTTCTACGATTATTCTTCCTCGTATGATCGATGATTTATTGAATTTATGTTGTTAGGGTCGAATTCTTGTGAAGAACTCGAGTCGAAACCCTTCCGTTCGTTGTCTTCTTCGTGGTTCAAGCTTCGGTCGAACCTGTTCTTGGGATCTTGATAACGTTTATTAAGGCAAGTATACATTTATGATTATGCGTTCGACTTTGAAAGTAAGAGGAATTGATGGTATGATATGAGCGAACGTTTTACGGCATTCATAGAAATATTGATGGCATATCATGAACGAACCGTTTTTACGGCATTCATAGATATATTGTTGGCATGTAATGAACGAACCGTTTTGACGGCATTCCTACATGTATCGGCGTATGAGGTGAACGAACCGTTTCTACGGCATTCACATACGTAACGGAGTATGAGGTGAACGAACCGTTTCTACGGCATTCACATACGTCTTATGAGATTTTAGTTATTCCGGAATACTAGTCTTAAATTGATGAATTGACGGATATTGATGAATTGACGGATTACATTTACTTTATTGTCGAGGAGTATTATGTTTCATATTGTTATACTTGCACTAGATATTCGACGGCTAACCCCTTTATGGGGGAAATACGTTTCATGTATTTCAGGTTCCAGGAGAGCGGACAGACGGGTATCGGGTCGGCATGAAAATGATGGGCAAGTGTGATACTGTGTCTTGTCTCCGGTTATTTTCTTGGATTCCTCCATTCAGTGTTGTTGTACTGGAATGGATTTTTAAATACTCGAGTATTGCATTTCAGTTTCCTTGATGTTCCGGCCTGTGTTGCCGAGGTATTGATTTGTGAAGTGATGTATATGTTTTCGTTGGTTATGGTTTTGAATATCAGTTGTATCGTCTTCCTTTCTTTTGTATGTAGACCTTATCGGTCAAGTTTATAGTTCCGCGTATGTTTAGCCTTGTGGGTCCCACGGCGGGGCTCACGGCGCTGTAATATACCCTGAATAACTTGGGGGTGTTACAGCTTATGGTTGGTGGATTGGCAATGGGAACAATGTCTCCTTCTGGTTCGATAATTGGTTAAGTGGGAGGACAGTGGCGAGCTACTTTAACCTGAACATTGATAATTGAGATTTGAGGTTGAGGATTGCAGATGTCTGGCAACCTGGTAATGGGTGGGATTTGGAATGACAGAACAGATTGGAGTAATGATAAAAAGATTTTCCTCATGAGTGATTCAGGTAAATTCACATGTAAAGGTGCTTATACTTTCCTCCAGGCGAAGGACTCTTCCTTAATTGCACATGATTCGGCAATGTGGAGGTAGCTTGGAAAGCAAAATGCCCGAGAAAGCTTCAATGTTTCTTTGGCTTTATCAACATGGGAGATTGGCGACATGTTCTTTACCGCGACAACTGAAAGTTGTAGAATTTAATATATGCCCTCGTTGCAAAAATGGTCCAGGAACTTTGCACCATACTCTTAAGGATTGCCGGAAGCTAGGAAGATATGGGAGTTTACGATTTCTCCATCATAGTGGTACGAATCAAGAGTTTTCCTGAGTCGTCTTGGACCAAGGATAACATGTGCACCAAGTCATTTGGAAATATAGTGGCACCATCCATTCCGTGACACTATGTTTTCCTTGAAACTTTATGGCGTACACAGAGAGCTCGCAATGATTTTATTTTTCGAGGCGAAAATGCGTCTACACGATAGGTAATCCATCGGCTTAATTTTTTATGTTCGATCTTAACAAGGCTTTTCCCAGCAATGAGGTTGTACTAAGAAAAGGGTCTAGGAACTTGATAACATGGATTGCCCCACCTTTTGAGTGGTTCAAACTTAATACGGATGCGAGTTTGTTTGGCTCAAATGGGAGTGTTGCTGGTGGTGGATTGGTACGAGACCATAATGGGAACTGGATTTGTGTTTTTTCTTGCAAATTCCATGATATTTCAATTAATAGTTCTGAGCTTTTGGCTTTGAGAGAAGGTTGAAGATGGCATGGAGACGGTTAACGAAGATAGTTATCGAGACAGACTCGGAGGCAATCTACAAGCTGCTGATTTCAAATAGTACAAAGGAACATGTGTTGCATAACATTTTGGAAGAATGTAGACGCCACCTCCGCATGACATGGGAGACTGTTTCGAGGCATACTAAACATGAGGGCTGTTGGAATATTTTATTCCAAATATTCATTATCGAGTTTTGATGATTAGTTGTTAAACAAAGGAAAACAACAAAGAAGCGAAACAAAACAACGAAGAAGTCAAAGTCGCAAAAAGATGGACAGAACATGATTAATGCACGCTATGTTATAAGAATAATGCACGCTATCGAATGAGTGTTACGCACGTAACTCATGGTTGATAACGTACGTAGTGAGTTGTTTCAGAATTCAAACACGATGAACGTTGGGAAAAGTCCGGGTCAAAGTCAAGTAATCAAACGGACAGTTTGACAAAAGCATACAATGGATATACGGTTAACGTACGCTACAGCATATAGTTAACGTACGCTAAATAAGAAAGTAAACGTATGTAATCGGGATGCCATAACGTACATAATAGTATGGACAGAAGCTACTGGACTAAAGTTGCAAGCAGTTAACGTACGTAAGCGAAAAGACTCAACGTACGTAACGAGCTTGACGTACGCTATGCAGGAAGGCTAGCGCACGCTAAAGAGTCAAGAGGAGCTAACGGCTAGTTGGAGGAAAATGGCTATAAATACCAAACCATTTGGTATCAATCCATACAACAACCTTGAGCAAATCATCTACACTTGTGATATCATTGTATACATTCTTGTTGTTGTACTTGAGCTTTATTGATAAGTGTTTGAGTGTGAATACACGAAAACATACAAGAGAGGAAAAAGAAAGGATAAGATTCGATTCAGTGTTATTAGGATCACGGATCCGACATTGTTAGAATCACGATCTATATCTACGTGAGGTTTGTCTAGTACTCATAGAAAACTAGATAGGTTGATTCCTTGTCCGATAGAAAAGGAAAATGGTTTAACTTGGACCGACAAAAAGACAAGTGAGTTGCGGATAATCTCGGACTGATAGAAGAGTAGAATTGTAACGGTAATCCATCGACCGATAGAAGAGAGGTGCAGAGGTTGATCTTCATCCTATAGAAAAAGATTCGAAGAGAGGACGTAGGCACGTTTGGCCGAACCTCTATAAATCCTGTGTCTATTTATTTTGTGCACCTTTAAATATGCTTCCGCACAATAGCGCGTATACCGAATCTTGCTCTAACAATTGGTATCAGAGCGGTACCTCCTAGAAGCATCTTAACATCCAAGGAGAAGACGGTTCAAATGGCGTTTCAACTTGCCCCGATCGAAGGTCTTGCTCTAAATCGACCTCCATTCTTTGATGGATCTAACTTCATGACATGGGAGAAGAAGATGTCAATATTCATCCGAGCTTATGACATCGTGCTTTGGAAAGTGATATGTCTTGTTCCGAAAATTCCAATCAAATCCGACGGTACGCTTAAAATTTTTGAAGAGTATGATGATTCCGATTGGAAAAATGATCACTATAATTGCAAAGCTACGCAATAATTATATTGTGCTTTAAATCGGGAAGAACACAATCGGATATCATCGTGTGATAGTGCCAAAAAAATATGAAAGATGCTAGAAGTCACACACGAAGGCACAAATCAAGTCATGGAGACGAAGATTAACATGCTTCTCCACGACTACGAGCTATTCCAATGAAAGACGACGAATCCATTACAATCATGCTCAAACGATTTTCGGTCATTACGAATGGATTGGCCTGTTATGGGAAACCACTTTAGAGTAGTGAAAAATTAAAGAAGATCTTACGATCAGTACCTCGAGAATGGGACAGAACGGTGACGACGATTATGGAATCGAAATATTTGAATAATCTTGATTTTAGCGCCCTCGTTGGTTCGCTAATTAATTATGAGATTGTACTAAAATCTCGGAACGCAAAGCCGAAGCCGAAGGAAAGATCGAAATCTTTGAAATCTAAGAAGTCTCGCAAAGAAGAAATACCGGTCGATGAAAGTGACGAAGAATCGGCATATTATGCCAAGAATATTAATAAGTTTCAAAACTTATTAAACCGGAGAAAGAAAGACATCAAGACGGGGGAATATAATAAATTCGACAACAATTGTCGAATCTGTAGTAAACCAGGCCACTTCGCAAAGAATTTCCGAGCAAATCCAAAGAAGGAAGTTTTCGTTGCAACTTGGAGTGACGAAGACGACGACAATGAATATATCCAAAATAATCTCGCACTCATGGCCAGAAGTTCATTCGACGAAAGCGACTTCGAAAGCCAGGTTAGTACATCGTCTCAAGATGAACTATTTGAAGCATTCGAATTATTGCATACAAATTTTCAAAATGCTTTATCCGAATTTAAATCCCTCCAATCTAAAAATAAATCTTTGGAAACCGAAATTTCCAGAATTCTTGAAAAGGGGAAATTTACCAAGACTGATCATTCTAAATGCCTTGAAAATGAGAATAATTTAAAGAATGATCTTTTAAAAGTTCATGACGAACTTAAAGGTTTAACAAAGAAATTTTCATGTGGAAATGATAAATTTGAGCAAATGTTATCGGTTCAAAAATTTACTTCAAACAAACAGGAGTTAGGATTCAAACCTCGTATTAAAACCAAATCCTTAAATTTGAAAATACCCCATTGCGATAAATGTTTAAAAATTGGGCATCATATTTCGAATTGTAAAAGCCCATATCGGACGATTAAAATTAAAAAGATTTGGATTCCAAAAGGAACCGTTATTCCGAACATCGTCCATATTAATGAAAAATGACAGACTTTCGGTTGGATCCCCATAAATAAAAATTAATTTTCATTAATTGATATTTTACTCATAGAGAGTTGATATATTTTACGGGAGATTTTTGTCAGGGGGTTTACCATTTTCATCATAAATTGGTATCGTTTTGTACACTTTTTGCCGATAACAAAAAGGGGGAGAAGAATGGAATAAAATAAGAATGATATAAGGGGAGAAAAATGAGAGAAAGCGTCATGGAATAATGACAAGAAAAATAAAAATATATATGAATTACGAAAGGAGTCGAAAAGATGAAGAAAGTCGAAAAAGATGAAAAAGAAAAGGAGTTGAAAAATGAGAAGTAGTTGAAAAGGAGAGAAAGAAAAGATGAGAGAATAAACTAACGAAACGGACAAAGTCGAAAACTTTGATCTGTAGAATATATATATATATTTATATTTTGCAGGTTTTACCCTATTCAAGGTGTTGTTTTGTAATCGTCAAAAAAGAGGAGATTATTAGAATAGTTTATTCTAAATATTCATTATCGAGTTTTGATGATTAGTTGTTAAACAAAATAAAACAACAAAGAAGCGAAACAAAACAACGAAGAAGTCGAAGTCGCAAAAAGCTAGACAGAACATGATTAACGCACGCTAAGTTACAAGAATAATGCACACTATCGAATGAGTGTAACGTACGTAACTCATGGTGGATAACGTACGTAATGAGTTGTTTCAGAATTCAAACAAGATGAACGTTGGGAAAAATCCGGGTCAAAGTCAAGGAATCAAACGGACAGTTTGACAAAAGCATACAACAGATATACGGTTAACGTACGCTACAGTGTATAGTTAACGTACGCCAAATAGGAAAGTTAACGTACGTAATTGGGATGCCATAACGTACGTAATAGTATGGACAGAAGCTGCTAGACTAAAGTTGCAAGCAGTTAACGTAAGTAAGCGAGAAGACTTAACGTACATAACGAGCTTAACGTATACTATGCAGGAAGGCTAGCGCACGCTAAAGAGTCCATAGGAGCTAACGGCTAGTTGGAGGAAAATGGCTATAAATACCAAACCATTTGGTATCAATCCATACAACAACCTTGAGCAAATCATCTACACTTCTGATATCATTGTATACATTCTTGTTGTTGTACTTGAGCTTTATTGATAAGTGTTTGAGTGTGAATACACGAAAACATACAAGAGAGGAAAAAAAAGGATAAGATTCGATTAAGTGTTATTAGGATCAAGGATCCGGCATTGTTAGAATCACAATCTATATCCACGTGAAGTTTGTCTAGTACCCATAGAAAGCTAGATAGGTTGATTCCTTTTCCGATAGAAAAGGAAAACGGTGTAACTTGGACCGAAAAAAGACAAGTGAGTTGCGGTTAATCTCGGACCGATAGAAGACGAGAATTGTAATGGTAATCCCTCGACCGATAGAAGAGAGGTGCCGAGGTTGATCTTCATCCTATAGAAAAAGATCTGAAGAGAGAACGTAGGCACGTTTGGCTGAACCTCTATAAATCCTGTGTCGATTTATTTTCTGCACCCTTAAATACGCTTCTGCACAATAGCGCGTATACCGAATCTTGCTCCAACAAAGGCATTGCATGTGCTGATTTTCTTGCGAAACTGGGGCATTAAGAGAATGGAGTTCGCTTTTGGGTTGAGCCACCACCTTTGCTGATCCCCCTGACGATTAAGGATATGAAGGACTAGGAAGATAGCTACTCTTTGTAGTTTTTTCATTTTCTCTGCTTTTCCTGACTAAGAAAAAAGAGAAAAGATATCTTTAACTGCTTTGAGTTAAAATCTACCATTTTGAAAATTACCCAAATACTAAAATTTTACTCTTAGGTACTATCTTTATTTGAATACAAAAACCTCACCGATTACTAAATGTAAATTATAAGCAGATCTCAACATAATTAATTGGTACTTTCGAAAACATTTACGGCCTAAATCATTGTTTAGTCTCAATTTGTGCCTTGGAGTTTTTTCTGACCGAAAGATTTCACACTATTTTCTTGCAGGCATACTCTTGGACCTTAAATCACTCGAAATCTAAATAGACAAACCATGGGTAGTTCCGAAAATAAGCCACCTTTGTCAATTTCCATTAACAACAAACAACTAATGTTAGTAATAAAGTTGCCACTCCAATTTCCGCTTAACCTGACCTAAGATTAGCTATACACAAACTTGGCAACCATCATGAACAAAGACCAACAAAATAAATCTGACGGTACACAGTGGTGAACCAGCAACTAAACGAAACTGTGTTTTTTTAAGAATTCAACAAAATGGAACAACAGATTTGATGTTGTCCGGAGACTGCAAATGCGATAAAGATAATTCTTGACCACGATCTTTTCCGGTCTATGTAGGGCTTCAACTTAATTAACTGTTAAAGGCTTCCCTGCAAACAACTTTAATACTTCTTGACCAAAATTCAAGTTCAAGAGGTACTAAAATTGGCTGCATGCAGACTAGCATATATGAATAAGTTATAACTATGTTTGTTGTGTCACGATTTATTCATCCCAACAGGCGATCGACAATAAGGCCGAGCGACCTAGTCAACTCCAGTCAAACTATGGTTAGCTCGCCAAGTCGAAGATATCAAACCACCATCAGTTACCTAGCAATCGACTCCCAAGGCGATCGCCCTTTGGCAGCTGGCGATCTACTCTACTAACCAGCTAAGGGCAATCGACCTGCGCCCCGAGCAGAGACGATCGCCCGTCAAAACCATCAAGAACTGGATCTCAGAAAAGCACCCACGTGCAGATCCACCAAAGGCGCTGACAAGATCTTCGTAGCAGACAAGATCTTTAGCTGACAGACAAGACCTTTGACCACAGCCTGCCACCTACCTCACCTACCAGCATGCGCGCCGAAAGTTGTCAGTAGGACCACCCGTGTCAGCAACTCAGGACGCGTGTGAGCTCCCCATTGGACCGCACAGTTGACTGCCAGCAACTCCTGCAGACTTTGAGGGGACAGGCCCATGTGCTAAAAGACGATCGCCCGATTATTATATTGCAGAGAAGGCGATCGCCCGGCGGATCCAAGCCCTATAAATAGAGAACTTCTTCCTACTGGAAAAAGGTTGGGAATTCACTTAACCTACAGTTCACATTCTCTCACATTCCGATACATACACGGAAATACTGAAGAACATACATATCATCAAGCTCCCGGCTACCTCACCGGAATCCATCTCAGGACTTCTCTCTCCAAATCTCTCGTCCAGAAGACGATCGTGACGACAAGTCTCCACTAGGCAGATTCCAAAGGATTCATAAGCCCGGAGCCCAAGCATCCACTAAATACTCGCCGTGAGAGGCAGTCGATCTCTCACCGCGCACTGTTCATCACCTTTGTTACAAGAACTCACGAGCATCAAATCTGGTTCTTAGGCAATCTACACGCTCACTAGCTAAGATAACAAGAATCTTTACACTCATTGTAATTGTATTCTTACATTAGTACTTGTATCCCGAATATTGGTATTAATAATATCTCGCGAGAGCAATCAAGCCCGGGACTAACAACCCGGCAAATCTTGTGTTATTTATCTTTCTCACGGAAGTGCTCTTGCATTTGTTTGCTATCCCATCCATTCCGGCAATATCTATCTCGGATAATATTTTGGGTAGCAACAATTAGCGCTAGAAGAA
This sequence comes from Orobanche coerulescens, assembly GCA_033398695.1. Lineage (NCBI taxonomy): Eukaryota > Viridiplantae > Streptophyta > Magnoliopsida > Lamiales > Orobanchaceae > Orobanche > Orobanche coerulescens. Next base: position 134,372,300 of record CM065816.1, on the reverse strand, counting down.
GGGCATCTAACCCTCACATTTTTATTCCTACCGTCCGAAGAACACTCACTTTGTTCTCGGGGCACATACTTGAAGTGACACTCACCGCACTTCAAAGAAAACCTTGAGAATCATGACATCCGCCGGTCCATCGAAGAAAGCTGCTCTCCGAACCGCGGACACCATTTCCCGGTTCAATCCGAACCCCACCCGGCGAGGAAGCCGCGCAACGCGAGACTCTCGATCCCGCATCCGAGAGATGGCCCCAACCTCTCACTCGATCGGTTCCAAACCGAAGAACAGATCGAGGAGGCTATGGCCATCTGGAGGAGCGACGGAGAGCATGTGCGTCGCTGCAATAACTCCCTCGATCATCCGCCGCATGGGAAAACGGAAATTCGGCGAAGTGCGAGCGATCGTCGAAAGCCCCAATTCGTGAGGAAAGGCTCTCGCCGGCCGGGACGGATCTATATTCAATCGTTTGGGGCGCGACCCATCCGGCGGCCGGGCATTGATCTCAACCTTGAAAAGACGGAATCCGAATCCGTCACGGGACTTGGCCTACCCGCCTCACACGGCGAGCGAGTCGGCCATCGACTCGCGCCCGATCGCTGAGATCGGTACTCGATCGCCTCGGCTCCGCTCCGGCGCGAGCCGCTAGCAATCGAGCAGCGATGGCCGCCATACAACGCCCGGCTCGACGAGATGAGAGCACTCTTGGACCTTTGGGGCAAGCACCGGCAAAAAGATCGCCGGGCCGGCCAAGGCCACTCGCGGTCCACATCGAGCTTGCCCCCATACTGACCCAACGATCGCTCCTCCCAAAACACCTCTGTATGAGGGAGATCGGACCGAAACCCACGAGTAAATTCCGAATCTACATGGTAGGTGTGGGGCATCCGATGCAACCAAGTGCCGGATCTTCCGTTAACATTGGGCGAGTGGCCCATAGGTGGTACGTCTCACTACCACCACGATCAATCACCTCTTTTAAGAAACGGCGAAGGACTTCACGTCATACTTCGCCCGCAAGGTCACCAGACCGAAGGTCCCCACCGCATGATAAAAATCAAGCGGGGAAAGACGAGTCCGACCTTGATTACATCGACCGGGTAGACGAAATCATCCTCACCGGCGAACCCGTCAGTGACGAGCTCGCTCTCTATTCGGTGATGGGGGGATTCCACGGTCACTCTCCCATGTTTAGACATCTCTCCAAGGATATTCCCCCAACTTACGCGATCTTCCGCGCCAAAGCTGCCAACTTTCTGGCCAGGCAAAGGCTACTCACCCTCCGCTTAGGCGAGGAAACGCCACCTCTTGTCCAAAAGATAGCGATCGCCAAAGAAAAGAAGGCGATCGCCAAGACACCCGGAGATCTCAAGGCTTTCGAAGACATGGAAGCCCATCTCCTCCATACGTTCAACAGAACTCCGGCACATATTTTCTATGCCATCAAGGGGCACGAAGAGCTCAAAAAGCCAAAGGCGATAAGGGACCACGGTCATCTGGACAACAATCAATATTGTGCCTACCATAAGAGTCCCGGCCACAGCACCAACAAATGCCGCGACCTACTCAAACAGCTCTGGAGATTGTTCGAGGAGGGCAAGTTGGACAGCTTATTGGTTTATCCGAAGCCCCTACCTATCTCTATAGACGATCGTCCGAGTCGAACACAAAACAGGCTGGAAAGCTCATGCGAGCCGACCCCTAGATCAACCTCGGCGACCGTCTCGACATGCTTCAATCAAGAAAAGGAGACATCGGAAGTCTCCCCGATCTCCTTCCTTATTTAAGAAACCGGAGGACTTGATCGCCATCTACAGTTCACCGTCTAACATGATGGACTAAGGCACGAGATCGCCTCCACCGCACAACGTACACCGTCGAAGGTCGGCATCTGCATGACGATCCAAGGTGGAAGAGTGCAGCCATGGTCCTGGTGGTCGATGGAACCGACTGCTTAGGCCATGCAAGGTCCCTTTAGGCCAAGATCGCCCGCCCTTCGTTTAAATATGAGGCCGGCGTAGTCTGAGGGCCCTCCAAAATTAATCAGTAGACACGATCGCTCGCCCTCAAAGGTTCATCATCTAACATGGTGAACCCGGACAATGCGACGTGCCACAACCCCCGTCTCAACGTACACCGTCGAGGTCGGACATCTCCATGGCTGGCCGAGGTGGAAGCAGAGCTAACAAGCCGCGGGCGTGGAGTTGATTCATCCGACGCTGCCCCGCGCAAGGACTCCTCTAGACCGAGACCGCACGCCCTTCGTTTAAATACGAGGCGAGGCGCAGCCTAACAGAGGACCCTCATAATAAAGTGAGTCACGAGACACACAATGTCTTCGCGCATCAGGACATGATAAAGGAGTCGGTCCATCGAACTCCGCGATCGTGCACGGTTCCTCAAAGAAGGATGACCGTCCCCGACGATTCGACAAAGTTGAAGACCGCTCACTCAAGGAATTATTTTCATCCCCTTACTTCCACTAAGTGAATAAAAACAAAGGGCAATAAGAGTGCGGACTACCTACACGACGATCGTCGCTATTCAATCACATACGGAGATCGTCATTTTTTCAGATGTAGTGCAGCGATCGAATTTGTTGTAAAAAGTTATCTTTATGAGTTTATCAATTCATTTGGAACTACCCTCGCAACGATCTCTCCTCACACATTTGTACAAAGTCAAACAAAGACTTAAAAATAACCATTCATTCAAGTGATAAGTCAGAAAGACAAATGCTCATTTCATTACTTGAAAAATCGGAGTACATGATCGCCCGAAGGCCTAAGTGCTACAAAAGAAAGCTACAAACTACAAAGAAAGTAAGCTAAAAACATCAAAATGAAGCGCCTCGAGGCCCTGCACTGCCTTCGCCATGCACGTCGGCGCGGTCCCCTCATCCTCCGGAGCGTCGGGATGAGCAAGATTGGCTGGAGACGGATACCAGCTCAAATCCACGCCGATGTCCGCCAGGTCCAAGATCGGCAAGGAGAAAGCCGAATGGAGAGGATGCTCCAATGCATATGACTTAAACTTCTCAGCTAGAGGACCGACCTCCAAGCCTCTCTTCTTAGCCGCTCGGATCGAGTCGGCGAACGCCAAATAATAAGCGAACTCGCTGACATACTCCAAGTTTTGGAAGGGATCGGCCTTGGTCGCCTCAACCTCTTTTCTCAGCTCGGCCATCGCCTGTTGCGATCCCTGAAGCTCGGCCTCCCTCGCAGCAACCTTCTCATTCGCCTCCGTCAGCTCGCTGGTCAGCCGAGCGATCGTCACCTTCTGGCGATCGGCCTCCTCTTCAGCAACGTTCCTCGCCTGGACGGCACTCTGCATCTGGTCCCGAAATCGGTCGACCGCCATACGATACTTCTCAGTCTCCTTCTTCTCCAGCTCAAGCTCATGGCTCGCCCGCTTGGCCGCCTCCAGAGAGTCCTTCTCCATCGCCGCGATCTTGTCAGCAAACTCGGCGTTCTCTTTCCGAGCCGCCTCGAGATCCTCCTGCAGGCGAATGGTGGAGGGCCGCCTCAAACTCTGGCGGCACAGGCGACCATGGTCGCCGTTTGAAGAGAAAAGGGCGACAACGGCGTGCATCGAACTTCGCGATCGGCGACGAGCGATCGCATCGAATCGATCGTCCATGCCTTCGGAAGAGCGGCGGCACTTTGGCGACATAGGGAGGAATGTCGCAGGAATGGCGAGGAGATCGACTCGCCAGGAAATCCACGACCATTGGTGGACAAGACGGATCTGCGCGACGGATCCTGCATCAAAACAACAAGGTTAATACAACTCCTATGCAGATGCAATTTTCAACACAGAAATGCTATCTACCTCTCAGCCTTCTCGGGATCCCGACCGAAAAACGGTTTCCCTCGAGGGGTCTCAGCATCCGCGATCGCCGTCTCCCGCAGAAAAGCCGCAGAGGGCGACTCGCCCTCCGGAGCAACGATGGTGATCGGAGGCGCGGCGATCGGCACTTCATCGCCCGGGGCAGGAAACGACGTTTCTTCCGGTCTCGGCCTCTTACGATTCGCCCGAAGCCCCTCCTCCGGAATTTCCTCCTCAACCACGACCTGCTCCACGCGAGGCTCCGGCTCCACGCGAGGCTCCGCCTCCGGAACTATAGGCAATGCAACGGGTGGAACCCGAGTCGACCTCTTATGGCGAAGACGGCCTAGGACTCCTGGGTTCGACATGGCGATCTCCGTCGGAGGCTCCAAAAAGCGAGGGAATCAAACCTCTGCAGTTAAAGACGATCGACTAACGGTCAGACACTTTCCTCAAGTAAGGCAATCGCCTAGAAAGTGAAGATCGCAGAAGCTCATACCTGGCACCGCGAGATGTCTCGGGAAATGGAATAGTCGAGCCGACAACCAGCGACTCTCCTTGTTGATCCGAGTGGCGTCTAGGTCGTCGTCCGACAAGCTCCTAATTCGCTCCCAAACAACGAGAAAGTCGAAAGGCAGCTCCTCGATCGCCGGAATATGGAAGCCTGCAAAGCAATCAAATTAGATCGGTCAAATCGCATCCAAACGAAGGGAGAGTCTAAACCCTTACCGGGATTCCTCTCCCGAAATTCGGTGGGGATCTCCAGCTCGCCCGTGGGATTGTCGCTCGCCGAAGCTCTCCACTTGCCGGCGACCCAGAACCACTTCGTCTGATCGCCACGTATCTTATTCGGGACTCCATGAATCACCCGACCAGATCGGCCTTGAATATGGTAACCGCCGACCAACCCTCTGTGAGCCGTCAGTTTAAATAAATGATTCATCTCCAACGGCGATGGGAGGCGGTACAGGCGATGACCGCCGAAAAGGGTGAGGGTGCAAATAATTTGGAGCCAGGCGTTCGGCGTCAGCTGAAGTGGCGCCACATTCCAAGCGGCCAACAGATGGGAGACCGCAAAGGACGGAGAGCGTGGCGGCCTCCATAACGGCCTCACTCACTGCGACCATACCCATCGGAGGCTGGTCGCTCGTTCATTCTCCGCGGGCGCGAACATGTCCACATACGAAGGAACATGGAATCTTGTCCTCCAGACGGCGGATCTCTCCCGGTCGTCGAGCTCCGTGTTGGCCGAGCGACCACAACGATCAGCGCGGCACGATCTGCGCGAGCTTGGGAAGCACATAGGGATAAGCGACCGAATATCCCGGAAGTCGAATCTCGGATTAGGACGGCTAACCTCTCCATTATTTCGGCAAAGGCCCTATAGGCCCGACCAAAAGTGCTATGTTGCTCCCGGTAAGCCACGATCACGGATCTCTCTCGGTGCGATCGTCTCTCTTCAAGACCGACTCCTTAGCAATATCGGCCTCATTAAACAAAGCCTCAACTTCAGCCGGTCGATTCCGGCTCGAATGGCTTCGGCCGCCTCAGTGGAAGACGGAAGGAGTTTCTCCCAGGCGGCCGATGTCGGCGGCGAAGCAGTACCCGCTCCAAACGATGATGAGGCTCCGGCCATTTTCAGAGTTAGAGAAGAAGAAAAGGATTTTTCTTACCCTAAAGTGAAATCGAACGACGATCGGCTCTAAGATCTTCAGAAAATTCGGCAGCAGGTCCTTCTTTCTCCAATAAGCACGCGTGAGTAACACTGCAGCACCGCGCCCCCTTTTATAGGAGGAGGCAGGGACCCGATTGCAATAAGGGAAAACCTCAGGGGTCGGATCTCAAACGACGCAATAGTTGACCCCCTCGAGACCCGCATACGCGTCTTTTCGAGGACGCGTCAGCCGAGGAGTCATTAATGACCGTTGGTGTCCTCTAATAGAAGCCCGACACGTGCGCGGAGACTTTTCAACGCCCGTTGTTTTTTCCCGCGCAGTACAGCGGCCAGCCAGGTCGTCCGAACCCAGAGTATATCAGCTCAAAGACGATCGCCAGTTCAGTTAAACACAAAGTCGCTCGTCAAAAGGTCAGCGATTGCCAAGAGAGCCACCTCACCCCACGTTTCCAACGTATGAGCGAGCTGGGGGGCAATTGTTGTGTCACGATTTATTCATCCCGACAGGCGATCGACAATAAGGCCGAGCGACCTAGTCAACTCCAGTCAAACTATGGTTAGCTCGCCAAGTCGAAGATATCAAACCACCATCAGTTACCTAGCGATCGACTCCCAAGGCGATCGCCCTTTGGCAGCTGGCGATCTACTCTACTAACCAGCTAAGGGCAATCGACCTGCGCCCCGAGCAGAGACGATCGCCCGTCAAAACCATCAAGAACTGGATCTCAGCAAAGCACCCACGTGCAGATCCACCAAAGGCGCTGACAATATCTTCGTAGCAGACAAGATCTTTAGCTGATAGACAAGACCTTTGACCACAGCCTGCCACCTACCTCACCTACCAGCATGCGCGCCGAAAGTTGTCAGTAGGACCACCCGTGTCAGCAACTCAGGACGCGTGTGAGCTCCCCATTGGACCGCACAGTTGACTGCCAGCAACTCCTGCAGACTTTGAGGGAACAGGCCCATGTGCTAAAAGACGATCGCCCGATTATTATATTGCAGAGAAGGCGATCGCCCGGCGGATCCAAGCCCTATAAATAGAGAACTTCTTCCTACTGGAAAAAGGTTGGGAATTCACTTAACCTACAGTTCACATTCTCTCACATTCCGATACATACACGGAAATACTGAGGAACATACATATCATCAAGCTCCCGGCTACCTCACCGGAATCCATCTAAGGACTTCTCTCTCCAAATCTCTCGTCCAGAAGACGATCGACAGAAGCAGCAAGTCTCCACTAGACAGATTCCAAAGGATTCATAAGCCCCGGAGCCCAAGCATCCAGCTAAATACTCGCCGTGAGAGACGGTCGATCTCTCACCGCCGCGACTGTTCATCACCTTTGTTACAAGAACTCACAGAGCATCAAATCTGGTTCTTCCGGCAATCTACACTCTCACTAGCTAAGATAACAAGAATCTTTACACTCATTGTAATTGTATTCTTACATTAGTACTTGTATCCCCGAATATTGGTATTAATAATATCTCGCGAGAGCAATCAAGCCCGGGACTAACAACCCCGGCAAATCTTGTGTTATTTATCTTTCTCACGGAAGTGCTCTTGCATTTGTTTGCTATCCCATCCATTCCAGCAATATCTATCTCCGGATAATATTTTGGGTAGCAACAATGTTAATCTCGAAATTGTCGTTGGAAGAAATTAGTAAAGCGTATTTGTTGTTTGAGTATCCAAACGCAAGCGATACATTATATTTTAGTTTTCCTATACGAGTTCCCTAATGATGCCTAGGTAAACACATCTTTATGAAGATATTATAAAACTAAAATCTATTGTACCACTTAGACCATGTCCAACAATTACATAAAAATATTGCAACTTCAAATAAAAAAATACACAAAATCAATAATGCAACTCGAACAGCTTACACAAAAATACATAAATTAGTAATGCATCTCCGAAAGTAATGCAACACTATTATACTCTTTTCCTAATCTTAATATTATGTACAAATAAAAATGCATTTTATCTCCATTAACTAATAATAATCCAAATTCGCTGAATTAATGCGAAAAATTACAATTTATAATAAAATTATATATTAGGGGAATACTATCACAAATATTTAATCAATACATTTTAAAGCATCAAATAACTAGGCTTTTAATTTCTAAATTAAGCAACAAATAATTGGTGCAAATTTATATGCATAATACAATTTAATAAATATCTTTTGAAAGCTATATATATATATAAACAATGATACAAATAACATAGAATAGTGTTGGCAGAATGAATAATATTACACTATAAATGGGGCAACACTGTAGATATTCCAAAAATACATGAGCTTTTACAGTAGCTGTATGAGAAGTATTAACACAAAAATAGTACTCAACACCATTTTACAGCTGCTATTGGAGATACTCTAACACAAAAATAGTGCTCAGCAACATTTCGCAGTTGCTATTGGAGATGCTCTTACGTTTGGATAGTCAACCAGCAATTTACCCTTCACTATTTCCTTTCAAAGTGAGAAGATTACAAAACCTTATGGCCAATTTCATTGCAATATAGTTGCACCTAGAGGTGGTCCCGGGCCGGGCTGAGGCAGGCCGGGCTGGGACTTGGCAGCCCAGGACTGGCCCATATCTTTGGCGGGCTGGGTCGAGCTGGGCCTGGGATGGGCGGCCGAAGCCCACTGCCCGCCCGCCTATGGGCTGAGCCAGGCCCGGGCTGGATATGTAAAAAAAATTATATGTTGAAAAATTAATTTAAAAAAACTGTTTTGACTTTAAAAATTTGTAAAACTTAGTAAAAGAACTGTTTCAATCTATTTAAGAAAAATCATTTTGAATTTAGATATGTTAACATTAAATTAAATGGGGAGAAAAGGGAAAAAAATTGAACTGGACTTAATTTGAAAAAATTAAATTATTTTTTTAAATTTAATCTAATTTTTAAAATTAAGTTGCATACGTATCCTAAGAATCAAAGTCCACGTAGTTTTTTTACTTACCTCTTTACTTACCTGGAACTTAAAGGTAGGATTATGTGCTCAATGTTGGCCACTCCCTGAAGCTCTCGATTCGGATAATGAATCCATCACCATACACGGATCATCATCCTCGTTGTGTTCGTCTTCTTCTTCCATCCGTCCTTTTTGACGTTTTTCTGCTTGTTCCCAATCTTTTTTACAGACCAGAATCTTCACAATGTCGGACGATAAAGATGTTCGTTTATCTGTTATAACTCTTCTACCTGCACTAAAAGCGGACTCCGAAGCAATTGTAGAGGCTGGAACGATAAGGAGATCCACTGCAATTCTAGCCAATATAGGATATTGTTCTTCACGTAATTTCCACCATTTTAAAATCTCAAAATCGGCATCAAGCTCATGCGAACACGTAAAATACTCATTTAAGATTTGACTAGAAGAATTTGAAGAAGTAGAGCTTGATGACGATTTTGGTTTCTTGAAAATAATTGAAGATGTAAATTGATCAAATCTTCCTTTATTTTGTGAAGTTGACTGTGTATTATCCGGACTAATTATTGAGTATTTCATCTGTAATTGAACCCTGTATTATTCGGATTGGTGTTATCGATAATCGAAGCATGATATTTCCCATATTCGTATCCATGTGCATGATAATATCAACATATATATTTTTACATGCAAACACGTGATAACGTACGCTACGAAGTGAGCATAGCGTACGTTATTTGCCAAGATTAGCGTACGCTACAAATGAAGCGTAGCGTACGTAAGGCAGCTAATAATTGAGCTGGGCGGCTAGCACATGAGCCAGCTAGTGGTGGGCTTGGCCAGATACTTCGCACGGCATGAACCTGGACACTTTTTAAGTCAACGGGTAAGGTATGTGTCTAGCGTACGCTAATGGGTGTTGCTTACGTACATAACCTGGTGATGTAGCATACATAATCGAGTATAGAATAAGAACAGTTAACTATCAGTGAATGATAGTGTACGCTAAGAATACAGGGTAGCGTACGCTAAGAGACTAACGTACGTTATGCATGAAGGCTAACGTATGTTAAGGTCAGAAAGTTATAAATGAGACAGCACCCCATTTCATTTCATTCATTTCTTTCACTTGGCTTTCAACATACTTCATCCCCAGAGAGTTCTCAACCACCTTAAACACCTTTAGATCACTTAATACTTGATCATTGAATATTGAAGGTTACTTATATTTGATCATTGAAGTGGAGAATCATCTTTAATTGGCATACAAGCAACCGGAGTTGGATTCTACATTTTGTCTCGGTGTTTTCTACATCTTAAGGTATGTTAATACTATCTCCAACCTTGGATTCGTGTCCTTAAAGATATTATGATCATGCTACCAAGGATATTAAGTTTCATAGATGATTTATTCAACCAAACATCATGTTTAGAAGTTGGGATGATTATGCTTAAGTTATCATTGTTGAGAACATCATAGTTGGAATCCTATTACGTCAAATGATGAGAGTAATGTTCTGAGATTAATTATCCGTATTGAATAGTGTTTCCATATTGATCATAGACTTGGAGTTGATATCACTTTTGCTAAGTGGACTTAAGAAAGAATCATCGAAGGTTGTATCCTTTCTTATAAGTTGGATTTGTTAGTTCATCTTTAAGATAAATTTTGAATGTAATGATGATATTGGAAACAAGTGCATCAACCTTAGATCACCCGAACTTCACATGAGAATTGTAATCGAGATTGAATATAGTATTATGACGATATACGTATCCTTGAATTCGAATATGTTTTAATCCGTAAGATCATTCAGAATTGTATGAGCATGATATGTATGAGGATAACGTACGTTAATCACTGAGGATTTCGTACGCTACACCACCAATCGAGACAGTCGTCTGCTCAGTGAGAAACTGTCATATGTGTGTTTAGTGTGCGCTAGGCTCTATAGCTTATGTATGCTAACAGGCAGAATTAACGTACGCTACGTTGGGTACGTAACGTACGTTATATCATCAAACGAGTCAGTCGACTGATCAGAGAGGACTGTCAATGTATGATTAGCGTACGCTAGACTTCGTAGTTCACGTACGCTAACGAGCAGGTTTAACGTACGCTACGTTGGATACGTAACGTACGTTACACAGACCAGGCAGGATACGTTTTGTGAACTTTCTGTCATAGTTTGGATTGTTAGACGTTCATACGACGCGAGATGAACTCTATATTATTTCTTTTGTTTAAGGTTCAAGCTTTGCAACGTGATTGATCGAAGGGGCGACCTTCGAATGTATTGATATTCATCGAAGTGTTATTCTTGTCATCGAATCGAGGCAAATACTTTAATTAGAATTGTTCGTATTATGTCGGTTATGCTATGGATGTACTGTGTACATGTGTTGTGATTAAATTGTCCACCATGCGTTTGTAACACCCCCAAAACCAAAAGGGAATATTACACGCCGTAGACCCCTTTTCACGAGGATCTACCAGGCTATACCTTACCAAATGACCAAATGCTTTCCCGACCAGGGTCAAACAATAAAATGATACAGACCGTTATGGTCACTTACACGTGAATACACAGACCGATGAGGTCACACAACCCAATCGACAAAACTGACTTAAACAACGTTACCCACACAGGGGTCGAAATACAATACAGCGGAAGACTGAAATCAACTCTGACAACACAACAAAAATCAAAACAACTCTCGAATCATTATTAGTATCGCAGCTCGTCATCCTCTTGTGCCAATCCTGTGACTGCTCCCCTGAATCTGCATGTACCTGGATGCAAAACAGACATCCACCCCCCGATTACTCGGGGGTTGGTAAAACTCCACTGTTTTACTAGTACAAGTATTAAATCATAGGAAATGTAACAAGCAAATAATAATCGTGAATCAAATATAATATTCAAGTATCAAAATATTCCCGGGAGGTTTTCACAAGGGAAGATAAGCTATGAAGCATTCGAAAATAAGATTATCATCTCGGGAATTTTTATATTTTCAAAACCTTTAAGACCTCATGTCCTGATTCACAAAACCTTTCGAAAAACTTTAGGGCCTTAACCTAAATCTTGTTTCATAACTCAGCAGTTTACAATACGGGAGACATTTACTCAAGCTTAGGACTCGGTCCAACATTCATTTTCATAAAACTTTTCCTTTCAAAACATTGATTTGAAAATAATCATGCTCATAACACTGTGATCCACTGTCACGTGTCTCCGTAGGTTCAACAACCCGCACGGACTACACCACGCACAATTAAACAAACATAATCAATTCCGACACCGTGATCCACTGTCACGTGTCTCCGTAGGTTCAACAACCCACACGGACTATTAACCAGACATAACCAACTCAGACACCGTGATCCACTGTCACGTGTCTCCGTAGGTTCAGCAACCCGCACGGACTATATCAGTCACAACAATCACACACACAGTCCTGACACCATAGTCCACTGCCACGTGTCACCGTAAGCCCCGTCGATCTCACCCGGTTGGACGTACTGTGTCCGAAACTCATGGTCCACTGCCATGCGTTATCGTAGGCCTCGTCAGACCAGCACGATTGGACCTCAGTACCTCACTAAGTTCTGACCCCGTAGTCTACTGCCACGAATCCTCGTAGGTCCCGTCGAACCAACACGAGTGAACTTAGCGGTCACACACATATTCACATTCACATTCATATTACATACAACAATGAGCACAATTAATCAATCACGTTGATCACCACAAAATCGTACATCACACGCACATAACACAATCTCAACACTCGCAACAACTATCATCAATCAACGACACATAACCAACATAACACACGTTCGGTACACAATACATTGCACAACCAAGTGTACAACCATCCCATATGTACGTCGCAATCCTGCACAAAATGGCACAACGCCTAACACGTATACCAATATAACACTATTATCACAAAGCCTTCAAATTGCGGAAAACACAACCAACTCAAATGGAACATATTTACGAAGGCAAGCAAAATCATCATAAATCTCATACGTGATTACTAGTCGCAAGATACAAGTCGTATAATAAGATACTTGCCTTAATAACCGCTAACGAATGCTCCGAAGAACACGGTTCGACCGAGAAGCTCGGACCCCAAAGAAGGCAACGAATGGAAGGGTTCCGACTCGAGTTCTTCACAAGAATTTCGTTCCTAAGTCCCAAGTTCTACCCATTGAAGTATTTTATCGGACACTTTGAGGGCATAGTCCAATTTAATCGTTTAACGGAGAAATACTCGAATTTGTTCCACAAAACTTCAAGGGTTATGAATGATTTCGAGTATACAACCAAGTTCTAACAATAATCTGAACTAAAACGAATCAAATCGGCCAAAACATCGAGAAACCTCAAAATTTCCCAAAACCAAGGGTTTAGGTGTTCTTACCTTCGATCCGGGCGGAAGATGATGTTAAACACGAATCCAACTTCCAAAATATGTTGCTACATGATGTTCTTACTCAAATCCATCAATATATGGTGAAAAATCGTGGAAGGAATGAAGAAAAATGAAAAATGTCGGATGTGACTCGGTCCAGGCCTTTAAATAGCCGACCCTGGCCGACCGCTTACGTACGTAATCGGCCATAGCCTACGTACGTAATCGGCCATGGCCGAACTCCCTGTACCAAATCTACCGACATGTTACGTACGTAACCGGCAGGCGGTTATGTACGTGACAGGCCTTACGGCAGTTATTGCCGGGCCATTACGGCCGTTACTCGGCCAGGTCTGGCTAGCCAGGCCTCGATCGATCCGACGGTCCGAAAAATCCCGAAACTCAGACCTGAACGTAAACCGAAAACACGATTACGAATTACTCGCAAAGACGAATCCGAAGACTAAGAGAACACACGATTCCGACCAGCCGAGTGCTTGAAATTCGACAACGGAAGTAATTACCCCAAACTTTAGGAAATTACAAAAATGGCCCAAAACGTCCGAAATACATGATACACGATCGAAACACCAAACCAAAGCTTACAACGTGAACAATAACATTAAATGAACTTACGAGAAACTCGAAGCAACAGTTTCGAACGAGATTCGCAAGAATTAAACTTAAGTGCGGAAAAGTCGTTTAAGAACACGGAACTCAACAAAATGATACAGAAACGAACTCGGATGACAAAAAGTATAGAATTAATCATTATCAGAATGACGAAACGGTCACAATCGAGTCGTCGAAATGGACTCCCGCCGTAAAAAGTAAAATTACAGGAAATCGAATTTGCGGATATTACATACTACCCTCCTTAAAATAAGTTTCGTCCCGAACTTAAAACAAGTAGGGAGAAGCAATATCCCAACAGGAAAACTCAACGAGATACACAACAAACGCGTAACTTTCGCCCATCGGCGAAGCGTTACAAGCAACGCAAAGGAATATACGGCGTAAAAACACGCCCCACGACGACCAACACAACGCCACCGACTATGATTCAAAACAATAAAGAGCAATTAACAGCACATCATATATCACATCACATGCACACATTTAATCAAAGAAACGCATGCGACAACAAGTTGCACCCGACTGAAATGGCTATGCGATAAAAACAAATATAGTATCACGATAGAAATCACTCCGATTCTCGTGAACAAGAAAATGTCCGACGTCAAGACACAAACAATTCAAGATAACAGAAAACGAGAATACCGGATATTACATTCTATCCTATTAAAAATAAGTTTCGTCCCGAAACTTAAAATAAAACATCATGGTAGAATACAAACAAAACCAAAAAGTTCACGCAACAAATATCAATCTCTACACGAATTACAGCACAAAGTACGATACACAACTACATCACTGGACACCATCGGGCCCTCCCCGGGTAGGAACGAAAACCCGATTCCTGAACATCTTGGCAACGGTTTCACAATGCACCGCTTGGTGCCCCAGTTGGCCGCACTTAAAACAATTAACCGGTGGCGAACGACAATTCTGTCTCGCATGGCCTACATGGCTGCAGTTAAAGCAAGTCTTCACACCGATCGTCTTACTCGCCTCCGGAGTGAGGTTCTTAGACTGGTCAACCGAACGAGGAGTTCTCCCAGAAGGAAACTGTAAAGCAACAGGCTCACGGATCTCACTTCTCTGGCCTCTTGAGAAGTTACTCGAGGTCTTCTGTCTCTTACTCTCTGAACCAGATTCCGTCACAGAAACGGCCATCTCAATTGCTAAAGCTCGGTCCTGATATTCCTTCAGGGTGGTACACATGAGCGGATCCATACTCTCACGGATATGGGGTTTCATGCGCATATTGAAGTATCGGACCTTGTCCGCTTCACTTCTCACTTGATCACGAACATAAGCCAGCTGTCGATTAAAATCGACTATCGCCTGGGATATCGACACATCCTGGGGCGTAGCCGAGAAAAACTCAACGATCCTGCGTTCACGAACTGGCAACGGGCAATACTCTGCCTCCATGGCGGTCTTAAACTCAGCCCAAGTAGGTGTACGATCTGCAGGCACTACAGCCTGCCACCAGTCTGCAGCTTCTTTGTCAAGCAAGTACTGAGCAATGGGTACCCTCTTTTCATCTGGAAAAGCTACAGCATCAAATGTTCTGTCCAACTGGAAGAGCCAGCTTTCCCAACCTAACGAGTCATACGAACCCACAAAACAGGGCGGTTGCATCCTCATCACATCTCGTAACCACTTACTACCCCGTTATCCCCACCTGGGTTCTCATTCCGATGTACGGCCTGATTCATCTGCACTATCTGATCAACCACCTGACGAAGGATGGTGGCGGCGCCAACGTCAACATTAACGCTAGCTGAATGAGAATGTCCCTGATATGTACCGAGCTGATTGGTACTCGGCAAGGAGTGAGTCGCCCTCTCACACTCCTAATTACGACTACCACCACGACCACGGCCTCGGCCTCGACCCCTCAGCATACTGAACGGGCAACCATTCAGAACAACAAAATAAATACCACATAATCAACATAGGGCAACAACCAGTAGCACAATAAAGTATTCACTCCAGGTCATCACACGAGTACACGAACTAACAATGCAATAATAGACTTAAATTCATAAGTAATTCGCACGGTTACACCAACAGAGGTGCCCGACTTTTAACAAAATAAACACGGTAGAGACCACATACATGTCATTGAGACTAGACACTTGTAACATTATTTAAAAAATAAAATTTTTCTGAGGTATTTGTTCAAATATTAATATTTTAAAATTCGCGAGTTTCGAAAGATTTTGCTGGGATGAAATTTTGAAAACACTTTGTTTAATACCTCGGTCATTGAAGTGGGGAACGATACCTAACGACGTATCCCGCCACTTGGGCATACAACCCAGATTTTCTGACGAGAATAATAACATAGCAACTCACTGCACGACTTAACCTCAATACATAAACACATAGCGTTCTAATTTACGGAAGCCAAAGTTGTTTTGCAAAACAGAAATTTTCCAAAATTCTTTAGTTCATAACCAAAACGACGGTAATATTTTACAATGTCCGAAGTACTTCAAAACACATTTTTCAAATACCGTCTGATGGTGTCATTTGAAAATACACGGCCCATTTGTCAAAATTTAACAAATTTTTAAAAATCCATATAAACCGTGGTTTGACCGCACCACCAAAATATTTTCCAAAAATTGATTTCTACAAAAATTCTCAAACTGTAAAGTCCTTCAGAAAACATTCTCAAACTTACCCACAGCGGACAAAAATTACAACATTCCAAAAACAGTTGAATTTAACAGCACATACTCAAATGGCAACCAGGGTCGCCAATTCAATCAAATGCATCTCGTGGTATCAAGTTTAAACACACAGCAAAATCATTCATCGGAGTTTCCCACAAACTCTACTGTCGGTACCTTTTCGAAGCCCATCAAGGTTTACAACTTTCACACCATACCACACCACCCGGTGGTGCAAAGATAAAACAATAATGTGCCTAGTTCTATACACATACTATGTGCCACAAGTATTAAACACAACTATATTACACAATACTGTGTAAATAAAATCATTCACCGCAATTAACTCACTAAGATAAAATCGAGATACACAGGTATTACGCATAAAGGAGGAGACTTACATCCACAGGCCGCACGGAGGTGACAGTCGCCCATGATACTAATCTCGTCCGACAACATAACCGACACGTTGTGACTACGCACAACTCAATTTGTCACTTGACGACTCGAACGATAAGACAACACATTACTCGACAAATCACGACTTGACTCGACCCGACAGCCTAGGTTTCCGCAACCTAATCTCCGATACCATAAATGTAACACCCCCAAAACCAAAAGGGAATATTACACGCCGTAGACCCCTTTTCACGAGGATCTACCAGGCTATACCTTACAAAATAACCAAATGCTTGCCCGACCAGGGTCAAACAATAAAATGATATAGACCGTTATGGTCACTTACACGTGAATACACAGACCGATGAGGTCACACAACCCAATCGACAAACTGACTTAAACAACATTACCCACACAGGGGTCGAAATACAATACAACGGAAGACTGAAATCAACTCTGACAATACAACAAAAATTAAAACAACTCTCGACTCATGATTAGTATCACACCTCGTCATCCTCTTGTGCCAATCCTGTGACTGCTCCTCTCAATCTGCATGTACCTGGACGCAAAACAGACATCCACCCCCCGATTACTCGTGGGTTAGTAAAATTCCACTGTTTTACTAGTTCAAGTATCAAATCATACAAAATGTAACAAGCAAATAATAATCGTGAATCAAATATAATATTCAAGTATCAAAATATTCCCGGGAGGTTTTCACAAGGGAAGATAAGCTATAAAGCATTCGAAAATAAGATTATCATCTCGGGAATTTTTAGATTTTCAAAACCTTTAAGACCTCAAGTCCTAATTCACAAAACCTTTCGAAAAACTTTAGGGCCTTAACCCAAATCTTGTTTCATAACTCAGCAGTTTACAATATGGGAGACATTTACTCAAGCTTAGGACTCGGTCCATGATCGTTGAAATTCGCGTAGTATGGTTTTCAAATCCGATCAATTTTAAAATTTGTAAAACCTCGAAGTATTTCCAAGGTGTCGAACCCAAGGGAATTGATATGTCGAAAATAAAGGAAATAACTCTACTCAAAATTTGACTGCTATTTAGGAATCCAAAAATTTGGTTTGTTTCTAATTATCTAACTTCAAAAATCGAAAAATAAAAATTAAATAACAATTAATCCTAAAATTAAAAAATCTAGAACAATAAGATAAGAATTCCAAGTATTATGCAAAGAGAGCAAAATAAAGTGAATTATCTAAATCAAGCAAATAAAGCAAATTAGCAAGATAAAATCACAAGTTGAAAGCTAATTGATCCTAGGGTAGTATCGTCTAATTGAGTTCACACAATCCATTCACTTGATTCCTTTTCCCCAAATTTTAATTCAATCCTAGAAATAATCACTCAGCCGATCTAGAATTCTGATCAAGGCAACCTAGAAAGATAGTTAATTTAAACCCTTTTCCCGCAAGGCTCAAAGAATTTAAATCACTTAAAAAGCGTCAACTTATTTATCTATGATTTATCTTACTCCACTCAAGTCTTAAGATCAAATCATATTGTGCATCAAGTATTTCCACTAATTAATTAATCCTTCCGGGCAAAATTAATTAGCTAACATGCATCGATTAAGGGCCCTTTAATCTAGCATGAGATTTAACACATCTTGACCACAAGCCTAGGATGAAAGGTAAAAAGGTAACCAAAGGGACATCATGTGAACATCAATTAAAATTACTAACCCTAGAATCAATCAATGGATTTATCTAGACATAATTGAAATTAAACAAGAAATAGATGGAGAATACATATTATTAATATGAAAAGAGAGATTACAACCCTTCCGGATGAACTCTGAGTCTTCAATCTCCGAGAAAGTAGAAAAACAATAATAATTGCTGCCTTGCAAAAAGTTCTAGTATCAAAGGAATTAAAATTGCACAAAAAAAATGTAAAAGTGTGCTAAAGATGATAAAAGATGATAAACTAGGTCTAGAAGGAGGTCTATATAGCCTATGGGAGTTAAACTCCCGATTAGAACTAATCTAGGAAACAAAATCTATCCAAAAGAGTCACAATCTGTCAAAACTCGAGAACCCACGGAGCAGCCTATCGGACGCACCTATCGGCCGATAGGCTGGCCCGATAGGTGGTCTGTCGGTCGACTTCACTCGATAGGGCTCGGAACACCTGTCGGACGCACCTATCGGTCGATAGGCTGGCCCGATAGGTGGTCTGACTTTTGCAAAAATCCGTTTCTTCCGTCCGTTTGACTCGACTCTTGGTCCTTTGTCTCGTTTTGGGTCCTTTTGGTTCTAAAAACCTGCAAACACACTAAAACCAACCCAAACGAGTAATACGGCTCGACTAATCATAAATAAGCCAAATACGAGCACATTAATCACGAAACGAGATAAAAACCTAGTATAAAATCCTAGAAAAATGTGGTAAAATTACCACCTATATCAAACCCCCCCCCCCCCCCCCCAAACTTAAGCCTTTGCTTGTCCTCAAGCAAAAAGAATTAAATTCAATAAAAGAATGTCGTGAATCATCGTGCAACTCATAGTGTTCAACCAAATCAATACTATCCTGTAATTCTCTCTAAATAATACGAATGTCATAAAAGCGAGCTGCACTCAGAATAATGATTCCGCAAAGTAATCAAGTTCAGTCCTAATCACTCGTTCATGGAGAAAATCCAGCTCAAAGATTAACAAAACGTGAGTCAAATCGACCGTTAATATGAAAGGCTAAAATAAACAAGCTAGTTCGTCCCGTTCCACAGTCTAGTGGCACAATTTTCACGAGTTTCATAACAAATAAACCTCGGACAGTATCCCCTTATATATATGTTCAAGAATTTGATTCGAGTTGACCACTAGGTTAGGATCTCGGGATGTTTCATCGGGATAATCCTAGGGTGGAACTTCCATTCTCATGTATTAGGAAATCGTTTGACGTAAAATACACTCATGGGGCACATGGATGCTTCTAGTTACTAAGTTCCCGTCTACAGCGGAGAAACAACTCGAATATATAATTTCCGCATGTCCGAATCAAGGTTGCCGTTTTACGCGAGAGTAAACAGCGGGTCACGCGAATGCCCCCGGTTACTAGGCTCCCTATCATTGGCACATGTGAAATATCTAAATCACTAGTTTAATCAGGGTCGTCGTTTTACGCGAGAGTAAACAACGGGTCACGCGAATGCCCCCGGTTACTAGACTTCCCTTCATAGAACAACATTATCTCGACTTTTGGGAAAAACTGACCGACTCTAAACTCAATCTAAGTGCCAACACGACTAAAGAAACAGTACGACTCACTATCCAGAAAATGTAACCAAACGTATTGACGGTGATTTTAAAACAAGTATGTATCGTCTCTTATCTGCCAAGACCTCTACAATCACGAAAAATTTTGGACCTAAATGAATACTAAGCAGAACAGAAATAACTGACTACAACTCGACTAAAACTCGACCGTTTCTTCAGAGAGAAAAATAGTGTCGTAACATCGGTATCACACAAATAGAAGCATGAAAAATTCACGAATAAAGAAAAACTAAGACAAGCAAGGTTATCTAAAAAAATATTACGCAAAATAATGAAAAGTAAATAAAAGCAAACACGAAAGCAAAAAAAATACTACGACCTAAAAAATAGAAACTAGCAAACACACCAAACGAAAATGAACATAAAAAACTAAAACTAAGCAACAAAAGCCAAATCCACGCAACACCAATATGAGAAGCACAAATAAAAACAACGGGCACCAACACAAGCAAATAGTGATACAAGGCATACAAGGTACTCACACGTGCCGAAATTAACAAAGCCGCACTTCCCCCCCCCCCCCCCCAAACTTATTTCGCATCCCAAAGGAGGAATAAGTTTGAAAAGAGAAAGGAGTGGCTTTGTTAACTTACTACCTGATCACTGTGGCGGAAATGGCGGGTTTGTCGGCGAGCTCGGATCATAGCGGGCATGTGAATCGGGGAAAGGAGCAAAGTGGTACATCTCGTGTACCATTCGGTTGTAGTGGTCC
Source organism: Orobanche coerulescens (assembly GCA_033398695.1). Lineage (NCBI taxonomy): Eukaryota > Viridiplantae > Streptophyta > Magnoliopsida > Lamiales > Orobanchaceae > Orobanche > Orobanche coerulescens. Next base: position 134,351,701 of record CM065816.1, on the reverse strand, counting down.
TCCTGGGCCCACCTATCTTCCTGCCTCTTCCTCTCTTGATCCCTCCAAATGCAAACATTCAACGAGTGTCGACATAATCCAATAATCCCACAATATCAACTAAGAGACCTATAATGTCCAATAAACATCAAAATCATAGACCCGACAGCCATATACTACGATCAAAAAATCACACAACCTCCCCCAAACTTCGACTCCCCCATTTCATATTCAAAGGATCAAAATCACAACCCACAATAACAAAACTACACACTACGATCAACCATTCAACTCATATCAATCCCAATTAACAATTCAATTCAACAAATTTACCCAATTTCAACAAATTCGAAATTAGGGTTCTTCCAATTTGGGGTTTTTTTTCAAAATTCGTTCAATTTCATCAATTAATCCCCCAATTCGAAGTACCCATGAACAATCAAGCATAGATAACATGTTTCCATCAAGATTCTATCAACAATCGGGCATAAAATTCACAGAACATCAAAGTCTAATAAAAGCCCCCAAAAAGTGGATCCCCAATTCGAATTTCATCAAAACTCCAAAAAGAATCCGTCAAAGTGCTTCAAAACATGTATATAATTGAAAAACAAGAGGATTAAGTGTCGAAATTAAGTACCTTGATCGAATTTTGAAGAAAGAACAGTAGAGAAAATTGCCCCTTGTGTTCTTATCGGCCGATTTGTGTGTGTGTGTGAGAAAAAAACGGGTGGTTAAGGTGTTTAAAAGGGGTTATTAATCAACTGGGTCGAAGCGGATACTGGACCGGGTATGTCCTATCGGCCTGGCCTATCGGCCGATAGGCTGGGCCGATAGGCACTACAGAAAATTACGTACCTGACTATCGGGCGGGACCTATCGGTCGATAGGGTCTGCCTATCGACCACTGCTTGTAACATTTAATTTTTTTCAATTTTCCTCAGCCTATCGGCCGATAGGCTCGCCCGATAGGCACCCAGAAAGATAAAAATTTTTAACTTTTTCTATTTCGCATACTTGGTCCCGTTTTCGCTTGGATATGGCAATTAAAGACCTGCAAGTATCCAAAACTCGGCGTGCATGGATTAGAACTTAACAAAACTAACAAAGCTACTACGAAACTAGAAACTACAAAAATCACGCAAACGAACAATCAAAAACAAACGAATAAAACGAACTAATATACATACGTTGGGTTACCTCCCAACAAGTGCTACGTTTAACGTCTTTAGCTAGACGATACCTCATTCATTCCGGGTCTTCGAGGTAAGTAACATACTTCTCTTCGTGGTGCAACGGCTTGAAATAGTGCTTCATCCGATGTCCGTTCACAATAAACTTTTTCCCATCTTCTTTCATCACGACACATGATCCATTTTGATTTACTTGAAAGACGGTGTATGGACCAGTCCACTTCGACATCAACTTCCCCGGAAATAGACGAAGTCGAGAATTGAAAACGAGCACTTCGTCTCCCGGGATGAAGTCCTTCTTCCGAATGCGATCATCGTGAAACTTTTTCACTCTTTCCTTGTAAATCCTCGCATTTTCGAAAGCCTCGTTTCTCCACTCGTCGATTTCCAGCAGCTTCTCTCTTCTCGATCCACTAGCCTCAAGAAATTCGAAATTAATCCGTCTAGTGGCCCAATACGCTTTAATTTCCAGCTCCAACGGTAAATGACAAGATTTCCCAAAGACGAGCTGGTATGGAGACATTCCAATTGGAGTCTTATACGCGGTCCGATAAGCCCAAAGTGCATCATCTAGATATTTTGCCCAGTCCTTCTTGTTCGTGACCGTCTTCTCTAAAATTTGTTTGATCTCCTGATTGGCGAGCTCGGCTTGTCCATTAGCTTGCGGATGATAGGCGGACGTAATCTTATGTTTAACTCCATGTTTTGCAAGAAGGGTTCCTAACCACCTATTATTAAAGTGCCTCCCCCCGTCACTCAACAAAGCTCGTGGAGTCCCGAAACGAGTCAAAATGTTCTTATTAAGAAATTTAATCACCACTTTCGAATCGTTCGTAATCGTCGGCATCGCCTCAACCCATCTCGACACGTAGTCGACCGCAAGTAAAATATACGAATAGCCTCGTGATTTTGCAAACGGACCCATAAAATCGATACCCCATACGTCAAACAACTCTACTTCCATAATAGCGTGCTGCGGCATCTCGTCTCTTTTTGCTATGTTCCCCAATCGTTGGCATCTATCGCAATGTTTCACAAAAGCTTGGCAATCTTTATGAATAGAAGGCCAATAGAAGCCACATTGGTACACCTTCATGGCCATTCGATTCGCTGCAAAATGACCCCCACTCGGTGCACTATGGCATTCTTCAATTATCCTTTGCCATTCGCTTTGTCGAACACACATGCGAATAATCCCGTCCGCGCACCTCCGATAAAGAATAGGGTCTTCCCAATAGTAGAATTTAACGTCATGGAAGAATTTCTTTCTTTGATGAGAAGAAAGACCCGTTGGAACATGCTTGATAGCAAGGAAATTAACATAGTCCGCGTACCATGGTGTATCGTCGGCCAAGGCTAGGATATGCTCGTCCGGAAAGTTCTCCTTTATTTCGACCCTCTAATCTTCTCCCTCAACCGGCTTCTCGAGATGGGAAAGGTGATCGGCAACAACATTCTCGCACCCCTTCCTATCCCGGATATCCATGTCGAACTCTTGTAGAAGGAGTATCCATCTCACTAATCTCGGCTTCGAATCCTTCTTGGCAAATAGATAGCGAATCGCTGCGTGATCGGTATGAACAATAGTGTGAGTGCCCACTAGGTAAGGTCGGAATTTGTCGAATGCATAGACCACAGCGAGCAACTCTTTTTCCGTCATGGTGTAGTTCATTTGGGCCGAATCCATCGTCTTACTCGCATAATAAATTACCCGGAAAAGCTTATCCCGTTTTTGACCCAAAACGGCCCCAACGGCCCAATCGCTCGCGTCGCACATCAACTCGAATGGTGCACCCCAATCCGGAGTGATCAAGACCGGCGTCGAAATTAAGGCTCGTTTCAATGTCTCAAACGCCCTCAAGCAATCATCATCAAACTCAAATTTCACGTCTTTCTCGAGCAAGGAACATAACGGCTTCGTGATTTTTGAGAAATCCTTAATGAACCGTCTATAGAACCCCGCATGGCCTAGGAAGCTTCGTACTGATTTAACATTGGTTGGAGGCGGTAATTTCTCGATAGCAACCACCTTCGCTCGATCAACCTCCAATCCTTCCGAAGATACTTTATGCCCCAGCACTACTCCCTCTTGCACCATGAAGTGACATTTCTCCCAATTTAGAACAAGGTTCGTCTCCTCACACCGGGCAAGTACCAAAGATAAATTTTTCAAGCAATGGTCGAAAGATGAACCAAAAACTGAAAAATCATCCATAAATACCTCCATTATGTTCTCGACTAATCCGTGAAAGATGGCCATCATGCACCTTTGAAAAGTTGCGGGTGCGTTGCACAAGCCAAACGGCATCCTCCAGTAAGCGAATACCCCATAAGGGCACGTGAAAGCGGTCTTGTGTTGGTCTTCCGGAGCGATAGCAATTTGATTGTACCCCGAATACCCGTCCAAAAAGCAATAATATTCGTGTCCGGCCAAACGATCTAGCATTTGATCAATAAATGGAAGTGGAAAATGATCCTTCCTCGTCGCCGCATTAAGTAGCCGGTAGTCGATACAAACCCTCCATCCCGTGACTAGCCTTGTCGCGATTAATTCATCTTTCTCGTCCTTGATCACGGTCATACCCCCTTTCTTAGAGACGACTTGAGTAGGACTCACCCACTCACTATCGGAAATCGCATATATCATCCCGGCATCTAACAATTTGAGCACCTCTTTTCTCACAACCTCTTGCATTGCCGGATTTAATCTTCGTTGCGGTTGCACCCTCGGCTTATGATCGTCTTCTAGCAAAATCCGGTGCATACAAATAGAAGGGCTTATTCCCTTAATGTCCGAAATCGTCCATCCAATCGCCCCTCTGTGTTTTCGCAGCACCCGTAATAGCTTCTCCAAGTTAGTAGGTCCGAGCGAAGAAGAAACTATCACGGGATAGGACTCGTTCTCGCCCAAGAAGCAATATTGTAAGTGATCCGGCAACGGCTTAAGTTCTAACTTCGGCACCTCGATCGATCGGTCCTCAGCGACAACTCCCCCTTGAACGGGTTTGTTGACATCAAGATAGCATACGTCCCTCTCATTAGATCGAAACTCGTTCGCCTCCAACATTCGAACATACTTTGGCAAATCCTCGGAAATTTCTTCAACATCGGAATGTGAGTAAATGGATTGTGAAATGCAATGCTCTAACAAGTCGGTCGGGGGCGGCATAATAGACTCAATTGCATAACATTCCTCGGGCGCATCCTCGGGCTTCTTCATCGCGTCATAGATGGAAATTTTCAGATTTTGATCATTAACCCTAAGGTAAGATCACCCTCTCGACGCCGATAAGTGCTCTCCCGTCGCTAGAAACGGTCTCCCAAAGATCAATGGTTGATTCTCGTCCTCGAGCATATCAAGAACTACGAAATCGGCCGGAAGACTAAGTGTTGGACTCTAACGAACACATCCTCCACAACTCCCCGGATAAGAGATCGACCGGTCCGCCATGAGTAGAGAAATGGTAGTCGGCTTCATCTCCCCAATCTTCAACCTCTTAAAGATGGATAGAGGCATAAGATTGATGCTTGCCCCGAGATCACACAAAGACATTACGGAACGTTTGGTCGCCAATCATGCATGTCAAAGTAAAACGTCCGGATCCTTCGCTTGAGCGGGAGCTTGTTTTGAATGATAGCGCTACACTCTTCTGTCAAATTTATTGTTTCAAACTTCGCCAACTTCCTCTTGCTTGCCAAAGCGTCTTTCAAGAATTTAACGTACCCCGGCATGTCTCTCAAAGCGTCTAGAAGTGGAATGTTGATATTCACCTTTTGAAACATGTCGATAAACCGTTGAAGCTTTTCATCATATCTCGACTTGGCCAATCGCTGTGGAAATGGAGCTTTTACCTCAAAATCCTTCACATTCGAACCTAAAGGAGCCTTTCGACCGATAGGGGGGTTGATCGGCTCAATTTCTGGAATTCTGTCTGGGTATCGGGTAGGCCTATCGGCCGTTAGTCTTGGCCGATAGCTCGCCGCGTTCATCCGCCTTCTCGTTCTCGGCTCCTGCTTCTAGTACATCCTCGTTTCAGATTCCTCAACTTCAGCCCCATGATTATCGTACCTAGTCCCACTCCGAAGCTAGATTGCGTTGCATTGTTGCGTCTTCGGTTGGTCTCGCATCGCTCGGAAAATGGCCCGCTTATGAATTCGGCCAGGCGTTCGCAATTTGACCCATTTGGGTCTAAACCATCGACATCTGCTTTGTCAAGGCTATCACTGAGTTTCTAATAGATGTCACACTATGCTCGAGAGCCCCGAACCTCTTGTCTGCTTTATAAATAAAATCTTTTTGACTCGCCTCTAACCGTTCCAACATCTCTTCCATCAGTGTCTTAGCAATCGGCTCTTGAATAACCCCGTTTTTCACGTTAAATCCCGGTGGTGGCTGAAGAGCATTGTTCGGGTTGGCATAGGAGAAATTAGGGTGGTTTCGATTGTTCGGATAATAGTTCCCCTATTTCCCTTGCCGGAAGTTTCCTCCTTGCACGTAATTTACATCCTCCTCAATTGCACAGCTCGTTTAGCTCTTCAAAAGCGCATTGACTCCCAAAGTCTTCTTTCTTAGCATCTCAAGCTCTTTTTGTTGTCTTTCAAATTTCGCCTTCAAATCACCGTAGGCGTCCTCGTCACCGGATGGGACCTTTCTTCTCGTCATATTCCTATCGGTCACCTCCTCGTAATCATTGTTGACCCCTAGCTCGATGAGATTCTTGGCCTCTTCATAATCGTTAGCAAGAAATCCCCCTTTCGAGGAATAGTCCAACTCTCTTCTAGCCTTCCTCGTCAAACCCCGATAAAACCGAATGTAGATTTCCTCCTTGTCAATTCCATGATGTGGGCATTTGCGAAGTAGCTTCTTAAATCGGATCCATGCCTCGTATAAGTGTTCATCCTCATATTGCTCGAATTGCAAGATATCGTTGATTTGTTTTTGCACCTTCGAGGGAGGATAGAACTGTGCTAAGAAAAACCGAGTCATCTCTCTCCAAGTACCAATTTCCTTCCGATCTAGGCTCTTGTACCAATCTAGCGCATCATCTTCTAAGGAGAACCGGAATAGGCGGAGCTTAATGACATCTGGAGGCACTCCATTTTGCTTGATGGTGGCACATATGTCCAAAAACGACTCAAGATGAGCGTTTGGATCTTCATTAACTCCTCCTCCGTATGTTTGAGACTTCACCGTAGCGATGAGGGACGGCTTAAGCTCGAAGTTGTTGGCATCAATCGTCCCCCAACCTCCTTCTTGATAATCGTCCAGCTTCGGTCGAAAGCGGGCATTCAAAGGGATCTTCTCGGGACGAGCGAGTTCTAGTGGTGGGTCAACAATGCCGGCCATGGTATCAACGATAGGTATAGAAATAGTCTCGGTTCTCGCTTCTTGCATCTTCCTCCTCAAAGACTTCTCGATTTCCTGGTCCAAAGGAAATAAGTCCTTTCCTTGGGATCTTGTGATCATGCACCGCCTACAAGGAAGAGAAAACAAGATGTCAGGAAACGAGATCGAATATTAATAATAATAGTATACAACCTAAAGTAACAATCTCTTCTTTTTCGAATTATCCCTTTAAGTTTTCTATCAATTCCACAACGGCGCTAAAAAAATTGATCGAAATTCGCGTAGTATGGTTTTCAAATCCGATCAATTTTAAAATTTGTAAAACCTCGAAGTATTTCCAAGGTGTCGAACCCAAGGGAATTGATATGTCGAAAATAAAGGAAATAACTCTACTCAAAATTTGACTGCTATTTAGGAATCCGAAAATTTGGTTTGTTTCTAATTATCTAACTTCAAAAATCGAAAAATAAAAATTAAATAACAATTAATCCTAAAATTAAAAAATCTAGAACAATAAGATAAGAATTCCAAGTATTATGCAAAGAGAGAAAAATAAAGTGAATTATCTAAATCAAGCAAATAAAGCAAATTAGCAAGATAAAATCACAAGTTGAAAGCTAATTGATCCTAGGGTAGTATCGTCTAATTGAGTTCACACAATCCATTCACTTGATTCCTTTTCCCCAAATTTTAATTCAATCCTAGAAATAATCACTCAGCCGATCTAGAATTCCGATCAAGGCAACCTAGAAAGATAGTTAATTTAAACCCTTTTCCCGCAAGGCTCAAAGAATTTAAATCACTTAAAAAGCGTCAACTTATTTATCTATGATTTATCTTACTCCACTCAAGTCTTAAGATCAAATCATATTGTGCATCAAGTATTTCCACTAATTAATTAATCCTTCCGGGCAAAATTAATTAGCTAACATGCATCGATTAAGGGCCCTTTAATCTAGCATGAGATTTAACACATCTTGATCACAAGCCTAGGATGAAAGGTAAAAAGGTAACCAAAGGGACATCATGTGAACATCAATTAAAATTACTAACCCTAGAATCAATCAATGGATTTAGCTAGACATAATTGAAATTAAATAAGAAATAGATGGAGAATACATATTATTAATATGAAAAGAGAGATTACAACCCTTCCGGATGAACTCTGAGTCTTCAATCTCCGAGAAAGTAGAAAAACAATAATAATTGCTGCCTTGCAAAAAGTTCTAGTATCAAAGGAATTAAAATTGCACAAAAAAACGTAAAAGTGTGCTAAAGATGATAAAAGATGATAAACTAGGTCTAGAAGGAGGTCTATATAGCCTATGGGAGTTAAACTCCCGATTAGAACTAATCTAGGAAACAAAATCTATCCAAAAGAGTCACAATCAAAACTCGAGAACCCACGGAATGACTATCGGACGCACCTATCGGCCGATAGCCGCCCGATAGGTGGTCCGTGGGTCGACTTCACTCGATAGGGCTCGGAACACTGCCGACGCACCTATCGGCCGATAGGCTGGCCCGATAGGTGGTCTGACTTTTGCAAAAATCCGTTTCTTCCGTCCGTTTGACTCGACTCTTGGTCCTTTGTCTCGTTTTGGGTCCTTTTGGTTCTAAAAACCTGCAAACACACTAAAACCAACCCAAACGCGTAATACGGCTCGACTAATCATAAATAAGCCAAATACGAGCACATTAATCACGAAACGAGATAAAAACCTAGTATAAAATCCTAGAAAAATGTGGTAAAATTACCACCTATCAGTCCAACATTCATTTTCATAAAACTTTTCCTTTCAAAACTTTGATTTGAAAATAATCATGCTCATGACACCGTGATCCACTGTCACGTGTCTCTGTAGGTTCAACAACCCGCATGGACTACACCATGCACAATTAAACAAACATAATCAATTCCGATACCATGATCCACTGTCACATGTCTCCGTAGGTTCAACAACCCACACGGACTATTAACCAGACATAACCAATTCCGACACCGTGATCCACTATCACGTGTCTCCATAGATTCAACAACCCGCACGGACTATATCAATCACAACAATCACACACACAGTCCTGACACCGTAGTCCACTACCACGTGTCACCGTAAGCCCCGTCGAGCTCACCCGGTTGGACGTACTGTGTCCGAAACTCATGGTCCACTGCCATGCGTTATCGTAGGCCTCGCTGCATCAAAGACGATTGGACCTCAGTACCTCACTAAGTTCTGACCCCGTAGTCCACTGCCACGAATCCTCGTAGGTCCCATCGAACCAACACGAGTGAACTTAGCGGTCACACACATATTCACATTCACATTCACATTACATACAACAATGAGCACAATTAATCAATCACGTTGATCACCACAAAATCGTACATCACACGCACATAACACAATCTCAACACTCGCAACAACTATCATCAATCAATGACACATAACCAACATAACACACGTTCGGTACACAATACATTGCACAACCAAGTGTACAACCATCCCATATGTACGTTACAATCCTGCACAAAATGGCACAACGCCTAACACGTATACCAATATAACACTATTATCACAAAGCCTTCAAATTGCGGAAAACACAACCAACTCAAACGGAACATATTTACGAAGGCAAGCAAAATCATCATAAATCTCATACGTGATTACTAGTCGCAAGATACAAGTCGTATAATAAGATACTTGCCTTAATAACCGCTAACGAACGCTCTGAAGAACACGATTCGACCTGGAAGCTCGGACCCCAAAGAAGGCAACGAATGGAAGGGTTCCGACTCGAGTTCTTCACAAGAATTTCGTTCCTAAGTCACAACGATATCAATTCAATCACAATTCTATGACAATATATAGAACTTCCCAAGTTCTACCCATTGAAGTATTTTATCGGACACTTTGAGGGCATAGTCCAATTTAATCATTTAACGGAGAAATACTCGAATTTGTTCCACAAAACTTCAAGGGTTATGAATGATTTAGAGTATACAACCAAGTTCTAACAATAATCTGAACTAAAACGAATCAAATCGGCCAAAACATCGAGAAACCTCAAAATTTTCCAAAACCAAGGGTTTATGTGTTCTTACCTTCGATCTGGGCGTAAGATGATGTTAAACACGAATCCAACTTCCAAAATATGTTGCTACATGATGTTCTTACTCAAATCCATCAATATATGGTGAAAAATCGCGGAAGGAATGAAGAAAAATGAAAAATGCCGGATGTGACTCGGTCCAGGCCTTTAAATAGCCGACCCTGGCCGACCGCTTACGTACGTAATCGGCCATGGCCGAACTCCCTGTACCAAATCTACCGACATGTTACGTACGTAACCGGAAGGCGGTTACGTACGTAACAGGCCTTACGGCCATATCGCCGCCATTACGCCGTTTCGCCAGCCGCTAGCCAGGCCTCGATCGATCCGACGGTCCGAAAAATCCTGAAACTCAGACCTGAACGTAAACCGAAAACACGATTACGAAGTACTCGCAAAGACAAATCCGAAGACTAAGAGAATACACGATTCCGACCAGCCGAGTGCTTGAAATTCGACAACGGAAGTAATTACCCCAAACTTTAGGAAATTACAAAAATGGCCCAAAATGTCCAAAATACATGATACACGATCGAAACACCAAACCAAAGCTTACAAAGTGAACAATAACATTAAATGAACATACGAGAAACTCGAAGCAATAGTTTCGGAGTGCGGAAAAGTCGTTTAAGAACACGGAACTCAACAAAATGATACAGAAACGAACTCGGATGACAAAAAGTGCTGAATTAATCATTCTCAGAATGATGAAACGGTCACAAGCGAGTCGTCGAAATGGACTCCCGCCGTAAAAAAGAAAATTACAGGAAATCGAATTTGCGGATATTACATACTACCCTCCTTAAAATAAGTTTCGTCCCGAACTTAAAACAAGTAGGGAGAAGCAATATCCCAACAGGAAAACTCAACGAGATACACAAGAAATGCGTAACTTTCGCCCATCGGCGAAGCGTTACAAGCAACGCAAAGGAATATACGGCGTAAAAACACGCCCCACAACGACCAACACAACGCCACCGACTATGATTCAAAACAATAAAGAGCAATTAACGGCACATCATATATCACATCACATGCACACATTTAATCAAAGAAACGCACGCGACAACAAGTTGCACCCGACTGAAATGGCTATGCGATAAAAACAAATATAGTATCACGATAGAAATCACTCCGATTATCGTGAACAAGAAAATGTCCGACGTCAAGACACAAACAATTCAAGATAACAGAAAACGAGAATACCGGATATTACATTCTATCCTATTAAAAATAAGTTTCATCCCGAAACTTAAAATAAAACATCATGGTAGAATACAAACAAAACCAAAAAGTTCACGCAACAAATATCAATCTCTACACGAATTACAGCACAAAGTACGATACATAACTACATCACTGGACACCATCGGGCCCTCCCCGAGTAGGAACGAAAACCCGATTCCCGAACATCTTGGCAACGGTCTCACAATGCACCGCTTGGTGCCCCAGTTGGCCGCACTTAAAACAATTAACCGGTGGCGAACGACAATTCTGTCTCGCATGGCCTACACGGCTGCAGTTAAAGCAAGTCTTCACACCGAACGTATTACTCGCCTCTGGAGTGAGGTTCTTAGACTGGTCAACCAAACGAGGAGTGCTCCCAGAAGGAAACTGTAAAGCAACAGGCTCACGGATCTCACTTCTCTGGCCTCTTGAGAAGTTACTCGAGGTCTTCTGTCTCTTACTCTCTGAACCAGATTCCGTCACAGAAACGGCCATCTCAATGGCTAAAGCTCGGTCCTGATATTCCTTCAGGGTGGTACACATGAGTGGAGCCATACTCTCACGGATATGGGGTTTCATGTGCATATTGAAGTATCGGACCTTGTCCGCTTCACTTCTCACTTGATCACGAACATAATCCAGCTGTCGATTAAAATCGACTATCGCCTGGGATATCGACACATCCTGGGGCGTAGCCTAGAAAAACTCAACGATCCTGCGTTCACGAACTGGCAACGGGCAATACTCTGCCTCCATGGCGGTCTTAAACTCAGCCCAAGTAGGTGTACGATCTGCAGGCACTACAGCCTGCCACCAGTCTGCAGTTTCTCTGTCAAGCAAGTACTGAGCAATGGGTACCCTCTTTTCATCCGAACAAGCTACACCATCAAATGTTCTGTCCAACTAGAAGAGCCAGCTTTCCCAACCTAACGAGTCAGACGAACCCACAAAACAGGGCGGCTGCATCCTCATCACATCTCGTAACCACTTACTACCCCGTTATCCCCACCTGGCTTCTCATTCCGATGTACGACCTGATTCATCTACACTAACTGATCAACCACCTGACGAAGGATGGTGGCGGCGCCAACATCAACATTAACGCTAGCTGAATGAGAATGTCCCTTATATGTACCGAGCTGATTGGTACTCTGTAAGGAGTGAGTCGCCCTCTCACACTCCTGATTACGACTACCACCATGACCACGGCCTCGGCCTCGACCCCTCAGCATACTGAACGGGCAACCATTCAGAACAACAAAATAAATACCACATAATCAACATAGGGCAACAACCAGTAGCACAATAAAGTATTCACTCCAAGTCATCACACGAGTACACGAACTAACAATGCAATAATAGACTTAAATTCATAAGTAATTCGCACGGTTACACCAACAGAGGTGCCCGAATTTTAACAAAATAAACACGGTCGAGACCACATACATGTCATTGAGACTAGACACTTGTAACATTATTTAAAAAATAAAATTTTTCTGAGGTATTTGTTCAAATATTAATATTTTAAAATTCGCGAGTTTCGAAAGATTTTGCTGGGATGAAATTTTGAAAACACTTTGTTTAATACCTCGGTCATTGAAGTGGGGAACGATACCTAACGACGTATCCCGCCACTTGGGCATACAACCCAGATTTTCTGACGAGAATAATAACATAGCAACTCACTGCACGACTTAACCTCAATACATAAACACATAGCGTTCTAATTTACGGAAGCCAAAGTTGTTTTGCAAACCAGAAATTTTCCAAAATCCTTTAGTTCATAACCAAAACGACGGTAATATTTTACAATGTCCGAAGTACTTCAAAACACATTTTTCAAATACCGTCTGATGGTGTCATTTGAAAATACACGGCCCATTTGTCAAAATTTAATAAATTTTTAAAAATCCATATAAACCGTGGTTTGACCGCACCACCAAAATATTTTCCAAAAATTGATTTCTACAAAAATTCTCAAACTGTAAAGTCCTTCAGAAAACATTCTCAAACTTACCCATAGCGGACAAAAATTACAACATTCCAAAAACAGTCGACTTTAAAAGCACATACTCAAATGGCAACCAGGGTCGCCAATTCAATCAAATGCATCTCGTGGTATCAAGTTTAAACACACAGCAAAATCATTCATCGGAGTTTCTCACAAACTCTACCGTCGGTACCTTTTCGAAGCCCATCAAGGTTTACAACTTTCACACCATACCACACCACTCGGTGGTGCAAAGATAAAACAATAATGTGCCCAGTTCTATACACATACAATGTGCCACAAGTATTAAACACACTATATTACACAATACTATGTAAATAAAATCATGCACCGCAATTAACTCACTAAGATAAAATCGAGATACACAGGTATTACGCATAAAGGAGGAGACTTACATCCACAGGCCGCACGGAGGTGACAGTCGCCCACGATATTAATCTCGTCCGACAACATAACCGACATGTTGTGACTACGTACAACTCAATTTGTCACTTGACGACTCGAACGATAAGACAACACATTACTCGACAAATCACGACTTGACTCGACCCGACAGCCTAGGTTTCCGCAACCTAATCTCCGATACCATAAATGTAACACCCCCAAAACCAAAAGGGAATATTACACGCCGTAGACCCCTTTTCACGAGGATCTACCAGGCTATACCTTACAAAATGACCAAATGCTTGCCCGACCAGGGTCAAACAATAAAATGATATAGACCGTTATGGTCACTTACACGTGAATACACAGACCGATGAGGTCACACAACCCAATCGAAAAACTGACTTAAACAACATTACCCACACAGGGGTCGAAATACAATACAACGGAAGACTAAAATCAACTCTGACAACACAACAAAAATTAAAACAACTCTCGACTCATGATTAGTATCACACCTCGTCATCCTCTTGTGCCAATCCTGTGACTGCTCCTCTGAATCTGCATGTACCTGGACGCAAAACCGACATCCACCCCCCGATTACTCGGGGGTTAGTAAAATTCCACTGTTTTACTAGTGCAAGTATCAAATCATACGAAATGTAACAAGCAAATAATAATCGTGAATCAAATATAATATTCAAGTATCAAAATATTCCCGGGAGGTTTTCACAAGGGAAGATAAGCTATAAAGCATTCGAAAATAAGATTATCATCTCGGGAATTTTTAGATTTTCAAAACCTTTAAGACCTCAAGTACTGATTCACAAAACCTTTCGAAAAACTTTAGGGCCTTAACCCAAATCTTGTTTCATAACTCAGCAATTTACAATACGGGAGACATTTACTCAAGCTTAGGACTCGGTCCAACATTCATTTTCATAAAACTTTTCCTTTCAAAACTTTTATTTGAAAATAATCATGCTCATGACACCGTGATCCACTGTCACATGTCTCCGTAGGTTCAACAACCCGCACGGACTACACCACGCACAATTAAACAAACATCATCAATTCCGACACTATGATACACTGTCACGTGTCTCCGTAGGTTCAACAACCCACACGGACTATTAACCAGACATAACCAATTCCGACACCGTGATCCACTATCACGTGTCTCCGTAGGTTCAACAACCCGCACGGACTATATCAATCACAACAATCACACACACAGTCCTGACACCGCAGTCCACTACCACGTGTCACCGTAAGCCCCGTCGAGCTCACCTGGTTGGACGTACTGTGTCCGAAACTCATGGTCCACTGCCATGCGTTATCGTAGGCCTCGTCAGACCAGCACGATTGGACCTCAGTACCTCACTAAGTTCTGACCCCGTAGTCCACTGCCACGAATCCTCGTAGGTCCCGTCGAACCAACACGAGTGAACTTAGCGGTCACACACATATTCACATTCACATTCACATTACATACAACAATGAGCACAATTAATCAATCACGTTGATCACCACAAAATCGTACATCACACGCACATAACACAATCTCAACACTCGCAACAACTATCATCAATCAACGACACATAACCAACATAACACACGTTCGGTACACAATACATTGCACAACCAAGTGTACAATCATCCCATATGTACGTCGCAATCCTGCACAAAATGGCACAACGCCTAACACGTATACCAATATAACACTATTATCACAAAGCCTTCAAATTGTGGAAAACACAACCAACTCAAACGGAACATATTTATGAAGTCAAGCAAAATCATCATAAATCTCGTACATGATTACTAGTCGCAAGATACAAGTCGTATAATAAGATACTTGCCTTAATAACCGCTACCGAACGCTCCGAAGAACACGGTTCGACCGGGAAGCTCGAACCCCAAAGAAGGCAACGAATGGAAGGGTTCCGACTCGAGTTCTTCACAAGAATTTCGTTCCTAAGTCACAACGATATCAATTCAATCATAATTCTATGAAAATGTATAGAACTTCCCAAGTTCTACCCATTGAAGCATTTTATCGGACACTTTGAGGGCATAGTCCAATTTAATCGTTTAACGGAGAAATACTCGAATTTGTTCCACAAAACTTCAAGGGTTATGAATGATTTCGAGTATACAACCAAGTTCTAACAATAATCTGAACTAAAACGAATCAAATCAGCCAAAACATCGAGAAACCTCAAAATTTCCCAAAACCAAGGGTTTAGGTCTTCATACCTTCGATCCGGGTGGAAGATGATGTTAAACACGAATCCAACTTCCAAAATATGTTGCTACATGATGTTCTTACTCAAATCCATCAATATATGGTGAAAAATCGCGGATGGAATGAAGAAAAATAAAAAATGCCGGATGTGACTCGGTCCAGGCCTTTAAATAGCCGACCCTGGCCGACCGCTTACGTACGTAATCGGCCATGGCCAACGTACGTAATCGGCCATGGCCGAACGCCTTGTACCAAATCTGCCGACATGTTATGTACGTGACCGGCAGGAAGTTACGTATGTAACAGGCCTTACGGCCGCATCGCTGCCATTATGGCGTTTCGG
This sequence comes from Orobanche coerulescens, assembly GCA_033398695.1. NCBI lineage: Eukaryota > Viridiplantae > Streptophyta > Magnoliopsida > Lamiales > Orobanchaceae > Orobanche > Orobanche coerulescens. Next base: position 134,335,858 of record CM065816.1, on the reverse strand, counting down.
TCAGTCTCGCCAACAGGCCTTGCCGATCCGACGGTTCGAAAAATCCCGAACTCAGCCCTGAACGTAAACCGAAAACACGATTACGAAGTACTCGCAAAGACGAATCCGAACACTAAGAGAACACACAATTCCGACCACTCGAGGGCTCGAAATTCGACAACGGAAGTAATTACCCCAAACTTTGGGAAATTACGAAAATGGCCCAAAACGTCCCAAATTCACGATACCGATCAAAACACCAAATCAAAGCTTACAACGTGAACAATAACATTAAATGAACTTACGAGAAACTCGAAGCAACAGTTTCGGACGAGATTCGCAAGAATCGAACTCAAGTGCGGAAAAGTCGTTTAAGAACACGGAACTCAACAAAATAATACCGAAACGAACTCGTATGACAAAAAGTGCATAATTAATCATTCTCAGAATGACGAAACGGTCACAAGAGAGTCGTCGAAACGGACTCCCGCCATAAAAAGGAAAATTACCGGAAATCGAATTTGCGGATATTACAGCGTTGATCCGACGGGAATCATCAGGGAAAATATATCTGTGTGCGCTGGATCGTTGGACAGGTAGTTCCATCATGCGTTGGTCCGACGGGATCATCATGGGAAATATATAGTTGTGTGCGCTGGATCGTTGGAATACCATGTGTATGTTGAGACTGTCATGATATGTTATGTGTTGTTATTATTTCTCGTTGGAGAAACTTGTTATGATTATTGTTGATTAAATCATTGTTGTGTAATTATCGTACTTGTACTAGCATCGTTGTGCTAACCTCTTCGGGGGTGAACATTTATTTATGTTCAGGATCCAGGAGAGTAGGAAAACAACCACTGGAGCTGCATGACAGCGAGGGTGCAGAGTGATGTTCCGATCGGGTTCAATTGTCTGTTGTTTGTGTTGTTTTTAAGAAGTACTCGAGTACGTCGTCGTTTGTGATGTTGGATTTGGTGATGTATTAATATTCTTTATTTGGATATTTGTATTTTTGGTATTAGCCCAGAACTGTTGTATTTTATTTCAGTTACTTTCATATGTTGGTATCTGTTATTGTCTTTTCATTTCTTCAACCTTGTAAATTCTTATGTAAAGGATTTATGGCGCTGTAATATTCCTGAATATATCGGGGGTGTTACAGAATATGGTATCGGAGCTAAGATTATGGATATCTTGGCCATTGGGTTAAATAGGGGTCATATATGTCTTTTGAGGTAACTGGCCGTGAATAACATCACTGTACTGCCTACATCTTCACGCGAACGGTGGTTGTAAGTTCCTAAACTCTATCTCGTCCTTTACATGTTATACCTTTTTATACTTGAATATTAGAACGAGATTGTTTCCTGTATATTGAGTATTTATGCTTACAGTATGTTGAGAGGTGGACGTGGACGTGGTCGCGGTCGCGGACGAAGGAATGCTGAAGGAGAAGCTTCACCTTCTAATCAGGCCAGCCACAGCTTAGGCGAGCCACAAAAATCTATTAACAATGAACCAGAGCCTGCTGTGCCCGAAATACTTCGTCAGGTGGTTAACCAGATGACTCAGTTTGCCCAGGTCGTGGACCGAATGCAGGTGGCAGTAGGATTACAACAGGGAGATAGACAGCAAGGTATCCCAGACATGGGAAATCGAGGCGACCGATGGCTGCAAGAGGTGGCGAAGATGCAACCACCCAAATTCGAAGGCTTTTCTGAGACACCGATGTGGGATCATTGGTTAAAAGAACTGGAGAAAATTTTTTCCGGGATTAATTGCCCAGACGACTGGAGAGCCTCTATTGCTCAGTACTTTCTGATAGGGGAAGCGTCTGAGTGGTGGGAAGCCATACGGCCTGTAGATCATGATGCCGACTGGGGAGAATTTAAATTAATGATGGAAGCTCAGTACTGCCCTCGTCCAGTGAGGGAAGCCAAAATTCAGGAATTTTTCTCCGCACAGCCGTCAGACGTGCCAGTAGCCCAGACGATTAAAATGTTTAATCAGCAGATAGCATTTATTCGACACCTGGTCAGAATAGACGCGGAAATGATGATCCATTTTGATATGAGAATGAAACCAGAGATCCATAGGTACATGTCTAGTTTCGAATGTACCACTCTCCGTCAATATCAGGATAAAGCATTCGCGTATGAAATCAAAGAAGCAATAATGGAAAAGTTTGCAGAATCCAAGAAGCAGAAAGTCTCTGGTAGTTTCACAGAGCACAAGAGCAGTGGGCCCCGCAAGACCCAGTCATCTTTTCATTCTTTCAAGAAAACTCCACACCCATCTAAGAGCGGAAAGAACTCCAGAGCAGTATCAGCCACGACGGATGCAACTAGGAAGTGCTTTAACTGTGGTCGCCCAGGACACCTGTGGCGTGATTGTTTCCGTACTCTAGTGACATGTTATGACTGCGGACAGGAGGGGCACCGTGTGATGTTCTGCAAGGATGCCACCAAGTTTAATGGGACTCGTACATCACAAGAAGGAAGCAAGTATTCAGCAAACGCAGCAGAGTGTTCAGCTGCCCCAAAATTTCGGTCGAGGTCGAGGCAGAGGACAATTCGAACACAAGGGAGCCTCGAGCGTCGGATCCGTTCCTACACGCCTATATGAGATGAGGAGGGCAGACGATCAGGATGCTGCCATTGCATCAGGTACTATTCAGATCCTTTCACAGCCAGTTAGCATTTTAATCGATACAGGAGCTACGCATTCATTTATATCTTTGTCTTGTATAAATCGTTTGAACATTTCTGGTTTTCATAATTGTAAGCCTTATGTGGTAGGTTTACCGAGTGGGGAGAGAATTGTGGGGAACCTGGAAACTAGAGATTTTCCTATATCAATTGGAGGAAGAGATTGGCCCTCAAATCTGATTGTGATTGAAATACAAGGCGACGACCTGATTCTCGGAGATGATTGGCTTAATCGATATGGAGCTATTGTAAACTATAGGAAGAGGAATATCTCGATGATAGCTGAAGATGGTTCCAAAATGCTGTTTGAGGGATGGAGACCAGGAATCTCAAGAATGTTGATCAAAGTGATGAAAGATGTCAAACTGCTAAAATAGGGCTGTACTGGATACTGGTGTTACGCAATGAAGAAGGAAGACGGAAAAGTGGTACTTTTATCCATTTCTGTTGTGAACGAATTTCTGAATGTGTTTCCTGACGAATTACCTGGACTACCTCCACAACGGGATGTAGAATTTACCATCGAGCTGGAACCAGGAACTACACCAATTATTAAGGCGTCGTATCGTATGGCACCTACTGAGATGTACGAATTGAAGAAGCAACTGGAAGAGTTACTGGACAAAGGCTATATCCATCCAAGCATTTCGCCCTGGGGTGCACCAGTTCTTTTTGTCCGGAAGAAGGACGAATCGCTTCGATTGTGTATTAACTATCGAGAACTGAACAAGATGATGATCAAAAAACTATCTGTTGCCACGAATTGATGATTTGTTTGACCAGTTACAAGGAGCAACAGTGTTTTCTAAGATCGATCTGAGGTTGGGATATCATCAGTTGATGATTAAGGAATCTGATGTTCCAAAATCAGCGTTCAGAACTCACTACGGACACTATGAGTTTGTAGTGATGCCGTTTGGTCTCACTAACGCACCTGCTGTATTCATGCAATTAATGAACCGAGTGTTCATAGAGTATTTGGACAAATTAGTGGTTTTATTTATTGATGACATTCTAGTTTATTCCAAGAGCCCGGAAGAGCATGCACAGCATTTGCGGATCGTTTTAGGCCTTTTGAGAAAAGAGCAATTGTACGCCAAGCTTTCTAAGTGTGAATTCTGGATAAAGCAAGTAATGTTCCTTGGTCATGTGGTATCAGCAGAAGGAGTCCGAGTGGATCCCCAGAAAATCGAAGCAGTTATGGACTGGAAGTCTCCTAAGAATGTGAAGGAAGTCTGGAGTTTCTTAGGACTTGCTGGGTATTATCGTCGGTTCGTGGAAGGGTTTTCCAAGATTACCCGCCCACTTACTCGATTACTGCCGAAAACCCAAAAGTTTGAGTGGAACGAGATGCGCCAGACTAGATTTGATGAATTGAAGAAGAGATTGACGACGGCACCGATTTTAGCACTCCCACAGGGAACTGGAGGATTCATAGTTTACAGTGACACTTCGAACCAAGGGCTCGGGTGTGTGTTGATGCAGAATGAGATGGTGATCGCCTATGCATCATGACAGCTGAAGCCTTATGAAGTAAATTACCCAACGCATGATTTGGAGCTGGCAGTGGTAGTTTTTGCTTTGAAAATCTGGAGACATTACCTGTACGGGACTCACTGTAAAATCTTTACGGATCACAAGAGTCTCAAATACATCTCCAGTCAGAAGGAGTTAAACATATGACAAAGGAGATGGCTGGAATTGGTTAAGGACTACGACTTGGAGATTCTTTATCATCCAGGCAAAGCAAATGTAGTGGTCGATGCACTGAGTCGCAAGCCTGTTTATATTCAAATGCTGGAGACTCTGACCTCGCAGCCCAGCATTCAACGGGAATTGATTCGCGAAGGAAGTGAAGTATGGTTGCAAAGAGTCCAAGGACAACTGTGTGTAATGGAATTAACTTCATCGTTAACCGAAGAAATAAAATCTAAGCAATTGGATGATCCTCTGATGACTCGGTTACGCGACGAAGTGAACAAGGGAAAAGCTCCAGGATTTGCAATTCATGATGATGGAGTATTGAGATTCTAGAGCCGACTTTGTGTTCCCGATGTCGATGTTTTGAAGCAAACAATTCTGAAGGAAGCTCACAGTACACCCTATTCTATCCACCCAGGCACCAGTAAATTGTATAAGGATCTGAAGCAGAAGGGCAACATGAAGAAAGATGTAGCGGGTTATGTCTCGAAATGTTTGACTTGTCAGCAGGTTAAGATCGAACATCAACGACCTGTTGGAATTCTGAAGCTGCTCTCGATTCCTGAATGGAAGTGGGAGGACATATCAATGGACTTTATCACTAATATGCCGAAGACCATAACAGGGATAAATATGATTTGGGTAATAGTTGACCGTTTAACCAAATCAGCTCATTTTCTAGGCATTAAGGACACTTGGGGACCAGAGAAGTTGGCACGAGTGTTTATTGCAGAAATAGTCCGATTGCATGGTACGCCGAAGACCATTATTTCTGACCGAGACGGTCGCTTTATGTCTCATTTTTGGAAAGCAGTTCATAAAGCCTTGGGAACCGAATTGAATTTCAGTAAAACTTATCATCCACAGACAGACAGTCCGAGAGAACTATTCAAACAGTGGAGGACATGCTGAGGGCTTGTGCCTTAGATTGGTCGACTGATTGGGAAGTTCATCTACCGTTGATCGAATTCACCTACAACAATAGTTGGCATACTTCTATTAAGATGGCACCGTTTGAAGCATTATACAGGAGGAGATGCAGATCGCCCCTATGTTGGGACGATTCATAAGACTTGATCGGAATAGAACCAGAATTGATCATACATACACGAGAAAAGATAGCCTTGATTCGCGAAAGTCTGTTGACCGCCCAGAGTTGACAAGAGTATTATGCAGATGTGCGCCGTCGGCCATTAGAGTTCAGTACTGGAGATCATGTACTTTTAAAGGTTTCTCCTACTCGGGGAATCTTTCGTTTCGGGAGAAAAGGAAAGGTGAGTCCGAGATATATCAGACCGTTCGAGATTCTTGAGAGGGTTGGAGAGTTGGCATACAGGTTGGCATTACCGCCGTCATTGAGCCATGTTCATAACGTCTTTCACGTATCCCAGTTACAGAAGTATATACCAGATCCTACCCATGTCATTGATTTCGGCAAGATCGAAGTCGCTCAGGATGGCACGTTTGAAGAGAGACCGATCAGGATACTCGAGAGTCGAGTTAAGCAGTTGAGAAATAAACCGATCGCTTTGGTTAAGGTTCAGTGGTCGCGCTACGGAGTGGAAGAAGCCACTTGGGAAACAGAAGATATATAAGGTCCAGATGTCCAGAGTTATTTTCGTCTTGAGTTTCGGGACAAAACTCCTTTTTAGAAGGAGAGTATGTAATATCTGGACTAATTATTGAGTATTTCATCTGTAATTGAACCCTGTATTATTCGAATTGGTGTTATCGATAATCGAAGTATGATATTTCTCATATTCATATCCATGTGCATGATAATATCAACATATGTATTTTTACATGCAAACACGTGATAACGTACGCTACGAATTGAGCATAGCGTACGTTACCAAGATTAGCATACGCTACGAATGAAGCGTAGCGTACATGAGGCAGCCAATAATTGAGCTAGGCGGATAGCACATGAGCCAGTTGGTGGTGGGCTCGGCCAGATACTTACCAGATTCGCACAGCATGAACCTGGACACCTTTTAAGTCAATGGGTGTTAACGTATGCTAAGGTATGTGTCTAGCGTATGATAATGGGTGTTGCATACATACGTAACCTGGTGGTGTAGCATACGTAATCGAGTACAGAATGAGAACAGTTAACTATCAGTGAACTATAGCATATGCTAAGAATACTGGGTAGCGTACGCTAAGAGACTAACGAACGTTATGCATGAAGGCTAACATACGTTAAGGTCAGAAAGTTATAAATGGGACAACACCCCATTTCATATTATTCGTTTCTTTCACTTGGCTTTCAACATAGTTCATCCCCAGAGAGTTCCTAGCCACCTTAAACACCTTTAGATCACTTAATACTTGATCATTGAAGATTGGAGGTTACTTATACTTGATCATTGAAGTGGAGAATCATCTTTAATTGGCATACAAGCAACCGGAGTTGGATTCTACCTATTGTCTCGCTGTTTTCTTCATCTTAAGGTATGTTAATACTATCTCCAACCTTGGATTCATGTCCTTAAAGATATTATGATCATGCTACCAAGGATATTAAGTTTCATAGATGATTTATTCAACCAAACATCATGTTTAAAAATTGGGATGATTATACTTAAGTTATCATTGTTGAGAACATCATAGTTGGAATCCTGTTACATCAAATGATGAGAGTAATGTTCTGAGATTGATTATCCGTATTGAATAGTGTGCCATATTGATCGTAGACTTGGAGTTGATATCACTTTTGCTAAATGGACTTAAGAAAGAATCATCGAAGGTTGTATCCTTTCTTATATGTTGGATTTGTTAGTTCATCTTTAAGATAAAGTTTGAATGTAATGATGATATTGGAAACAAGCGCATCAACCTTAGATCACCCGAACTTCACATGAGAATTGTAATTGAGATTTAATATAGTGTTGTGATGATATACATATCCTTGAATTCGAAGATGTTTTAATACGTAAGATCATTCATAATTGTATGAGCATGATATGTATGAGGATAACGTACATTAATCACTGAGGATTTCGTACGCTACATCACCAATCGTGACAGTCGTTTGCTCAGTGAGAAACTGTCATATGTGTGTTTAGCATGCGCTAGGCTCTATAGCTTACATACGCTAATGGGCAGAATTAACGTATGCTACGTTGGGTACGTAATGTACGTTATGTCATCAGGCGAGTCAGTCGTCTGATCAGAGAGGAACTGTCAATGTATGATTAGCGTATGCTAGACTTCGTAGTTTACCTACGCTAACGATCAGGCTTAACGTATGCTACGTTGGATACGTAACGTACGTTACGCAGACCAGGCAGGATACATTTTGTGAACTTTCAGCCGTAGTTTAGATTGTTCGACGTTCGTACGACGTGAGATGAACTCTATATTATTCTTTTGTTTAAGGTTCGAGCTTTGCAATGTGATTGATCGAAGGGGCGACCTTTGAGTGTATTGATATTCGTCAAAGTGTTATTCTTGTCATCGAATCGAGGCAAGTACTTTAATTAGAATTATTCGTATTATGTCGGTTATGCTATGATTGTACTGTGTACATGTGTTGTGATTAAATTGTCCACCATGCGTTGATCCGATGGGAATCATCATGGGAAATCAATAACTGTGTGCGCTGGATCGTTTGACAGGTAGTTCCACCATGCGTTGGTCAGGCGGGATCATCATGGGAAATCTATAGCTGTGTGTGCTGGATCATTGGAATACCATATGTATGTTAAGACTGTCATGATGTGTTATGTGTTCTTATTATTTCTCATTGGAGAAATTTGTTATGATTATTGTTGATTAAATAATTGTTGTGTAATTATCGTACTTGTACTAGCATCGTTGTGCTAACCCCTTGGGGGTGAACATTTGTTTATGTTTAGGATCCAGGAGAGCAGGAAAACAACCACTGGAGCTGCATGACGACGAGGGTGCAGAGTGATGTTCCGGCTGGGTTCAATTGTCTGTTGTTTGTGTTGTTTTTAATATGTACTCGAGTACGTCGTCGTTTGTGATGTTGAATTTGGTGATGTATTAATATTTTTCATTTGGATATTTGTATTTTCGGTATTGGCCCAGAATTGTTGTATTTTATTTCAGTTACTTTCATATGTTGGTATCTGTTATTGTCTTTTCATTCCTCCAGTCTTGTAAATTCTTATGTAAACGATTTACGGCGCTGTAATATTCCTAAATATATCGGGGGTGTTACAGACTGGGAGGCTAGGACCTCGGGTTTATATCTTTTAATGTACAAATCTACTAATGAAGCTAATATTTTGACGCACTAATTTACGTACTCCTAAATATCAAAAGAAGTATTACCTAATGTATTATAATAATAATCAATAAGATTACCGAGTGCTTCTTTTTTCACACCCGGGTCAAGAAGACATGCAACACCATATATGTAAGGAAATTGTGTCAAATACTCTAACCATTTTTATTGCATTGTAGAAATAACTTTAGATAAATGTATATTATTTTGGTGTTCATTTAAAGAACCAACAATTTTACAACATTCTAAAATAACCAAGTGCACATTAGGTTCATAAACGTAAGAAAATAAATATGTAGAATTATTATAAGCACGTAGCATAGTATGAATGATCGTAGCAAGTTCCCAATGAGCCTCAGTTATGAGGTCTTGCTAGGCTAAATGTTTTGGATCGGAGTTATATAATTGAGTAATATTTTCTTATAAGGAATAGCATAATCAAGCAATTTAAAAGTAGAATTCCAACGGGTAGGTGTATCAATGCTCCATTTTTTTGGTTTTAAATTATGTTCCTTACATAGATGTTTATAATATCTCCTAATATGTTGACTTAATCTTAGTCATTTAATTATTTTTCTAATCGGATTTAAAAGAGGTGAAAGCATATCAATTCCTTTTTTAGCTGAAAAATTCAAGATATGAGCACAACATCTAATATGCATAAAAATACCATTTGCAAGTAAAGGCAATTCGTCCAACAAATATTCCATACATTTATTATTTGCGGGAGAAAGCACTTTATCAAATATATTAAATTCCTTACAACATTCAATTATTCTATCTCTTAGATTTTTAGCGGTATGTGATTCTTCCATAATATCAAAAGCAATAATACGTTTTTCTATCACACAGTTCCAATCTAGTGAACCGTTATGCAAAGATAGGGTTCACCGATTGGAGAAGTCCAACAATCACTAGTAAGACATATACAACCTTCAAATCTTTTAAAAAATTCAATTAATTGAGCACATTGAATATAATATTGTTGTTGAATACGACTTTTAAGAGTATTCCTTGGTATTTTTCTATATACCGGTTGCATTAAAGTCCTAGTCATATGTTCTAAATTTTCACTTTCACCATGACTTAAATGCAATTCATAAAGAGTAACATATTTGGCAAATTAGTCAATTATTTTTTGTTGATTGTAAACGAAAGGCATACCTCCACCGGGCACTTTTGAGAAATAGCTGGATAGTTGAGATTGGTCATCTGACCGTTCTTGATCATGATTATCCTTTGTCAAACCGTGGTCATTTTCCAAATGACGAGCTAGTGTTCCGGTTCCGGTACCAATCTTCATGAAAAAGTAGTAGTTTTCTTTTGATTTTTGCATACAAGACAAATTATTTTACAATGCGTTGATACGGTTCCGGGAATACTCTCATAAAATGCCTAAACCCATGATTTTTTATTTTTATTTGCAGCTTCGGCCGTAGACTCAGATGGAGGTGGCATGGTAGTAGAGTCTTGAGAGAGATTGTGAACTAATAACAATTTATAATAATAAGTACTAAATAAATAAACTATAGTAAACATAAATAAATAATACAAAGTAGAAATAGTAAACTTACCGAAATGCAAATTGGCATCATTATCGCCGGTTCCTTCATGATGAACGTTCTTTGATCAGTCTGCCATAGTAAATTTTTTAATAAGGATAGGTTTAGATTAATATAATAAATATAAAGTTCTGAAAAATTGAGAATTATAAATTTGAGAGTCGTGAAAACTTGAGAATTAAGAAGAAGAGAGAATAGAGTTGTTGTTGGTGTGAAAAAATGGTTTAGAGGAGTTGGGGTATTTATAAGATAATTTAAAAAAAAAACTGAAATTCTGGCCGTTAGGCCCGATCCGGCCCATGGGCTAGCCGTTGGCAACGGCTAGTGCACACCAACCAATCGGTTGGTGCCACATGGCATGGCCTGCCAAACCATTCAAATTTGAATGGTGGGCTTAGGGTGGGCTGAGGGTGGGCTTGGGTGTGGGCCACGGTGGGCCTGGACTGGCCAGCAGTGGGCCGGCCGGCCGGGCTGGGGCTCGAAGGTGGGCCGGGCTGGCCTGATCGAGAGTCTCGGATCACTGGCAGCTGTGGGGCCGGGTTCTGGCCCTGGCCTCGATCGCCTTGGCCGGCCCATGGACCTAAAAAATCCGGGCTGGGCCGGCCCGACCCACCAACCACCTCTAGTTGCACCATCTAGTTCCTTACCAAAAATAAATAATAGCTTTATGTCTTGTCAGACAAAGGGATTTTGCAAAGGCTTCTTTAAAATCCTCATCCCCACTCGTCTGTGATATCTCGTGATTTTACACAGACGTCTCAAATGTTCATCATTAACCAGTAGTAAATCTACCATCACCATTTGTTAAACAAACAAAACTATTTTTCTTTGGACTTCTTCCACCTCGGTCGCTTCTTATTCTTCTTCCCAACCTCCGATCTGGATTGCTTCCCAACTTCTTCCTCCTTTGATAAACAAAATATACGCGGTTCCCCTTTATGGTTTAGAAATTGTGCCACACCCACACCCTTTTGTATTCAGAAAAACTAACATAAGTTCATGTTCTCGAATACGGCCTTAACTAACATTTGGATTGAGTTTGGTAATCAAATCGCACCAATAAAGCCGACAATCGAATAAATTTAAGTTGATTTTCAATCACAATAACCTAGGAAGCATGGATGCACATGCAAGACAATGGGTACGATAAGACACTGGTGCGGGGTACAGGTGATTATAAATACTTTGCTAAATTTTAAATATTTTATTAAGTTGAAAGATAAAATTCATGTAGTAACTGTCTTAGTCCAATAAAGTGAACTTCAATGTTATAGAATGGTATCATGGGGTTTTTTCTATGTCAAACTTTAGAAAAGAATTAGTAAAGTTTGAGTTAAAAAACATAATCTTTGACCAAACCGATATTTCTCGCTCAGAAAAGGTACTCATATTTCACAAGAAGTTTTACGAAGTTAATATGTAGGAATTATTTGAAATTGAAACTATTTTGTGGTTGGATGCATTAAATGTCACGAATCAAGTTTTTATTGACAAGCAACGGAATGAAGAAACAACATTCAAATTCGGATATCATAATGTGAGCGGTAAGTCCAGCCTACATTTGTTATTGGTGTCATTCCTCATCTACACAATGTGAGCCAAAACTCGATCAGGTTCAATCATGCATGCTAGGAGTTTCTCAAGCAGCTCTTTTGGTGTTGGTGCCCGGGCCGTCCATGGGCCTGTGCAACCTGTGCTATTGCACAGGGCCCAGACCCAATGTTAATTTTTCAGGACCCAATATATAAAAAAAACGTTATATAAAAGTGTTTCCAACAATACTACAAGTGTCGTCTTGGCCTAGCGGAAAGTAAGAGAGCTTGAGGTGTGGTGGGTTAGTAACCCGAGTTCTATTCCCAAAGTCTACTCTTCCGTTTTTTTCTGTACCTGTGTTATCTTTATATTTTCGGATTAGGAGAATGTTGTGTGTACGCATGTTAAAGGTCAAATTTTTCTTCTTTATCTTCTTTCTCTGGCTAAATTGTACTTCCGCAACACAAAAAAAGAACGGCTTCAAAACTCCTTGTCGAACAACTCACCACCATGGGGCAGCCCAACAATTTCCGGCATCCTTGGGATTCTTTTTTTCTACGTAAACTAGCCCCCCCCCCCCCCCCCATCGACTAGTTCTGGTAATTCTACGAAGTTAGTTTTTTCCTTTTTTTTTGGTTTCACCTTCTCTTCTTTTCCTTTTTTTGATCTTGTTTTTTTTTTTTCTTTTTTTGTGTTTTCCTTTTTCTGGTAATAGTTTTTCCTTTGTTTTTTATAATTACTTTTTGCTTCTTTTTTCCGTTTTTTTTCAACTTAGTTTTTCCTTTTTTTTGGTTTCACCTTCTCTTCTTTCCCTTTTTTTTTGGAGCTTGTTTTTTTTTTCTTTTTTTTTTGTGTTTTCCTTTTTTGGTAATAGTTTTTGCTTTGTTTTTACAATTATTTTTTGCTTCTTTTTATAATATTACGGAAAACTGATTATATTAAATATATTATATTATATTGCTTTTAAAATGTATTAAACCAAAAAACTATTGTTTTTAGCAAAAAAATTGAATAAATATTTGAAAATTCCGGAAAATGAGTTTAATATTTTAAAACCAAAAATAATTAAATTTACATTTATTTTTCAAGAATATTGTGATTTAGTATGCTACACCAAATTTCTATTAACGGATTAAAATAGATTTTTTTAGAAATTTAATTTCTTGTAACTACAGTATTTTTTAAATTTATATTTATTCTTCTTATCTTTGATTATTGGGTATATTCATTAATAATTTTGACCCGCAAGATAAATTTTGTAAAATTGAGGTAACCAATTTGATAAAATTACGGGTTCCATATATAAGATTTGAACAGGGCCTCTCGATTGGTTGGGACGGCCCTGGTTGGTGCACAGATGATGATTTGTCTTGCCACATCCGAAATAATCTTTTTCCCACAACATGGTCCATAAAAGATAAAACACGAGTCGTTGTAGGAACCACTGACATTGAGGATTCTCATTGGCTTCGAGTGAATATTGAGTTGTGCCCATGACACTAGTAGAAAAAACATCAAAGACTTCGGTACGTCTCACTTCGGTAATGTATATTAGTGAAGTAAAAACAAACAACAACTTCGCTTTTCAATTTAGGGAAGTAAACTACACATGAAACATTAAATGGTATCAAATAGAAAGGCATGAGATAGTTAGAAATTTTAAGTTCCAAAGACTTCGCTAATTGTATAATTACTGAAGTAAAAAGTGTGAATTTTTTTTTTTGATGCAATATTTTTACAACAGTGAAGTATATTATTAACACAAAATTTTTACAACAGTCGCAAGACTCGCAACTATTCAGACTCCCAAAATTTTTCACCGTACAAAAAAACCTCCTCCTTCGCCCGCGCATTTTCCTCCAATATTTCCTCCAAAAAAATTTTCCCGCTCCAAAAAAACCCGCCCGCGATTAAGCTTCTTGTGGAGACCGATTATTAGGGTTCTTTCATCGGCCCTTCAAGGTTTTTCAGTTTCATTGAATTTTTTGGGGATATTTTCAATCTATCTTTTATATAGTTTTTACTCACACATTTTCTTTTGTTCTTCTCATAATCGAATGTCTGCTGGCGAAATTGCTCATAATCGGACGACTGGTGGTGACATTGTACGAATTGGCTTAGGTAAGGTCTTTCTTTGGGTTTTTATTCTTCGCAGATATGTGTGGTGGGGTTTCGTATGTGTTTGTTCTGTATGTATGTGAATATTGTGTTTCGAGTTTCTCAGGTCTTTCTTTGGCGTTTTCTTTGCAGATTCGAAAAAAGTTTTTTTCTATGGATTGATTTTGGGTTTTGTGGAATATATGTGTATTGTTTGAGTGTATTGTTTGAAATTTGTTTTCGTTGGGGGTTCAAGGTATATGTTGTTTCCGCATAAATTTAAATTAGGGGCCATGTTTGGGTTATTTTAAAAGTGTTTTTGGATAGTGTGTTTGAGTGATGTTAGTCTTAATCGGGGTCTGCGTGAGTGATGTTAATTTGTGATCATGTTTCGTATATTGTCTTTGTTGATAGTGTTGGTGGTGATTCTTTGATTTTGTTTAGTGTGTATGTAAGTGAGTATTGTGCAAGATTTGATGCAAGTTTTAGTGTGTTTGTTAATTAGCAAGATTGTTGGCGAGATTTGATGCATGAGTTGTAGAGTGCTTGATTGATGTGATAAAATTTTATATTTGGTTGTCAATGCATGAGCCGAAGAGTATTGCACGATCGATTGAAGAGAATGTATCATTGATTATCATAAATGTGTCCCTTGGAGCTAAGTGGATTATTTACTCATATTAATTTTGGTTCGATCTAACTGGTTTCAAAATTTATTTATGTAGATTTTCTTCCTTGCTGAAAGAAAGATCGCTGACTACTTTGCAGAAGACAAGATCAGTGGTAAGAGCACATAATTTGCCGAGTTGCTGTTAGAATTCAGTAGTTAGTAATGGATAGATCTTGGATTAAATCAGATAGGAGGAGTGCAGTATATGGGGAAGGTGTCGAAAAGTTCATTAGAGAATGTTTAGAGAATTCAGAAATTGATCAGAACTTCATTCCTTGTCCGTGTTGCAAGTGCAACAATATGAAAAAAGGGTCGGTGAAGATGTTGCGAGAGCATCTTTATTTCAACGGTTTTAGTCCAATTTACACCAATTGGATTTGGCATGGGGATCAGAGCCTGAATGATCGTGAGAGTGTCAACCAAGATCCACCCGAACATGGTGACATGAATGAAGAACTGGGTGATATGTGTGAGGCAGCCTTTGAGAAGTTCTCAGAAGATCCTGAAGAGTTTGTCAAATTTGTCGAGGAAGCAGAAAAACCCTTGTATAAAGGCTGTCGACAGTATACAAAGTTGAGTGCGCTTGTAAAACTCTACAATACAAAAGCAAGACATGGGATGACAGATGCACTTTTTTCAGATCTACTAGCCGATTTCGGGGATATGTTACCAGAGAACCACAACCTACCATCCTCAATGTACGAAGCTAAGAAGACTTTGAGTTGTTTGGGGTTGAAGCACGAGAAAATACACGCGTGCTCCAACGATTGTATCCTATATAGGAAACAATATGCGAGATCATACCATTGCCCAAAATGTGATGTGTCCAGGTGGAAACTAACTAAGAACAAGAAGGAGAAGATCGGCGTCCCGGCCAAGGTTGTTTGGTATTTTCCTCCCATTCCAAGATTCAAAAGAATGTTCAAATCTTTGGAGACTTCAAAGAACCTAACTCGGCATGCCGATACTCCAAAGTTCTTTGGTCAATTACGACATCCATGCGATTCTCCCGCATGGAAGTTGATTGACCATAAGTGGAAGGATTTTGAGGAAGAGTCAAGAAATCTTCGTCAGCGCTCGCATCGATGGAATTAATCCTCATAGTACTATGAGCAAGAGACACGCTTGTTGGCTGTAATGTTAGTCACGTATAACTTGCCTCCAGAGATGTGCATGAAGAGGAAATTCATCATGTTAACAATGCTTATATCTGGTCCAAAGCAATAGGGAAATGATATAGATGTCTACCTTGAGTTGTTAGTTGAGGACTTGCGTTGTTGTGGGAGGGAGTTGATGGTGTGTATGATGCATATAGAGACCAACTTTTCACATTGAGAGCGATTCTACTATGGACAATTAACGACTTCCCGCATACGGAAATCTTAGTGGATGTGCTACACATGGATACTTCGCGTGTCCAATATGTGGAGTAAATACACATGCAAAGCACTTGACCAAGGGGAAGAAAATGTCGTTCTTTGGCCATAGGCAGATTCTTAAAGAGTCTCATCCATATCGAAGACTAACGAAGGAGTTTAATGGCATGGAAGAACTTGGAGAAGCACCCAAACCATTATCCGGAATAAAATTGTTCGAGAAAGCGCCGCACATCAAGTTTCGCTTTGGTAAGAAGGTCAATGTGGGAGCTAAAAGAAAGAAAAAAGAAGTGAGCAGATAGAGGAAGACGACGAGCAGATCGTAGAAGATGCTAAGTTCAAAAATCTTTGGAAGAAGAAGTCTATCTTTTCGATCTTCCTTATTGGAAGCACTTGCACGTGAGGCCTTTGTTTGGATGTTATGCATATTGAGAAGAACGTCTTGGAGTCCTTGATGAATACTCGATGAATATCAAAGGCAAGACTAAAGATAATGTAGAGGCAAGGCTAGACTTTGTGGAGATGGGGATCGTGCCGAACTAGCACCCGAAGTTGGGGAGAAGAGAACATTTCTTCCTCTTAGCGCATGCTCGTTCACGAAAAAGAAAAGCTGCAGTGCACATCATTGATGGATATAAAAGTGCTGGAGGGCTTCTCTTCAAACATGAAAAGTATTGTTTGCCTCGATAAGTTGAAGTTGTCGGGCCTAAAATCACATGATTGTCATGTGCTAATGCAACATTTCCTGCCTATACTTATACGTGATGCTCTGCCAAAGCATGTGAGATATGCTGTTATGAGATTTTGCTTCTTCTTCAAAGATCTTTGTTCGAAAGTCGTCGACGTACTCATGCTAGATAAGCTGCAATCTGACTTGATTGAGACCTTTTGCCTGTTGGAGCAATACTTTCCACTCTCTTTCTTCGATATCATGGTTCACCTTACAGTCCACCTTGTTCGAGAAGTCCGGTTATGTGGACCAGTTCACTTTAGGTGGATGTATCCATTTGAAAGGTGCATGAAGGTGTATAAAGGATATGTGGCAAGTCGAAAACACCCCGAAGGCTGCATTGTTCAACGATATGCTGCAGAAGAGGCTGTCGAGTTTTGTTCGGAATACATGAAAGATCTCGATCCTGTTGGGATACCTATTTCAGTTAGAGACCTCAATACCACAACTCCCGGTTTCCTAGACGGACGGGCTGCTAAACTGGTGGAAGAAGTTGACTTGCATAGGGCACACAAAATTGTGTTAGAAAACTGTGAAGAAGTGTCTCCCTTCATCATGTAAGCCTAATTCAATTTTCAAAAATTACACATTCATTGTTTATAATTTTCTATACATACTATATATGGTGTTGCTTTGAACTAATAATGTGATGTATATACACTTCTACAAAGTGAGCATAAGGCCCATTTGAAAGTGCTGAATCCAAAGAAAGCGAAAGATGACAAGTGGATACAAGATATTCACAACAAGCGATTCACTGGGTGGTTCAAAAGGAAGGTGGTGAGGAAATAAATAGTTGCAATGGGGGACGACGTCAACATTAACATGGTTGGCACATGGGCCACGTGCGCGAGTCATTAAGTACGGATGGCTATGTCATAAACGGTAGTTTGTACCAAACAAAGGCCCGAGATGATGAAAGAGTTTGTCAAAACAATGGGGTGTCTCAAGTGGCGAACACAATGCTTGTTAGCGGTAAAAGATAAGAACCCCTTGTTTGCGGATATGCGCTACTATGGAGTAATCGAGGAGATATGGGAGTTAAACTATCATCAGTTTCAAGTTCCTGTTTTCAAGTGCGCATGGGTTCCAAATGATAAGGGAATAATCACGAACGACGAATGTGGATTCACCTTAGTCAATTTGAACAAACGGGGTCATAGAAAAGAAGAGTTTGTGCTAGCAAGTCAAGTTAGTCAGGTTTTTTACGTTGATGACCCGTTAAGAAAAGGATGGTCAGTGGTTCTACCAATTCATAAGAATAATAGTGAGGGGAGAATGAGGAAGTGACTACCATTCCACTTTCTCGTCCTTTAGATGACTTGGCAACTCATTGTATTCCTACTCATCAACGATATGTTAGGCCGGGTAGTAAGGATGGTAGTAAGGGTGAGGGTGTTTGGGTGGTGAAAAAGAAAAAATGATGTAACAGTTTGTTATGTATTGCTTAAAATGATGAACATCAATTTATGTTATTGTCTTTTTCTTGTACATATTATGATTGTTATGTGTTCCTGTTACGTTATAATGTTTTATGTGCTTTTTCAGCTTTATTATTTATTTTTATCTGAATTATGAAAAACTTATATGATGTATTTTATGGGTTATTGCAGGAAAAAAGCAGATGTCTCCTAAGAAAACGAAGAAAAGGAGTGTTCAGCAAAGGAAGAAGATGGTTAATGCTTCTGAGAAGCGGGCACCTGAACATGAGGAGGCTAAACATCCTGTAGCTACAGATGAAGAAGTACCTGTTCACGAGCAAAAAGAACCAAACGGGGTCCATCATCTATGTGGAAGTTGGTTAAGCTGAGGGCAAGAGGGAATAAGGTTAAGGTCCGTTACGATAGCCTTGGGCGGGCTTTGTATGAGGATAATAAGGCCTTGCAGTCATACATTGGACATGTTGCAAGATCCATGGTTCCATGCAACATAGACAACTGGAGGTTCGTTCCAAAGGATATCAAAGATAAGATCTGGGAAGAGATACTGGTAAGACTAAATGTTGCAATGTTATATATGTGTTTTATATGATATCAGATATTTGTTGATGGTTTGTTCTAATATTAACAATTTTTTTGATAATCGCGTAATGTATTTGAATTAGCGCCACAAACTAAGAAGACGGTCTTGGCTTCCGAACCAGAAATGGCGTGATGGAAGACTAAAATGACTAAGAAGTTTGTGTGGCCATTTCGCAAAAATCACGTTGCAGTGCGATCTTCTCCACCCACCGAATATCACATCTCGGTGAAGTTTGGAAAGAGTTTGTGGATAAGAGAATGGACCCTTCGTGGAAGGTATTAAAAGTTGACATTTTTCCATTTAAATCTCTCAAATATGTACTTATTTGGGAATCATCCAGATTACACACAAGGAGCGGAAGGATCGGACTAAACGGATCAAATATCGTCACAAGGCATCTCGAAAGGGTTATTGCGGTGGAAGCCGAGCTAGTAAGAAAATTATTTAATCACCGTATTTAGATTTTTATAAAGTCATTGTCGTGTGACCCTTCCCGGACTTGCCCTTTTTCTATTCAGATATTTATAAACCTTTGGGTGACGTAATAGTTTTTTATCGTTGAAAAACAGAGAAAGAAGGGATTACTTGGTGAGGATGACGAAATCGATAGATCGCTGCTTTGGTTCTTAGCCCGCCAAAATGACAAAGGTCATATAGCAGATGAGGAGACAGCGGCGATGGTAGCATACATTGTGAGTATTTTTAACTAATTAGGCTCTTTAATTTAAATTCAAATACTTTTGCTCTATTTGTCTTATCATATTATCTAAACACTTTCTTTTACATGTATGGCGTGTGGATTGTTCTAGGAGGAAGTCTTGAAGAAACAAGCTAAGGGAGATTTTATTCCACAAGGATCTCATGATGCTTTAACTGAAGCGTTGGGAACAAACGAGAAATATGGAAGAGTAAGAGGCGTAGGAGGGTTCGTCAAACCACAAGTTTATTTCGGATCGCACGAAAGACAGAGAACCAATTTCAAAGGCCTTGGTTGAGAACCTAAAAGAAAAGATCAAGAAGTGTCTAGTTTGAGGGCTGAAGTGGATGATT
The DNA here is from genome assembly GCA_033398695.1 of Orobanche coerulescens. Lineage (NCBI taxonomy): Eukaryota > Viridiplantae > Streptophyta > Magnoliopsida > Lamiales > Orobanchaceae > Orobanche > Orobanche coerulescens. The sequence continues at coordinate 134,316,169 of CM065816.1, read as the reverse complement.
GAAAGTGAACTTGCTGCAGAAAAGGAAGCAAAAGCCCGACTACTTCATCAAAGAGATCGTCAAACATGGCCAATCCAGTCTTGGACACAAACCAAGTGGGACTGGATTTGTGATGCTCCAAAGCCAATGGTAATTCACCGTTATACCCTTTAGGATGACGATAGATTTTGTTAATTTGGTAAAATGGCCTAAAAATTGATCTTAAACGAAATTTTAAGAAGGCAAAAAGCAACTTGATGGAAGACTTTCTCCGTGAAGGATTTTCTCGGATTGTCAAGGTTATTTATTTAAAATATTACACCACCGCATTCCCGTATGTATGTAGGCACTTGTATACATTCTTTCTTCCTCTTCGTTTTAATTGCATACATTCTTGACAGAGGAAACAAATCATTGAAGTCTGCCGAGATATCCGTGGGGAAAGATGGAGTGGTTGGCGGTCCAAAGGCGAAGGTTACTTATAATTTTAATTACTTAAAGACTTTCAATATTTCATTCACTTTATAGCATCTACTGATTTTAATCAACATATTTTTGTCAATAGAAGGGTAGGAAGTCCAAGGTCCTCCCAAAGACAAAAAGATGTTGAAGAAGCGACTCCAGATCCTAAGGTCATTTGACTTTCTTATAAATATTAAGTCGATATATTATTTCCTCATATGTATATCAAAGCTAATTCTTACCTTATTGTTCTTTCAAGGGGAAAAAGAACAAGTGAAAGTAAGACAACCTATTAGCAAATTAGATGAGGTCGATCCACGTGAAATAGAGGTTTTCAACTCTAGAGTTTTCATTATCCATGCCATTTTTATTATATGATCCTATGTTTAATTCTCATCGTATGATCTTGTTTAGGGAGATCTTGCACTCGCCAAAGGACAAGTTGACCATATTATTGCATATGGGACGGTAGTGTCGGTTGGAGGGCCGCATGTGTTGATCCATCTTGTACCAATTGGCAAAGACAAGCTGGAAAGTGTCTATTGACGGTGTCGTCGAGGATGGGTATGATGAGGATCTCCTGCTCCCATTAAAAATGGTCCACTAACTATTGCGGATGCCCTTGGCGCTATCGTTGCTTGGCCAAAAGACATGGTAATTCTAGCCGATTCCGAGGTAATTCTCTCATATAATGGGTATATAGATGTTTTGTATATTAAGAATAGATAGTTAGAACATTATGGCTTACATTAATTAAATATTGTGCAGAGAAGGTTGATTCTCCCTGCAAAGAAGAAGTGCTCATGCACTCATCGATCTAACTAATGCTCATGAAGATCCACTTGAGTTGAATCGGGTTGGGAAGAAAATCAAGTCGGGAAAGAAGGATGATGATGTTGTTCGATCGAAGTTGAAGGAAATAGAGAGATCATTACCCATGGCTTGCAAGTTTGTATATTCTCACGCCGATAGATTCATGACCAATGATACTTCCTTGCGCGTTGTACTTGATGAGGCAATGTTTGAGGGAAAAAAATAGTCATTTGTCGAGAAATCAAATCTTTGACTTCATGGAAATGAAAGCAATTGGTGGTATGCATATATTGGCTTATATGGGGTAAGATGTATAACATAATACAATTGCATCTTATGTTTTTCCTCTCTTGTTATGTATCTCTGGTAGACCTATGGCCTTGATACAATTGTAATCGTATGGCCTAATGCGGTAAGCTCTTCAATAACTTGAATGCGAAAAATCATCCGTATTCTTTTTGCTTCGTGGATCCTGGGTGCGTGGATCATGCTTTAGAGAAGAGTGTGCAGGAAAAACACATCATTGCTCGCTTGATGGCATCACCGAGGGACTGCATTTGCCTTATCCCATATAACAATGGGTAAATAATACTATTTCTATTATGATAATGCATATCATATTATCATGTGACATTATTAATGCTTCTTTACCAATTACGCAGTAACCATTGGATCCTGACTGTGGTCAATGATGACAAGAACATGGTCTACCTGATTGATCCCCTTGGCAATAGAACTCGATTAGATGGTTGGAAGAATACTGTGATCAGGTATATACATATATATATATATATATATATATGCTGATTCTTTTCTTGAAGATTCATTAATGTTCCAAAGGTATAATTCTTCTATTTTTAAATGTAGCGCTGTGAAAACCATCAATGCATCCAGAGGATATAATAAGGCTCCGGGTTATAAGCAAATCACTGTAAGTGTATGGAGATATCATTTTGCGAACTATATATATATATATATTCATACAAAACCTAAGGGTCTAATTGTAATATTTACGGATATTTCTTTAATTACCCTAAACCTCGGGGTACTTTTTATTATTTTTAATCTTTTCAAAAGCGGCCATATAAGGAAACCCTACTTCGACCTTATTCCGTCAACTGGAAATTTTAAATTTGGCATCGATTCATGGCTTTTAAATTTTATAAGGAACCCCGTGCTTCATTGTATATATAAATTTGGCATCCGATTCATGGCTTTTAAATTTTATAAGGAACCCACAGCTTACATTGTATATATAAATTTGGCATCGATTCATGGCTTTTAAATTTTATAAGGAACCCCGTGCTTCATTGTATATATAAATTTGACATCGATTCATGGCTTTTAAATTTTATAGGGCAATCGAAACAAGAACTATCCTCCCTTCATCAAGGATTTTGTGTCCTCCGCTACATCAAAGAGATCGTTGAAAGCGAAGATCCACACTTGAGAAGATGGTAATTTTCATTGTCATCCTTTTCTATTATATGATTTCGAGAAGATGGTAATTTCCACATCTAGTCTGTTTTGGTACTGAAATTTTTGATGTTGATGCATCTTTTATGAATGTACTTTATCTATTTTTTGTTTCAATGTGATTTGATCAAGATCTGGTTCACCAAAGACCAATACTACACTCGGGAGCGTATGATGAAGTTAGGAACGAGTGGAGCGAGTTTGTCTACGTTTGTTGATGGTGCTTAGGTGGCTTCATTGTCGGGAAGTTCTCTAGTTTCGATTGATCTTATATATGTATGGTGCGGTACTCAGGTGATGATGGTGAATGTCTGTTGGTATAGTTAGATCAGAACATTTCGTTTCATCGGGTAAATATGGTGAATGTTTGGTTGATGTATGCAATCTATTATCTAGACCTATGCATGTGTCTCGTAGACATTATGGAAGTTTATTTGATGTTGGCATATTATAGTTATGCCCAATGCAAACTTGTGAATCACGCGAATCTGAATATTTGGCATTTTTGTATGACAATCCGCCGTTTATAGATGAAAGTGTGGTTTATTACTATTATCAATGCTTATAATCTTGTGTTATTGAATTGGGATCTTGTGATTTGAGTTTGTTGGATTTTTAATGAGGTTGATTGATGTATTTGAGGTTGTGTTGTTGAGATCTTGTGAATTGAGGTTTTTTATTGGATGGATCATTTTTTTGTACAACAGGGATTCTATATTTACAAATTGAAAAGAAATATGCAATGTGGTTATTTACTTCGGATAAAAAACGAAGTCAGAGATATATAATTAGCAACACAAAATAGAATAAGCGAAGTAAAAAGGAGTGTAATACTTCGGCTAAATAAATAAAAGTGAAGTCAATGTGGTATCTTTAACTTCGTTATCTATAAATAAGCGAAGTCGATAACATAAAATAGGAAATATACACTTCAGCGATTATAAAATAAGTGAAGTGGAAGGACATTTTTTACTTCATCTGTATATATTTTGCCGAAGTGAATAGGAAATATACACTTCAGCGATTATAAAATAAGTGAAGTGGAAGGACATTTTTTACTTCGCAAACCCCCATATTCGGGTTCTAAAAACCGATATAGACTTCGGTTATTACGATATTAGACTTCGCATAATCAGCGAAGTCTAAAGTATACCTTTAACTACACGAACATAGACTTCGGTAATTATAACATTTTTACTTCGGATATTATCCGAAGTCTTTGACGTTTATTCTTATAGTGTGAGATTATGTGAAACAACTCAACGAACTTGCCCAAACTAGCTGCAAGAACAATAAACGCATAGTCATAGTAATTATTTGATCTTATGTATGACACCCTTAGTTCATCACCAATTGCGGAACCAATGATTTCCCTACTAGGCAAGGTTTGGGGATAACACCCAAAATTATCAGTTGAGCCAGAAAAGTAGAAGCTGCATCATTAAGGAAGTATAAGCAAACTTAATGATTTAGAGTGAAAAGGTAAGAAGCAATCAAAAAGATGCTTCAAAAATATGCTTATACTCCTAAGTTTAGATTACACTACCATTAATCAGATTAATGTTTGTTTGTGGCAAAATTCATGGACTTGGTCCAATTGACCACCACGTTAACTGTAAAGTCATGTGTTGGCTGGAGACAAGGGGTTTAAACATTGCCTTCATCAAAATGCTTACAAGGACCTCATACAGAATATCATTACTGGTTTTGATTTGGAGGGATGATTATTGTTCTCTTTATTTGGGAGAACCTGGTTGTACGTGTAATATCCGGCTGCAATTTTTCATTTCTATACTATTGTATTATATGTATTGTATGAGTATCGTGGTATTATAATTGGATTCATACAATATTTATTATAACGAGATATTTCATAATCAAACTATTTTAAGTTTGACGTTCGTATTGTTTAGACTGTTAGAAGTTGCATGGTAAGTTGTATTTTGGCTAAGTACTTTAGACCTAGCGTACGCTACTGTCAGCACCCAGCGTACGCTATCTCTATGAGGGTTATGTACGTTAAGCCTGATACATTACGTACGTAACTGAGGGTACACTACTACAAAACAAACATTTAACATCGGTTTTGGAACCGATGTTAAATGTCGCAATGTTAAGATTAACATCGATTTTAACATCGGTTGTTATAACAACCGATGTTAATTTTAACATCGCGAAATTTAACATCAGTTCTGGGACAATCGATGTTAAATTTCGTGATTTTAAAATTTTATCGGACCGCGGTTAACCCCGCTAGCCCAACCCAGCCCCAACCCAGACACTCGCCCCAACCACCCGCACTAGCCCCCCGCACCAACCCCCACAACCTACAACAAATACCATTAAATTTCGTTGTTGGTGGGTTTCGAACTCACCACCTCTTGCTTGTGGAAGTGTGATATTACCACTCCGCGAGATGAACTTCTTGTATATTTTTTGCTATGCGTTATATTTATATACTATATACATTTAAAAATTTATATAAATATAAGATAATTTAATATTATATATATATAAATTGAAACTTTATTTTTTAAAAAAATCGAGAATATTAATATTAAAAATCAAATGTTTTTATTTAAAGTTCGAAAATAAAAAATAAAAAATTAAAAAATCTGGATCTAATCTATAATTAATATTTAATCTGTTTTTTTTTTTTATTTTTAGATTTTTTTGTAAAAAATAAAATAGTTTTTTTATGAAAAGTAAAAAAATTACCAAAACAAAAACTAGCAGGTTTTTAAAAATATCTATAATAATTCAGTTTTTATTTATTTATGAAAAATAATATTCCACTTTTTTTTGAAAAACTTTTAATAGAAACATCAGATTTTTATTTTTTATTTTTGAACTTTAAATAAAAACATCCGATTTTTATTTTATATTTTCAAACGAATGTTTATTTTTTATATTCGAACTTTAAATAAAAACTTCCGATTTTTCCTTTTTATTTTTGAATAATAAATATAAACAGCCAATTTTTAATATTAATATTCCGGATTTTTAAAAAAAATAAAGTTTCTATTTTTTTTCAAAGAATTCAGATTTTTTAACAAATTAACATCGGTTCTGTTAGAAACCAATGTTAAATTAAAAATTAACATCGGTTCTGCAAAAAACAGATGTTAAATTAAAAATTAACATCACTTTTTCTAAAAACTGATGTTAAATTAAAAATTTACATCATTTAACATCGGTTTTTTTAAAAACCGATGTTAATTTTTAATTTAACATCGGTTTTTAGTATAACCGATGTTAAATTTTTTTAAAAATCTGGAATTTTTAAAAAAATCGAAACTTTATTTAAAAATTAACATCGATTTTTCTAAAAAACGATGTTAATTGTTAATTTAACATCGGTTTTTAGCAGAACCGATGTTAATTTGTTTTAAAATTTTCAATTATGCCACCGCGTTTTTTTTAACATCGATTTTTACAAAACCGATGTTAAACGAGCGATGTTGAATGTCTTTTTTGTACTAGTGGTATCAGATCGCATCTCAACTTTCAGCGTGTGGGGATGTGTTAGCGTACGTAACGAGGGTGAGCTTACATGCATTATTTTTGACAACATATGCAAGGGGATGTGTGATTTGAGGTAGTATCCTTTGGGGGATGTTTACATATGTAAACACTACGGTGTTAGCGTACGTAAAGGACAATAACATACATTAACCTATGCAGGTAGCGTACATTAGAGAATGTGCATGTTATAAAGACATGTCTTGTCTTTTATTTTTGCACGAACTAACTCTGAGTTTTCCCCTAGAGATCATCCTCCTGCCCTCCTAAGTCATTATAATCCGCTTCCACCTTATCTTGGAGCTTCATATCTTGGATTGGAGCTTAGGAGTTTGAAGATTGGAGTATGTTCTTAAAGTTTTGGGGATTGTTTTTTATCTTAAAGAGGTATGTTGTCTAGTCTTGTGATAATTCTGAAATGATGATAATATTGTGGATGAATACTCCACATGCTATTGAATTAATATAGTATAACATGATTATTATTGACTTTATGAATACATAATCAATATCATGATGATTAAGGCTTAAAAATAAGTATGTCCTTAATGTTTAGGGATACTTAGATGCTATAATCATGTTTTAGAATAATTATACTCAACTTGCCTGATTGATTAACATAGTTGGGAATAATTACCTATCGTTTAAGTGTTCTTGAGATGTTTAACTATTGTAAGGGAAACCAATGATGAACTGGGAGATAGTTATTATTGTTTTGATATAGTTAAGTTAAACTTGATGAATTAGTGATTCGTGATGGTTAAGACATCATGTTTAATTATTAATAAAGTCCTTGTGAAGATTATAATGATTCATGATGTTATTGTCATAATAGGATGATTATTCGAACTTGTTCTTGATAATCCTTATAAGGTAGATGATCATGAATGTTGAACAACATTATGAACCATGTTAATCTGATTATAAGATGAGTTGAAGGTATTGAAGTTCATAAATTAGGAGATTTATATTCATTAAAATAGTTTGAACTATTCGTGTTGAATTCTGGAAGTCGGTTTCCATGAATTCAATGTCAATATTGTGATATTGTGTTATTGAATGAATTATATTTCATTCAAGGTTACTTGTTCGAGTGAGTATTGTTTTGTCGAAAGACGTCGTTCGTTTATTTGAGAAAATACTATTTTTCGTCTCCGGAATTGAGGCAAGTTCTTGCTTGGTTATAATGATAAAGATTCTTGTGAATGTTATACATTTCTTGTATGCGTAAAGATTTACGAATCTACGATTCATATTGAGGTATTGTTGTTGATCGTATCGAACGTTTTGTTGTGGGATTATACTCCCAAGTTTTACTACCTTTGATATTGTTGGTCTCGTTGATCGTTGTTGTCACTTCGGTGAGTTATTTGATCCTTGTTGGATTTGTGATTAATTGAATTTCGTTGTCATGTTGCATCGAATATATTTGGAGTCATATCTGCATACCGATTGGTCATGCGGAGGATTTTTAGTCAGGCACGTATGGTCATGTGTTGATGTTTCCACATTGGACTGTGCACACGAGATGTTTACTTTGTGACATTAATTAGGTACATTGTCTGATATATATCCTGGATTCCGTATACGAGGTGGACATGTGCATGGACATATTTCTGTATCGGGCGTACTGTGATGTCCGTCTTGAGCAATACCGATTGGTCGTTGATACACCATGTGTGATTGGGTATGTTCGACAGTTTGCGACTGGTTGTTCTACGCCAGGGGGTATGTTCAATAGTCCCGTTTGATTCATTGAGATCTATTATGTGATTTGTAAACATCTTGAGAATTTATTATCATGTATATCTGACCCTGTGTTTGGGCGAAATACTTGTTGTCTGTATTTTAGGTTGAGGGAAGGCCAAGGGATGGGAAGAGCATTGTGACGTCGAAGGGTTTGGAGGATACTAGTTTGGGGGCACCGAGTCTTCTTTTCTCCGGTTATGATTAAACCTTGTATTTTTATTTCCATTTTGTAGTATTTCTTCTCAGTTGTATTATTATTTGGGTATACTCCACCTTCATATGTTTATACTTGTATTTGAATCCTATGTGTCGTGACGATTATAGGCGTATGATGTATAAACTCCTTGTCAGAGTGATAGTTAATATTTTTTGGTTCGGTACTACAATTATATTACATTTGATTTGTATATTTGTATCGCCTGGTGGGTCCTAGTGTGGGATCCACCACACTATAATAGTCGCCATTTTTGGGGTGTTACAGAAGATGGTATGAGAGAGAATTGTTTCTCCTTATGAGTCATTATTGATCGAACTAGTATCAAGAAACCTTCGTGTCACGTGTGACCTGTGCAAGTTCCACGCCCTGCAAGCCAAATACGGTATCTGATTTTTATGCCATGATTTAATTAGGCAAGATGTTTATTTGTGGAATTGATCCTTTTTGTTGATCTTAATATTCCGAGTGGTTTGTGTCGGAAGTTTATATTATTGATATTTCGAGGAAGATACAAATTTGGTTAATTTTATTTCGACCTTGTGCCGATATGATATTTGTGTAGCACCCGTAGTGCAATTAGTTCTCGATGAATTACTTTTGAACACGTCATCCCATTGTTGCTATTAACTTAGCGTAATTTTGTGATTGGCCGTAGAGACGGGTTTGAGTTGTGCTTATGATTATTGTTTGATTCTTTCAGTATGGAAAGAAACTTAAGAGGTCGTGGTAGAGGGAGCCAAGGCCGCGAAAGGGGTCGAATCCCGAGGCCACGAGCCAACGCGCATTCGAATGTGGAACAAAGTTCGGCTGGCAGTGAGTCGCCTACTAGGAACCGTTCGCACCACACCGGACAGTACGAGGGTGCGCACGTCGATCCCTATGTACTTATGCAGGGCATGATGGCCCAGATGAACCAGATGGGTCGATTTATAAAAATTATGCATAATGCTGCTACGAATGGCCAGCAGCAAGGACCCCAGCCGCCGCCCCTGTACACAGTGGGATCATGAGTCGGATTTTTAATGACATCTCTTGTAAGCGACCTCCGATGTTTGATGACTCCTCTGAGCTTGATGATATTCTTCATTGGATTGAGCACATTGAGAAGTTGTTCGAGATGGTCGATTATCCTGAGGAGAATCGAGTCTTTGTGGCGACCTATCTTGGTAAGACTGTCCATACATGGTGGCCTTCTGTGAAACCGACTGATGGCTTGTGCAACTGGGACGAATTCAAAAATATCATGTTGGATCGTTATAATCTGGCTCCCTTCCATGAGGCTAAGCTTTCAGAGTTGCTCAATACGGACCTGTCTGATGATGATGACGTATTATCGATTGCCGAAAAGTTTCAAGGGCTCCTCTCATTTGCCTCGTTGATTGTTCGAACAGGGGATGACAAGATAAAGTACTTCCTTAAGAGTTTGAAACCTTGGATGATAATGAAGTTACTTAATCATCACTGCACGACTCTACCGAAATTCATGAGAAAGCCCTTGAGTATGAACTTACTGCTAACGAGATTTCTAAGAAGCAGCCGACGTCTGCTAATAAGAGATCAAGAAACCAGAACCAAGCTGATGGTAATCAAGGAACATTAAAGAAACCCCAAACTGGACCAACTTTTTCTGATCGGCTACCTGTGGCTCCAAAACTACCGAGATCGCAATTCGAGCGGCCAGTTCAGCCATTGTGAGCTTTAACTGTGGAGAGCAGGGTCATATCAACTCCAAATATCTAAGGCCGAATGTTTCATGCCTTACCTGCGGAGTTGCTGAACATCATGCTCGTTTCTATAGAGGTGGATTGGGACATACTCCAATGGCCTTATATACTCCGGTTCAGCCTAAAATCCAGGACCGTGCACCTCTGTCCGCTTCTCACCAGACTACGAGGGCGAACAGAGGAGTAGGTCGTGGAGATCATGCTGGTACATCTGGTACTGGGGCTGCAAATCCCAGAATCTACGAGATGAAGAAGGCTGATGATCCCGAGGCCAACAGGATTGCAGATACACTCGAGATCCATTCTCTATTTGTACTATTTTTTATACTGGTGCTTCGCATTCTTTTATATCTGTGTCTTGTTTGAGGCGATTGCAATTAGATAATGTTATTGAGTGCGAGCCTTATGTAATCGACCTACCTTATGGTAGAAGAATTATAGGGAATCATAAATATCAGAACTGTCCGATTCGAATGAACGATCATGAGTGGTTGTCAGATTTGGTTTTGGTTGATTTACCTAAAGATGATGTAATCTTGGGTATCAACTGGATGGATCATTATGATGCCATAAATGGATGGTGACTGTCACTTCTGATGATGGTTTTCAATGTGTTTTTCAGGATGATAATCCCAGCCGTTCCGGGAAAATCATCAGTGCAATGAAAGCAGTGAAATTGCTTAATCAGGGATGTATTGATTATTGGTGCTACATGACCAAGACAGAGGATCGACCAGCTTAATTGACTAATATTCAAGTGTTCGAGAATACCCAGATGTTTTTCCGGATGAATTACCGGGTTTACCTCCACATTGAGAGGTAGAATTTACCATTGAGCTAAGCCAGGTATGTCCCCGCTTTCAAAAGCCCCGTATCGTATGGCTCCAACTGAGATGCAGGAGTTGAAGAATCAGCTGGAGGATTTGACCGAAAAGAGTTATATTTGACCTAGTGCGTCCCCTTGGGGAGGACCAGTGCTATTTATATGGAAGAAGGACGGATCTTTGCCTCTATGTATTTATTACCGTGAGCTGAATATGGTAACAGTTAAGAACAAATATCTCTTACCTCGTATCGACGGTTTATTGGATCAACTTTAGGGTGCAACTGTATTATTCAAGATCGATTTGAGATCTGGTTATCATCAGTTGAGGATCCGAGAGTACGATATTTCTAAGACGGCTTTCCGTACTCGCTATAGGCATTTTGAGTTCGTGATGATGTCATTTGGACTGACCAATGTACCGGCAGTATTCATGGAATTAATGAACCGAGTGTTCATTTATTATTTGGATGCTTTTTTGGTCATTTTCATTGACGACATTTTGATTTATTCCCGTGACCATGAGGAGCATGAATGTCATCTTCGTCAAGTTTTCGATGTGCTGAGGCGAGAACAACTTTATAGAAAATTTTCCAAATATGAATTATGGATGTCTGAGGTTACCTTTCTCGAACATGTGATATCAGTTGATGGGGTTAGTGTGGACCGATAAAAGACGGAGGCTATTCGAGATGGGCTACCTCCGAAGAACGTAAAGGAAGTGTGTAGCTTTCTTGGACTAGCAGGTTATTACAGACGATTTGTGGAAAGGATTCTCCCAGATCGCTCAGCCGCTGACTAATTTATTGAGGAAGGATAAGAAGTACACCTGGTCAGAAGTTTGTCAATAGAGCTTTGATGAGCTCAAAATTCGACTAATATCGGCACCAGTTTTGCACCAGTTTTCATACTACCAAAAAAAACAGAGGATTCGTGGTATATAGTGATGCATCTAGACATGGTCTCGGTTGTGTGTTGATGCATAATGGGAAGGTGATTCCCTATGCATCAAGGCAATTGCGACCATACGAGGTCAACTACCGGGCCCATGATTAGGAATTGGCAGTTGTGGTGTTTGCTTTAATAATATGGCGTCATTACTTGTATAGAGTCAATTGTCAGATTTGTACTGATCACAAGAATCTGAAATACATTTTTACTCAGAAGGAGTTGAACATGAGATGGAGGAGTTGGCTAGAATTGATCAAACATTATGATATCGAGATCTTGTACCACCCAGGAAAAACGAACATAGTTGTCAATGCCTTGAGCCCTAAGACAGTACAGCAGCAAATACTTGCTCGTTCGATAGTCCAGGATGAACTACAGCTAGAATTTATGAGATCGGGGATTTAGGTATGGCTATAATATGTACAAGGGAAACTTTGTACATTTGAGATTTCATCGTCCCTTGATGATACTATCAGATCAATACAGATTATCGACTGTTCTTATCGTGGATCTGGAATGAAGTAACTCGGGGGAAAGCCCCTAGATTTGTGGTCCGCAAGGACATACTTGTGCGTTTCAAGAATCGATTATATATACCAGCAGATGAAGACTTGAAAAACTCTATTCTAGAAGAGGCTCATGCTACCCCGTACTCCATTCATTCGGGGTCTAGCAAGATGTATAAGGACTTGAAGCAATATTACTGGTGAAGTAATATGAAATGAGAAGTTGCGGAGTTTGTTTCTAGATGTTTAACCTGTCAACATGTTAAAATTGAACATCAGTGATGTCGGATATGCTGAAACCATTTCCTATCCAAGAATGGAAATGAGAGGACATATCAATGGATTTTATCACAAACTTGTCGACGAGTCATCGAGGTATGAATACGATTTGGGTGATTGTAGATCGTCTGACCAAATCAGCTCACTTCTTGGCAATCAAAGACATGTGGGGTCCCGAGAGGTTGGTCCAACTGTTCATTGAGAGAACGTAAGGTTGCACAGAACTCCCAAGAGTATCGTATCAGATCATGACGGACGGTTCATGTCACATTTCTGGAAGGCGGTTCATCGTGCGATGGATACATAGTTGAACATCAGTACGACATTTCATCCATAGACTGATGGCTAGTCTGAGTGGACTATATACACTCTGGAGGATATATTGAGAGCTTGTGCTCTCGATTGGAAAAATGATTGGGAATCCCAACTACCTTTGGTGGAGTTCACCTACAATAGTAGTTGGCATGCTTCGATCAAGATGGAACCTTGTGAGGCATTGTATGGCCGTCGTTGCAGATCCCCATTATGTTGGGATGACTTGTCTAAGTCTTTGGGTACGGAAACTGATATCTTGTTAGAGGCTCGTGAGAAGATCCCTCTGATTATGATTCCCTTATTAACGGCTCAGAGCCGGTAGAAGTCGTATGCAGATAACCGTCAATGACAACTTGAGTTCGAGATTGGTGACCATGTACTAGTTAAGGTGTCCCCTACCCGTGGTGTTTACCATTTTAGGAAAAGGGAAAAGTTGAGTCAAAGGTATACCAGACCGTTTGAGATTTTGGAACAAATAGGCGATCTGGTCTATCGTTTGGTGTTGCCACCATCATTAAGTCAAATTCACAATGTGTTTCATGACTCTCAACTGAGGAAGTATGTTTCTGACCTTAGACACATACTTCAGTTCGAAGAGATTGAGATAGCTGATGATCATTCATACGAGGAGCGCCCCGTAGGAATACTCGGGAGGAGGATGAAATAGTTGAGGAACAAGACGATTCCCTTGCTGAAGATTCATGGTTCGAGACACAGATTCGAGGAGGCTATATTGAAGACCAAGGATAGCATGTGAGAGAGATATCCCTAGTTGTTTACCCCTTAGTTTCAAGGAGGAAACTCTTTTTAAAGGGGGAAGTATGTAATATCCGGCTGTAATTTGTCATTTTTATACTATTGTATTATACATATTGTATGAGTATCACTGTATTATAATTGGATTCATACAATGCTTATTATACCGACATATTTCAGAATCAAATTACTTTAGGTTTGACGTTCGTATTGTTTTTATTGTTAGAAGTTGCATCGTTAGTTGTATTTTAGCCAAGTACTTTAGACCACGCGTACGCTAATATTAGCACCTAGAGTATGCTATCTCGATGAGGGTTATGTATGTTAAGCATAATAGATTATGTACGTAACTGATGATATCAGATTGCATCTCAACTTTCAGCGTGTGGGGGCCGTTCATGACTGAAATTTTTGGCTCGATTGAGATAGCCAAGTCAATGGGCATTACATACGCAACGTCGTTGTGTTAGCATACATAATGAGGGTGAGCTTACGTGCGTTATTTTTTACAACGTACACAAGGGGATGTGTGATTTGAGGCAGTAGCCTCTGGGGGATGTTTACGTACGTAAACACTAAGGTGTTTACGTAAAGGAGATTAATGTATGTTAACCTCTGCAGGTAGCGTACGTTAGAGAATGTGCAGGTAATAAAGACATGTCTTGTCTTTCATTTTTGCACAAACTAACTCTGAGTTTTCCCTCTAGAGATCATCCTCCTGCCCTCCTGATTTATTATAATCCTCTTCCACCTTGTCTTAGAGCTTCATATCTTAGATTGGAGCTTAGAAGTTTCAAGATTGGAGTGTATTCTTGAAGTTTTGAGGATTGTTTTTCATCTTCAAGAGGTATGTTGTCTAATCTTGTGATAATTCTGAAATGATGATAATATTGTTGATGAATACACTATATGGTATTGAACTAATAGAGTATAACTTGATTATTATTATTGAATTTATGAATACATAATCAATAGCATGACGATTAGGGCTTAGAAATGAGTATGTCCTTAATGTTTAGGGATACTTAGATGCTATAATCATGTTTTAAAATAAGTGTACGTAACTTGCCTGATTGAATAACATAATAGGGAATGATTACCTATTTTTTGAGTGTTCTTGAGAGGTTTAACTATTGTAAGGGGAACTAATGATGAATAGGGAGATAACTATCATAGTTTTGATATAGTTAAGTTAAACTTTATGAATTAGTGATTGGTGATGGTTAAGACATCATGTTTAAGTATTAGTAAAGTCCTTGTAAAGATTATAATGATTCATGATGTTATTGTCATAATAGGATGATTACTCGAACTTGTTCTTGATAATCCTTAAAAGGTAGATGATAATGAATGTTGAAGAACATTATGAGCCATGTTAATCTGAATATAAGATGAATTGAGGGTATTGAAATTCATAAATTAGGATATTGATATTCATTAAAATAGTTTGAACTATTCGTGTTGAATTTTAGAAGTCGGTTTCCATGAATTCGATGTCAATATTATGAGATTGTGTTATTGAATGAATTTTATTTCATTCAAGGTTGCTTGTTCAAGTGAGTTTTGTTTTGTCGAAGGACGTCGTTCGTTGGTTTGAGGAAAGACTATTTTCAGTCTCTGGAATTGCGGAAAGTTATCTTGCTTGGTTATAATGATTAGTGATTCTTGTGAATGTGTAAAGCTTTATGAATCTATTATTCATATTGAGGTGTGTTGTTGATCATGTCGAACGTTTTATTATGGGACTGTACTCCTGTAATATCTGCACTTTATATTTTAAGTAATTTCTATTTTAGTGTATTTTCATTTCGGATGACTCGCTTGTATGTATTTTGATATTCTGAAGTTCTTTTGTCCTGTGTTCATGGCCATCCAAATGAGTTTTGGAGTTGTTTTTACGAGATTTCGATTATTGTGTAACTTTTCTGCGTTTAGACTCGATTCTCGTAAATCTTGTCCTAAATGGATATTTCATTACTTGTATGAGTTCCCTTAATATTTCTGGATTCGTTACAACTTCCAAAGATTGTTAGTTGGCCTCGAGTTATGATTCTCTAGAATTTGGGCTGTTTTATAATTTATTATAATTTTGGGTATCACCTTTAAGAAATGTTGTTTGTTTCGTTGTATGGTTGGAATCGTACATACAGATAAGGAGACGGTGCTTGCATGTTTTTGTTTTCTTGTTATGTCTCGTTGTTCGCTGGTATCTCGAGTTTCATGCCTTCCGAGTCGGGTGCAGTCTGGATGAGTTTCCTAACTGTACTCTGTATAGGAACAGTTAGCGCACGCTAACATTATATCCGTAGCGCGTGCTATGAGGGTACATCCAGCTCATTCTAGACTTATATAATTGCGTACGCTAATGCATATGGGCAGAGTACTCCAGGACTGGACAGAAGATTCAGTATTTCTGAACTGAACCAGGTAGCGTATGCTAAATATCTGTTAACGTATGCTAATTGCTAAACTTAGCGCACGCTAAACTTGTAGCAGCGTACGCTAATAGGAGAACAGAAGCCTCTGACTGCTTTGTGCACTAGTATTCTGCACACCGTTAGCGCACGCTAAGCATTGTGTACCGCACGCTAAGTCTGTCTAGAATAAATAGGACAACAGTAGTTAATTCGTCATTTTTCCATCCTTTTCCCGTTCCTTTTATGAACCGCAGCAAATTCAGTCTAGAAAGGTCGATCTTAGCCAGATATCATCATATATTGCTATCTTTGGGTTTCGTGTGTGGATTTATCATCATCAAATCATATTCCACCGTTTGAATCAAGGTATTCTTCGTAGAACCCTAGTTTTTGGGATTTGGGGGATTTTAGGGTGATTTTATATCTCTGAACTGAATTAGCATGTATTGTTGTTAGATTTCGATAGTATGCTCGTAATCTTTAGTTTTCCTTGTGGTTTTGTGGACTGAAGTTCCGTTATTCCACCGTTGATCAATTTCAATTCATTAAGCTTTCTAAAGGGGTAGGATTAGGATGATTCTTTTCGTTATTCATAGTATTGAATTCGAATTGTGCCATTGTGTATTAGGAACAGACCCTTGAAGGGAGTTGGACCGAAACCCTTTCTTTTCACCGTTTTCTTCACGTCGTGTGATTCAAGGCAAGTACTTACTTTACATAGTGTTATATATAATGTAAATTCGACATTGATGAAAAGTTGTGATAAATGTGTGCGTGTGTATGTTGATGTTCTTCTTCCACCTGGGGACGGTCCGACGGGACCTCTGGGGGTCGCTACTAAGGGGTACGACCGCGGAAGTGGTTTCCCACCTGGGGATGGTCCGACGGGGCCTCCGGGGGTCGATACTAAGGGGTACGTCCACGGGTTACCAAGCATGGAATTGTGTTGGAGTGATGTAATGTTATGATTGCTTCGATGGACATGTTTTGATGAAAACATGATATTCCGTAATATTTCCTTTCTAGTATTTTCAAATGTGTTTTTCATGTTGGATTGTACTCGAATGTAATGTTATGTCAATATGTACTTGAACTAGCTATTCGAATGCTACCCCTTAAATGGGGGAATGCGTTTTATGCATTTCAGGTACCAGGTGAGCTGAGGAGCCAGCACAGGACATGTATGAAAAGGATGGCCCATCATGATGATGAGGCTCGAGTTGGTGTCATGTCTTTTTACTATATTTATTCAGTTATTGATTAATGATGTCATTGAAGTCCCCTGCGTGGGCAATTGAATACATGTCACTCTCTGTTTTGTTGGTGTTGAATTAAACTACTTTGGCCAAGGCCTCGGCCCTACTTTTTATCATTAAGGTGTCTTATGGGATTTATTTTGTGGATTATGTGTCATGTGCTAGCCTGGCAGACCTTTTGAAGGGTCTACGGCGTGTAATATCCCTTATGAGATCTGGGGTGTTACATTTATGGTATCAGAGCCATTGGGTTATGAATACCTAGGCTTGGGTCTGTCTGTTGTGTCGTAAGAGTCATTTGTTGAGCCTAATATCATCGTTCTACCATCTCTTCGTGCGACCCGTGGCTGTAAGTCTCCTCGAACTCTTACATTTCTGTATTTCATTCTCTTGTGCAGATTGGAACTGTGAGTTGTGGTACCAACTTTGTAAACTGTGAATTTTTCTGATCTTGTTCTGTTCAATTCTTTTCTTCAGTATGTTGAGAGGTCGTGGTAGACCAGCTAGGGGATGCGGCTGAGGCCGTGGTCGTGGTGCTAGAAGTGAGTAAGTTCCGCTTTATCAGTCGTCTATAGATTTGGCCTCTCATTCAACGCCGAATACTTTACTCTTGAGTTCTGACGGGCAACAGAATTTATCAGTCAGTCAGGATCAACCATCGGGTAATTATGCCGACACCGGAGATACTGCGGTACTTCAGCAGTTAGTAGCTCAGCTCGCTCAGATAGGTCAGGGTGGGCGTCAGAATCCGCCCCCGACTCCGGAAGACGAAGCTAGTAAATGGCTTCAGAAAGTAACTAAGATGCACCCCCCTTGCTTCGCTGGTTCTACTGACTCCCTAGGTTGGGAGAATTAGCTCTTTCAGTTGGGTAGGACGTTCGACACTGTAGCTTGTCCTGATGACAGGAGGTCACCTATTGCTCAATACCTCCTGGGTAAGGAAGCTGCAGAGTGGTGGGATGCTGTGATTCCCAGTGACCGTTTAGCCACCTGGGAGGAGTTTAAGACTGCTATGGAAGTGGAATACTACCCACCGCCGGTTCGGGAGTGTAGAATTGTGGAGTTCTTTACTTCTATGCCTCAGGTTGTGCCGATCTCTCAAGCCATTGTCACTTATAATCAGCAGTTGGGGTACGTGAAATAGCAGGTGAGGACCGAGGCTGATAAAATTCGTCACTTCAATATGCGCATGAAGCCACATATCAGACAGAGCATGGCACCACTCATGTGTGCCACATTGAAGGAATACCAGGATCGCGCTCTAGCGATTTAGATGGTAGTCCTGGAGTCAAAGTCGGGTTCCGAAGCTAAGAAATAGAAGACTACTGGCAGTTTCTCGGCTGGTAAGGGTGGTTGGTTTTCGAGGTCTCAGTCTGCTCCAGTATCTAGGAATAAGTCATTTTACCATACGGGAGGGTCTCAAGGCAACCGATCAGTCCAGTACACGATACCAGGCGGTAGAGTTTGCTTCATTTGTAGTCAGAGTGAGCATTTGGCGAAGAATTGTCCATATCCTCCAGTTACATGTTTCTCATACAGACAGAGTGGTCATCATGCGACTCATTGTGAGGTAGTCGCCAGGTCAGTCAGGTCTCAAATGGTAACTACAGCAATGGGGGAACCTAGTGTCGGCCAGAAGGCTCCGGTATCACAGAATCCTCAAGGTACGGGTCGTGGCAGAGGTCGGGGTCAGCCGGACCGCTGTCCAGTGTCGAGTTCGGGATCAGTACAACCCCGGTTATATCAGATGAGGCGCACGGAGGAGACAGACGCTCTGGTGGAATCAGGTACCACTCATATCCTTTCTCATCCAGTTTCGGTGCTTTTTGATTCGGGTGCTACTCACTCTTTTATTGCTTTGGATTGTATATGTCGTATCGGTATTGACTGCTTTTTTGAGTGTGAACCGTTCGTAGTGCGTATGCCTAGTGGGGATCGTATGGTTGGGAACCGGGAAGTTAGAGATTGCCCAGTGAGGATCGGGACCCGAGATTGGCCCTCGAACCTCATTGTTGTAGACCTTAAGGGTGAGGATTTGATCCTAGGGGACGATTGGTTGGATCATAACGGTGCTATCATGAACTATCGGACTCGTAATATCTCGATAGTGGTCGAGGATAGCATAGAGCATACTCTTGTCGGTTGTAAGCCGGGTAGATCAGGTAATATGATCAGCACCCTAAAGGCGATGAAAATTTTAAATCAGGATTGTGTAGGCTATTAGTGTTACGCTCTGAAGGCGGAAGATGTTGGAGTTGACATGTCGTCGATTCCAGTTGTTAACGAATATCCTGACGTATTTCCGGATGACTTGCTGGGATTGCCACCGCAATGGGAGGTTGAATTTCCTATTGATCTAGAGCCGAATACGGCTCCTGTTTCTCTGGCACCGTACCGTATGGCACCGTCGGAGATGTTAGAGTTAAAGAAACGGTTGGGGGAATTGCTAGATAAAGGGTATATTCGACCGAGCGCATCACCTTTGGGTGCGTCTATGTTTTTTGTTAAGAAGAAGGATGGATCGCTTCGTTTATGAATCGACTACCGAGAATTGAACAAGTTGACCATCAAGACAAATACCCTTTACCCCGGAATGACGACTTGTTTGATCAGGTTCAGAGAGCGACAGTCTTCTTGATGATTGATTTGCGATTGGGTTATTATCAGTTAAGGATTCGGGATAGCGATATACTGAAAGCTGATTTTCTGACAAGATATGGCCATTACGAGTTTGTGGTTATGCCTTTCGGGCTAACTAATGCCCCAGCAGTGTTCATGCAGTTGATGAACAAAGTTTTTATCGAGTATCTGGACAAATTTGTGGTCGTCTTTATTGACGACATTCTTATCTACTCCTGGAGTCAGAAGAAGCACACTTTACATCTCCGGATTGTGTTAGACACCTTGAGAGTTGAGCAGTTGTATGCGAAATTTTCTAAGTGTGAGTTTTGGCTCAAGAAAGTGACATTCAATGGGCATGTGATTTCAGCAGATGGAGTTCGGGTTGATCCGCAGAAGATAGAGGTGGTGTCGGCATGGGAACCGCCTAAGAATGTAAAAGAAGTGAGGAGTTTTTTGGGACTTGCAGGTTATTATCGTAGGTTCGTAGAAGTATTTTCTAAGATCGTCCGACCACTCACGCAATTACTACAGAAAACCCAGAAGTTCGAGTGGAACGTGGACAGGCAGGATAGTTTTGAGGAGTTGAAGAGACGGTTGACTACCACACCAGTTTTAGCTTTGTCTCAGGGGAATGAGGGTTTTGTGGTGTATAGTGATGCTTCGGTCCTTGTACTTGGATGTGTTTTGATGCAGAGAGATAGAGTAATTGCTTACGCGTCTAATCGGTTGAAACCTTATGAAGCAAATTACCCTACACATGATTTGGAGTTTGTTGTGGTCATTTTCGCTTTAAAAATTTGGAGACATTATCTCTATGGGTCGTCATGTAAGATTTATACGGATCACAAGAGTCTGAAGTATATCTTTAGTCCAAAGGAGTTGAACATGAGACAGCGTAGGTGGTTAGAGTTAATTAAAGATTATGACCTCGAGATTCTTTATCATCCAGGCAGGGCCAATGTAGTGGCAGATGCGTTGAGTCATAAGACGATGGCGCTGCAGATGTTAGAGGTACTCATGCCTCAAAGCAGGATCCAGCGGGATTTGATGTGTCAGAATATCGAAGTTTGGGTTCATAGGATTCAGGGTCAATTATGTGCATTAGAAATCACTTCGTCTTTGATTGATGATATCAAGGCGAAGCAGTACGATGACCCATTTTTAGTCCAGTTGAGGGAGGACGTGATGAAAGGGAAAGCTCCTGGGTTTGTGGTTCCGGATGATGGGATTTTGAGGTTTAGAGGCAGATTGTGTGTACCTAGTGATGTCGAGTTGAGATAGAAAATCTTGAAAGAAGCTCATACTACGCGTTATTCCATACATTCTCGTACAAGCAAAATGTACAAGGATGTAAGGAGTAACTACTGGTGGAGTAACATGAAGATGAACGTTGCCGAGTTTGTGTCGAGGTGTTTGACCTATCAGCAGGTTAAGATCGAGCATCAGCGAACCGCGGGGTTATTACGACCACTTCCCATCCCGGAGTGGAAGTGGGAGGACATTCTATGGATTTCATTACCAATATTCCTAGGACTCAAACTAGAATGAACAGGATTTGGGTTATTGTCGATCGACTAACCAAATATGCTTATTTTCTGGGTATTAAGGGTACTTGGGACCGGAGAGAGTAGCACGAGTGTTTATTGAAGAAATTGTGAGGTTGCATGGGACTCCTAAGAGTATTGTTTCGGATCGAGATGGCCGATTGGTATCACAATTTTGGCAGGCTGTTCATCGAGCTTTGGGAACTGAGTTGAGACTCAACACATCCTATCACCCTCAGACAGACGGACAGTCGGAGCAGACGATACAGACACTGGAGGATATGTTGAGAGCCTGTTGTCACGGCCGACAGTCGACAACGAGACAGGTGTGCGCAGACGGTCGCACAGGGTGCCGAGGGACCGGCACGAGCAGGACGCCAAGGATGGCATCGGGCTGCAAGTGAAGAGTCAGCCTTCAGGACGGCGTGACCGGACGGAGAGTCACGCGAGTAAGCCGTGGGAGGAGCACGGACGCCGCTGTGGGAAGCGGATCGCCCAAGGGGCATTGCGGACGGGACATGTCCGGGACTGTCCGGCAGCGCAGGGGACGCAGGCAAGGCCGGACGAGCAGCAGTCGTGTGGGACATGGCACGACGGGACAAGGCCGAGTCTGGGAACATGACTCGAGCTGGGCGGCCGGACGCGGGCATGGGATGCCGGGCGCGGCTGGCGTGCGCGGGCGCGCGCGCACGAGGTGCGAGAGATACCCTCCCCCCTATAATAGGCTTAGACGGAAAAAGCCTTGTGGGGGCAGTAGACATTGAAAAGCTGAGGAACCACTCAGCAGGAAAGACTCGACCGGAAGCAACTAGTAGCGGACCGGCTTGGTCCAGGAGGTTCGGGAAGAGTCTGGAACATTGTAGAGACGGGCCCAGATGGTCGGGCCGGTGCGGGCCGGGACGGGCCGATGCGGGCCGGGACGGACAGAGACGGGCCGGGCGCCCGGAATGGAAGAGAAGCCTCTAGGAAACTCCTAGAAGGATGTAGTGCTGGAATAATATAGAGTATTCTAGATGATTGTATGCCTTATACTTGTAGAATACTCTAGACATGTATTTGTAAGACTTGTATATTGTAGACAAGTGTGGATGATTCTAGAGTTAGGTTCTAGAATTGTAATGTTGTAGATAGGTCTAGAACCCTCCAAATGAGGAGGTGGAGTAGAAGGGTCTAGGTTCTTAGGAGTAGTATAAATAGGTGAGGGGGAGGCTCATTTGCAACCAACCCTCAAAGACTCAACATTCTTGTACTTGTAAAGTGTTTGTGAAATAGTGAAGTGTTTTACTCTCAACTCCCAAGTGTTAAATCCCTCCTTTCATATTTAGCAACCGAGTGAGTTAGGCTTACTAGCTAGACCGAGGCAATTCTAGTCTAGTGCTGCACAGGTCCGAGGAGCTTTCGAGTGCTCAAACCCAACCCCATGACAAGTGGTATCAGAGAGCCAAGCTAGTGGTTCA
The DNA here is from genome assembly GCA_033398695.1 of Orobanche coerulescens. Classification (NCBI taxonomy): domain Eukaryota; kingdom Viridiplantae; phylum Streptophyta; class Magnoliopsida; order Lamiales; family Orobanchaceae; genus Orobanche; species Orobanche coerulescens. Next base: position 134,293,301 of record CM065816.1, on the reverse strand, counting down.
AGGAGCTTCCGTATTGAGATGTTGCTAAGAGGTTTTGTGCAAGGAGGACCGATGGAGACTACGTCCAGCGTCACCAAAGTTCAACTCGGCCAGGAGAAGGACAAGTCCAGGAAAGGGTCTAGGGACAAGTCCGTGGAAAGAGGTGTTGCCATGGAAGCACGAGTGGCTCGGCTGGAGGAAACCATGGGCAGACACGAGGATGCTCTCGAGGCGTGGAGCAGATTGGCCGATCAGGTGACGGAGATGAGCGAGTCGTTGGAGGAGCTTGAGAACCGGGTGACGGGCACCCTTAACGCGTTGCGACGCGACTTGTGTGAGGAGATCCTTGAAGCTGTCAGGAAGGAGGTTCGGTCGACGATCGCAGCCTTTCGAGAGGAGATCGTGGGGAGGATCGAGACCATCGAAGGAAGGACAAGATCTTTGACGAGCGGGCGATGGCCTGGCGAGGACCCGGCGGGTGCGGCACCCCATCGAATCGACATCCCCCGGCCGTGTTCGTTCCAAGGATCGCGGAATGGTAGGGAAGTGGACGACTTCCTGTGGAACATGGAGCGTTACTTTGGTGCATCGGGGATAGCAGATGATGCGACCAAGTTGCAGACGGCTCCATTCTTCTTAGCAGATGTGGCGCTGCTATGGTGGAGAAGGCGCGAAACAGAGATCGCGCGTGGAACATGTCGGATGGAGACATGGGAGGATTTCAAGGCCGAGTTCAAGCGGCAGTTTTACCCGGAGAATGTTGAGTTTGAGGTCCGGGCTAGGTTGAAGGAGTTGACACACAGCAAGGCAATCAAGGACTATGTGAAGGAGTTCCAGGAGATCGTGCTGGAGTTGCCTAGCCTTAGTGAGCAGGAAGCTTTGTTCGCGTCCGTGGATGGGCTAAAACCGTGGGAAAAGTTGGAAGTGCAGAGGGCCAAGGCACAGAACGTGTCTGAGGCGATTGCGATAGCCGAACGGCTGATCGAGTTGAAACCAGCCGGGGAGAGCCGGAAGTCCAGGAGGGACGAGGACGGCATCGGTACGCAGGACAAGTCGTACCAGGGTACGGATAGGGGCGCGAGGATGTCCAGGCCCACGGACGGCAAGCAGTCAGGGTGGACTCGGACTTGCCATGGGTGCGGGAGTGCAGACCATCTCGTAGCAGCGTGTCCGAAGAAAAAGAAATGTGAGATTTGCTGGAGCACGGAGCATTCGACGAGGCAATGCTCGAAGTTTCCGAGGGTAGCCGCCATGGAGTACACCAAGGCACGGGATGATGCCGAGGGTGATGGGACATCGATGGCGCTTGAAGTGTTGAACTCAGCCATAGGGATGGCATCGCGGGACGGAGCACCGCTTGAAGGAAACTTGATGTATGCGACGGGGCTGATCAATGGGAAACCCGTCAAGGCGTTGGTCGACACAGGGGCCGATTACAACTATATTGACGAGGCTGAAGCACAGAGGTTGGGGCTTCAGGTCATCGAGGGACGGGGTTGGATGAAGTCGAATAATGCACCACCCGTTCGAGTTACAGGGGTCGCCAATGGGGTGCGACTAAAGATTGGCACGTGGGAACCGCGCGTGCACTTCAAGGTGACGAGCATGGATGATCGGGACATAATACTGGGCATGGACTTCCTGAGGAAGAATAATGTTGGCATTGTTCCGCATAAGAGGGCGCTGTACGTGTGTGATCAAGCCAAGCTGCAGGAAATACACTTGACCACAGAGCCTTCGAGACAAGCAATGTCGGCACTCAAGTACGTGAGGAAGCTTGAGGAGGAGCCGAGTTACCACCTTGGAGCAGTTCGGTTCATCGATGGGCCGCCACGTCGCCGAGGACGTCGACGAAATGGGCGGGGGAGAATGTCACGGCCGACAGTCGACAACGAGACAGGTGTGCGCAGACGGTCGCACAGGGTGCCGAGGGACCGGCACGAGCAGGACGCCAAGGATGGCATCGGGCTGCAAGTGAAGAGTCAGCCTTCAGGACGGCGTGACCGGACGGAGAGTCATGCGAGTAAGCCGTGGGAGGAGCACGGACGCCGCTGTGGGAAGCGGATCGCCCAAGGGGCATTGCCGACGGGACATGTCCGGGACTGTCCGGCAGCGCAGGGGACGTGGGCAAGGCCGGACGAGCAGCAGTCGTGTGGGACAAGGCATGACGGGACAAGGCCGAGTCTGTGAACAGGACTCGAGCTGGGCGGTCGGACGCGGGCATGGGATGCCGAGCGTGGCCGGCGTGCGCGGGCGCGCGCGCGCGAGGTGCGAGAGAGACCCTCCCCCCTATAATAGGCTTAGACGGAAAAAGCCTTGTGGGGGCAGTAGACATTGAAAAGCTGAGGAACCACTCAGCAGGAAAGACTCGACCGGAAGCAACTAGTAGCGGACCGGCTTGGTCCAGGAGGTTCGGGAAGAGTCTGGAACATTGTAGAGACGGGCCCAGATGGTCGGGCCGGTGCGGGCCGGGACGGGCCGATGCGGGCCGGGACGGACAGAGATGGGTCGGGCGCCCGGAATGGAAGAGAAGCCTCTAGGAAACTCCTAGAAGGATGTAGTGCTGGAATAATATAGAGTATTCTAGATGATTGTATGCCTTGTACTTGTAGAATACTCTAGACATGTATTTGTAAGACTTGTATATTGTAGACAAGTGTGGATGATTCTAGAGTTAGGTTCTAGAATGTAATGTTGTAGATAGGTCTAGAACCCTCCAAATGAGGAGGTGGAGTAGAAGGTTCTAGGTTCTTAGGAGTAGTATAAATAGGTGAGGGGGAGGCTCATTTGCAACCAACCGTCAAAGACTAAACATTCTTGTACTTGTAAAGTGTTTGTGAAATAGTGAAATGTTTTACTCTCAACTCCCAAGTGTTAAACCCCTCCTTTCATACTTAGCAACCGAGTGAGTTAGGCTTACTAGCTAGACCGAGGCAATTCTAGTCTAGTGCCGCACGGGTCCGAGGAGCTTTCGAGTGCTCAAACCCAACCCCGTGACACTGTGCTTTAGACTGGAAAGATGATTAGGAGTCACACCTACCGTTGATCGAGTTTACGTACAACATGTAACACCCCCAATCCACTCAGGGATATTACACGCCGTAAACCCTTCTCTCAAGGATCTACCAGGCTGATAACACAGTCAAACGCCTCAACATCGCCTTTAAGGCTAAAATGACTCAGTAGATCGATTGGGTCTTTCAATTGATACATACAACTCAATCTCAATACATACCCACGCATGGGTCAAAATACAACACACTCCCGTACAACGGGAAAAATACTACAGCGGAACTAAAGTATAACCAAACCAATACAGCATCATATGGATCCTCATGTGATTAGTATCTATCATCTTTCATCATCCTTCATGCCAACCCTGTGTTAGGCTCCCCAAAACCTGAATGCAAAACAGACATCCACCCCCCGATTTCTCGGGGGTTAGCAAAATCCCACTATTTTGCTAGTGCAAGTACATAATCATACGAATTGTAACAAAAAATAAAATCACGAATCGGGTACGACAAATAACTACCAAAACTTTCCCGAGAGCTTTTTATTAGTTAGAAAGCATTCAAAGAAGTGTTTGAAAATAAGCTTCTCATCTCGGGGATTTTAAAAGTAGAAACCTTGTGGGACTTCAAGTCCTTAGTTGAAAAAGAAAAACAACCTCTTCAAGACAAATGGGTCTCGGCCCAAAATCACTTTCCATAAAACGACCTTTACAAAACCGTTGGGATCTCATCCCAAATCTCATCAAATCATAGTACACGATAACAATAGCAAGGTCCATTTTCCAACATCAAAACCCCACAACTAAAGGAACTAAACACTTACGACAAAATACTCTAGTGTCATCCTAGCCAAGTATGCCAAATGAACATCTTACATCTTACACACTTAGTCAATGCATGCAATCATGAAATCATAGTTCAAAAACACTCATTTCCGGAAATGGCATAATCAAATCACATTTGTAAAATGCACCAAAATTAATCGTCAATCCACACCTCCGTGGACCCCTACCGAGACCCCGTCGGATCTAACCCATAGTGGTTAAAAGCAAAGTCCATCGATCCATGCCTCTGTGGACCCCTATCGAGACCCCGTCGGATCTAACCTATAGTGAGCGACACACACCCATCACTCATGCAATACTAATATGCTAAGAATGTAAGTTCATTAAGAATACTTACTAGAGATGGCCACCTATCCGACACCATTATCATACTCATCACAATACCTCCATCACGATCAATCAATCATGACATTGAAGAGATAAATTCACCACTAGAAGGGGGGTTGAATAGTGGTAATGCGGAATATCGAACTTTCTCGCGAATAAAAGTAAATAGTGCGGAGAGTAAAAGACTCAAAGATTTATAGAGGTTCGGCAACTTGCCTACATCCTCTCTCCGACTTCTTTTTCTATTAGCTCAAGAACAACCACACACTTGACTCGTCTTCGATCGGTCCGAGTAACAACCGTTACAACCGCTTGTCTTCTATTGGTCCAAGCACAACCACTCTCAAAATAAACTTTGTTTATCTAGTGTTCTATCGAAACTAGATAATCCTCACTTTATGAATATTGGAGTGTAATCCTAATAATGCCGGATCAAAGATCCTAATAACACCGGATTAGTGACTCTAAATTTGTTTCTCTACAGCTCTCGTATGAGTGATGCAACACTCACAACCAAATGAAAGAATACAAGGTATAATAAATATTACAAGATGTATCACTCTTTGTATCTTTCTTCTCACAACTTAGAATGCAATAAAAGATAGAAAACTGAGTTCAAGAATGATTTGATTGCTTGTATGCTTGAGTGCTTGAAGTTGTATGAGATACCCAAATGATATGGGTATTTATAGGTGTCAGTCCTTCTTTGAATTATGATATTTGTATTATTAGCGTGCGCTAATAATACCTCCATAGTGTGCGCAATCGATCTCTGACTTGGCCGATCTGAACGGTCACAAAACTGTTCCAACGGCGTGCGCTAATGGTTGGTCAACAGGTCTTCAATCTTGACTTTAGATTCTGTCGGTTTGTCTCCCCAATGACTCTTTCCCAACGGATATATTTATACTTAGCGTGCGCTAGTATTGTTTAATATTAACTTTCCAGATTTCTCGGATCTCCTTTTGACTCCTGCGTTCCAACGGTTAAATTGTCCAACGGTAGAAATTTGAATGATTTAGCATGCGCTAATAAGTGTAGAATAGCGTGCGCTATATACTTTCCTCCATAACGTACATTACCTCGTGTAGCGTACGTAAGTGCTTTCTTATTTTGAGTCCAGTGGCTACTGGACTACCAAACATGTTATCCGGTAGCGTACGCAAACTTTTGCTAGGTAACGTGTGCTAATGAGTCAATTAGCATACGTAAATGAACATCCGTAGCGTGCGCAAATCCTTTTCCTTTTTTTTTTGTCCAGACCTTACCGTCTCTCTGCCTTGAGTGAGATAGCGTGCATTACATAAAGATGATAGTGTGCGCTAAGACCAACAGCTTAGCGTGCACTGATATTATGACCTTTGTGTGCGCTATCCATCAGGTGACTCCACTAGGCTGCAGACAACTTGCCTGACTGCAGGTGAGTTTGAACCCTCGATAGCGTGCGCTACCTTTGAGACTGCAGCGTGTGCTATGAACATAATTTTCTTTCAATGTAGCATCTCGATGAGATATATTTTGTTAAATGTTTTGAATACGATCATCATCAAAATACTTTGAGTCAACAATCTCCCCCTTTTTGATGATGTCAAAACATTTAATTTATACCTGCAAAAACATTTTTAAAAAAAATTCGAATCAAGGTAACTTGTTCGATATGTTAGTACGTTCCGGTTTTTGGAGTATTTCTCCCCCTTTTGACATAAACAAAAAGGACTCCACCTGTGTCGTTGCGTATAAAACATAATACCAACCAAATGCCATGAACCAAAACGAAAACACATAATCAACAAATGCCAAACTACATGAAAGCCAAACGAAGAGAAATGCATATTTCATTGAAAGATAGTTCAAGCATTACATATAGATATTCAAAGCATGAGACATAAAAAAACATTTGAAATAAAAGTTGCTACAACGAGTATCAACGTCCTAAAACTAGGGTGTGTGCTCGGATGAGGACGGTGGAAGCGGGAACGACGGATGAGTGAAGCGAATGAAATTTTCAAGCAGCCCGCGTACTCCTTGAACCTCAGAGCGAAGAGAACGAACGTCTTCACAGATCTCCATTTGAGAAGTCTCGATGCTGCGCATCCGTGAAACGAGGTCACTCTCCTCTTCCTCGGTAAGAGTCTCTCGCATCGGACGCTTTCCCTTAGAAGTGGGCTTCCTCACGAATTCTCCGGTTTGTATTTACCGAAGGGTGTGTGGTCCTCGTCGAGTGATTCTCTCTTTCGGTGTAGGCATACGTGTCCCTTTCTCCACTTGGTCGTCTACGCGAAGATATGGGAAAAGAATCCAACCTCGGTTGATCGTCCGGACAATGTGCATGGATTTTAGCGAGTAATCCGAGATCTCATGACCGAGAGAAATGGGGACGGCTTTGTATTTCGACAAGTCCACATGATGAAATCTGAAGATCGCCATAAGGATGGAACCATACAGCATTCCAGCCTTGCGGGATCGAGACGCATAATTCTTCGACCGAAAAAGGCCGCCCTTCACTTTCATCCAACTTGTGACGATAGCGGCAAAATCAACTTTATCATCATTAAGCACTCGGTATACAACGTGTTTGTCGACTCCGACTAACTTATGTTGCGTGTTTACCTTGGGCATTATACACTTTGTGAGAGCAACTAAAAGGAGTCGGATGTTAATCCCAAAATCATTGTTCTCGAAGAATTCGTGGGCGATGTCTATTACGGCTTTTGAACTCAGGAATTCTTTCACATCAATGTCCCTTACTCCAGTTTCCTCAGCAATCAATTTTCCAGCACACAAAAACCCATCGGATGGTAGACCAAAAAGTTGAGTTAAAATTTCCGAGGAAACTTTCACTACCGTTCCTCTAACCAAACTCCCTAAGACTAGGGATGAGGAACCTTCACTTTCAGCAACATGAAGGTTTGCGTAAAATTCGCGGACAAGCTCGGGAAATATGGGATCCTTACATTCAACAAATCGGGCAATTCCAATGGATGAGAAAAAAATCCGAGATTACAACATTTACCCATTCTAGGCTTGGAAAATTAAAGAAGTAGCAGTCCGTAATATGCTCCTGAGGGAGAATTTCAGAAAACACCTTCGACGCGGTATATGACACGAAGCGGGTCGCATCGTATTCTGGGTCGCGAGGGCATTTTGCATTTTGTAAGTTTTCTCCATAGATTTGCGGCCCTTGCTCGACATAAATCTGGAAGTAATTGGAAGATTTGAAGAAGAAATCGGAATTGGATGGATCGAATTTTTCGGCTAGGGTTCTTGCTGAAAGGGGATCTGTGTGTTTGCGTACGTTATGAGAGGATGAGAGTGTTTCTGAGCTGAACAGAGTTTATATAGTGAACTGAGCAGGTTTAATTAGTGCGCTAGGAATGTAAGATTAGAGTACGTTAGGAGTATATGGGTAGCTCACTGGACTGTCCAGTAGCAAATTCGGAATATGAAGAATTTTAATTAGCGCATGCAACAGATAAAAGGTTAGCGTACGCTATCAAAGACGAAAGTTAGCGTGCGTTAAAAAAATGAAGCTAGCGCGCGCTAGCGAATGGAACGTTTGATAGATATTGATTTCTCGAGTAGAAAACTAATTTCAAAAATTGTCTAGATGTCCATACCAAGTTGCAAACGAATAGAATTAAATGATTCCTTGGGAAGAGGTTTTGTAAAGATATCAGCTAGTTGATCTTTTGTCCCGACAAAAATTAAACAGATATCTTTCTTTTGCACATGATCGCATAGAAAGTGATGTCTAATGTCTATATGCTTAGTCCTACTATGCAACACAGGATTTTTGCTCAAATTTATTGCACTAGTATTATCACATAAAATAGGGGTATTTTTAAAATAAACGCCGTAGTCGCGGAGTTGATTTCTAATCCAGAGTACCTGAGCACAGGCGCTCCCTGCAGCAACGTATTTGGCCTCAGCTGTAGACAACACTACACTGGTTTGCTTTTTACTTCCCCTAGATATTAAGCATAAACCGATAAAATGACATGTACCACTAGTACTCTTTTTATCAATTTTGCATCCACCGAAATCGGCATCACTATATGCAATCAAATTAAAATCCAAGCAAGAGAGATACCATAGACCTAGTCTGATGGTCCCTTTCAAGTAACGGAAAATGTGTTTACAAGTAATTAAATGTGATTCCTTAGGATTAGCTTGGAATCGAGCACATAAGCATGTAGCAAATATTATGTCTGGCCTAGAAGCAGTCAAATATAGCAAAGATCCGATCATACCTCGATATAATTTTTGATCTACGGATTTGCCATTTTAATCTTTTTCAAGCTTTAATGAAGAGGACATTGGCATTGAAATCACTTTGCTACTCTCCATTTTGAATTTCTTTAGGAGATCGTTTGAGTACTTTGTTTGATGAATAAAGATTCCATCTTCGCATTATTTGATTTGAAGCCCGAGGAAGAATGTTAATTCTCTCATCATACTCATCTCGAACTCTCCTTTCATAAGATTAGAGAAATCTTGGCACAATGATTCGTTAGTATCTCCAAAAACAATATCATCAACATAGATTTGGCAAACAAGTAGATCATTATTCAATATTTTCACAAACAAGGTATTATCGACTTTACCTCTTTTATAATCATTTGCAATTAAAAATTGACTTAAACGATCATACCATGCTCAGGGTGCTTGTTTCAACACGTAGTGTGCCTTGTTGATCTTGTAGACGTGATCTGAAAATTGATGATCTTCAAATCGGGAGGTTGCTTGACATATACTTCTTCTTGAATGTAGCCATTCAAGAATGCACTTTTCACATCCATTTGAAATAGTTTGATCTCTTTGTGAGCGGCAAATTCACATAACAAACGGATGGCTTCGTGTCGAGCCACGGGAGCAAAACTTTCTTCGTAATCAAGGCCTTCCTCTTGATTATACCCTTGAGCGACCAAACGAGATTTATTTTGAATTGGATAACCGTCTTCATCACTCTTGATTTTGTGCACCCATTTAATTCCGATAATTGTTTTATCTTTAGGAGCGGGAACTAAATTCCATACATTATTGTGCATGAATTGTACAAGCTCCTCTTGCATTGCCATCACCCAACTTTCATCATCAAGAGCCTCGGATATATTCTTGGGAACTATTTCGGATATGAAAGCACAATGAGCCATATATTCGGTGGTTCTCCTTCGGGTTTGAACACCATCTTCAATGTTTCTAATCACAAGATCTTTTGGATGGTCCTTGATATGCCTCCAATCTTACGGTAGACTCTCGATTGTTTTCTTTTGAATTTCCGAAATTTTCTCCATTTCGTTTGAGGGATGAGAGTCCGGAAAAATGCGTGCATCATCAAAATATTCTACCTTTCTCGGGGGTGAGATCATATCGTTGAATTTAACATGGATGGATTCTTCAACTTTATTTGTTCTAATGTTATAAACACGATATGCTTTGCTATTTGTAGCATAACCAAGAAATATACCAGAATCGGATTTAGCATCAAATTTCCCCAAGTTATCCTTACCATTATTTAGGATAAACACATTGCAACCAAAAGGATGGAAATACGATAAATTTGGCTTTTTGCCCTTCCATAGTTCATACGGAGTTTTAAGGTTAGTTCTACAAATATGGACACGGTTAATCACATAACATGCCGTAAAAATTGCTTCGGCTCAAAAGTATTGTGGAACTGAGTATTCATTAAGCATAGTCCTTGACATTTCCTCCAAAGATCGATTTTTCCTTTCAACAACCCCATTTTGTTGAGGCATTTTAGGAGCCGAAAAATTATGATTAATACCATATTTGTCACATAAAAGCTCAAACGGAGTGCAATCAAATTCACCTCCGTGATCGGTGCGGATTAAAATTATAGAAAGATTTTTCTCATTTTGCACCAAACGACACCATTTGGAAAACTCGAAAAATGTGTCATCTTTATGAGCGATAAACCTAACCCAAGTGAAACGGGAATAATCATCAACAATGACCAATGTGTAAAGCTTACCATTTAGACTAACATATCTTGATGGTCCAATTAAATCCATATGCACAAGTTCAAGAATACGGCTAGTGGAAACCTCGAATTTTGGTTTGAAAGATTCTCGAGTATGTTTCCCTTTTATGCATGATTCACACAAATGCTTCCGATCAAATTTGAGTTTGGGTAAACCACAGACAAGATCGTGTCTTGATAAAATAGAAATGATGGAAAGAGATGTATGCCCCAATTTACGATGCCATAAATATGCATTATCATCCAAAGTAATAAGACAATTTTTATTGAATGAACTTCTATCATTAAGATCGACAATATAAATATTTCCACATCTCAAACCGATGAATGCAATTTTATCATTTCTAAATGCCGTGCAATGAGTTTGCTCGAAGAGAATCTTAAAACCTTCATCACAAAGTTGAGAAACGCTAATGTTTAGTATATTTTGAGTAATATTTTTATTAGTATTTTATATATATAATTGTGTGTTATGTGATAGGTTATTCGTTTTACCATATATTTATATTATTTTATTTTGTTAGAATTTTCTATAATTTTGTGTCATTTTTGGATAATTAATTGGAATTAAATTATATCTGCAGGTTAGCCAACCGGTACAAGACAGATTAATTGGTTCAAGGGCGATATTTTTACAAAATTCAAATATAGTCACGACTGGTCTCATTTTATTCGTCTCGTCGAGATGATCGTTTTAAAAAAAATCATCCAAATCCGAGTTCGTATGAAGAAGTTATGACCGTTCGAAGGACAATTAAATAGATGGACCATATTGTGCCACGTGTCAACACCCGATTGGACCAGAAATTCAACTTTGTGCTGATGTCATCTATGACATCAGCACCCCTTAGCAGCCGTGAAATAATTAGGGGTGGGATTTTAAAATGTTAAAAATTATTATTTTATTAATTTTGTAGTAGTATAAATAGGGGATGAATGTGTAGTGTTTGGAGAGGAGACAAAAGGAGAAAAAATAGAGAGATATTATTGTAAGGGAGAGAAATAAAAATATTGTGTAATAAAATTATATTTGTGTAATAATATTATGGAATATTTATTTATTTGTGTTGTTATTATGAGTGAGTAATTTTATTTTACTGGGGTTATGATGAAACCATGTCTATATTATTATTAATATTTATATAATAATTCCATATAAATATTTTTAATGATTATGATTTTCGCTTCAATAGGGGAATATTATTTCATCAATTATATCACGTATTTTTGATAGTTATAAATTCCTCATTGCTTTGTGATTATTGATATTAGTTCATTTCTTTGATTATTTATTTTCCATTAAATTGGATACATATAATGCTTAGAAATTATATTTTTCAAGTGAAGGAAAATCTATATTTGATTTATAATTTTGTACTTATTGTCAAATCTATAGGGAAATAGTGAGATTGATTTCAGAATCTATTCCCTGAATTTCTTGGAATTAAAATATCAAATAAATAATAAATAGACATTGGTGGACTCTAAACCCTAGTAAATTATTTAAAATCAAGTTATCTAAATTCTACATAAAAATTACTAGTTATTTAATGCAATTATAACATTCCAATATCAAATTATTTGGGACTAGGTTAGAATTTAATTTAAATTTGGTTCAAAACGATAGGAATAATTTGACTTCACTATTATAGTCCTCCCTGTGGAATCGACCTTGCACCGCATATCTACATCGAACAAATCGTGCGCTTGCGAGTATTAGACTAAAGAATCAACCAACAACAGCTAAGTAAGTTGTGATGCAAACCTTCAACAAATAATACTTTGTTGATAGAGGGAGAAGGTTCCTTACCGACTTTTCTGATGCCTTTAATTTTTCCCTTTTGATTGTCCCCAAAGGTCACATGTCCTTGTTCTTGATATTCGAGGTCTTCAAATAAGTCCTCGGAGCCGCACATGTGCCTTGAGCATCCGTTATCAATGTACCACTTGCTTTTCCTTGGTGCCTGTACCTACAAAAATAGTGTTTCTTGGTTGTTTCGGTACCCAAGCCCTTTTGGGTCCTCCAAAGTTAACGATACTTATAGCATTAGGAATAATTGTCCCTTTTGGAACCCATATTTGTTTAACTTTGATGGTTCTTAACTTTGAACGAACGTTATCATGAACTCATTGTTTGAAAGGAGTTTTTGAATTCTCGGCTTCGGTTTTCTTTATTTTGTCAAGGTTGATAAGGGATTGTTCCCTTTTAAACGGGTCGAAACCAAGGCCGTGTTTTAATAATGGAGATTTTTGAATGGATAAGAGCTTTTCGAATTTCTCATTTCCGAGAGTAAATTTGTTCAAAATATATTTTAGCTCCTTTTCAGTTTTCGTCAACTCGATTTTCAAAACGCTTTCCTTTTCAAGGCATAAGGTATGGTCGAGCTCAATAGTTTTGCCCTTGTTTTGAAGAGAGGATTTTTCGAGTTCTAAAGATTTTATTTTCCTCTTTAAGGACATATTTAATTTAACCATCTCGTCGTATTCTATGTTTAAAGATTCAAACGAACTTAATAGCTCATCGTCATGATGGTCTTCTTGTGAATTGCAAAAATAAAAATTATCATATTCATCATCATTGAGTTTAGAGCTTACCTCAATATTGCTTTCGGAGTCGAGTGCGATAAATGCAAGATTAGCATCGAGAGATCTTTCAATCTCCTCCTCGTCGTCACTCCAAGACTCGATTAGAACCTCCTTCTTTTTGAATCTTTCGATTTGAGGCTTTCAAGAGGATCCTCGCTAATCCTTGGCATAGTGACCGGCTTGACCGCATTTCCGACAATTATTGTCGAACTTCTTTATAGGAACATAGCTATTCTTATTTTGTTCCGCCTAACCATCCCGACCAAGGAAATTTCGCCTTCTTTGAATTAGATATTTACACCTTCTAAAGTTCTTGGCGTAGAGAGCAAGTTCCTCGTCGTCTTCATCCTCAGGAACATCTTCCTCAACATCGCTATCAACATTGAATGCGACTACCTTTTCACGAAGCTTAGGTTTGGTACCTATAGACTTGAGAACGATCTCATAATTGATGAGTGACCCGATGAGGGCACTAAACTCGAGCTTGTTGAGATCTTTGGACTCCATGGTCGCGGTAACCATGGCATCCCATTCGCGTGGAAATGAGCGAAGAATTTTCTTAGCTTTGTCGCTACTAGATATAGGCTTTCCAAATGATGCAAGTCCATTGGTTATAGCCTAGAACCGATCCAACATATTGGTGATCATTTCCTCGTCCTCCATGGAGAAGAGTTCGTAGTCATGAAGAAGCATGTTGATTTTAGTCTCCTTAACTTGGGTGGTTCCTTCATGAGTTACTTCGAGGATTTCCCAGATTTCCTTTGCACTTTCGTAGGAAGATATCCTATTGAGTTCTTCGGGATTAAGGGTGCAATAGAGAAGTTGAGTAGCACGTGAATTGATGTGCGTGTTCCTCCAGTCCTCGTCGTTGAACTCGTCAAACTTTTTCAACGATCCATCTTCTTTCTTGGCGAGTTTCGGACCAAGTGCAATGACTTTCCAAATTTCAATATCATAGGCTTGAACGAATATAGCCATTTTTTTTCCATGTGATGAAATTGGAACCATCGAAGAAGGGAGGACGGTTGAGAGCATTTCCTTCGATTTGGCCAAGAAGTGCCATTTGCGGATCTTGTTCCCTTAGGTGGTTAAACCTTTAAAAAGAGACCCGCTCCGATACCAACTGAAGAGATAAATTCACCACTGGAATAGGGGTTGAATAGTGGTAATGCGGAATATCGAACTTTCTCGCGAATAAAAGTAAATAGTGTGGAAAGTAAATGACTCAAAGATTTATAGAGGTTCGGCAACTTGCCTACGTCCTCTCTCCGACTTCTTTTTCTATTGGCTCAAGAACAACCACACACTTGACTCGTCTTCGATCGGTCCGAGTACAACAACCTTTACAACCGCTTGTCTTCTATTGGTCCACCCACAACCACTCTCAAAATAAACTTTGTTTATCTAGTGTTCTATCAGAACTAGATAATACTCACTTTACGAATATTAGAGTGTAATCCTAATAATGCCGGATCAATGATCCTAATAACACCGGATTAGTGACTCTAAATTCGTTTCTCTAAATCTCTCGTATGAGTTATGCAACACTCACAACCAAATGAAAGAATACAAGGTATAATAAATATTACAAGATGTATCACTCTTTGTATCTTTCTTCTCACAACTTAGAATGCAATAAAAGATAGAAAACTGAGTTCAAGAATGCTTTGATTGCTTGTATGCTTGAATGCTTGAAGTTGTATGAGATACCCAAATGATATGGATATTTATAGGTGTCAGTCCTTCTTCGAATTCTGATATTTGTACTATTAGCGTGCGCTAATAATACCTCCATAGCGTGCACAATCGATCTCTGACTTGGCCGATCTGAACGGTCACAAAACTGTTCCAATGGTAAAATTATATGGCTAGCGTGCGCTAGTCATACCTTCGTAGCGTGCGCTAACGGTTGGTCAACAAGTCTTCAAAATTGACTTTAGATTCTATCGGTTTGTCTCCCCAACAACTCTTTCCCAACGTATATATTTATACTTAGCGTGCGCTACCAATTGTAAATAGCGTGCGCTAGTATTGTTTAATATTAACTTTCCAGATTTCTCGGATCTCCTTTTGACTCCTGTGTTCCAACGGTTAAATTGTCCAACGGTAGAAATTTGAATGATTTAGCGTGCGCTAATAAGTGTAGAATTGCGTGCGCTATATACTTTCCTCAGTAACGTACGTTACCTTGTGTAGCATACGTAAGTGCTTTCTTATTTTGAGTCCAGTGGCTACTGGACTACCAAACATGTTATCCGGTAGCGTGCGCAAACTTTTGCTAGGTAATGTGCGCTAATGAGTCAAAATAGCGTACGTAAATGAACGTCTGTAGCGTGCGCAAATCCTTTTCTTTTTTTTTTGTCCAGACCTTACTGTCTCTCTGCCTTGAGTGCGATAGCGTGCGTTGCATAAAGATGATAGCGTGCGCTAAGACTAACAGCTTAGCGTGCGCTGATATTATGACCTTTGCGTGCGCTATCCATCAGGTGACTCCACTAGGCTGCAGATAACTTGCCTGACTGCAGGTGAGTTTGAACCCTCGATAGCGTGCACTACCTTTGAGAATTTAGCATGCGCTATGAACATAATTTTCCTTCAATGTAGCATCTCGATGAGATATATTTTGTTAAATATTTTGAATACGATCATCATCAAAATACTTTGAGTCAACAGACATTACAACATAATTAACACGGAATACCCGATTCCACAACATTAAACAAAGGGTATCATTAAAGCCCTCAACGTTGGAAATAATCAAATCATAATCAATTCACACAAATCATATTCACGAGGGTAAACCAACCATCGTAAATCCAACATGTAAACTCTATTTGTAGGACACAAATCGCATAAGAAAATACTTGCCTCAATAACCGATACCGAACACTCCGAAGAACACGGTTCAATCGGGAAAAACTCGAATACCTACAATCCTCCGGTAAAAACAATGGAGATACGATTACAATGAGAATCAGGGTAAAAAACAATGGAAATCCCACCAAACTATCGAAAGAAAACTCATTAGGACATTTAATCGAACACTCAACATTCGATAACTCCCAAGAACACTCGAATCACTAATCGAGCTAAACAAACTCGATATATGGATATACAACCCATAGAACAGGATTATTAATGTTCAAAAACATCAACCGATTCATCAAAAATCAGACGAACAACAAAGATCAAGAAGGAATCCCAAAAGTCAACTTTAGGAGGTTTCAAGAATTTACCTCGATTCGACGAAGAACAAGGATTAGGTGATGATATGATCGACAAGAGTCTTCCAAAATGCCTAGAAATCGAGTGGAATCGACCAAAAACTCCACTCCTCGACTTCCCCCGTCGCCAGCCGCCACCAGGATGAAGAAAAGGGGTAAAATGAGGTCTGGTCCGACACCAGGCCTAGATATGGCCGACAGAGTTACGGCCGTAACCGTCACCCTTACGTCCGTAACCGGCCTTCATCCGGATGCCGCCTAGTGCCCTTACGGCCGTAACCGATCTTAGAGGTGGCCACGGTTCCGGTTCCCGTTCAAACCAGAACCGAATCGCCGGTTCCACGGTTCCATAAACGGGAACCAAAACCGAACCGGTAACATAGTTCCATGGTTTCGGTTCGAATCAGGAACCGGCGGTTCTGATTTCGTTTCCGAACAGGCGGTTCTGGTTTCGGTTCCGGTTTCGGTTCCGAACCGGCGGTTCTCGGTTCGAACCGCCCGAACCGTTTTTTTGTAAACTTCACTTTAATTTTTTTTTGTTGTTTAAGTGTATTTTTATATAAGTTAATGAAATAATCAATAATAAAATAAAAGAAACAATTTTGAAAAATAACCGAAAAGAAATAGAGAGAGAGAGAGAGAAGAAATTAGGGCAACTATTTCTTATTATTCCTTAGATGATAGTTTGTGGTACTTATAACTAAGTCCTGTCGGTTCAATAAAGGCGTCATGGGAAAGAACCGAAAAGAAAACCCATGAAAGAGTATTAAACTCTTTTAAAAAATACATTAAATTTCAAAAATTACTAATGATAATCCTAATTACTAATAATAAAGTCTTCTACATGTCGAAGTCGAAGTCATCGTCGAAGTCTTCGCCTTCGGTGCATTGAGATGACTTGCTCGCATCGGTGGTCTCGGCCTCGGTCCTGGTTATTGGGTATTCTTGGAACAAATCATCCCATTTGTTCTCTTGCTCTCTTGCTTCGACCAATGTATGATCTTTGAGCAATAGTTGGGCTTCAAGATTGTGGTGTAAGTTGGGATCTTCGTTCGTCACGCATGTATCCTCCCTCGCTAAAGGCTTGCTCGACCGCTACCGTTGATGCCGGGACAGAAAATATCTCTTTCGCCAGATTGTAAGAATGGGGTATTGACCTTGCTTGATTGACCACCAATTTAACACGTCCACGTCATTTGGCCCTGCATTAAGTAATTCCCCTCCCTTAGGCTCCCAAAGGTATTCTTCTAGTTCGGAAAATTGTGGTTGACTACTATGACCTTTATTTGCGAAAAACGATTGAAGCATTTGACCCACTTGAGTACTAGTGTGAAATCCATAAGAGGAAGAACCACTGCTCTTAACAGTTTGTTTACGACTAACATTTCCACTATATTTTGAAGTATATTCTTGAAAAAGATTTTGTAAATCACAATAAAGACTAGTTTTGATTTCCATAAAATTTGGCAATTCTAAAGCTTCATAAGTAAGACTTTTACAATATTTTATTTCTTCAAAAAATTTATAACAAATTTCCAAAAGATTGCACACACCTTCGTATTTGAAGGACGGGTCTAAACATTTTGCAATTAAAAAAACGTTAGGAATTTGTTTAAAATATTTTATCCATTTTTTTTTACTATGAGAGTAGCGGGTAATTGTAAATTTTAAAAAGTACTACAATGAGCTAATTGAGAAATTATCATAGTACAATGATAAAGAACACGTGAACATGTAGGATAATAGACACCCGTTAAATCTTTAGTAGCTGTTTCAAAAACTTGAAGTAGTTGGTTTGAAAAATGGTGAGGATTGGGGGGGTATTTATAGGGAAAAAGTATAGGTAAAATTGGGAGAAATTTGAATTTAAAATTCAAATTTGAAATTCAAAACCTTGGGAACCAAAATCTCAAAAAATAAAAAAAATCTGCAAAAGTGGGAATCAAATACGCAAACATGTGCCAAAGTGGGTCCGGCCGGTTCCCTTTTATTTCAAGGTTCTCGATTTGAACCGTGGGAACCGGCAGTTCCGGACGTTTCGCGGTTTCACGGTTTGGTTACGGTTCCGAACTGGGAAATGCTGGTTACATTTTCTGGAACCGAAACCGAACCGTCTGGACACGGTTTTGGTTCTGATTCGGAACCGTCTAACACGGTTCCAGTTCCAAAACCATCCCATACGGTCCGGTTTCACGGTTTGGTTCCTTGTTCCGGTTTTTTTGGCCACCTCTAACCGATCTTCGTCCGAAAGCTGCCTGGAGTCCGTACCGCCGTAGCTGATCACGCCTTACGGCCGTAACCGGCCTTCGTCCAGTCCGTGCCTGTCGATCACTTACGGCCATAACCGGCACCTTACGGCCGTAACTCAGCCAGGCGAGTCTCTGCCCCAAAATGTGCGGCCGTGACTCGGCCGTGGCCAGTTCCGACGGCCCGGTTAGGCGTTCAACAACGTCTTGGACACTCTAACGCACCGGTTATGATTCAAAACAATAACGAGCAAAAATACGAAACATAACATACCGTTTATAACAGGAAAACGAATCCCACATAGTTATAATGACACGAAATAACCGACACCAACCGACAAATAGTTCAAGGCAAACGGAATAAAAGTCTTGGATATTACAATAAACACAAAAATAAATCGTCGAGAAAGATAATACCGATACTCGGCAACTGAGAAATATCCGGAAAAGTCCAAATTAACCGGAATGAAAATCCCGGGTATTACATTTTCCCCCACTAAAATTAAGTTTCGTCCCAAAACTTAAAACAAAGACATCACAGTGCTTGTAAAGCGCGATGCTCAAACATACAATCACCAAGACGAATCTAAGCACTAAGAGAATACACGATTCCGACCACCCGAAGGCTCGGAATTCGACAACGGAAGTAATTACCCCAAACTTTGGGAAATTATGAAAATGACCCAAAACGTCCGAAATACACGATACACGATCGAAACACCAAGCAAAAGCCCGCAACATGAATAATAATGTTAAATGAACTTACGAGAAACTCGAAACAACAGTTTCGAATGAGATTCGCAAGAATCGAACTCAAATGCGGAAAAGTCGCCAAAAAGAATAGAACTTCACAAAACGACACCGAAATGAACTCGGATGTCAAAAAGTGCAGAATTAATCATTCTCAGAATGACGAAACGGTCGTAAGTGAGCCGTTAAAATGGACTCCTGCCAAAAAAAAAGATAGAAATTTACCGTAAATCAAAATTGCGGATATTACATACTACCCTCCTTAAAAGAAGTTTCATCCCGAAACTTAAAAATAAGTAGGGAGGAACAATATCCCACCGGGAATATCTCAACGAGATACACAAGAACGCATAGGTTACGCCCATCGGCGAGACGTTACAAGAACGTAAAGGAACATACGGTGTGGAAGCACGCTCAACGACAACCAACACAATGCCACAAGCAGGGGCATAACATGATCAACAAGTGCCAAGCACCACCAAACCAATAACGCCATCAAGTCAATTGTCCGAACAACCACAAAACAAAAGTACCTATTACAAGGAAACACACACATTCGAAAATAGAAATTAAGCACACAACAATCCACGACAAGGAGAACTCCGACTACGCCGAAATTCCTGAAAACCACACCAGTCATCTCCGTGTCCTTTCGGAGCAGAGACGAAATCTCGATCCCCAAACCTCTCAGCTAACATTTCGCAATGCACGGCTCGGTGACCCACCTGGCCACATTCGAAACAGCTGACTAACGGTGAGTGACAATTCTTCGCAGTACGAGATCAGGCAACAACAATCGGACAATCACGATTGAACAACAATGATCGAATAACAACGATCGAACAAAAATGGTCGAACAACAACGATCGAACACCAACGATCGAAAAGCGATGATCGAACGACAACGATCGAACACCAATGATTGAACAACAATAATCAAACAGCAACAATCGAACAACAACGATCGAACAAAAATGATCGAACAACAACGATCGAACAACAATGATCAAATAACAACGGTCGAACAACGACTACGAAGTTCACACTTCAACTCAAGACATTAAAAGAACTTGTAGATCTGAAAGACATTAATTTCGAACAAGGTTCACAAGAGTCGAACCGAACTCGGAAAAGTCACAACGATAAACAGATTGATCCGAAACAAGGTCACGGCCCGGTCGAATGATGACAACCGAGATACCAAACAAGTTTAGAAAGTATCAACGAACACGAGCGAGTCGATAGAATTGAGAAAGAGAAAATGCAGAAGTCAAAAATAATACGGGTATCACATTCAACCTCTTTTAAAAGAAGTGTCGTCCCCGAAACTCGCAACAACGGAAGCAAGGTAACAACACAACAAGCAACCGACAGAAACATCTTTCAAGAGCCTCTCAGAGTTGATCCTGATATCTGTGCTGAAGTCCGTGCCCCAGAAAACTCGGTAACCAACTCGCAAGACTGAATTCTATGTCCCTCGAGTCCACACTTATAACACGTTACTGGCGAGAAGGTCAATTTGTACGTACATGCTTTGACATATTACCGTTGAAGCACCTCGGCTTACCGAATATACAACTGCTAGGTACAATAGAATATAACATCGCAAAACAACATACCATAGATGCCAACTCAGCATAACATAATAACGTAATGCAACCCACACACACCAAATTACAGCAACGATGGCATACATTCGGCGATTTCAACAGCCCGGATGATAACCAGCACACAATCACATAACATCATGAAACAACCTTAGATGTACACAATCGTACAAACCCAAGCTCTAACAGCTCGCACAGTTGCGTCAACACGCAATCACCACGAAACAACAATATCAAATACCAACATCACACCTCTCACAGAGGGCTAACACAACAAATGCGTGGCGAACGACTCAACGCTTACACCACCAATTCAATCACAACTCGGGGGGCTAACACCCTAACGACAATGCTAACATCATAGATACATTCCCGGACCGCAACAGGAATGATAGGTTTTAAAAACGAAAACCACCTTTTTGAAAATAATTGGGAAACACCAGTTGATCTTGAGTATCATATTTTGAAAAAAAAGGTAACACAACCATCATTATCGAGACTTTGAAAAACCATCTTGCGTTTGATGGAAATGAGGACACCTCTCTTTGGTTAAAACTTTCAAAACTATTCAACCTTCGGTTTAAGTAATGCATTTCTAAATCATTGAAAATATCTCAAAATATTTTGGTCCTCAAAGTGGAATAATTTCGAAACATGTTGTGGCACTAGTAGGCACCTTGTAAAAACCGCGAGAAAATAATCAATTTTAAAGGTACGTCTCGAAATTTATTTTCTAAGATACTCAACGTTTTCATAAATCCAATAGGCCAGAATGTCTAAAACTCACATGTATCGACATTCGCTTAAACACATCATAGTACACGCTGTTGCGATATTTCCTACACGCAAGTGCACGTCATCGTTTACAAGTAATAAAGTGATAAGTAGAGTATCGTTCCCACGAGGATTGAATCTCTAACTACCGATGTTTTCGTATTCCAATTTTATCTGAACAATCGAATTTTGGGTTTTGCGATTAATAACTAAAAGAAGTACTAAAAGACTAAGCAGTAGAAAACAATATCTTGGATAAAAGAAATCAAATGATAAATAAGTCTAGGGTTCTGAATCCACCTTAGTTAATCCGAATTTACTCTGGATTATCCGTAATAAATAATTTTCCCAATTTATTGAAGGCGGAGATTGCTAATATATTCTACCGCCTCTCCCGAGGTCAATAGATTTATCTAACGGCGACTAACGCACTCTATCCCTAGGTGAATTATTTCGTCGATAGGCAAAAAGCATAAAATCTCCTAAAGGCCACGTAGTTCCTATGAGTATATTCCTATCTCACAGAATAAAACGGTCCTCACCAAATCTCCTCTCCCGATTCGAAGTGAATGATTAAATCAATACAACTATTGGCTAGATAATTGCAAGCATTAAACATAATTGGGAAAACTCAATAAAAAGGTAATAAATTGGATAATCTCAATCAATTCGTCAAAACAAAGGTTTCATCAAAACCCTAGATTAGGGCTTTAGCCTGACATACTAAAAACTGAAAATACAAAATAAATAAACGAAAGCATAAAATTCAAACGCAGATGAAGCTCGGATTCCTCCGTTCTTCAGCTCCCGCCTTCTGCCCTTGAATTCTTCTGCTTTCCTCTTCTTCTGCCTTCTCCAAGCTTAAGCTCTCAAAAGTTAAGATCCAATGATTCCAAGATGATTTAATTAGGGTCTAAAACCCTATTTATAGCTCAGCACATCAGCAAATCGCGTCCGTATTAGCCGGTCGAAAACTGGCTTCAAAATAGCTCAAAATCCGCGCAGACCTACCAAACCCGCTAAGTGTGCCGCGGCTCACTAAACCTGTGCCGCGGCACATCGCCTTCAGCTGAATGCCTGGGCGTTAATTAATTCTTCTGTGCCACGGCTCACCTGGGCTGTGCCGCGGCACAGAGTACAGGTTACTCTGCCCTTCGGTTGGTGTCTTCATGTGCCGCGGCTCAGCTTCCTTGTGCCGCGGCTCAGAGTCCAGTTTTTGCCGTTTTCGCCCGTTTTGCCTCGTTTTAGCTTCCGGACTTCAATTTCCTGTCAATCATACAAAATTAAGGCATTAAAAGCTCATTTAGACGATTTCACTCTCCAAAATATTACGAAATAATGATAAATAAGCGTATAAAAATACGCCTAACAAATACCCCCAAACTTAAGCCTTTGCTTGTCCTCAAGCAAAAAGAATTAAATTCAATAAAAGAATGTCGTGAATAATCGTGCAACTCATAGTGTTCAACCTAATCAATACTATCCTGTGATTCTCTCTAAATAATACAAGTGTCATAAAAGCGAGCTGCACTCAGAATAATGATTCCGCAAAGTAATCAAATTCAGTCCTAATCACTCGTTCATGCAGAAAATTCAGCTCAAAGATCAACAAAACGTGAATCAAATCAACCTTCAATAGAAAGGCTAACACAACCAAGCTAGTTCGTCCCGTTCCACAGTCGAAAGGCACAATTTTCACGAGTTTCATAATAATTAAACCTCGGACAGTATTCCCTTTTATATGCTCAATAATTTGATTCGAGTTGACCACTAGGTTAGGATCTCGGGATGTTTCATCGGGATAATCCTAGGGTGGAAACTCCATTCTCATGTATTGGAAAACCGTTTGACGTAAAAGACACTCATGGGGCGCATGGATGCTTCTAGTTACTAAGTTCCCGTCTACAGCGGAGAAACAACTCGAATACATAATTTCCGCATGTCCGAATCAAGGTTGCCGTTTTACGCGAGAGTAAACAGCGGGTCACGCGAATACCCCCGGTTACTAGGCTCCCTATCATTGGCACATGTGAAATATCTAAATCACTAGTCTAATCAAGGTCGTCGTTTTACGCGAGAGTAAACAACGAGTCACGCGAATACCCCCGGTTACTAGACTTCCCTTCATAGAACACATTATCTCGACTTTTGGGAAAAACTGACCGACTCTAAACTCAATCTAAGTGCCAACACGACTAAAGAAACAGTACGACCCACTATCCGGAAAATGTAGCCAAACGTATTGATGGGGATTTAAAAACAAGTATGTATCGTCTCTTATCTGCCAAGACCTCTATAATCACGAAAAATTTCGGACCTAATTGAATACTAAGCGTAACGAAATAGCGACTACAACTCGACTAGAACTCGCCCGCTTCTTCAGAGAGAAAGACAGTGTCGTAACATCAGTATCACACAAATAGAAGCACGAAAAATTCACGAATAAAGAAAACTAAGACAAGCAAGGCTATCTAAAAAATTTTACGCAAAGAAATGAAAAGTGAAACGAAATAATGTACAGCAAGAAAATAAGGTACAGCAATGAATGTAGAAACTGAAAGTAAATCCCCCCCAAACTTAGGACGTACATTGACCTCAATGGACAAAAATGATATGCAATAAAAGTAAAAGGTCAAGTACTCCCCTCCAGTCTGCTCAGGAGCTGGTGCCGGCATCATCCGGTCAGCTTGCATGCTTCTTGACTACATCATGCGGAATGTGAATAAACGAGCTTGCATCATCAACAAGGAAGTTAAGTACGAGCTCTCAAGTTGAATATGATGTAGGGGTTGGGGATAATGTAATTCGACAACATGATTCATTGCATATAAGTTTGAAAATGCCTAGCTTACCAATTTTTCATTGCTGCAATTTATCAAACACCTTGTGTGCACAAGTTAAAATGAAGAACAAGAATTTTGATGGTTAATTCTAAATCCCAAAAATAATAACACAGATTATAACCCTGAATCACAACAACTATTATCAACAGTTCATTCATAAACATCCATTCCATCACAATATCAAATTCCCCATATTCCAACTCCATTTTAGAAACAAAAGTGAAGAACAACTAGCAATATAGAACTTCAAATCTTTTCACATCAAGAATCACTTATGATTTAGAAATCAACAATTACCTGGAGAATTTGAGAAGGAGACAATAGAATGGCATCACTTGACCTCATTGTGTGAAGGAAGGAAGGAAGGGAGGGAAGAAGTATCCTATGCAGGCCGATCGATTGAAAGAGCCCTACCTGGCTGCTCTTATTTTGCGACGGGGGCCGCGGCACAATATAAGTGAGCCGCGGCCCAAAGTACAGTAGGACTGGGACGTTTTGTCATGTCGTCGGGTGCCGCGGCTCAGTTTTCGTGTGCCGCGGCTCAGTATGTTAGTGTGCCGCGGCTTAGGTATAGTGTGCCGCAGCACAAAGTACAGGCTCCCTGGGTGTTTCTTGGCCATTTAGTGTGCCGCGGCTCAGTTTTCTTGTGCCGCGGCTCAGCGACCTAGTGTGCCGCGGCTCAGTAAGATCATGCCGCGGCACAGGGTACAGTTTGATCGGCCATTTTTCATCAGCTGGTGTGTGCCGCGGCTCACCTGGACTGTGCCGCGGCCCATCATTGAATTTCTCCCCCTGCACAGAAATTTTTCACGAAAACATTAAGACGAGAGGGAAGGATGGATCAAAGAAGAAAGAAGACAAAAAGAGACTCTAAAAATGCAAGAAAACAACAAAGAATCTACAACTAATACTCGGGTTGCCTCCCGAGGAGCGCTAAGTTTATAGTCTTCAGCCGGACTTTTCTCGCATTCATCCGGCGGTGGATAAGGTGACGCTCGTTTTCTGCGTGTCTATTGGATTTCCCAAGTATGCCTTCAATCGTTGTCCATTAATTTTGAATTTTCGGCCATCTCTTTGAACTACTACTGCACCATGTGGAAACACTTGAACTACGGTGAACGGTCCCGACCATCGTGAATGCAATTTCCCGGGAAATAACTTTAAGCGTGAGTTAAATAGCAACACCTCTTGACCCGGAAAAAATTCTCTCTGCGTGATGTGCTTATCATGCCAAATCTTTGTCCGCTCCTTATAAAGTTTTGCATTTTCGTATGAATTTTGGCGAATTTCTTCCAACTCGTTCAGCTGCAAACGACGCTTTTCCCCAGCGGATTTTAGATCAAAGTTTAGTTTCTTTATCGCCCAGTAAGCACGGTGTTCCATCTCTACGGGTAGATGACAACCTTTCCCATAGACCAATCTGTAGGGCGACATTCCGATAGGTGTTTTATACGCAGTCCGGTACGCCCAAAGTGCATCATCGAGTTTAAATGCCCAATCTTTTCGAGACGAGTTGACCGTCTTTTCTAGAATCCACTTCAGCTCTCGATTTGATATTTCGACTTGACCACTCGTTTGCGGATGGTATGCTGTTGCAACACGATGAGTGACTCCGTATTTTCTCAAAACCGCATCAAGAAATTTGTTGTCGAAGTGTGACCCACCATCACTTATAATAGCACGTGGAGTCCCAAAGCGTGTGAAGATATGTTGTTTAATAAACTTGATTACGACATTGGACCCATTCGTAGGTAGTGCCACCGCTTCAACCCATTTTGAGACATAATCTACGGCCACCAAAATATAGAGATTCTTGTTTGATGGGGGAAATGGACCCATGAAGTCGATCCCCCATACATCAAATAATTCGACTTCAAGTATGGTGTTCAGCGGAATTTCGTGTCGTCTAGAGATGTTTCCTGTCCGTTGACACCGATCACATGTAGACACAAAGGAGTGAGCATCTTTGAATAAGGACGGCCAATAAAATCCCGACTGTAAGACCTTCGCTGCTGTTCTATTTCCACTAAAATGTCCACCGTAGGGTGATGCATGGCAATGGTTCAGCACACTGTGGATTTCCTCATCCGGAATGCATCTACGGATAATTTGATCGGGGCATCGCTTGAAGAGAAAAGGATCGTCCCACAAATAGTACTTAGCATCCGAGATTAGCTTCTTCTTTTGATGACGTGAGAGGTCGTTCGGAATTGTTTTACTTGCTAAGTAGTTCACTAGATCAGCATACCAAGGCGCATGTGTTGAATCCAACTTGTAGAGCTGCTCGTCGGGGAAGGTTTCTATAATTTGTGGCTGACTTTCTTCCTTCTCGAGGGAACTCTCTAATCGCGAAAGGTGATCGGCTATAACATTTTCTGTCCCTTTCTTGTCCCGAATCTCCAAGTTGAATTCTTGAAGGAGTAGCACCCACCGAATCAACCTTGGTTTGGCATCCTTCTTCTCCAAGAGGTATTTTATTGCCGAATGATCGGTCCACACTATCACTTTCGTTCCTAGTAGATAAGCCCGAAATTTATCAAATGCAAAGATCACCGCCAACAATTCCTTCTCCGTTGTGGCATAATTTCTTTGGGCGTCATCGAGTGTTCGGCTCGCATAGTATATGACATGGAACACCTTCCCTCTTCTCTGCCCCAAAACAGCCCCAATGGCAAAGTCGCTAGCATCGCACATTAATTGACGGAAGGTCCCAATCCGGAGCGACTATCACCGTGCCGTGCTTAGAGCTTTTTTCAACTCGAAACTTCCTTTACAAGACTCGTCGAAAGTAAATGGGACATATTTCATGAGTAAATTGCACAGTAACCGTGATCTTTGAAAAATCCTTAATAAATCGGCGATAGAAACCGGCATGTCCCAAAAACTCCTAATCCCCTTGGCCAGAAGTGGGTGGAGGCATCTTCTCAATTGTCTCAATTTTCGCTCGGTCGACTTCAATTCCATGTGAGGATATTCGATGGCCAAGCACAATGCCCTCCTGCACCATAAAATGACACTTCTCCCAATTCAAGACTAAATTGGTCTTTTCGCATCTTCGCAAGACTTTCTGCAAATTTTCCAAACAAATGTCAAATGAATCTCCAAAAACAGAAAAATCATCCATAAAAATTTCAATACACTGCTCTACCATGTCAGAAAAAATAGCCATCATACACCGTTGAAAAGTCGCCGGCGCATTACACAATCCAAAAGGCATGCGCCTATAAGCGAAAATGCCGTAAGGACATGTAAACGTCGTTTTCTCTTGGTCTTCGGGGGCTATGTAAATCTGATTATACCCCGAATAACCATCGAGAAAGCAATAGAAATCGTGTCCGGCTAATCTATCTAACATCTGATCAATAAAGGGCAAGGGGAAATGATCTTTTCTAGTGGCCTTATTTAATTTCCTATAATCTATGCACATACGCCACCCCGTAACAATCCTGGTCGGAATTAATTCATTATTATCGTTTTGAACAACTGTTATCCCACCCTTTTTCGATACAACTTGAACCGGACTTACCCACTTACTATCAGAAATTGGAAAGATCATACCTGCGTCGAGGAGTTTTAAAACCTCGACTTTTACCACCTCCTTCATGTTAGGATTCGGTAGGCGTTGATGCTCCACGGATGGTTTGTAGTCTTCCTCCATCAAGATCTTGTGCATGCAAATCGATGGGCTGATTCCCTTAATATCCGCAATAGACCATCCAAGAGCAGATTTGTATTCCCTCAAAACTCTTAATAATTTTGCCTCTTGATCTCCTGCTAAAGTGGCCGAAAGAATAACTGGAAGGGAGTTGTCGGGCCCCAGGAATGCATATTTCAAATGAGGTGGCAGCTTTTTGAGTTCCAACTTTGGAGGTTTTTCAATTGATGGGGTCGGTCGAGTTAGTGAACTTCCTAGCTCCTCGAATGGTTTACGAATAAAAATTGGCGGGGAAGCATCCATGTGTCGTACGTAGGCTGCATGCTCTCCATTTGGTTCGGAAACAGCCCCAATCAAAACGGATTCCAATGGATCGGGTGGATAATTTTCTCGAAAGGTTCTACTCACGCACGAGTCAATGACGTCAATTTGGAAACAATTTTCAGCGTCACTTGGATATTTTACGGATCGAAAAATATTGAACGTTACTTGCTCCTCTTGAACACGCAAAGTCAGCTTTCCCTTTTCCACATCAATCAACGTTCGGCCTGTTGCCAAAAATGGTCATCCCAAAATAATTGGGATATCTTGGTCTTCTTCCATGTCAAGTACGATGAAATCGGCCAGAAAGATGAACTTATCAACTTTGACTATAATGTCCTCTATCACACCCCTCGGATATTTGATGGATCTATCGGCCAATTGTAGAGAGACTGTCGTCGGCTTGGCTTCCCCAATCTCCAGCTTTTTAAAAATAGAAAGGGGCATAAGATTTATACTGGCCCCGAGATCGTATAGGGCTCTATCAAAAGATGAATTTCCGATGATGCAAGGGATGGTGAAACTTCCCGGATCTCTCAATTTAGGTGGGAGCTTCTTTTGTAAAATAGCGCTACACTCCTCCGTTAAAGCGACCGTCTCATATTCCTCGAGCTTTCGTTTATTGGACAAGATCTCTTTCATGAACTTGACGTAACTCGGCATCTGTTCCAGTGCGTCGGCGAACGGAATGTTTATGTGCAATTTCTTGAAAACGTCTAGGAATTTTGAAAACTGCTTGTCCAGTTTTTGCTTTTGGAAACGCTGTGGGAATGGAATTTGAGGAGTGGGCTGAGTGGTCGATACTTCCTTTGGCTTGGGCGCCTCTTCCTTTTCCTTCTCGTTTTGCTCGATCTGCTGCTCTTTGTCAATACTAGGCTGCCCTTTTAACTCTTTTTCGCTTCGTAATTCAATCGCTTGCACATTTTCCTTGGATTCAACTTCGGCTGCGCTGGGCGATACACTTTGAGACCGAGAGGACAATAAATTAGCAATCTGCCCCATTTGTGTTTCTAGATTTCTGATGGAGGTCGAATGATTTTGGAGGGTCGTCTCGGTGCGGGTCATGAATTGGCTTGTGTTAGCCGCCAATTGAGCAAGAGCATCTTCCAAAGATACCTTTGGTGATTGAGGGGGCTGCTGTGGGGGTTGCGCGAAGTGAGGTTGTGGAGGCTTCATAGCTTGCCCATTTCTCCATGGAAAATTTTGTTGATTCCGCCACCCTTGATTATAAGTGCTGGGGTAAAAATTGCTTTGTCGATTTCCATTGGCCACGAATTGAGCTTGCTCCATCAGATTTTGCTCGAACGGATTTCCAACTTGACATTCCGCGCTCGGGTGTGATCCGTTACACCAATTGCATGTCTCAATGGTAACGGGGGCTGGTGCATGCGAAAATGTCTGAGTCATGTGTCAAAGCGGCGACTTGAGCTGACAAAGTGGAAATCGGGTCATTGCTTGAAACTTCCATGACTCTCTTCGGTGTCAATCTTTCTGATGGCCATTAGTATGCGTTTTCGGCCATATCTTCCAAAAGCACGTGTGCCTCGGCCATAGATTTTCCCATGAAGGTCCCACCCGAGGCCGCATCCACGAGAGTGTGTGTAGAAGCACTCAAACCATTATAAAACGTATGAAGCTGAAGCCAATCAGGAATGCCGTGATGAGGGCATCTTCGTAGCAATTCTTTATATCGCTCCCACGCCTCGTGGAGCGATTCCATATCGTACTGGGCAAAAGTGGTTATTTCGTTTCTCAACCTTGCTGTCTTAGCTGGTGGGAAAAATTTGGCAAGGAAGGCTTGCGCTAGCCTCTCCCATGTTGTAATCGACCCCGGCGGTAAGGAATTTAACCAGAATTTTGCTTTATCCCTCAAAGAGAAAGGGAAAAGCCTCAATCGGATGGCATCATCGGTGACGCCATTAGTCTTGAATATGTCGCATATCTCAAGGAAAGAAGCAATATGAGTATTCGGGTCGTCCTTCGGCAGTCCACAAAATGGGCTCGCCTGCACCATCTGAAGAATGGCGGGCTTGATCTCAAAATTATTAGCTTGGATAGTGGGACGCCGAATTCCCGAAAAATTAGCGTTGACCTGCGGCATGGCATAATCCCGAAGAGCTAGTTCCGGTTGAACTTGCCGCACTTGGTTGTCTCCTCCTTGGATTTCGATATTCTCGGCCATGTTGACCGTCGTCTGCAACTCTCTTTTCTCCTTTTTGTTCCTTCTTAGAGTGCGCTCGAGCTCGGTGTCCAAAGGTAGTAGGCCTTCGTTACCGAGTCTTCTCATGCACTACACGAAAGGTCCTGAAAGGAAAAACAAATAAACGAAATTAAATACAAAAACAAAAATAAAACGTTCAAATTAAGACTGGAAATACTTAAATCGATATTAGAAAATTTCACTCCCCGGCAACGGCGCCAAAAACTTGTTGCGATATTTCCTACACGCAAGTGCACGTCATCGTTTACAAGTAATAAAGTGATAAGTAGAGTATCGTTCCCACGAGGATTGAATCTCTAACTACCGATGTTTTCGTATTCCAATTTTATCTGAACAATCGAATTTTGGGTTTTGCGATTAATAACTAAAAGAAGTACTAAAAGACTAAGCAGTAGAAAACAATATCTTGGATAAAAGAAATCAAATGATAAATAAGTCTAGGGTTCTGAATCCACCTTAGTTAATCCGAATTTACTCTGGATTATCCGTAATAAATAATTTTCCCAATTTATTGAAGGCGGAGATTGCTAATATAATTCTACCGCCTCTCCCGAGGTCAATAGATTTATCTAACGGCGACTAACGCACTCTATCCCTAGGTGAATTATTTCGTCGATAGGCAAAAAGCATAAAATCTCCTAAAGGCCACGTAGTTCCTATGAGTATATTCCTATCTCACAGAATAAAACGGTCCTCACCAATAGTTCCTCACCAAATCTCCTATCCCGATTCGAAGTGAATGATTAAATCAATACAACTATTGGCCAGATAATTGCAAGCATTAAACATAATTGGGAAAACTCAATAAAAAGGTAATAAATTGGATAATCTCAATCAATTCGTCAAAACAAAGGTTTCATCAAAACCCTAGATTAGGGCTTTAGCGACATACTAAAAGCGAAAATACAGAATAAATAAACGAAAGCATAAAATTCAAATGCAGATGAAGCTCGGATTCCTCCGTTCTTGACTCCCGTCTTCCGCCCTTGAATTCTTCGCTTTCCTCTTCTTCTGCCGTCTCCAAGCTTAAGCTCTCAAAAGTTAAGATCCAATGATTCCAAGATGATTTAATTAGGGTCTAAAACCCTATTTATAGCTCAGCACATCAGCAAATCGCGTCCGTATTAGTCGGTGGCGGCTTAAACTTGACTCAAAATCCGCGCAGACCTACCAAACCCACTAAGTGTGCCGCGGCTCACTAAACTGTGCCGCGGCACATCGCCTTCAGTGAATGCAGGCGTTAATTAATTCTTACGTGCCGCGGCTCACTGGTCAGGCCATGCACAGTCTGCAGTTACTCGCCCTTCGGTTGGTGTCTTCATGTGCCGCGGCTCAGCTTCCTTGTGCCGCGGCTCAGAGTCCAGTTTTTGCCGTTTTCGCCCGTTTTGCTCGTTTTAGCTTCCGGACTTCAATTTCCTGTCAATCATACAAAATTAAGGCATTAAAAGCTCATTTAGACGATTTCACTCTCCAAAATATTACGAAATAATGATAAATAAGCGTATAAAAATGCGCCTAACACACGCATCAAATCATTCAAAATCAAGACAATACATGTCTTTTTTCCGAAAAACAAACAGTCAATAATACTTTAGCAGCGATACCGCTCCTCATATAAACAAAATGTGAGAGTCGAATAACCACATATCGCGAAATCAAAATCCCCATAAGGATTCCATCACTTAACAACTACTCATACAAGTAGCTCATGTCACACGAGGCACAACACAAAGAAGGGAGACTTAGGCCCTGTCTTTTGGACTTATTTTTCAATTTTTCGATTGATTTAGTTTAGTTGATTCATTTGATTCGATTCGAGTCCATTGATTCGATTCGATTCGTTCGATTCAATTGATTCGATTATTATTATATTATTATTTTTAATTTTTATTAATAATAATAATAATAATCTTGGTTATTATTATTGTTATTATTACTAAATAATATTTACTATTATTAATAATAATATTTATTATTATCGTTGTTGTTGTTGTTGTTGATTACTATTATTATTTATTATTATTATCATTGTTATTATCATTATTATTATTATTATTATAGTTATTATTGTTGGTATAAAATCAGATATTTGCGCCGTTTGTGCGGAAGCGTAAATAAATTGCGGAAAATAAATCACACTAGGATTTATAGAGGTTCGGCTATTAACGAAGCATACGTACTCTCTCGATGTATCTTTTTCTTTAGGATTAAGATCAAAACCTCTACGCCTCTCTTCTATCGGTCGAGGGATTACCGTTACAAGCTCGTCTTCAATCGGTCTGAGTAAAACCGTTTTTCCTTTTCTATTGGATAAGGAATCAACCACTCTAGCTTTCTATGGATACTAGATAAACCTCACTTAAATATCGATTGTGATTCTAATAATGCCGGATCCTTGATCCTAATAACACCGAATCCAATCGTATCTTTTCTTTTACCTCTCGTGTATAATGTTGAATGTATAAACACTCAAACTAACAATATAAGCTCAATATAGGCATTTTCCACAAACTAGCCGTTGCTGGCTGTTTTGACTTGCTAGCGTGCGCTAGCTTTTCTCTTTTAGCGTGCGCTAGACTGTTCCCAGTTTCAGTCCAATAGCTTCGTTTCTTCCCTTACGTACGTTATGCCTACTGTGTTACGTACGTAACCATCTTGTATTAGCGTGCGTTAATATTATAATGTAGCATGCGCTAATCCAATATATCCGTTGCTTGAATTCTCAAACTGACCATTTGATATTCTGACTTTGACCTACTTTTCCCAGCCTTCTGATTGACTAGAATTCAAACTGATTTAGCGTGCGCTATTCCTTCTTTGTAGCGTGCGCTATGCTTACTTCACTGCATACGTCATTCTGAGTTTGAATATCTTCACAGCGGTAACATGACCCCGATACCGTGTGCTAGTAAACATGTGTAGCGTGCGCTACGTCATCAGCTAACTTTACTTCAGGTAACTTCGAACTCGGCTGATATGCAGATGACTTCCCGTTAGCGTGCGCTAACATATATGACTTAGCGTGCGCTAGACATGCATTTTGCTCAGCTTTTTGCATCTTCGTCTGCTTCGTTGATTTGCTTCGCCTCTTCGTTGTTTTGTTGTTTAGAAACTTTAATCATCAAAACACAAATTAAATAATGTGTGGAATAAATATTCCAACAATCTCCCTATTTTTGATGATTACAAAACAACTCTTGAATTGGATAAAATCTGTAAAAAATAAAATATTTGTATATGAATATGAATCAAAGTTTTCGGCTTTGATCATTTCGTTAGTTTCTCCAATTCTCTTTTCTTTTCGACATCTCCTTTATTTTTCAACTCCTTCGTTTTATCTCCCCCTTTTTGTATGCTTTCTTTTTCTTTTCGACTTCTTCGATTTTTCTCATTCGATTTTTCTCATTTTTATCAATTCATCTTCTTCTCCCCCTTTTTGTTTTCATCAAAAAGTATAAGAATACAGAGGATACAAAATGAAATGCATGATACCAATTTATGCATTAATAAGGGTATAAACTCCCCCTGAAAGTATTATCTCCCCCTTTTTAAAATCTCAATTGTTTAAAAATTAATTTGAGGGGCCCCAACAGATAGTTGATTTTTGTTTCGAAATATGGACAGTGTTAGGAATAACCGTTCCTTTTGGAATCCAAATATTTTTTATTTTTATTGTCCGTCTTGGGCTTTTGCAATTTGAAATGTGATATCCGATTTTCAAACATTTTTCACACCGGGGTATATTAAGATTTAAGGATTCATTTTTAAAACGTGGTTTGAATCCCAACCCCTCTTTATTTAAAGTGTATTTTTAAACCGAGAGCATATTTTCAAATTTCTCATTTTCGAGAGAAAATTTCTTCGTCAAATTCTTGAGCTCGGTTTGAACTTTAACAAGATCATCCTTCAAAATATTTTCATTTTCAATACATTTTGAATGATCAATTTCAACGAATTTTCCATTTTTAATAATTTTGGAATTTTCATTTTCCAAAGATTTATATTTAGTTTGAATGGATTTAATTTCTTTTAAAGCATTTTGATAATCCGTATGTAACAACTCGAATGCTTCAAAAAGTTCGTCGTAAGAATTACTTACTTGGCTTTCGACGTCGCTATCGTCGAAAGAACTCCGGGCCATGAACGCGAGATTATTTTGATTCATGAAATCTTCATCGGGATCTTCGTCGCTCCATGTTGCAACTAAGACTCCCTTTTGTTTTACTCGACAGTTCTTAGCAAAGTGGCCTGGTTTACCACATAATCGACAAGTGTTGTCGAATTTCTTCGATTTGCCCTTTTGGATGTCCTGCTATTGGGTTTTCTATGCATCGAATACAAAATAATCGGAGTAAAAAACGCAGCGGAATAATAAATAAGAAAACCCAATTTAGGATCTCATGCAGTAATTTAATTGTTTAATTAAAGAGTTAATCGAATTACCTTAATCCGATTGAACAATTCTAGATCCAGACTAGAAGCAGATGAATATCTCCTTCCTCTTTTGGTGATCCACACACGAACAATTCCACAAGCCGGATTTCTAGATCCTTACGAATAATATTGATAAATAGTACAACACAAGTTCCTTAGTAGAAGGATTGTACTATTGATCAATATCAACTAAGGGAAGAGGGTTAGACGACCGACTTCGTTCTCCTACAGTATGAGGAAGAGGTCGACTTTTTCTTCTTCTTGGAGAGGGAGGCATTTTTTTGATTGAGTTCTTATGACAACTCCTTGTCATGGATCTCTTATTTATACTAAGTAGTCCCTAGATTCAATAATCTAGTATTTGCTTAGTTGCCCCTCAACTTATTAAATAATACAATATATATAATATCCAATATTATATATTACTTATCATTTAATCTCCTTATAAATATAATATCCAATATTATATTTATTATTCCCAATTAATATTTATTCCTACTTGTCTATAATTATCGTACGTGCGACCCAAAAGGCTTATATTATGTTGGCAATTATTTAATACCTTATTAAATAATAAATCATAAGCGGCCTCTAGCAAGACATTATGATTACCCAAATAACATAAGTTAATAGTCCATTAAACATTTTAACGTGTCAAATCCCTTTGTCACGCGATATCATATTTAAACTAAGTCATGGAGTCTGTCATACTTATTTATGTTCAAATGCTTTCTCGATCTTAAGTAGACTGATTGAATCAAATAACTCTTCATTTGAGCATGGCCATGCATTTCCTTCAGTCCTACTTATCGAGGGGCCCAGCAGATATCTCTCTCACTTAAGAGAGGGACAAATCCCCATCTTGATTATTCATTGCCCTCTACATGACTCCCACTAATCCCGATCGCTAACCTTTATGATCACCATGTTTCAGATGACGTTGGATTACGTCAAGGCATAGCAGTTATCATATTGGACTCTATGATAATCTCAGGTTCAAGGATTTATTGACATACTGTTATATTGAGATTCACTTATGACATTTCCATGCAGTGATCTCAATGCGGGTCGGTCCAGTATTAGTTCTCCAACCAATACCCATAAGATTGATCCGTACCATACGCATAATCATCCGATGATTATCAATCAAACTTATACTAGTATATTAATCACTTGAGTCTCTACTCAATGCGATTTTACCAGGGACATAATAATCTTATTATTCGTGAATAACTATTATTCGATTATTATAATATTAAAACATGCACACATTATAATAATCAACGAGAAATAAATGATATCAAATAACTTTATTTAAATGTGACAATTACAAATCTAGGCACATCGAATGTCCTAAGGCACTATTCCCAACAATCTCCCACTTGCACTAGGACCATTCATTCATGACTTTTAGTCCTATCGCTCTAGCATGCTCAACATGCTTTCCTTGTGAGAGAGGCTTGGTAAGTGGATCTGCAACATTCTCTTCCGGTACTACTTTGCATATTTTAATATCTCCTCGTCTGACTAGGTGATATTTTCTGAGTATATGTTTGGAATTATGATGGGCCCTAGGCTCTTTAGCTTGTGCAATAGCACCATTATTGTCACAATAAAGGCTTATGGGACCCTGGATGGTCGGCACCACTCCTAGTTCGGTAACGAACTTCTTGATCCATACGGCTTCCTTAGCTGCATTCGATGCTGCCAGGTACTCAGCTTCTGTATCATTAACAGCAACCGTGCTTTGCTTGGAACTCTTCTAACTCACAGCACCTCCATTCAATACAAACACATAACCAGTTTGCGATTTGAAATCGTCTCTGTCGGTTTCGAAACTTGCATCAGCGTAACCTCTTACAGCCATCTCGTTTCCCACCCCTCCATAAACTAGGAAATCATCCTTAGTTCTTCTCAAGTACTTTAGGATGGTTTTCACTGCTGTCCAGTGACTTTCACCTAGATTCGATTGGTATCGACTTGTCATACTAAGAGGAAACGATACATCTGGTCGAGTACAAATCATGGCATACATGATCGATCCAATAGCCAAAGCGTATGGTATCTTGCTCATGCAGGCTCGCACATCAGGAGTCTTAGGACTCTGAGTCTCACTCAGATGAATGCCATGTGTCATTGGCAAGAGTCCTCTCTTGGAGTCTTGCATATTGAACCTCTTCAATATTTTATTAATGTATGTACTTTGACTCAGACCAATCAATCTCTTTGATCTATCTCTATAGATCTTTATCCAAAGAATGTAAGCAGCTTCTCCTAAGTCTTTCATTGAGAAACAACTTCCCAACCAAGTCTTGACTGTCTGCAAGGTGGGAATGTCATTTCCAATGAGTAATATGTCATCTACATATAAGACTAAGAAAACAACTATTCTCCCACTAACCTTCTTGTACACACAAGGTTCATCTTCATTTTGAATGAACCCAAACTCTTTGTGATTTCATCAAAACGAAGATTCCGACTCAGAAGCTGCTTCAACCCATAAATGGATCTTTGAAGCTTGCAAACCTTTTAGAATTTTACGGATGAACAAAACCTTGAGGTTGTGTCATGTACACATCCTCGAGTAAGTTTCCATTAAGGAATCTTTGTTTTGACATCCATTTGCCATATTTCATAATCATAGTATGCGGCAATGGCAAATAAAATTCTAATTGATTTAAGCATGACTACTGGCGAAAAGGTCTCATCATAGTCAACACCATGAATATGTCTATAACCTTTCGCCACTAGTCTAGCTTTATAGGCTTGCAGATTATCATCCATGTCTTTCTTCTTTTTATAGACCCATTTGCACCCAATGGTTTTAACACCCTCAGGTGGATCTATCAAGTTCCAAACTTGATTGTCATATATGGATTGCATCTCAGACTTCATGGCTTCTAGCCATTCCTCGGACTACAGTCACAGGCGGCTCAGTATAGGTACTAGGCTCATCATCTATGAGGGATGCATCATCATCCTCTGTTACGAGATAACCATATCTCTCAGGTTCATGTCGCATCCTATCAGATCTGCGTGTGACTTGTATACTTTGAACGGGCTCTTCAACTGATTGTTGAGCTTGTTCGGTTTCTATCGGTGAAGCGATGTCTTCTTGTGGTTCTCGAGTTACCTCGAGAATTACTCTTCTCCCACTGTGTCTTTTGGAAATAAATTCCCTTTCTAAGAATACAGCATTTCGAGCAACAAACACTTTGTTCTCTGCGGGCTTGTAAAAGTAATATCCTTTAGTTTCCTTAGGATATCCCACAAATAAACATCTTTCAGATATGGCTGCCAGTTTGTCAAACACTTAGCGCCTTACGAACGCTTCGCAACCCCAGATCTTTAGAAAAGACAAGTTTGGTCTTATACCAGTCCATTTATCAAATGGTGTCTTTTCAACTGCTTTAGATGGAACACGGTTAAGGGTGAATGCTGCTGTCTCTAAGGCGTGGCCCCAAAATGATAATGGAAGCTCTGTTCGACTCATCATGGATCGAACCATATCTAATAAAGTTCGATTCCTCCTCTCGGACACTCCATTATGCTGAGGTGTTCCGGGAAGAGTAAGTTGTGAAATAATTCCACAAATCCTAAGATGATCATCGAACTCTTGGCTCAAGTATTCGCCACCTCAATCCGATCAAAGGGATTTAATTTTCTTGCCAAGTTGATTCTGTACTTCATTCTGGAATATTTTGAACATTTCAAAAGATTCATGTTTATACTTCATAAGATAAACATATCCATATCGGCTAAAATCATCGGTGAATGTAATGAAGTATTGGTATCCGCCTCTGGCATGAGTGCTAAAAGGTCCGCATACATCAGTATGTATTAGGACTAACAGATCACTAGCCCTTTCTCCATGACCGGTGAAATGATTCTTCGTCATCTTGCCCAATAAACAAGATTCGCATGTCCCATATGATTCATAGTCAAAAGAGTCTAAAAGTCCATCATTATGGAGTTTAGAAATGTGTTTCTCGTTTATGTGACCAAGTTGACAATGCCATAAGTAAGTCGGATTAGAATCATTGAGTTTAGGTTTCTTGGATGCAACGTTATAGACTTCCAAAGTGTCGGACTCATCTAGATCAATATTGTAAAGGCCAGTATATAACATTACAGTACCATAAAGCAAGTCATCAAAGAAAATACGAATGATCTTATTCTTAATTAGAAAACTGTAACCTTCACAATCTAATGTAGAAACTGAAATAATATTCCTATTCATAGCAGGAACATAATAGCAATTGTTCAAAACTAACAAAAGCCCATTGGGCAAAACTAGATCATAAGTTCCTACGGCTAGTGCAGC
Source organism: Orobanche coerulescens (assembly GCA_033398695.1). NCBI lineage: Eukaryota > Viridiplantae > Streptophyta > Magnoliopsida > Lamiales > Orobanchaceae > Orobanche > Orobanche coerulescens. The sequence goes on along the minus strand of CM065816.1, from coordinate 134,254,147 downwards.
AACTCTTGCTCCATTGCCGACTCTTAGATCTACTTCCCCTTTCTTCGATTCTCTGCTTCTCAACCCCTGCACATTTGTACAAATGTGAGATCCACATCCAGTATCTAATACCCAGGAGTTAGAGGTAGATAAATTAACTTCTATAACAAATATACCTGTGGCAGTCTCACTGCCCTTGGTACGCTTTAGATCTTCCAAGTAAATCTTGCAATTTCTTTTCCAGTGTTCTGGTTTATTGCAATGATGGCAATTTCCATCTTTGGGAGCTTTAGCCTTGAAACCCGGCCTAGTAGGGTCTTTAGATTTGGCAACTTTTGCCTTACCCTTGCCCTTGCCTTTGTTCTTAAAGGATTTCCCTTTGCTGACCATCAACACATGGTTTGGTTTCTTCTTAATATTATGCTCAGCCGTTTTAAGCACCCCATGCATCTCATCAATGGACTTCTCCATCTCATTTATATTATAATTCATAATGAACTGACCGAAACTTTCGGGCAATGAGTTTAGGATCACATCCGTGGAGTGCTCCTTAGAAAGTGGAAAACCAAGCCTTTCATGATGATCAATATATCCTTTCATCTTGAGCACGTGAGCACTGACAGATGTCCCCTCAACCATCTTGCAAGCATACAAGGCTTGAAAGGTCTCATACCTCTCTTGCCTAGCATGCTTCGAGAAAGTTTCCTTGAGGTGATCATTTAGCTCATAAGCCTCCATTTCCTCCAGATTCTTCTGAAGTTCTGGACAAATGGTGGCCAACATAAGACAACCGACATCAATGGAATCATCACAATGTTTCTTCCATTTGTCTTTTGTTGCTTTGTTTGCATTGTCAGCTGGCTCATCGAGAATTTCTTCCTCAAGAACATACAACTTTCTTTCTTGCTTGAGAACTATTCTCAGGCTCCGGATCCAATCCATATAGTTGCTGCCATTTTCTTTGAGCTTGTCTTTCTCAAGGACGGATCGCAGTGAAATGGTGGATGTGTTGTTTGATGCCATTCTACAAAATTCAATATGCAAAGTATTTAGTCACATTATTTTATTTCTCGAAAAATACTCCCACTAAAACAAAGTACCCTCAATTTACAACATTTATAATTTTAGTGGGCTAAGATCCCATTTCGCACAATCCTAAACTCAGCTTTGGCATGACGCCTAGAATTGAGCTACTTTAGGTGGATAACTCTTTATCGATTACATCATATGTAACTCTTAGATTATATCATGGGATTTGGCATCGTATGCCCAAGCATGTTATAATCCCATCTTATGCCTTAAGGTTCAAAACTATTTTGATTTCCAAATTCATTAAACGTATAGGTATCACCATTACCTATCCTACCTTACTAAGATAATCCGAGTGCCCAGCTTTGGCATGACCCACTCATGATGATCGAAGTCTTGATAGGTGTTTTTCAAATGAACGGCATTAAAATTTTAACGAGGGATTTTTATCCTATGTTAATGTCTATGTTTGCTAACATACATCTAAACATACATAGCATCACATACATGCATAAATTTAAACATACATCGCATCACATGACAATAAAGCATAGGACCGTGTATAGCATGACCATAATCCTAACGTGATTTTCATGAGCCAACATGAAAATCACAAAGGTCATCTAAAGGGTTAAATATGGTCTTCATTGATCTTCCCAACTCCTTGGAACGTCATACGCGATCAATTGGCTCCTCGAGTTCGTCTTTCTCGTCCTTCTTGTCTTCATTATATTAATGAAATTTAATACTACACTAATAAATTAAATTACAAGAAGTGCAAACGACACGCAACCTGTAAAATAATAAACAATTTAAATAGACGACTCGCAGGCCGTAAAACCAATTATAATTAAACGACACGCAGGCCATAAAACTAACCCATAAGAAATTAAATTATCCAATCACATTGGTCAATTTATGGTCATGCCATACACCACACACATACCATAAATAATTATCAAATAATTAATAAAGCATGTAATATACTAAATAATCAATTTGTCTGACAATCAGACAATAAATTAAAACTGTGTCAAAAGTGAACAAATCTGGACTTGTCCGAGATGGTTGTCATTCTGCCGTGGGAACAAGTCCGCCCGGGTTCAAAACCCGGCGGTTGCAGTTGCAACATTTTGCAACTATTATTGCCAAATTTACTTTTATAGTAAAAGGGCTTATGAAAAGAACTACTGAAAAGTTACCAAAAACAGGATCCGGCCGAGATGGTAAGTGGTGGTGAAGGAAAGCCGAATGGCGCGGGATCGAATCCAAATTTTTGCGGAATTATTTTTGCAATATTTAAAACAGATTTATTTTCCTTTAATAAAACCTTCCGTGTATTGTTTCCAAAACAAAATCGCAGCGCACATGGTAAGTCGGCGGAAAGGCGCGCAGATGACCAGGGTTCGAAACCGAAACCCTTCAATTGCAAAAAAATTTTTGCTAATAAAATTAGCCCGCGGGTCCAGCTCTGACCCGACCCGACCCGTCTCGGAACAGATCTGTTCCAGAACAGTTCTGGAGCAGAAATTCGCGAAAACAGTCCAGAAAATTAATTTTGACGATCCGATTTAATCAAATTAAACCAGAAAAATTATTTTATAAAATCCATATTTTATAAACATAATCAAGAACATAATTTACACATAAATATGTTCTACACAAACAATTAAATTACATGCAAGTTGGCTCCGATACCACTGTTGGGTTTTCTATGCATCGAATACAAAATAATCGGAGTAAAAACGCAGCGGAATAATAAATAAGAAAACCCAATTTAGGATCTCATGCAGTAATTTAATTGTTTAATTAAAGAGTTAATCGAATTACCTTAATCCGATTGAACAATTCTAGATCCGGACTAGAAGCAGATGAATATATCCTTCCTCTTTTGGTGATCCACACACGAATAATTCCATAAGCCGGATTGCTAGATCCTTACGAATAATATTGATAAATAGTACAACACAAGTTCCTTAGTAGAAGGATTGTACTATTGATCAATATCAACTAAGGGAAGAGGGTTAGACGACCGACTTCGTTCTCATACAGTATGAGGAAGAGGTCGACATTTTCTTCTTCTTGGAGAGGGAGGCATTTTTTTGATTGAGTTCTTATGACAACTCCTTGTCATGGATCTCTTATTTATACTAAGTAGTCCCTAGATTCAATAATCTAGTATTTGCTTAGTTGCCCCTCAACTTATTAAATAATACAATATATATAATATCCAATATTATATATATTACTTATTATTTAATTTCCTTATAAATATAATATCCAATATTATATTTATTATTCCCAGTTGATATTTATTCCTACTTGTCTATAATTGTCGTACGTGCGACCCAAAAGGCTTATATTATGTTGGCAATTATTTAATACCTTCTTAAATAATAATTCATAAGCGGCCTCTAGCAAGACATTATGATTACACAAATACCATAAGTTAATAGTCCATAAAACCTTTTAACGTGTCAAATCCTTTTGTCACGCGATATCATATTTGTACTAAGTCATGGAGTCTGTCATACTTATTTATGTTCAAATGCTTTCTCGATCTTAAGTAGACTGATTGAATCAAATGACTCTACATTTGAGCATGGCCATGCATTTCCTTCAGTCCTACTTATCGAGGGGCCTAGCAGATATCTCTCTCACTTAAGAGAGGGACAAATCCCCATCTTGATTATTCATTGCCCTCTACATGACTCCCACTAATCCCGATCGCTAACCTTTATGATCACCATGTTTCAGATGATGTTGGATTACGTCAAGGCATAGCAGTTATCATGTTGGACTCTATGATAATCTCAGGTTCAAGGATTTATTGACATACTGTTATATTGAGATTCACTTATGACATTTCCATGCAGTGATCTCAATGCGGGTCGGTCCAGTATTAGTTCTCCAACCAATACCCATAAGATTGATCCGTACCATACGCATAATCATCCTATGATTATCAATCAAACTTATATTAGTATATTAATCACTTGAGTCTCTACTCAACGCGATTTTACCAGGGATGTAATAATCTTATTATTCGTGAATAACTATTATTCGATTATTATAATGTTAAAACATGCACACATTATAATAATCATTGAGAAATAAATGATATCAAATAAATTTATTTAAATGTGACAGTTACAAATCTAGGCACATCGAATGTCCTAGGGCACTATTCCGAACACCTGCTTCCTCCGGTTTAATAAGTGTTGGAACTTATTAATATTCTTGGCATAATATGCCGATTCTTCGTCGCTTTCGTCCACCAGGATTTCTTCTTTCTTTTTCGGCACCTTAGCCTTGAAGGCTATCGATCTTTCCTTCGGTTTCGGTTTGGCATTCCGAGATTTTAGAACGATCTCATAGTTGATAAGAGAACCAACAAGAGCACTAAAATCAAGATTGTTAAATCTTTAGATTCCATAATTGCCGTAACCGTACCGTCCCATTCTCGAGGTAGTGATTGGAGAATTTTCTTTACTTTCTCACTACTCAAAAGAGGTTTTCCGAAACATGCTAATCCATTGGTGATGACCGAAAATCGGTCGAGCATAATCGAGATGTATTCGTCGTCCTTCATTTCGAATAATTCATAATCGTGAAGGAGCATGTTTATCTTCGTCTCTTTGACTTGAGATGTACCTTCGTGTGTTACCTCAAGCATTTTCCAAATTTCTTTGGCACTTGTTGGCCACTAAGTATACTGGATACAGTTTGGAAAATAGTTTAAACAACAAACTGTATGGATTTTAAATCTGAGTGCGTAGCGGAAGTCTTCGATGCAGTAGGTTGCTGTGGATACAGCAACTAAGTGTATAGTGTATACTTAATTTATCACAGTAATTTAAAACAGTAAAAGCTGAAGGTAAATAACACAGTAATTAAAGTGGTTCGAGGTAAACCCCTCTACGTCCACTGGTCCTCCACACAGGAGTAAAAAGTTTATTATAATTACTACGTACACAACTACGTAATTATAACAACACACACAATCAATATATCGTTCACACATATTGATATAAAGATCTTAGCTTAAACCGTTCACACAGATTGGTTTTGAGCTAATGCTTTGACTTGCTTCTTCACACACAGTTCTGAAGCTTCGTCTTCTTCAATGCAAATCCTTCACACACAGTTCTGGAGAGGCACAGATTGTTCAACGTATAGAATAGATGGTGAACAACAACTTTGACTTTAAGAGCTTTCAGCTGATGAAGTGTTGTTCAGGATGATGAGCACTATATATCTCTTTAGATCTTAATTGCAGTAAGCTTTGGAGATATGTTTTGCTCTGATGATAACTTTTGATAGCTTGAGTGTTAGGTGACTGGTTAACTGATCTTCAATGCCTTCATAAGATATATATAGTCTCTGAAGCATATATCCGTTGAGATGTATCCGTTTGAATAAGATTTCGTTCCAACGGGATTATGACACGATCCGGATTTCGCGGGATTACGAAGATCGAAGGCGGCGGTATTTAAATACTTTATCCTTGAGTATTTAAATACTTCTTTATTCAACGGGACTTGACTTGGATATTCCTTCTTTGTCTGTTGTGAGTCAGTATGGAAGATAAGCGTATTTGGAGATTCGAGACAGTTTCCATACTTGGTCTTTTACAAGACTTCTTCAGATCTTGAAGAGCTTTACTATATCTTGTTTCGAGGCGGGTCTTCGATACAGGATAAAGCCTCAAAGCTTCGATCTGATTTCCTTTCTTGTATTCGGATTGGCATATATGTCAAAACCTCTTTATTAAATATCATTCAATACAGGGATCGGATATCCCGGCTGTTTCGATACAGGGTCTTTGTTTTCCTAACAATTTCCCCCTTTTTGACAATTTGCCAACACTTTCTTTCTTAACTTTTCAAGTCTTCTTGATGATGCCAAAACCTTCTTCATGAAGCGATCTTTCTTTGATGTCTTCTGGCAGATTTCTTGGTCTTTCGTCAAAAGGTCTGACTTAGTCTAAATGATGAACTGCTCGCAGGCAAGTTCGATACAGTTTAAGGATTATTACAACTTAAGCTTATGATTGGCGCGCAGGCACAATCTTACAATGTATTCTAAGCTTACAACTGAATTTATGAATTGTTCATAGACTAGTTCGTACATCTTAATTTTCAATCAAATTATCTAACTTGAGATTGCTATCAAACAATTTAAGTAATCATACATCAACACAGTAGATTACGAGTTGTAATCTTTCAAGACAAACAAACGCTTTTATTGATATTCAAAATGAATTGAGTACAGAGTTTGCTGTTTCGAAGAGAATTTACAAAACAAAAACAAAAATAATATACAGAGATTTCGGCTCTTATCTATAGTCTGCATGCCTCCATGGCTTTTTCCCTGGGTCATTCTCGGTACCACGCCACCAGTTCTGAAGAGAATCATTGCCTCGATCCTGGTATATAGCTCTTCCTTCATAGGATCGATCAAAGGCAAGTATCGAGTCTTCTGTATGGGTGATCCGATCTCCTCTTCTGTGTTTGGATTTCATCTCGATTTGGAGAGGGAGTTTCCCGTCTTCTAGCATCTTCGTAAATTTGTCTGCGGCCTCCGCTAACGTTTTATAGTTCTTGAAGATGGCGGATTCCCTGATGAGTTTGACAAAGTATCTCATCAGTTCATTCTTCCTCCAGTGCTTCACTTCGTCAGCAGTAGGATTGCGGTTGGTCGGCAGACGAATTTCAGAAGGTCTCTGAATAAGAGTTTGCCAAGGGACATTGGGATCATGAAATTCCGATCGGGAGCCTGAAATTTTAAAACTTTGGGAGGGAGGTGCTAGTTTGTTCAACTCGGCAGTGATACTGTTTTGAGCAGCCTCAAATTCCCTTTCTTGTTGCATCCTGATTCTCCTAGCAGCTTCTCGTGCCTCTTCCCCCTTTTTGGCTTCATCAAGACTTTTCAGGATTTCTAGAGCAGCATCCTATTTTGTCTCGATGCTAGTCATTCTCTCTACAATGGAGGAAAGAGTCTGCGACATTTCCTTAATGCATTTGTCGTGAGCACGCAGTTGAGAGCTGTTTTCAATCATAGCACAAGCGGTCTTGGCTTCAGATATCCTCGTTTTTGTTGCTTCTTCCTTCAGCAGTTGCTCCTGCTTATCTTCCATGATTTTCAAAGCTTGTTTGAGAACTTCTGGCAAAATAATGAATGCGTCGACAACACGAGATACTTCATGTTGAAGAGTGGTCATTTCTTCGACGGCAGAAGTATGCATCCAATTTAATGCTTTTTCAACGGAAGATAGAGCATTTACTGCATCCTGGATGAATACAGTTTGAAGGCCAAGTGCACGCAGGCGCTCTTTCCGTGCGGCAGAAATCGGAGAATCTGGTTGGTCAAGGTCTGCAGAGCTGTTCAACCTTCTTACATTCACGGATGGGCGTGAAGTAAGTTGGACATCCTCAGGTTCGATACCGTCCTCGGATTCCACGGTTGAAGGGGCGGGAGCAGCTTCCTGTGGTTCGGCGACAGGGGGTTGAGAAGCTTCCTGTTGCGAAGATTCTTCAGCATACATGGATACAGGAGGGACTGAATCCTCCTGTTGTCTTTCAGGAACAGCTTCTTCGGTCGCAGCAGGCTCAGGTGCCTGTTCCAAAATTTCTTCTACTTCCTCGACTGGAGGGACTGATTCCTCTTGGTCGGGAATGTTCTCATGCTGTGGCGAAGGGGGATTGTTCTGGGTAGAAGGCCCTTCGTCGTCTCTGGGTGGAGAGGCGTCTCTAGCTTCAGCCTCTTCACGACTCATCCTCAGACCTGCTTGTAAAGCATCGTCATCGTCGTCTGAGTCATGATCTTCGTCGTCTTTTGGATTAGTGGGAGAGTCCTCTGACTTTTTCTTTCCTTTCCTCCGAGCGTCATATTTTTGCAGAAGATGGCTTTCAATTAGATCCTTGCAGGAGGGATTTTCCCATTGAAGCAGGGCCTCAATTTCTGTTGAGTCCGTCACTTCTGAGACGAATCTCTCTTCGTGGCTCCAATCGCTCCAGTTGTACAGTGTATCGTACGGAGCTAGCCTGTAGCCTTTCCATTGCAAAAATCTTTCATAGGCGTGTTCAATTTGAACCGAAAGAAGGGTCTGATTAATGATCGAGTCAGGGGAGGGACTTCGTACAGTGTTTGGAGACGCTGTATCGAGGGATTCCTGTACAGGTATGGGATCCTGTACGGAAGTGGGACTCCTTACAGGGGATGATGCCCTGAAGGAAGATGGATCCTGTACGGGTGTGGGATCCCGCAGAGGAGAAGTAGCTTTTGGCTCCAAATGGGCAGCCGACTTGCTAAAGTCTTGATCGTTGGCAGATGTCTCAGTATCCATCCTAGCCGCTAAAGGCTCGGGATCTACTGTCGATACAGTAGGAGACACCTCTTCCACAGGGGTTGGGCCCTGGGGTTCTTCATCAGTGGGTTGAACTACGGGGGAGAGTTCTTCAGAGGGCTTGGCAGATTTGATTTTCGAAAGCCTCCTGAGTCTCTTCTTGGGCTTCTCACCAGCAGAGCATTTCGTGCTGTGAGATCTCTTTCGCTTCTTTGAAGATTCCACTTCTTGTAACTTCAAGGATTCATCTCTTGGATTATCATAAATTGGCATGTTCCTGGTTCTTGGGTGGTTGCAATACAAGGTGCTCTGGTTATATGCAGTAGGCTTGACGCCTCCTAAGTATATCCTCGAGCTATTCTTCTTCGCATCGACGGATTGCGTAAGTCCACACTTTGTCAGGATATAGTTCAACATTAAACCGAAAGATTTCTTCTGGGTGGCAGGTTTGCACACCTCCTCTTGTAGGCATTTCAGGATTATTTGGCACCAATTGACCTTTTCACAGGTCAGAATAGCAACCATCATCCTGAACCTTAAGTTGGGACACATCGCGAACGCACCAGTTCGATTCTCAATAATCCTGGAGCAAAAATCATGAAGATACACATAAGGAAGACAAAAGTTTTTCTTGTGACAAGTAGTCGTCACCATGTCAACAACTTTGGACCCTGTGAACAGTCCATAAAATTTAGTAATGAGCTCTTGAGACCCGAATGTCTCAAGTTGATCCATGGTCAGGCCATCAGCGGGTAGCCTGTAGATGCTCTGGAGCAGATCGTTGTTGATACAGATCTCAACTCCCTGGACTATTGCAGTGATGTCAGCAACATGACCTCCTTGGGCCAATGACAGAAAACGTACGTCGGCGTTGAGTTAGAATTCCTCAACCAGATGGGTGTCGAATTTGTCAGCAGTCTTGCTTCCAAGGCGATAGAGGCCTTGTTGTTGAAGACGAGTTATGATATATTCCATGGGTTCTGCGTCGTTGGTTTCTGAGAGAATACGCTCAATGATGACAGGTTTGGAGAAGATCCGGCCATCAATGATGTTAGCAGATTTCTTCAGAGCAGGAGAAGTAGATTGTCCAGCCATTGATGATTTCTTAAGAAAAAGGTGCAAGAAAATAATCGAAATATGCAGTAAAATGCAGAAAAAAATATGTAGGCTGTTTTTGCTTGAGAACTCTTGAATTTGCAGAAAGCGTAAAGAGTCTCTAATGGCAGATTCAGTCCTTTTATAGCTGGGCGGCGAAATAGGGTTTTGCAGAGTACGAATGGTCAGATTTTAAGGGATGGGAACCGGTTTTGAAATCAACGGTTAAGATGGTGAGTGTAATCGTACGCTAATCCATTGAAATGTTTAAAAATTGAGCGGATCCCACTTCTGACATAGGTTGATACCCTAAATGCCTAAAACGGCGGTTTAAAAATAATAAACAATTTAAAAACATCGCGGCTTTTGAGATTCAGTTGTCTAGATGTCGTGTAAGGCATTTAATGTACATGACGTTTGACATAAAAACAGGGCACGTGGACAAAAATTATTTTGAAAGGAAATAATATTATATTATATACTGAATCAAAATCCTATAGCATGTGCTGTTTCCGCGTCGATACAGCGTTCCCCCTCAAAAAGGTGCTTATAGGTTTGAATTCCATACAGCAATATTTGGATTAATGCTGGATTCATGGGTCCTACAGTATCCCCCCTTAATTATTGCACACACCAGCTGTAGTATTCATATGTCTTCGCTCGCTACAGTGCTGTATTGACGATTCTGAGTGTACAAATAATTAATGTTGGATACTGTATTCTTGGGTCTTACAGCATTCCCCCTCAATTGTTGAGTAAAAACAGTAAATTACTTACAGGGAGTCTGGCTGTAGCATTCCCAATTCTTGTCTGAGCATGTTGAATCTTGCTGTGTCGAGCGGCTTGGTGAAGATGTCGGCTAGCTGAACGTCTGTATGAACCTTTTCCAGGCGAACAACCTTGTTCTCGACGTGATTCCTTATAAAATGATGCTTCATGTTGATATGCTTAGTGCGCGAGTGCAGAACAGGATTGTGCGTAATTGCAATTGCACTCCTGCTATCACACATGATTGGAGTCTCTCTAACATCGATTCCATATTCTGACAGTTGTTGCTGCATCCAAAGGATCTGCATACAACAGCTACCAGCAGCATAGTACTCTGATTCAGCCGTGGAAATAGAGTTAGCCAATTGCTTCTTACTGAACCAAGAAACGAGTCTAGGTCCGAGAAAGTGACAAGTTCCACTTGTACTCTTCCTATCTAGCTTGCAGCCTCCGAGATCCGAGTCGATGTATCCAACTAAATCAAATCCGCCTTCCTTAGGATACCATAGTCCTGCATCGACTGTTCCTTTAATGTACTTCAGGATTCGTTTAGCTGTATTGAAGTGTGATTCCTTAGGTGCAACTTGGTATCTCGCACACACTCCAACAGCAAACTGGATATCGGGCCTGCTAGCCGTTAGGTATAGGAGCGAACCAATGAGCTTCCTGTAGAGTGATTGGTCAAACGGCTTTCCGGCTTCATCAGCACTAATTTGCATGGAAGTGCTCATGGGGGTTGGCGAGGATTTGGAAGTGTTCATTCCAAATTTGTTGAGAAGCTCCTTGCTGTATTTCTCTGGTTGATGAATATACTGTAGGCAAATCGCTTTACTCGCAAACCTAGGAAATAACTAAGTTCCCCCATCATACTCATTTCAAATTTACTTTGCATGAGATGAGAGAACCTTTGACATAGAGCAAGGTTAGTTGAACCAAAAATAATATCATCCACATAGATTTGCACCATAAGAAGGTCATCACCTTCCTGTATCTTGAACAAGGTTTTGTCCACAGCACCTTTCTCAAATCCGTTGGTGGTTAGATACTGGGACAGGGTTTCGTACCAGGCTCTAGGGGCTTGTTTAAGTCCATACATCGCTTTCCTTAGCCTGTAAACTAGATCGATACCGTCTGTGTTGGCAAACCCTGGTGGTTGTTCAACATAAACTTCTTCTGCAAGATCTCCATTCAGGAAAGCACTTTTGACGTCCATTTGGTATACGATAAAGCTCTTATGGGCGGCAAAGGCTAAAAATATCCTAATGGCTTCTAGTCTCGCTACAGGGGCGAATGTTTCATCGTAGTCGATTCCTTCTTCCTGACAATAGCCTTGTGCTACTAGTCTGGATTTGTTCCTTATGATAAGTCCATTTCGATCCTTTTTGTTTCGAAATACCCATTTGGTTCCTATAACCGATTGGTGTGTTGGTCTGGGTACAAGATACCATACATTGTTTCTTTCGAAACCATTAAGCTCTTCTTCCATAGATGTTATCCAATGAGAGTTGTTAAGAGCGTCTATGGTCGAAACAGGTTCGGACTGGGCTAAGAATACAGCGATAGTGCACATATTGAGTCTTCTAAGTTCGGATTGAGATTTCCATTCAGGAAACTGTGAAACTTCAGCATTAGATTCTTCTTGTGCACAAAGTACATTTCCTTGTGTACTCTATATTCTCCTACGAGTGGAAACACCGGCATTAATGTTTCCAATGATCAGCTATTGCGGGTGATCTCTCAACCATCTTCGGTCGGGTTCTAATTCAGGATCCCGTACTGTATCGAAAGTTTCTGTGGATACAGCTTGACTTATGCGGCGTCGGCTTCATCCACATCGATTCTTACAGTGCGGGGTTGATTTCTAAATCAACGACAGGTTCTATGGGTGTTGGTGGATCCAAGATAGATAGATGGTGAATGTTCTGAGTGATATCATCTACTCTTGTAGGGTCATGGTGTGGTTCGTCAAACACTACATGAACTGATTCCTCGATCGTCAGCTTCCTTTTATTAAAGATTCTGAAAGCTTTGCTGACGGAGGAGTATCCTACGAATATTCCTTCATCTGATTTTTCATCAAAGGTTCTAAGTTGGTCCTTCCCATTGTTCAATACATAACACCTGCATCCAAAAATGTGGAAATACGAAACTAACGGAGTTTTGTTATTCCATACCTCATATGCTGTTTTGTTGTGATTCTTGTTGACGATACAGCAGTTTTGAGTGTAGCATGCTGTATTGGTTGCTTCACCCCAGAAACGCTGTGGCAATTTGCTTGCGGCAATCATTATCCTTGTTGCTTCTTTCAACGTCCTATTCTTTCGCTTGGCAACACCATTTTGTTGAGGTGTACGGGCAGCTGAGTATTCGTGTTGTATTCCATTCTCCGAACAGTATTGCTCTATAAAGCGGTTAGTAAATTCTGTACCTATGTCGGAACGAATGCACACGATACTCGATGCCTTTTCATTTTGCAACTTTCTCAGGAGCTCGGGCAGCTTTGATGTTGTTTCCTTCTTCTTGCTAAGAAAGATCGTCCAAGCATACCTGGAATAATCATCAACAACAACCATGCAGTATTTCTTACCTCCCAAACTTACTGGGTCTACAGGACCGTAGAGATCCATGTGTAGCATTTCCAACACTCTTTGGGTTGAAAGGTAGGATTTGCTTTTCAGGGTTGACTTGATTTGCTTGCCTTTCTGGCATGGTCCGCAGACGTTGTCCTTCTTGAATGACACATTTAGCAAACCTCTAACCATTCCCTGTCTTGAAAGCTTGTTGATCGTCTTGAAGTTGACGTGAGACATCCTCTTGTGCCATAACCAGCTAATATCTGCAGTGCCTTTGGCAACAAAACATGGAATTGAGGAGCTCATAGGCTTCCAGTCAGCAATGTACATATTACCTGATCTTCTTCCTGTAAGCACAACTTCCTTGGTTTGGGTGTTCTTGACTCTACAGCGATCTATATAGAACTTCACCGAGAACTGTTTATCACAGAACTGGCTAATACTAAGTAGATTATACTGTAAGCCTTCAACATATGCAACATCGGTGACCTTGAATTTCCCAACAAGTAGGTTTCCTTTCCCTCTTGTTCTTCCTTTAGACTTATCACCGAAGCAAACTTTTTGACCGCGACCTTCTACAAAATCAGATAGCTTGCTCCTATCTCCGGTCATGTGACGAGAGCATCCACTATCAAAGTACCAGGTATCCTCCTCTAGAATGTCCTGTAACAAAGAAATTAGGTAGATTTAGGTCCCCTTTGATTTTGGGTCCATGTATGTTAGTTCCTTTAGGTACCCAAGCTTTCTAGCGATGGTGGTTTCTTGTAGGACATACTCGGTCTGATGTTGCGATATCTACGGGGTGCATATACGTAGTCGTTATAATCAAGATAATTATTATGCATGTAAAATTCAGGGATATTATTATTATTCAAGAACGAGTGCCGTCTAGGAGGTGGAGACATTTTAATAGGCCTAACAGCTTGTCTTACGGGTCTCGGTTGGATTCCCAATCCGTTGTTGATCTCGAATCGCATCTGTGTCTTGAGGGATAACGGGGCTCTGTATCAATACCTCGGCGAGTCTTGATATCTTGCCGTGCGGGCCTTTGGTGGTTGGATACGGCCTTCCTTCCGAGCAGTTGTGGCTGTTGATATGCTCTGGGAGCATGCTGTTGAGTGCACCTCACAGGTTGGAATGGCTTATGATTCCGCTATCTGGTATAGGATTGCGGGGGCGGAATTGCAGCCTTCGGTTTTCTCGGTACAGCAGGTTCCTTCACGGGACTAGGGGTATCTTCCGATTCTGGAATGTGTTCCACACTCTTGACGAACACTGTACTAGTTTTCCCTTTGTTTGAACATGAGCTGTATCCTAAGCCACTTTTATCATGAGCATGTTGCCCAGTGCTCAGAATTTCTTCCATTCTTTTGGACGATTTTTCAAACGACTTCAGAATGGTCTCAAGTTCAGTTCTCGCTTTTCGAGAGTTGTGATTTTGGTTTGTAGTAGAACCAAATCATTTGTCTTGCTCTCATTGTGGGTTTTAACCTCATTTAGTTCATGAGCAAGTTGAAGATTGCTCTCCATGAGTTTTTCAAAATCGACCTTGCTGGTTTCACAATCAAGAGACATATTTTCATAATTTATTTTCAGCAAGTCATTTTCATCTTTCAGCTCTAAACTTGTTAATTGAAGCTGTATATTCTCAGTTTTTAGAGTCTCATGGGCCTTTTGAATGTTTTTAAATTCATTCATCATATTTTCGAAAGTATGAGATGCATTTGACGGAATAGCTGAGGTTGAACTTACCTCATCGTCGCTGTCTTCACCTTCTGGAACATCTTTGGCCATAAAGCACATGTATGCTTTATCATCGAGCTCATCGTCAGATGAATCACTTTCAGTGACCACCTGAAGACATTCTGCGGATTTGGATGGTGTGGGGGAGGCTTCTGATTCTCCAATCAGGGCCTTGAGCTTGTCTTTCCAAGCACGTCTTCTTTCATCTCTCTCTTGTTGCTCGGCCTCACGCAATCTTTGGACTTTGGGATGAGGGCATTTATTTGCATAATGCCCTGGTTTCCTGCAGTTATAGCACAGGTTAGCATCACCAGTTGATGTTTCGGTACTTACCTTGTGGATAGGTTTGGGCCTGTAGGGAGTCTTTCCAGACTGTTTGATGAACTTTTTGAATTTATGCATGAGAAGCGCCATTTCATCTTGATACAGGATGTCGTCGTCACTGTCAGCATTCTTGTGGCCCCGGCGAGCTAGGCATGCTGTGTCGACGGTTCGATACAGCGGCTAGAGCTGTGACCTTTGAAGGAGATTCTTCAGCTTTCTCTCTTCTGTCAATATCATACTCGAAAGCTTTGAGGTCAGAGAAGAGGTCAAAAGTAGATATTTCATTAAGATTACAGGATACACGCATAGCTATGGTCTTAATGTCCCATCAGGCTGGGAGAGATCTGAAAATTTTTAAGTTCTTCTCCTTTTGGGTGTAAATTTTGCCCAACGCTTCAAGTTCACCAACAATACCAGTGAATCTGAGGTCAAGTTCCTCAAGTGTTTCCGTTGGTTATTTCAAAAGATTCAAATTGCTGAGTTAGTTTTGAAATCTTGTTTTCTTTTGAGAGCTCAGTTCCCTCACAAATCAACTTGAGTTTATCCTGATTTCTTTGTCATTTTGCAGCTCTTTACCTTTGAGAACGTGCCTTTGTCAAGAGTGACAAATAACGCGTTCTTAGCCACATTGTCGAGATTGGCTCGCTTCCTTTCATCTGTTGTCCATTGCTCGCGTTCCTTCTCGAGCATTTCAGCATGGGCTTGGCCCTCAATCCTTGCGGCCGGATTTACCTTCATGATCTTGATAGGACCATCCTGTATAACAAAAATCATCTCTTCGTGCATTGCTGCAAGATGAGCCTCCATCCTAATTCTCCAATCGTCAAATTCGTTAATAGAGAACATAGGGACTTTGTTAATCATAGAAGTATCCATACTGATAATACAGAAATGAAAGAGACTGTTTTGAAAATAAGTGATTTGAATCTGATTCGGTTAAGAATACGACTGATTCCTTTTAGAATCAACCGCTCCGATACCACTTGTTGGCCACTAAGTATACTGGATACAGTTTGGAAAATAGTTTAAACAACAAACTGTATGGATTTTAAATCTGAGAGCGTAGCGGAAGTCTTCGATGCAGTAGGTTGCTGTGGATACAGCAACTAAGTGTATAGTGTATACTTAATTTATCACAGTAATTTAAAACAGTAAAAGCTGAAGGTAAATAACACAGTAAGTAAAGTGGTTCGAGGTAAACCCCTCTACGTCCACTGGTCCTCCACACAAGAGTAAAAAGTTTATTATAATTACTACGTACACAACTACGTAATTATAACAACACACACAATCAATATATCGTTCACACAGATTGATATAAAGATCTTAGCTTAAACCGTTCACACAGATTGGTTTTGAGCTAATGCTTTGACTTGCTTCTTCACACACAGTTCTGAAGCTTCGTCTTCTTCAATGCAAATCCTTCACACACAGTTCCGGAGAGGCACAGATTGTTCAACGTATAGAACAGATGGTGAACAACAACTTTAACTTTAAGAGCTTTCAGCTGATGAAGTGTTGTTCAGGATGATGAGCACTATATATCTCTTTAGATCTTAATTGCAGTAAGCTTTGGAGATATGTTTTGCTCTGATGATAACTTTTGATAGCTTGAGTGTTAGGTGTAGTTAGCGATCTTCAATGCCTTCATAAGATATATATAGTCTGAAGCATATATCCGTTGAGATGTATCCGTTTGAATGAGATTTCGTTCCAACGGGATTATGACACGATCCGGATTTCATGGGATTACGAAGATCGAAGGCGCGATATTTAAATACTTTATCCTTGAGTATTTAAATACTTCTTTATTCAACGGGACTTGACTTCTGGATATTCCTTCTTTGTCCTGTTGTGAGTTGTATGGAAGATAACTGTATTTGGAGATTCGAGACAGTTTCCATACTTGGTCTTTTACAAGACTTCTTCTTTGTCTTGAAGAGCTTTACTATATCTTTGTTTGGCGGGTCTTCGATACAGGATAAAGCCTCAAAGCTTCGATATAGTTTCCTTTACTGTATTCGGATTGGCATATATGTCAAAACCTCTTTATTAAATATCATTCGATACAGGGATCGGATATCCCGGCTGTTTCGATACAGGGTCTTTGTTTTCCTAACAGCACTATCACACGATGATATCCGGTTGTGTTCTTCCGGATTTAAAGCACAGTATAGTAATTGCGTGGCTTTGCAATTATAATGGTCGTGTTTCCAATCCGCATCATCATACTCTTCAAAGGTTTTGAGAGTTCCATCTGAGTTCGTCGGAATTTTGGTACCAAGGCATATCACCTTCCATAATTCGATATTGTAAGCTCGGATGAAAATAGACATTTTCTTCTTCCAAGTCATGAAATTCGATCTATCAAAAAATGGTGGTCGGTTGAGAGAAAGGCCTTCGACTGGAGCCATTTGAAAAGCCATTTTGGATCTTCTCCTCATATGTTAAGCCGCGTATTGGAGTACTGCTCCGATACCAATTGTTGGTATAAAATCGGATATTTGCGTCGTTTGTGCGGAAGCGTAAATAAATTGCGGAAAATGAATCACACTAGGATTTATAGAGGTTCGGCTATTACCGAAGCCTACGTCCTCTCTCGATGTATCTTTTTATTTAGGATTAAGATCAAAACCTCTACGCCTTTCTTCTATCGGTCGAGGGATTACCGTTACAAGCTCGTCTTCAATCGGTCTGAGTAAAACCGTTTTTCCTTTTCTATTGGATAAGGAATCAACCACTCTAGCTTTCTATGGGTACTAGATAAACCTCACTTAGATATCGATTGTGATTCTAATAATGCCGGATCCTTGATCCTAATAACACCGAATCCAATCGTATCTTTTCTTTTACCTCTCGTGTATAATGTTGAATGTATAAACACTCAAACTAACAATATAAGCTCAATATCACAACAACACACTACGCCATAAATGGCCTTCAGCAACACCCAAAAAAGTGTGCTCAAAGGGGTAAAAAGTATTACTAAAAGCAAAAAAACATGCTACGGTAACACTTTTCCAAAATTTGGTGGTGTTACAAAAACGGCCGCTACCATAGGGGTCTATGCCAACACTTTTTAACTTTACGGTAACACATGGAAAATGTGTTGCTACAGACCCCAACACCAACACTTTTTACCTCTGTAGCAACACCAATAAAAGTGTTACTGTTGACCAATGGCAACAACAATATCTCTATAGCAACATCCATAAACGTGTTACTATAGACCAATGGCAACACCACTAATCCCTACTGTAACACCAGCTGCTGAAACACATTTTTGTTTTGGCAATACCATTTTCCATTATTGTAACATTTATTTTGTCAATACTTTTTGTTCTGGTAATAGTTTAAACCATAATAAAACCATTCAAATAAACCATAATCAAATAACCTGTCAAAGTTTTACATAAGCAAGGCTTTTCAAGCCATTTACATAAGCAAGGATTTTCAAGCCATCCAAATAAACCACGACATTATCATCATTCGACATAAATAAACCAATCAAAAGCTAACTTAAGTACCATAGAATAACTTAGTACCATCCGCTAACTTCAGTACCACCATATTAATACCATCACAATCCGAAAAAAATCCGAAAGATAACATAAATACTAAGAAAGACTTGAATCCAGATTCTGGTCAGTCAATTTTTTCATCATCTCTCGAACCTTTTGGTCAAGTTTCTCATCCATCTCTTGCTGAAATTGAGCCCGAATCTTTGCAGTTAAGTCTGACATGCACTGATCTGGAACGGACGTTGCACATGATGTTAAAGAAGACTTTGACTTCGATTCCTTGTTCTGAATAAGCCTCCCAATTAGCCAAGATTGGTTGTGTTCCTTGCCACCATTAACCAACAATAAATAAAAAGTTTATCAACAATAAAATAAGGTTCTAGTGTGGCAATTGAGTGGCTTCATCGAACTTTTAATCAAATATCGTACATGTATCAGTATACTTGACAAATATATAACAGCTACCGAACTTGTGATAATTTATGTTCTGCAAGTTATCATAACTATTCACAGAACATGTTTAACCAAAAGAAACTATTCGCAGAACGTCTTACGAAAAGTTATTTCCTTTTCATACCAAGTTCTAAACTAGATCACCTTAATCCCATTGTCTTGGTAGTTGGCAAGATCGCAGGCGAATAGTTTGCCAGAAAGAAATAAATTCTAAGATTCTATATCAAACTATTCCCATTGTGCACATATGTGTGGTTTGTAATATGCATATTTTCAAAAGCAATAGTGCATAAATTTCAGAAAAATTTAGTAAAAAGGCACCCATTATTCACATCACGAGTTATGATTTACACCTAAAGTCTTTATTGAATATATTATATTTTGAACACACTCTAATTATCCAGTTCATTCTTAATTTCAGAAAAATTTATAAAGCATACGGTACAATCCCCATAGAGCACGGGGTGTGTATGGGGGTGTGGTTCGGGGTGTGTCCCTATCATTCCTCACTTTATAAATTTGGTGTTTCTCATCAAAAAGAAAAAAAGATTACTTAATTATCAGTCAAATCCCATAAAACTTGGTATTTTTGTGCATGGTAGACTTCTAACATGTAAAAGGAGACAACCTGGACAAGACTATATAAACAAGGAAGGCTTCGGGCCGCCGCGTTGCGGCGGGGCGGATAGTCTTCGTCTTTCTGTGCGTGTAGTGAGAATATAATACCTGTCGAGTTCCTCTCTTTTCGTACCGCTAGGGATGCTTAACGCTACTTCGCCAACTGGCGTTACCTGCTGGATTTTCATAGAAAGCTGACTGGATCACAATCAGTAGGACATGTGAGTCAGCTGTAAAAATAGCAACATAAAATAAGCTCACGAACTAATCTAAAAATAAAGCAATGACAAAATTATTAAAAAAATCTGATCTTGAAAAGATATAATTAGTATGTACTTATAAAGGCTTCAATATGTCATGGTGTTTTGATGTATCTTATTCATAAGTGGTAATTCCTCGAAACTTCTTCTTAAAGGGCTTGCAAGTTGTCTAACCTTTGATATGCAAGTAACAATATAGTAAAGGTTAATGAATAATGGGCAACGGAATTTTTAGCAGAAAAAAATTGTTTGTACCACTTTTCAAAATTAGATAACATTTATTCTCTTGTTTTTAGTAGTTTTAAACCAAACTTTTGCACCTCCTAATAGTTTTCAAGGTTTCATGGTTGATTTTCAAAAAAAAACTTAAACCAATTTCAAGAATTAGGTAGAGTATATTGTAGATTAGGCCCATTTAGTTGTTATTTTTGGTTAACTGTTTTATGCAAATGTATAACATCTGGTGGAAATAAAAGAACCACAACCTGCAGAGGCACCATCATTTGCAGCCGCAATATAATCGCCCGAAAGTGAAACGGCACCACCAACACGTTCAGCAACAAAGGATGTCTCACAAACGTTTATAGCTATGAATTCCGATCCTGGACCAAAAAAAACAACACAAACATTGTAAAAACTAAAAATACACCCATACGGTAAACCATAAAGAGAAAACAAAGATTACCACAAGAACCGATTGCCGGCATCTCATATACTTTCCTCTTTCCCTTGCCAAGTACATCGTTAGATTCCGAAAACCGCTGACAACTCGCATATCTAAATAGGAAATACAGCAAACATCAAAAGGCAACTAAACAACAAATAACGTCTACATATAACACGGCGCACAACAATTACGAAGAACACAGAGATAAAAATTAACAAATGCAAAAAACACATAGATAGAAATTTATTGAAGTCAAAACAAACATAAGCAACACAACATATAATGTTCAAATAAAAGATTGTTTTGGTCCATTACAATGTTTTAACAAGATTTTAGCTACCAAATCCTTTAAGTGAGCAAAATACAAGATTTGGAAAGGTGATGCCAAGACGTAATTCACAGAAATTAATACCTGATAATACCTTACAACGTGCTGATAATGCCTGATAATGCCAAGACGTAATTCACAGGGTCATTTGCCTGTTTTGCAGTTTCTAAATTGTCATCTGGTTGTCTACCATGACTTAAATCACTACTTAAATTTAGGACTGGACATTTCAATTTTAGGCCAATCCTTATTACTGTGACATCCGTTAGATTGGAATTTTATCTGAGGCTTTATAGTCAAACATATTTATAATTATAAAACAGAGTTCAAAGAGCTACTTGTAGAAGCAAAAACTAAAGATATTTAACTAATGTTATGATAAGAGAGTTGATAATCAAAACTCTCTGCTCCAGCCTTTCTCTAACCAATATAACAAGTTACGTGCTTATAGCCAAGCAAAAAAAAGCAATAATAACTTATTGGTGGAATGAGTTGCTTGCTTTTGTTTGGAAATCTTCATGCTGCAAGACATTGCCTACAAGTATATGAACATAATGATGACGTAATTATGCTGGAAGAAGTATAAGAGTCAACCATTGTCCTCCAAGGATCCAATTGAAAGATGTTTGTATACACATGCCTGTATTTCTTTGTGGAAATCCATTTGGAGGTCATTTTGTAATTTTAGCATCTGAGTGTCGTATTTCTCTGATAAAGCTGATAGATTCGAGATTATCTCCCCAAAATTGTCTTGGTTCACCATCTTCTTGAGTTGTCCAGACACGGATTTCAAGCCTATATCCAGGCATGTTTTGATGTCTTCTTGTCCTTTGCTCTTGTTAATTATATAATACAATCGAAATTAAACACAAGATCCAATTGGCTTAAGTGAAACAGGCAAGTCAAAATAGTAAGGACATGAAACATGATAAGTCAGGCCAAGAAAGTTTTACCATTGAATGCAGAGTGTCATCTTGAACAATCAATTTCTCCCTCACAGATTTCATTGAACAAGAAGAAACTACATCATGTACCATAAATCAATACTAATTTGGTATTATACTTTGTCATAATTTTATTTTGCTTTTCAGTATTCAGAGTCAAATTACAACAAACTTACTCTGGCATATAAAAGACAGGATTAATTAAAAGTTAACTATTAGATTGGTGTTGAAGTAACTATAAGGTAACGATTCACATAATCATTAAGAAACATGCATTGTTTCTGAAATTTAGAGAAAGAAGCAGCCTAAAATACGTCTTTCTCTGGGAATAAGCTGTAAAAAACTCCTATTTACATTATTACTATGGTACCTAATTTGCAAAATAGATATATGGTACACTCACATTCTAATGATACTTCTTTTGTACCCTTGTTTGCTTTAATTATGTCACCCTGACGAGTCCAAAATCATTACGAGCACCTTAATGAAGTTTCAATTACTCCAATTCTGTGCTCAATCTCTTCGCTAATTTTACCTGTTTGTGGAAAGCATGAAGTTCAAAGTCGAGTGACTAACTTCTACAAGATGAGAGATATCATTACTGCTAATTGTTTTCAAAATAACAACATGACTATCATTTTCACATAAGAGCACTCCCCTCAAAATCAGAACTAGTGAGCAAATTAAGGATAATTAAGACCGTTGAAAGAAATTATTGGTAAAATACAAAATCAAGATGGACAAATAAATGGTAACACGGGGTGTTTAATTTTAAATAAACACAGAGACATGAATGAAAGATTTAATATAAGAAAGGATACTTACAGTAACATCATATCTCGGGTGTCTGGAGAAGAATAAAAGCTCAGATAGAGATGACTAACCTGGGAGAATCCCATAGTCGAAGGTTTTCTTACTTCTGTTTTGCGGTAGGAGACCTAATCAAATTGAAGAAGAAGTAGTGCTAACAACTGAAACCCTAACGGCGAAGAAGGAACGACATGGATAGGAATGCAAGAAGAAGGAGTTTTGCCAGATTCAGATTTAAGAGAAGATGGTCGCGATTAAGCAGAAGAAGAGTCGGCAGAAGGAAGGGCGGCAAGGGTCATCTGACAATCCCATTGGAAATCTGCCCCGATCGCGGCCCCAGTGAGGGTGAGAGAGATGGATAGAGAACGAGAAATGAGTGTTATGGAGGGTTGGATACTGGGTCAATTAATTCCCGATCTCAAGATATTAATTCCCGATTTCAAGACATATACTTCGCTATTGTAAAAAATTTTGGTAAAAAATAAAATTTCATACTTTTAACTTCAGTAATTAACAAATTAGCGAAGTCTTTGTAACTTAAAATTTCTAACTAGCTCCTACTTTTTTGTTTGGTACCATTTATTGAAGTCTATGTGGGTTGTTTACTTCTGTAAATTGAAAAGCGAAGTTGTTGTTTGTTTTTACTTTATTAATATACATTACCAAAGTGGGACGTACCGAAGTCTTTGATATTTATTCTACTAGTAACGACTTTAAATTTTTACAGGTTTTCCTTATTATAAAAATATATTCATAAAATACTATTAGAAAAATCGGGTCGTTACAATTTTTACAGGCTTTTCCTTATTTTCTGCCTATTTTTTTTCTTCCCTTGTAACGCTTTTTTTAAAGATCAACGGTAACACCTAATTTGGTGTTGCCATAAATACTATGGCAACACCGGTTAGTATCAACTGTAACGATAACAAAAAGTGTTAGCGTAGATCAATTTTAAGGCATCTATGATAACACTTATGCTTGTAACATCGAAATAAGCGTTGCTGAAGGCCATTTGTGGCGTAGTGACAATGTAAGTATATGAATATAAGATCAATGTCTTGATTGCTTGGAGTTGTTGTACTCAAACAATACCATAAGAATGGTATTTATAGGCATTTTCCACAAACTAGCCGTTGCTGGCTGTTTTGACTTGCTAGCGTGCGCTAGCCTTTCTCTTTTAGCGTGCGCTAGACTGTTCCCAGTTTCAGTCCAGTAGCATTGTTTCTTCCCTTACGTACCTTATGCCTACTATGTTACGTACATAACCATCTTGTATTAGCGTGCGTTAATATTACAATGTAGCGTGCGCTAATCCAATATATTCATTGCTTGAATTGTCAAACTGACCGTTTGATATGCTGAATTTGACCTGTTTTTCCCAACGTTCTGATTGACTAGAATTCAAACTGATTTAGTGTGCGCTATTCCTTCTTTGTAGCGTGCGCTATGCTTACTTCACTACATACTGTAACACCCCAAAGTTATTCTGGGTATATTACAGCGCCGTAAGCCCCACCATGGGGCCCACAAGGCTAAATATACGCGGAACTGTAAACTTTGACCGAGAAGGTCTACACACAATAGAATGAAAACAATACAAAGGTATTCAAAAACAGAACCAATGTATTCACAGACATCGCAACACGAATCAATACTTCGGCAAACACAGGCCGGGAATCAAAGAAAATGGAAAACAATACTCGAGTATTCAATAGCCAATCCAGTACAACAATACTGAACGGAAAACTCATAACATAACTGGAAGAAAGACACAGTATCACACTTGCCCACCATCTTCATGCCGACCCGATACCTGCCTGTCCGTCCTCCTGGAACCTGAAATACATGAAACGTATTTCCCCCATAAAGGGGTTAGCCATCGAATAGCTAGTGCAAGTATATCAATATGAAACACAATACTCCTCGACAATAAAGTAAATGTAACCGTCAATTCATCAATTCAAGACTAGTATTCCGGAATAACTAAATCTCATAGTGCCACATTAAGACGTATGTGAATGCCGTAGAAACGGTTCGTTCATATCATACGCCGATACATATGTGAATGCCGTAGAAACGGTTCGTTCATATCATACGCCGATACATGTAGGAATGCCGTAGAAACGGTTCGTTCATTACATGCCATTAATACATATATGAATGCCGTAAAAATGGTTTGTTCATAATATGCCATCAATATATCTATGAATGCCGTAAAAACGGTTCGTTCATATCATACCATCAATATTTCTTACTTTCAAAGTCGAGAACGTACAATCATAAATGTATACTTGCCTTTGAGACATCGAGAAATCGAACGGAGAAAAGGTATGAGTTCGGTAGGTCCAAGAATGCGCTTCCGGCACCTAAACGATTCGCAAGGAATATGACCATTAATTATCCATACTCAAATTACACGAAGAGACTCCCGAAACTCGTCTACGATTCAAGAAAATACACAGGTGGACAACTAAAGGTTGGGAAATCGCCCAAACTCCCACAAGTCCGAAAACGGCACAATCCAACCCGTAAAATCGCAAGAAAACAAGCATACGATATAGATATATCATAATCTCAAGGTTCTCAAGCTTCAATCGGATAAATCGGACGAATCTACGAAAACCCCCAAAATCCAACACAAAATTCAAAGTGTTCTTGAATAATCTTTCAGTAATCCGATGAATACTCAAACATGTCCATAATCATGCATATATCACTTCATACTCCATGATTTTATCATCCAAAACGTCAATACCCAAACAAAATCGAGAAATCAAGATGTTGAAGAAATTACCTCTTGAATATCCAAGCTCTATGATCCAAGGAATACGCGATAGATCGACTATCCGGGCTTCCCAACCGAATGAAAGTGGTAAAAATCCAACACACAAGTGATAGATGTGAGAAAACTCCTCCCCTCAAACTCTCTCTCTCGCAGGTGGAAGAAGAAGATGGTGAAATGAGCTGCATCTCGCTCAAAAAGCACAATTTATGCAGTTGAACGCATTGTGTGCCGCGGCTCAACCCAGGTGTGCCGCGGCACAGGCCTAAAAATTGCTCCAAGGGTTCGGCAGTGTGCCGCGGCTCAGCTGGAGTGCGCTGCGGCACCGGGTACAGTCGGTTTTTGGCTGAGGATGCAACACAAGTGTGCCGCGTCTCAGCCTAGGTGTGCCGCGGCAGTGACTCGGCAGTGTGCCGCGGCCCTGCCGGCATGTGCCGCGGCACCCGGTACAGTCCGCTCGGCCAGGTTTAGGAAATGTGTGTGCCGCGGCGCACACTTCTTGTGTCGCGGCTCACACCCCCCCCTCGGGTCCTAAAATGATGAAAAATGACCCGAGAAGAGAATAAAAGCAATAGGACTCAATATCTGGGCAACAATAACACAAAATAGAAGTACGGAAACCCCAAAACGGTGGTTCCAAGCAATGATTACAAGGGTTCGCCCAACAAATCACGATTCGAAGAAAATGAAGAGGTTTGAAATGACATGACCATCGACCGGGTATTACATTCTCCCCCTCTAAAAAGAAGTTTTGTCCCGAAACTTAAGAAATAAATAGTTCGGGGTATTCCACCCGCATCTTCTCTTCCGTCTCCCAAGTCGCCTCCTCGACCCCGTGCCTCGACTATTGCACTTTAACCAGTGGAATGGTCTTATGTCGAAGTTGTTTCTCGCGGCGCTCAAGAATCCTCACGGGTTTCTCCGGAAAGGTAATATCCTCGGCTACGTCAATCTCACTGTAGTCGATAATGTGGCTCGGGTCCGGTACGTACTTTCTCAACTGAGACACATGAAAAACACTGTGGACGTAGCTCAAAGCTGGAGGCAATGCCAAGCGATAAGCTAAATCCCCAACTCTATCGAAAATCTCGAAGGGTCCGATGTACCTCGGACTAAGTTTCCCCTTTTTCCCGAAACGGAAAACTCCCCTGGTCGGCGACACCTTGAGCAAGACATGATCTCCCACCTCGAACTCCAAAGGTCGACGACGAGTATCTGCATAAGATTTCTGACGACTCTGGGCAGTTAGCAATCGATCTCGGATAATAGAAATCTTTTCCTTAGTCTCCATCAACATATCCGCCTCTGTCCCAACTAGCTCAGAAGCCTCGTCCCAACATAATGGCGACCTACATCGCCTACCATAGAGTGCCTCGAAGGGTGCCATTTTGATCAACGCATGCCAACTATTATTGTAAGCAAACTCGATCAACGGTAAGTGAAGCTCCCAATCATTACTCCAATCCAAGGCACAAGCCCGTAACATATCTTCCAATGTCTGAATCGTCCTCTCTGTCTGACCGTCCGACTGAGGATGAAAGGAACTGCTCAATCTCAACTCCGTACCCAGAGCCTGGTGAACGGCCTGCCAAAAATGCGATATGAAACGGCCGTCTGGATCAGAAACAATGGTCTTGGGGGCACCGTGTAACCTCACGATCTCAGCAATAAAGGTTCGAGCCAGTCTATCCGGTCCCCAAGTATCCTTAATACCCAAGAAGTGTGCAGACTTGGTCAACCGATCGACAATCACCCAAATCATATTCATTCCGGCCCGAGTTCTCGGCATGCCAGTGATGAAATCCATTGAGATGTCTTCCCACTTCCACTCGGGAATGGGAAGTGGTTTCAACAACCCCGCCGGTCGTTAATGTTCGATCTTGACTTATTGACACGTCAAGCATCGTAGTACAAACTCTGTAACATCCTTCTTCATGTTATTCCACCAAAAATTGCGCTTCAAATCTTTGTACATCTTACTCGTTCCGGGGTGGATAGAGTAAGGCGTAGCATGAGCTTCTCGGAGAATCCTCTGTCTCAACTCCGAATCGTTCGGAACACAAAGCCTGCCCTGAAATCTCAGAATACTATCCTCGTGAACCATAAAGCCAGGAGCTTTTCCTTTAATCACATCTTCCTTCAGTTGAGAAATCATCGGGTCACTCCACTGCTTCCCTTTGATGTCGTCAACTAAGGACGAGGTAATTTCGAGAGTACACAAATGTCCTTGTACTCGTCGAAGCCAAACTTCTATCCTTTGTTCAATTAAATCCTGACGAATTTTCGTCTAGGATGTAAGAACCTCGAGCATTTGCAGAGATGCAGATTTGCGGCTCAAAGCATCTGCGACGACATTGGCTTTTACGGGGTGGTAAAGAATTTCCAGATCATAATCCTTTATCAACTCTAGCCAACGTCTCTGTCTCATATTCAACTCTTTCTGACTGAAAATATACTTCAGGCTCTTGTGATCGGTATAAATCCGGCACGGTGAACCATACAAATAATGCCGCCAAATCTTGAGTGCGAAGACAATTGCGGCCAACTCTAAATCGTGAGTCGTATAATTCATCTCATAGGGCTTTAATTGTCGTGACGCAAAAGCTATTGTCTTATCATGCTGCATAAGGACACAGTGTAATACCCGGTTGTTATTCAGTAATTATCACTCAGTAATTATCATTCGGTATTTATCATTCAGTAATTTCACTCATTATTGATCATTTGTCACTCATATTCAGTCATGGTATTCATCATTCAGAGTAATTGTATCGTGTATCAATCGTCATTCGTCACTAATCTGATTGGAGTTTCGTGCCGTGTTTATCATCATTGTCATTTTTGTTGCGAGCTGTGCGTGAGGAGTAGCGCACACTACGTACTCCTTTTAGCGTACGCTAATTGGGTATAGGTAGCGCACGCTACCACTCAGCTTTAGCGCACGCTAAGGTTACCCTGGCTGCAGTCCAGAAGGTACTGGACTGCAGGTGAGTTATAAGTAGCGCACGCTACTAATGGTAAGTAGCGCGCGCTAGTGGGTTGTAGTAGCGCACGCTAATATGTGGAGTAGCGCGCGCTAAGGACGGATCAGGTTGAGTCCAGTGGCTACTGGACTGCACTGGATTAATTCATAGCGCACGCTATGAGTGATATTTAGCGTACGCAAGCGGTGTAGTAGCGTACGCTACTTGTTGGTTGTAGCGCACGCTACCGAAGTCAGGTCAGAGGACAGACAGTTTCTGGATTCCAGTACTGGGCATCACATAATTCGTTAGCGCACGCTAACAATGGGTTTTAACGACGCTAGTGGTATGGCCGTAGCGCACGCTACAAAAAGGTACGTAGCGCGCGCTACCGTGTTCGGACAGTGGGTACTGGACTACCCAAATTACCCATTAGCGCACGCTACGCACAAGGGGTAGCGCACGCTAACCTGGAGCGACTATATAATGGACAGTTGGCCTGAATTTCGTCATTTCTCATTTCCTTTCGTTTTTGGTGCGACTTCGGGCGATTTTGGGCGACTTGGAGTGTTCTCTTCGAGCTTCTATCATCAATCATCATCTTCAAGTCTTTGAGTTGGATTAATCATCACTTCATCATCTCCAAAACATCGAATCAAAGGTATTAATCTCTTGGATCTAGAATTTCGGATTTTTGGGTTTTTCCTTCCGATTTCTTCGTGTAAGCTTGGATTATCATTGGAATATGTTAGATATGGATTATCTACCTTGAATAAATATATTCCTACGGATTTAATGGTTATTTTCGGAATTATTTCAAGAACCCTTGGGGTTGACTTCGGTTAATTGGGGATTTTCCAATTGCTGTTGTTGTAAGCCTGAATTATGGATTCCTAATGGATTATTGATATCATTGAAGTGTTTTGTTGGTTTGGAATACTCATTTTGGTGTTGGTTTCGATATATTCGGGATTGGATATTGTCGAAGTCGTGTGGTTGGTTTCGTATTCGTTAGAATGCCCCTATGAGTTTGATTATCGTTGTTTCGACCTTTGGGTTAGTCGTGTTTTGTTGCTTGATACGTGTATTGAGCGGTTGTTGGTGATTATTGTTATTCAAGGTTGTTCGAGCGACCGGTATCTTGGTTAGGACGTTGTTCGTGGACGGACATTCTTCATCGTTGTTGTGTAAGTTAATTCTTACTCGGTTAAAAGGACACTCATTCCTTTTGTTGTTGATTGCTCATAATTATAATTCATTCATCATAATATTAATCATTTCGAGACTTGTAATTGTCGAATAATCATTTCATTCACGAGGAACGACGGTTCCAAATCATTTCATTGGGTTATCAATCACGTCACTATTACCTTCATATCGGTGAGTCATCTTGGCCTTGTCTAATTATTATTCATTGATATTCATCATGGTCATTCTCATTCATGTGACCTTCTGGGTTCATATTGCGTGGCCGGGTGTGGCTGTGTGGAATTTTTAGTCGGGCACACGATGGTCATGTATTGGGTTCACCGATACATCGGACCGTGCACACGGTAACGCTTACCTCCGTGAGACTAATTAGGTACAAGGACGGGTGTGTCCGGTCATTCGTCTTGTACACTTGCACAGAACATTACGGGCGTACTATGATACTCCTCTTCAGCGTAATTCATAATTAAGGATATTTCATAACTTCAGTTAATTCATGATTGTGTAATTTCAACTCTTGAGGATTGTTGTTACGTATCGACCCCCTTGGGGATTTTGTTTTAGTCACGGCAAGGCAAAGGCACGGGAAGAGCATCCGACGGCGAGAGTCCAAGTGTTACTAGTAGGGGCCCAGTCATTCCGTTTGTTTGATCCTTTTGATCATTTGATCATTTGTATTTTCATTTGCAAATTCCGTTTGAGATGTTTAATTGTTCAGGGTGGTGTATTTTATCTCCATATAAAATATACTAGTATTCGGTTTAGTCCTGGTGTGTTGTACTTAAACTCCTCATCGGAGTACTTGGTAATATAATGTGGTTCGGTACTACAATTATATTATTTAATTCATCATTTTCATCTGCCTGGTGGGTCCCAGTCGGGGATTCACGGCACTGTAATATCCGCCTAGTTTGGGGTGTTACAGAGTTGGTATCGGAGAGTGGTTTTGAATACTACCCTCCAAGTCATGTCTCGTTTGAAATCATCGTCATCGGACTAGTATCATTGGACTTTCGCGTCACGTGTGATCTGTGCAAATGCCGAGCCAATCAGACCAAGAACTGTAAGATTTCTAATGCCATGGTATAATTTCTGGCATTAATCATTCATTCATAATTCATCAGTTAACAATCCTCAATCATCATTGTCATTTTGACCAGGACGGTCAGGTTAACTCATTAATAACTCGATTCATTTCATTATTCAGTTGTTGATCAGGAATATCAAATCATTAATCATGTTCAAGATAATCATGTCACCTCAGTTAATCATTCATATAATCATTGTGTTAGAGCGCGTATGCTCATTTTCATCATCTCATGTCATAATCATAACGTGTTATTCATGCGGGAAATATAATCATCATGTGACTTTCCTACTTCAGTATGGAGAGGGCAGGAAGAGGACGTGGAGGACGAGGCCGTGGAGCGGGCCGAATCCCAATAGCTCGTGTGAATACACGTGAAAACGCGAGAAATAATGCTAATTCATCGAGCAGCGATGCTGCCACTCATTCACCTGGACGCGATCATTCATTATCGGGGAGTCGTACCCGGGACACGGCTCAGTCAGAAGGTGTCTGGGTTGACCCACTCACTTTCATGCAGGGCATGATGGCCCAAATGACGCAGATGGCACAACTTATGGAGACAATGCATAACTCCATCAATCAGAATCAACAGGCTCCTCCGCCGCCACCTCAGAGGCAAGAGAGGAATGTGAGCAATATCATCGGCGACATCTCTCGCCAGAGGCCACCTACTTTTGAGGGCTCGTCTGAGCCGGCAGATATCATTAATTGGCTCGAGCATTTCGAGAAGTTGTTTGCTATGGTAGAGTGTCCTGAAGGACACAAAGTTTCTGTTGCGGCTTACTACCTGGGTAAGAGCGCACATTCTTGGTGGTTGTCGTTGAAGCCCACCGAAGGAACATGTACTTGGGATCAGTTCAAGACTCTCATGATGGAGAGGTATTATCTGGCCCCACTCAGAGAGGCCAAGCTATCAGAATTACTCACCCCCGACCCCTCAGCAGACGAGGATGTTCTCGCCATTGCCGAGAAATTTCAGGAACTCCTTCCGTTTGCCTCATCTATCATTCATTCAGAGGCGGATAAGATCAAGTATTTCAGCAAGAGGCTGAAACCCCGTATGAGACTTCAGTTACTTAATCATAATTGCACCATGTTGGCCGAATTCATTGAGAAAGCTCTCACCTACGAGCTTACTGCTAAGGAAATTGCTAAGCAGCAACCTTCGTCTGCTAGCAAGAAATCGAAGAATCGTAATCAGTCTGAAGGCGGTCAGACAACCTTCGAGAAACCCCGAGCGGGATCTGCTTTTTCTGAGCGACCTCCTGTGTCGTCTAAACCCGCGTAATCTCAGTCTCGAGCGGCCAGTTCGGCCATCACCTGTTTTAGCGTGGGGATCTTGGTCATATCGGTACCAAGTGTCCGAGACAGACTATCACGTGTCATAATTGTGGGATTGCCGGGCATAAGGCCCGTTTTTGCCGTAGGGACTCCAAACCTACTCAGACGTCATCTCGGGCCCCTAAGCGGTCAGCCGTTCGTAATCGAGCCACTCAATCGGCGTCGTTTAAAGCAGCGGGAGCGACTAAAGGTGGAGCTTTTAGCCATCGACGGAGCGTCGGTGCGGGACTAGCAAGCCGGATTTATGAGATGAAGAAGACCGATGATCCAGAGGCCCGAATGATCTCGGTACACTCGATATTCTATCTCAACTGCGTGTACCCTTTTTGATCTTTGGTGCATCGCATTCATTCATTTCCGAGTCATGTTTGAGTAGACTACGTGCGGGTAGTGCTACTAGTTGTGAGCCTTATGTCATTGGCCTACCCGATGGTAGACGAATTATCGTAATCGTGAGATTCGTAATGCGATTCGATTTCATGGTCGTGTATGGCGGCGGACCTAATCGTGGTAGATTTTCCGAGGGACGACGTCATCTTGGGTATTGATTGGATGGATCGTCATGATGCCATCATTAGTGTCCGTAGCGTATGGTCACTATCATTTGAACGATGGGGTTGAATGTGTGTTTGGGAGGTAATCCTTACTGCAGTAAGGTCATTAATTTGATGAAAGCAGTAAGGTTACTCAATCAGGGATGTGTCGGTTATTGGTGCTATATGGCCAAAACCGAGAAGTCATCAGTGATGTTAACGGATATTCCGGTGGTGAGGGAATATGCCGATGTTTTTCCAGACGAGTTACCTCGTTTGCCTCCACAGAGGGATGTGGAATTCACGATTGAGTTGGAGCCTGGTACGTCCCCGATATCGAAGGCACCGTACCGGATGGCCCCGACCGAAATGCAGGAATTAAAGAACCAACTTGAAGAGTTGTTCGAGAAAGGTTATATCCGCCCGAGTGCATCCCCGTGGGGAGCACCAGTGTTGTTTATCAAGAAGAAGGATGGTTCATTTCGCTTATGTATTGATTATCGGGAGTTGAATAGGGTGACGATCAAGAATAAGTATCCCTTACCCCGTATTGATGATCTCTTAGATCAACTTCAGGGAGCTTCAGTATTTTCCAAGATCGACCTAAGATCTGGATATCATCAGTTGCGGATCCGAGAGTCGGACATCGCGAGGACGGCGTTTCGAACATGCTATGGTCATTATGAGTTTGTGGTTATGCCGTTTGGATTGACTAATGCACCTGCGGTATTCATGGAGTTAATGAATCGGGTTTTCATCGACTTTTTGGATCAGTTTGTTGTTGTCTTCATCGATGACATTTTGATTTATTCTCGTGACCGAGAGGAACACGAGGTTCATCTTCATCAGGTTCTCGACGTGTTGAGACGAGAGCAACTTTTTGGAAAATTTTCCAAATGTGAGTTCTGGATGTCCGAAGTGACTTTTCTCGGACATGTAATTTCATCAAACGGAGTTCGTGTCGACCCTCAGAAGACGGAGGCTATTCGAGATTGGCTACCTCCGAAGAATGTTAAGGAAATCCGAAGTTTCCTCGGATTAGCGGGTTATTATCGGCGATTTGTAGAGGGATTTTCTAGAATCGCTCAACCCTTAACGAACCTTTTGCGGAAGGATAAGAAATACACGTGGTCCGACGCGTGTCAACGGAGTTTTGAGGAACTCAAGAGCCGGTTAATGTCAGCACCTGTACTTTCCTTGCCGCAGGGGACGGAAGGATTTGTGGTTTATAGTGATGCGTCGGACGGTCTCGGATGTGTACTCATGCGAGCAGGAAAGTTATTGCCTATGCTTCACGGCAATTGAGACCTTACGAGGTTAATTATCCGACCCACGACACGGAGCTAGCGGTAGTGGTGTTCGCTTTGAAGATTTGGCGTCATTACCTTTATGGCGTCACCACGATATTCACCGATCATAAGAGTTTAAAGTATATATTTACTCGAAGGAGTTAAATATGCGTCGAGAGGCAGTGGTTGGAATTAATCAAAGATTATGATATCGAGATCCTCTACTACCCGGGCAAGGCGAATGTTGTCGCCGCGCCTTGAGTCGTAAGTCCGTTCAGAGCGGATGCTTGCCCGTTTAACGATTCGGAAGGAGCTTGGCGGGAATTCCTTAGACCCGAGATCGAGGTGCAGCCGAGTTCGGGCGGCTTTGTATGTTAGAGATTTCATCGTCACTCGAGGAGGCAATCCGAGAGAATCAGAGTTCAGACCCTTCATTGTTGCGCATCCGTGAGGATGCGACTCAGGGGAAAGCCCCTGGATTTGTGGTCCACGAGGATGGACTTTTGCGGTTTAAGAATCGGTTGTGCGTACCGGCGAATGACGAGTTGAAAAACTCGATTTTGAAAGAAGCTCATGCTACCCCTTATTCTGTTCATCCGGGGTCTAGCAAGATGTACAAGGACTTGAAACAAAATTACTGGTGGAGTAATATGAAGCGAGAAGGCGCGGAATTTGTTTCGAGATATTTAACATGTCAACAAGTTAAGATTGAACTTCAGCGACCGGCGGGTATGCTGAAACCTCTTCCTATTCCCGAATGGAAGTGGGAAGACATTTCTATGGATTTCATCACAAGTTTGCCGACGAGTCGTCGTGGAATGAATAAGATCTGGGTGATCGTGGACCGCTTAACTAAATCAGCTCATTTCCTTGAGATCAAGGAGACGTGGGGTCCCGAGAGACTTGCTCAACTGTTCATCAAAGAGATAGTCAGACTGCACGGTACTCCTAAAAGTATCGTTTCCGATCGTGACGGACGGTTTGTGTCTCATTTTTGGAAATCAGTTCATCGTGTTATGGGAACTCAGCTCAATCTCAGTACCGCCTTTCATCCTCAGTCCGACGGACAATCAGAGAGGACCATTCAGACATTAGAGGACATGTTGAGGGCATGCGTCCTCGATTGGAAAGACGATTGGGAAGCCCAACTACCATTGATCGAGTTCACGTATAATAATAGTTGGCATGCTTCCATTAAGATGGCACCTTACGAAGCCTTGTACGGTCGTCGTTGTCGATCTCCCTTATGTTGGGATGACTTGTCAGAATCAATCGGCACCGAACCCGATATGCTTATAGCCGCCCGGGAGAAGGTAGCTTTGATCAAGAGTCGTATGTTGACAGCTCAAAGTCGACAGAAATCATATGCAGATAACCGTCGTCGACCATTAGAGTTCGAGGCTGGTGACCATGTGTTGGTCAAGGTATCCCCGAGTCGTGGTATCTTCCATTTTGGGAAGAGGGAAAAGTTGAGTCCGAGATTCATTGGACCGTTCGAGATTTTGGATCGAGTAGGCGAGTTAGCTTATCGATTGGCTCTACCTCCGGCGTTGAGCCGAATTCATAATGTGTTTCATGTCTCTCAGTTGCGGAAGTATGTTGCCGACCCGAGTCACATACTTCAGTTCAACGAAATGGAGATCGGGGATGATCATTCGTACGAGGATCGTCCTGTACGAGTTTTAGAATGACGAATCAAACAGTTGAGGAATAAGACGATTCCTTTGGTTAAAATTCAGTGGTCTAGACACGGAGTCAAAGAGGCTACTTGGGAAACCGAGGATAGTATGCGGGAGAGTTATCCCGAGTTGTTTGACCCTTAGTTTCGGGGACGAAACTCTTTTAAGGGGGGTGTATGTAATACCCGGTTGTAATTCAGTAATTATCACTCAGTAATTATCATTCGGTATTTATCATTCAGTAATTTCACTCATTATTGATCATTTGTCACTCATATTCAGTCATGGTATTCATCATTCAGAGTAATTGTATCGTGTATCAATCGTCATTCGTCACTAATCTGATTGGAGTTTCGTGCCATGTTAATCATCATTGTCATTTTCGTTGCGAGCTGTGCGTGAGGAGTAGCGCACGCTACGTACTCCTTTTAGCGTACGCTAATTGGGTATAGGTAGCGCACGCTACCACTCAGCTTTAGCGCACGCTAAGGTTACCCTGGCTGCAGTCCAGAAGGTACTGGACTGCAGGTGAGTTATAAGTAGCGCACGCTACTAATGGTAAGTAGCGCGCGCTAGTGGGTTGTAGTAGCGCACGCTAAATATGTGGAGTAGCGCGCGCTAAGGACGGATCAGGTTGAGTCCAGTGGCTACTGGACTGCACTGGATTAATTCATAGCGCACGCTATGAGTGATATTTAGCGTACGCAAGCGGTGTAGTAGCGTACGCTACTTGTTGGTTGTAGTGCACGCTACCGAAGTCAGGTCAGAGGACAGACATTTTCTGGATTCCAGTACTGGGCATCACATAATTCGTTAGCGCACGCTAACAATGGGTTTTAACGTACGCTAGTGGTATGGCCGTAGCGCACGCTACAAAAAGGTACGTAGCGCGCGCTACCGTGTTCGGACAGTGGGTACTGGACTACCCAAATTACCCGTTAGCGCACGCTACGCACAAGGGGTAGCGCACGCTAACCTGGAGCGACTATATAATGGACAGTTGGCCTGAATTTCGTCATTTCTCATTTCCTTTCGTTTTTGGTGCGACTTCGTGCGATTTTGGGCGACTTGGAGTGTTCTCTTCGAGCTTCTATCATCAATCATCATCTTCAAGTCTTTGAGTTGGATTAATCATCACTTCATCATCTCCAAAACATCGAATCAAAGGTATTAATCTCTTGGATCTAGAATTTCGGATTTTTGGGTTTTTCCTTCCGATTTCTTCGTGTAAGCTTGGATTATCATTGGAATATGTTAGATATGGATTATCTACCTTGAATAAATATATTCCTACGGATTTAATGGTTATTTTCGGAATTATTTCAAGAACCCTTGGGGTTGACTTCGGTTAATTGGGGATTTTCCGATTGCTGTTGTTGTAAACTTGAATTATGGATTCCTAGTGGATTATTGATATCATTGAAGTGTTTTGTTGGTTTGGAATACTCATTTTGGTGTTGGTTTCGATATATTCGGGATTGGATATTGTCGAAGTCGTGTGGTTGGTTTCGTATTCGTTAGAATGCCCCTATGAGTTTGATTATCGTTGTTTCGACCTTTGGGTTAGTCGTGTTTTGTTGCTTGATACGTGTATTGAGCGGTTGTTGGTGATTATTGTTATTCAAGGTTGTTCGAGCGACCGGTATCTTGGTTAGGACGTTGTTCGTGGACGGACATTCTTCATCGTTGTTGTGTAAGTTAATTCTTACTCGGTTAAAAGGACACTCATTCCTTTTGTTGTTGATTGCTCATAATTATAATTCATTCATCATAATATTAATCATTTCGAGACTTGTAATTGTCGAATAATCATTTCATTCACGAGGAACGACGGTTCCAAATCATTTCATTGGGTTATCAATCACGTCACTATTACCTTCATATCGGTGAGTCATCTTGGCCTTGTCTAATTATTATTCATTGATATTCATCATGGTCATTCTCATTCATGTGACCTTCTGGGTTCATATTGCGTGGCCGGGTGTGGCTGTGTGGAATTTTTAGTCGGGCACATGATGGTCATGTATTGGGTTCACCGATACATCGGACCGTGCACACGGTAACGCTTACCTCCGTGAGACTAATTAGGTACAAGGACGGGTGTGTCCGGTCATTCGTCTTGTACACTTGCACAGAACATTACGGGCGTACTATGATACTCCTCTTCGGCGTAATTCATAATTAAGGATATTTCATAACTTCAGTTAATTCATGATTGTGTAATTTCAACTCTTGAGGATTGTTGTTACGTATGGCCCGGCCCCATTGGGGATTTTGTTTTAGTCACGGCAAGGCAAAGGCACGGGAAGAGCATCTTGTGAGAGGAGTCAGTGATACTAGTAGGGGGCCAGTCATTCCGTTTGTTTGATCATTTTGATCATTTGATCATTTGTATTTTCCGCTGCAAATTCCGTTTGAGATGTTTAATTGTTCAGGGTGGTGTATTTTATCTCCATATAAAATATACTAGTATTCGGTTTAGTCCTGGTGTGTTGTACTTAAACTCCTCATCGGAGTACTTGGTAATATAATGTTGTTCGGTACTACAATTATATTATTTAATTCATCATTTTCATCTGCCTGGTGGGTCCCAGTCGGGGATTCACGGCACTGTAATATCTGCCTAGTTTGGGATGTTACACACAGCCCAGGCCTTGACCCGAAGCGTCACTGTAAACTGCAAAGCCTTCGCTACCATGTGGTAAAGTTAGAATCGGCGCTGAAGTCAATCGTCTCTTCAGTTCATCGAAACACTGTTGTCTCTCATCCGTCCAAATAAACTTTTCGGTCTTCTGGAGTAATTTCGTAAGCGGTCGAGTGAGTTTCGAGAACCCCTCGACAAACCGACGGTAATACCCAGCAAGGCCCAAAAAGTTACCAACTTCCTTAACATTTTTAGGCGGTGCCCAATCTAGCACTGTCTCGATCTTCTGCGGGTCTACACGAACCCCTTCGGCCGAAATCACATGGCCGAGAAACATAACTTCTTCCAACCAAAACTCACATTTCGAGAATTTTGCATAGAGGTGCTCGGTTCTCAAAATGTCTAAAACCAAACGCAAGTGCCGGGCATGTTCCTCCTTATCTCGAGAATAGATCAAGATGTCGTCAATAAAGATGACTACACACCTGTCGAGGTACTCGATGAATATTTTATTAATTAACTGCATGAATACTGCCGGCGCATTCGTCAACCCAAAGGGCATAACCACAAATTCATAATGCCCATATCTAGTCCGAAACTCCGTCTTCGGAACGTCGGACTCCCTCACTCTGAGTTGATAATACCCGGATCTTAAATCAATCTTCGAGAAAACCGCAGCTCCTTGCAGTTGATCAAATAAATCGTCTATACGAGGCAAAGGATATTTATTCTTGATGGTTACTTTATTCAGCTCACGGTAGTCGATGCACAAACGTAGTGAACCATCTTTCTTCCTCACGAAGAGAACAGGCGCGCCCCAAGGTGAAGCGCTCGGTCTGATGTACCCTTTTTCCAAAAGTTCTCCCAACTGAGTCTTCAATTCCTGCATCTCGGAAGGTGCCATCCGATAAGGTGCTTTAGAAATCAGAGCCGCATCTCGCTCTAAGTCTACATTAAATTCTATCTCTCGATCTGGCGGTAGTCCCGGAAGATCACCCGGAAAAACGTCGGGATACTCATTAACAACCGGAATCGAAGAGAAATCGACTTCGTTTCCTTCCGTTTTTAAAGCATAACACCAATAGCCCGTACAACCTTTATTCAAAAGTTTTACGGCCTTCATGGAACTGATAAGTAACTTGGATTGGCCCGACTTACGTCCCAAAAATGAGTACTCAGATCTGTCTTTAGTCATCATGGTAATAACCTTGGTACGGTAATTCATAATCGCTTGGTGATTATTAAGCCAATCCTCGCCGAGGATTACGTCCTCGCCTTCCATATCAACTACAATTAGATTCGATAACCATTCCATACCGGATATAACCACCGGAAAATCTCTAATCTCCCGATTCCCCACAATCCTATCCCCGCTAGGTAGTTTCACGATAAATGGATCGTAAGCAGTCAAACAAGTTATATTCAAACGGCGTACACACTCCAAAGAAATAAAAGAATGTGTAGCACCCGTATCAAAGAGTACACGGAC
This sequence comes from Orobanche coerulescens, assembly GCA_033398695.1. Taxonomy (NCBI): domain Eukaryota; kingdom Viridiplantae; phylum Streptophyta; class Magnoliopsida; order Lamiales; family Orobanchaceae; genus Orobanche; species Orobanche coerulescens. The sequence continues at coordinate 134,214,668 of CM065816.1, read as the reverse complement.
TGGATAAGATAAAATATGGATGGTACCTGAAGCCACCGCTGCGTCGGGTTAAATCATTCGACGCATCTCATAAACCCGTGGTTGCACCGACAAGCGCTAGAGTTTCCCCCTCCGGTGTTCGACCCGACCCCGGCCCCGCCAAAATTCTGCTGAGGTTGACCAAAAGATTGTCGATTAATACCTTGATCAAGTGGTGTTGGGGTGGCCCGAGTGTCCAAAGTCTGGTTCGGCTCGGAACAATAAACTGCTCTATGCCCCATCTGTCCACACGTGTGACACTTTAATGGTGGAAAGTAGCATTCCGAATTAAAGTGGCCTGGACGACCACAATTATAGCAAGTCACTGTGCGATTTGAGGTACCCGGAGTGGGACGGTAACCCCTCTTCCCTTTATTAGAACGTGATGACTGTCCGGCAAAATGGTTAGTCGTCTGTGACTTCTGAAAGTTGCCACCCTTAGAGCCAGAAAAATTTCCCGCGACTTTCTGCTTCTTCGGTTCTTCAATGGTATCATTTTCGGGGCTCAACATATCATGGGCTAAAGCTCTGTCCTGATACTCTTTCAGTGTGGTACAAGCAAATCCGGCCATGTACCGCCGTAAGTCCAAATTCATCCGCATATCAAAATAACGGATCTTATCACGCTCGTTACGCACTTAATCCTTCACATGGATCAATTGTTGATTGTACTCCACGATCGCCTGCGAAACGGGAATTTCTTGTGGTTTAGCCTCAAAGAAGGCTCGGATTCGGCTCTCTCGTACCGGCCAAGGACAAAACTCGGCCTCCAAGAGCTCCTTAAATTCATCCCACGAGGCAATACGATCCTGTGGCTTGATGACCTTCCACCAAGTAGCGGCCTCCTTAGTGAGGAAATACTGAGCAATCGGTACTTTCCTCACCTCGGGGCAATCAACCGCCTCGAAAATCTTCACCAATTCCGCTAGCCAGTCTTCCCAGCCTAACGGGTCTGTGGCACCACCAAACTGTGGAGGGTGCATGCGTATTACATTCTGAAGCAAGGCATCCGTGTTTGGGTTCGGATTATTCAGTTGAACAGTTTGGGCTAAAATAGTCATATGGGTAGCCAATTGTTGAAGTGCATTCGCCACTCCAACGTCCGCGTTGTTCCCCTGACCGTCTGACTGGTCGTGCTGACTCTCGGTGTCGGGATGCACCGAGTTCGACAAACTGGGGTTGGTCGACCCCGCAACTGAACTGATGGAAACGGCCGCGCCACGACCTCTTCCTCGTCCACGGCCACGACCACGGCCACAGCCCCTACCAGCTGACATACTGAAGAACACACAAGGTACGTAAGCACAATTCAATCGCACATCATTAAGGTGATCGATTCTCAAGAATATCCATAGAAGAAGCATAATGAATAAGGGGACATCAGAAGAGTAAGAGGTCTTACAAGTACGGGTCGCACTGTGATGATGGCAGAGTAGTGATACTGTGGACAATTGACGACTCATTCGACCCAAAAGACCGACAGCCTAGGTATCCATAGACCTAAGCTCTGATACCATATTCTGTAACACCCCCAAGTTATTCAGGGTATATTACAGCGCCGTAAGCCCCGCCATGGGGCCCACAAGGCTAAATATACGCGGAACTGTAAACTTTGACCGAGAAGGTTTACACACAATAGAATGAAAACAATACAAAGGTATTCAAAAACAGAACCAATGTATTCACAGACATCGCAACACGAATCAATACTTCGGCAAACACAGGCCGGGAATCAAAGAAAATGGAAAACAATACTCGAGTATTCAATAGCCAATCTAGTACAACAACACTGAACGGAAAACTCATAACATAACTGGAAGAAAGACACAGTATCACACTTACCCACCATCTTCATGCCGACCCGATACCTGCCTGTCCGTCCTCCTGGAACCTGAAATACATGAAACGTATTTACCCCATAAAGGGGTTAGCCATCGAATAGCTAGTGCAAGTATATCAATATGAAACACAATACTCCTCGACAATAAAGTAAATGTAACCGTCAATTCATCAATTCAAGACTAGTATTCCGGAATAACTAAATCTCACAGTGCCACATTAAGACGTATGTGAATGCCGTAGAAACGGTTCGTTCATATCATACGCCGATACGTATGTGAATGCGTAGAAACGGTTCGTTCATATCATACGCCGATACATGTAGGAATGCCGTAGAAACGGTTCGTTCATTACATGCCATTAATACATATATGAATGCCGTAAAAACGGTTCGTTCATAATATGCCATCAATATATCTATGAATGCCGTAAAAATGGTTCGTTCATATCATACCATTAATATTTCTTACTTTCAAAGTCGAGAACGTACAATCATAAATGTATACTTGCCTTTGAGACATCGAGAAATCGAACGGAGGAAAGGTATGAGTTCGGTAGGTCCAAGAATGTGCTTCCGGCACCTAATAGATTCGCAAGGAATATGACCATTAATTATCCATACTCAAATTACACGAAGAGACTCCCGAAACTCGTCTACGATTCAAGAAAATGCACGGGTGGACAACTAAAGGTTGGGAAATCACCCAAACTCCCACAAGTCCGAAAACGGCACAATCCAACTCGTAAAATCGCAAGAAAGCACGCATACGATATAGATATATCATAATCTCAAGGTTCTCAAGCTTCAATCGGATAAATCGGACGAATCTACGAAAACCCCCAAAATCCAACACAAAATTCAAAGTGTTATTGAATAATCTTTCAGTAATCCGATGAATACTCAAACATGTCCATAATCATGCATATATCACTTCATACTCCATGATTTTATCATCCAAAACGTCAATACCCAAACAAAATCGAGAAATCAAGATGTTGAAGAAATTACCTCTTGAATATCCAAGCTCTATGATCCAAGGAATACGCGATAGATCGACTATCCGGGCTTCCCAACCGAATGAAAGTGGTAAAAATCCAACACACAAGTGATAGATGTGAGAAAACTCCTCCCCTCAAACTCTCTCTCTCGCAGGTGGAAGAAGAAGATGGTGAAATGAGCTGCATCTCGCTCAAAAAGCACAATTTATGCAGTTGAACGCATTGTATGCCGCGGCTCAACCCAGGTGTGCCGCGGCACAGGCCTAAAAATTGCTCCCAGGGTTCGGCAGTGTGCCGCGGCTCAGCTGGAGTGCGCCGCGGCACCGGGTACAGTCGGTTTTTGGCTGAGGATGCAACACAAGTGTGTCGCGGCTCAGCCTAGGTGTGCCGCGGCAGTGACTCGGTAGTGGGCCGCAGCCCTGCCGGCATGTGCCGCGGCACCCGGTACAGTCCGCTCGGCCAGGTTTAGGAAATGTGTGTGCCGCGGTGCACACTTCTTGTGCCGCGGCGCACACCTCCCCTCGGGTCCTAAAATGATGAAAAATGACCCGGGAAGAGAATAAAAGCAATAGGACTCAATATCTGGGCAACAATAACACGAAATAGAAGTACGGAAACCCCAAAACGGTGGTTCCAAGCAATGATTACAAGGTTTTCGCCCAACAAATCACGATTCGAAGAAAATGAATGTAACACCCCCAGATTTAACCGGAAATATTACAGCGCCGTGGGCCCCGAGATGGAACCCACAAGGCTAAAAGAAATTTTCGCAAACATTTACAAATGCCCAAGAGGCTAACGACAGTATTATCTATTGAAAATAATTAAAGATTTATAAAACTCATTTATCAAACCGTCGTAAAAACTCATTTGAAATCGCAAGGCCAAACTGCCGACATTCAAAAGTTTAGAAAACGATTTCCAAAGTAACCTCAGTTACCAGATATCAAAAGAGCATTTCAAAATACTCACGCAGCGGAAAAAGACCAACCATAAAGATACTCTAGCAGCGGACTACGAGAACCAAACAAGAAACTCAAAGCACACAACATGTCCTAGCCAGTATCCTCCGGGAAGCTCATCTCTTCACGACCGCTACAAGCTCGATACTCCAAGAACCTAAAAAGAAATCCCACGACGGGGTCAGCCATAACGTCCAACAATGATATCAATCACATCACATCAATAATACATACCAATGAGAAAACAGAATAAGAATACGACCAACGTAATCTTACCGCCATAACTTTGCTTACTCAAGTAATTCTCATCAGAGTAACCATTATCACATTTCACATCCTATACTCGATTTACCAATAAACTCGAACATAATATAAGTATTGTACCTCAAACAATACTCAAGGTTCTCAAACTATCATAACCAACTCACGATACGGAAATATACCATTTCTGACCAATCCGATCCATCGAGTAACATCATCAAACCCCAAGAGGATAACCGATCGTCCATCAAGACAAATACCAAAGGAAATACGGAACATACCTCGAGATATGAAGTGCCACGAAAATCATACCAGTCTAATTCGAGATCAGATCAATGCAATACGGACAAGGTCCTAACACAAGACCTACAAATGCATACTCATATGACCACGTCAATATGATCACAACAATAACAATCATGTATACTCAATGGAAATCCGACGATCCAGCGCCCTCAGCATAGATCCCTTTGTTGATCCTATCAGATCAACATAAGGTGGATAACTGACAATACACATGTGAACAACAACACATGATAAAATCAATGATGCGAATTCACAAGATTCCATCAACACAATACTGGTAATCCAACGATCCAGCGCCCTCAGCATAGATCCCCATGATGATCCCGTCGAACCAACGCATGGTGGAAAACCTGTCCAACGATCCAGCGCCCTCAGCATACATCCCCATGATGATCCCGTCGAACCAACGCATGGTGGACATCCGATCCAGCGCCCTCAGCATAGATCCTCATAATCCCATCGGATTAATTACACAACATGAACAACACAATATGCATACACATATGCAATTCAACACGTTCATCAATATGAACAACATAACATGCACGACAACATGAAAATTTACTAGGACGACACCATGTTCAACAACATGAAAGAAAATGTACGAGACCAAAATAAATAACACTAAACCATAATCAATATGGAATGCCTACCCCGAGTCCTTCGGGAGCAACCTCGATATCCAATCATCACCGAGGATTATCCGCAACGCTCGACGATCCAAACGTATCATGAACCATAAATATTCGAATCCTCGTCTTTATCACAATGTAACCTCGATACTCGAACATACCAATAACTGAGATAAATCATATACATTATGATTTACCCCCCCAGAATCGAAAGAACGATATGCGATCCGAATACCCAGAGTTCACAATAATAATCATCGCTATATGCATTACAAACGAAATGAAACTGAAACCATTCATTAAACATTATAACTGAGCAAGTAATAACTTGCCTCGATACTGATACGATGATGATGAGGTCGTTACCAATTCCATTGTCATCATCTACAAGTTCCTCGGTCCTGACCAAAGCAATTCACAAACATCCTCGAACACGACCGCAGCATACGGTTATAGACACCGATCAATAAACTTGACCTAGTACAATAATCGATTAAATAATAATCCGATAATAATCAACAACCGCTAAAACCACTTCACAAACCCAACGGCTCAACAATATCTTAGTTAACCACAAGTCTGATCAAACCAACTAAAACGATCACGAATTCATAACCGAAACAGAATATATTACCCTGCCTGTTGACTTAGCGCACGTTAATCTTTTACTGTAGCGTGCGCTAAGTTGTTCCCGATAGCGTGCGCTAGCCAGTAGGCTTAGCGTGCGCTAACAACGTGCAGTTACATGCATTTCGGATACCGATCAACATCTGGCAATTATCAAAGACTCTAAGTGATTCTGAATCATGTTCATAGCTATCAAACAACGAAATCCAATATCCTTTAACATATAGGTAATCATCCGACTTTTAATTCAAGTCATATATTCATATTTCATCTTTCTTAATATCAACAACCTAAACACCAAGAACTCATAATCATGCCATGTTCATCATCAGATGAAGGAACCAACAACAACAACATCACAGATCCGAATTGAAGGAAGACATTATCCAACATATCTCTTTGAAGATAACAACTCATTCGAAACCATCTAATTCATATCAATATCTTCATATCAACAATAACATTATCATAATCTGGTAATCCAACTCATAATCATACTTATGAACTTGTTTATATGATAATCATCAGCTCAAGAACATCATATACAGTCCAAAACGGAATCTCAAAGTGAAGAGTAATTACCTTTTTGAAGGAATGGATTGATTTCCAAGGTTGAATCCATTTACAAGAATCACCAATGATTTCAAGCTTCAAATGTTGTTATGGATGATTAACTCCATCTTAATCCAGTGTTTGGAACCTCAAATATATCCCAACTCTCTCTCTCTCTCTCTCTCTCTCTCTCTCTCGGCTGAAAGAAGAAAGAATGACGAAATGCTTAATAACACCCTTCTGTCCCTTTTTATAATATTCATTATTAGCGTGCGCTAACATCTCATGTTTAGCGTGCGCTACCGCCTTAGCGTGCGCTAACTGACTTTGTTAGCGTGCGCTATCGAAGCCCAGAGGCTACTGTCTTGCTTCGTAAACTAACTTACGTACGTAATGCCCATGCATTAACGTACGTAAATCATCCTGCTTAGCGTACGCAAGTCATTTACCTTAGCGTGCGCTAATACCAGTTGACTTGCTACAGTCTACACCTACCACGAATATGCTCATGACCCCACAAGCCGAAATCAACCAATAAAGCCAAGATTCCCTGTTGACCGATATATAGTTAGCGTGCGCTAATCAACATGCATTAGCGTGCGCTAACACTACATTCTGACATCCGTTGACTTATCGAACGTGCGCCGAAAGTGGCACGGTCCACGCGTAGATTCCTTCGAGCCGATCGCATTAGCGTACGCTAACCTATGAACGTAGCGTGCGCTAATCCTGCACGATAGCGTGCGCTATGCATGAATATCAGCGTGCGCTAATAACGCTATACTTAGCCATTTTCAGCTATCCTTGTCCAACATCTCGACATATCAAATACGAACATACGACATATCAAATATACATTACTCAACACATTATATCCTCAAATACAATTGTCGACCAAATACGACAATTATACCAATACTGACATCTCAGTCCTTCATTTATTTTATCCCTACTGTACAGATTCCATGCTGTACAATATAACTCGGATAAAATAATATCAAACAACAGTAGTAGAAATTCCGGATATTACAATGAAGAGGTTTGAAATGACATGACCATCGACCGGGTATTACACATACGTCATTCCGAGTTTGAATATCTTCACAGCGGTAACATGACCTCGATAGCATGCGCTAGTAAACATGTGTAGCGTGCGCTACCTCATTAGCTAACTTTACTTCAGGTAACTTCGAACTTGGCTGATATGCAGATGACTTCCCGTTAGAGTGCGCTAACATATATGACTTAGTGTGCGCTAGACATGCATTTTGCTCAGCTTTTTGCGTCTTCGTCTGCTTCGCTGATTTGCTTCGCCTCTTCGTTATTTTGTTGTTTAGCAACTTTAATCATCAAAACACAAATTAAATAATGAGTGGAATAAATATTCCAACAATTATCGTTATTGTTATTAGAGAAAAAAAATTAAACTAAAAGTTTTTGGGCTAATTTGAAGTTACGCAACCTTTTTTTTCATCCGACACCAAAACCACTCAAAAAATTTGAAATCACATAAATTTTGTGGATGGAATTAAGAATTTTTGTCAGAAAAATAAAAAGTAAAAAAAATCTGAAAATTCTGGAAAATCTAAAAAATCTGAAAAAAATAAAATAAATTAAAAATTGAAAATTCATAAAATTTAAGAAATCTGAAAAAAATCAGAACTTTTATTTCTTAAGAAAAAATATCTTGAATAATAATATTAAAAATCAGATCTATTATTTAAAATTCAAAAATAAAAAGTAAAAAAATAAAAAAAAAAGAAAAATTTAAAATAAAAGTTTCGATTCTTGAAAATTCTGAAAAATTAAAAATAAACTTTTTCAGAATTTTCAGATTTTTTTTTTTTTACTTTTTGTTTTTGAATTTTAAATAAAAGATCTGACTTTTAATATTTATTCGAGATATTTAATTACTAAACAACATGTTGTGTTATACTCCAAAATTAAGCAAAACAATATTATTATTCTTAATTATTATTTAATAATATTATTATATTTTGTTGTCTTGGATAAGTCTTATTATTATTATTGTTGTTATCTAATATTATTAGTTACTATTATTGATATTGATAGTATCAATATCAATATCAATAATAGTCCAAAAGAATTTTTTTACTTCGTTTAAATATTTTATTTTATCTTGATTATTCCAATGAGATGGCATGTTACCAGTAACAAGGTAATTGACAATGTCTGCATACCAAGGTATTTGAGAAACAGACATGAGTTGTTAATCAGGGAAAGTTTCATTAATGGGAGGTTCTTTATCAGTAAAATTCACGATTACCCTAGACAAATGATCAGCAACAACATTTTCATAACCTTTCTTATCTCCAATTTCTAAGTCAAACTCTTGTAACAATAGAATCCAACGGATCAAGCGAGGTTTAGCATTTTTCTTAGAAAGAAGATATTTTAATGCAGCATGATCAGAGTAAATTATGACTTTCGAACCAATCAAGTAAGGTCGAAATTTGTCTAAGGCAAAAACGGCTGATACTGCTTGAACTTGAATATGAAGATGCTCAACTCACAGTCCTACGCCAGTAATTCCTAATTAATATCTACATATAATAATAATTATAATTATTATAAAATATTATGATATAATGACTGGGAATAAAATATGATGCATAATTGAAACTGATTATTAATATTAACTGAAGAGTCAACATTAATAATGGTTTGGTCAAAATAGGACTGGAAGTGAATATTATGAGCTGTTGGGGTCGATTGAAAAATAATTGGAAACTGATAGGGGTAAAAATCGAAGTACTTAAAAATAGGGGTTAAATTGCATAACCCTAAGAAAGCTGGGTATAAAATCCTATACATCGATCGCCGCTAAATCAACCATTTCTCACTTCTCCCTTCTCTCCTCTGTCCCTCTCTGTCCTGTCCTCGGCCATGACTGCTGCAGAAACACACACACACACACACGAACTGAGTATCAGTACACACAACACACGATCTTTGTTCTTCACGCACACGCTTCATTGTTTCTCTCAGCTTGACAACATTGGGCACACAAATCCTCCATTCATAGTACATTGTGCCATCATCAGACACACTGAATACCTTATCCTCGACTGAAAGAGTACGTTCTTTCATTTTGACCAAAAAGTCATCTTGTCTTTGACCTTCTTTGATCTGCTTCCTTAAGGTTGGTTGTACCACCAAACTAGACAATAACGACTCAACGAGGTTCGATGGTGTAGCCATCTCAACGTTCATTCCTTGACCAAGCTTTCCTCTTTGGTCATTATACAGGTTAGGCCTCCTCCCGCCTTATAGCTCAGTGCATCAGCAACTACGTTTGCTTTACCAGGGTGGTAATGGATTATACAATTGTAGTCTTTGACCAACTCTAGCCATATGCGCTGCCTCCTATTCAATTCCTTCTGTGTGAAAATATATTTCAGACTTTTGTGGTCTGTATTAATTTCACACTTACCTCCGTACATGTAATATCTCCAAATCTTCAAGGCATGAACTATTCGGTTCATTTTCGTAAAAATTCACTTTATTTTAATTCAACTCGTTTTAATAAAATTTAATTTAGCGAATTCCACCCCGAAAGAATATGGTCTAATCGCAGCTAAAAAATTCAAGGAGTGATCTTAGTGTAATTGGTAAATTTTTAATATATTATTTTTGGGATTTTTCTGAAATATTTCAGCTTGGAATATGATACATAAGTTTGTAAAGTATTAGAAGTTAACTATGCATATGCATGAATAGTAATAATATTTTCTTAAAAACAAAAGTTTGAATCTGGCAAATTATTTGATATTTTAGCTATAATTTATATTTTTTTCTAATTTACTCTTATCAAATAGATCTCAATTTATCATTTATATTTTATTTTATTATTATTTTTATTATTTTTATTTTATTGTTATTATATTATTATTAATATTATTATTATTATTAATATTATTTACCCTTAATATATATATATATATATTTCAGTTCAGTTCAGGTCCATTCAGTTCAGTTCAGTTCAGATTCATTCAGTCCAAAAGAACCGAGCCTTACATCTACAGGTCGCACGAAGATGATGATCGCCCCACGATACTAATAACGACCAAAAAACTCAGACGACGCGTCGCGACACGAATCAGTCAGACAAAAATCCGACGAGACAAGACTCTACAGACACAACTTGATCCGACAGCCTAGGTTTCCACAGCCTAAGCTCCGATACCATTTATGTAACACCCCCAATCCACTCAGGGATATTACACGCCGTAAACCCTTCTCTCAAGGATCTACCAGGCTGGTAACATAATCAAATGTCTCAACATCGCCTTTAAGGCTAAAATGACTCAGTAGACCGATTGGGTCTTTCAATTGATACATACAACTCAATCTCAATACATACCCACGCAGGGGTCAAAATACAACACACTCTCGTATAACGGGAAAATACTACAGCGGAAATAAAGTATAACCAAACCAATACGGCATCGTATGGATGTGATTGTTGGGATTCCGACAATAAAACGAAATACGCAGCGGAAATAAATACGAATCTCAAACAGGATCGATCAAGTAACGTATATACGAAAAAAAAATACATACAAAGGTAAAGATTCATACCCTTGAAGCCTTTGAAATAAATCTTCGTAAAGTGTAGACGATGATCACGATCCCGTCCCGAACACGAAATCCCTTCGTTCCAAGCACCGAAAATTCGAAGCCTCTACTTCACACGCGTTGGAAGTTGCCCGGAAAAATCTACAACACTCCGTTCTATGAAGAACACGGCTAGGAAGTATTGTAGGAATTTTTTCTCTCTTAATTTTTCTTACTTCTTTTCACCTCAAAGATGAACAAAATGAAGAAGGAAAATTTTTCTCTCTCCTCACTTAAAAAACTCATGGCAGGCTGCTCTCTAATGAATGAGTATGTGTGGTTTGTAGTTATCTCATCTCATCATTTATAATGTAATGATATATATATTATAAAGGAATAATTATTCCTTTACAACTATCATTCACAATTATGTGGGAATCTCAACTCTAAGTGAGTTCCCACACACATGCAAGATCATGCCATGCCATGAGGAGTGGGTGGCCACAAGGAAGTTTCCTAGAAAACGAGCCGAGCCACTCGGCTCGTGTCTGGACGTTAACAAACGACTCCGTTAAATACACTCCTTTTAATCATCAATGTATTTATATTAATTAATTAATCTAATTAATTATATCAAATACAAATATATATTTCTCTAAGAAATATAATTTATGAATTAAATTAATTACCCGGTAACTTAATTTAAATTCATAAGACCGATATTTGATTTATCCAATAAATCATAATTAGATATCCAATATCTAATATTAATAGAGAGATAATAAATTCACATTTATCCATCAACGCTCCTGATGCGCGACTCCATAGGTCCGTCTCAGCCGGCATTGGGAGGAACCAATGAGTGCGGGCAGCACTTAGCCAGCCTAGCGGGCCGCACTGTAAACCCCGACTGAGAACGAATGAAGGGATCATTCCAGAACCATTATGTCGTGAATACTATATATGTATAGACCCTTCATCAGATATCCCGGTCAAGTCTTCGGGTCACGGTAAAGTCAAACCCTACTGTTGACTAAACTCTATACATGTGTTAATGCAAATCAAGACCAACTGATCAATAGTGTATCTAATACTACTATATCAGAATGCTTTGGCCAAAGACTTATGATCTTATTTGCCATTAACCGTATAGGACATTCGCCTGCTCACTAACAGGAGATAGAATCCTTTCTTGGCGTACGGTAAAGATCGCTACCCGCCCGTATAGTCCGCACTTTGAGGTCGACTCAAGAATTAAGCAAATGAGTCTAACTACTCTAATGACAAACTAAACGTCATAGGCACATCTTCTCGAACCCTCAAGTCAAAGGTCCACGTATACTATCACAACCTTTCGATTCGTCATCGACTCTCCGAGAGTGAATACCGTGTGGTCGAATCGAGTATGAGTCGAGTTCGATTATCTTGGTCCCACCAATATACTTATAACTATGCTATCAAGACATGCACATGTCCTAGCATTAGTTATACAAATCTTATAAAAACTTAATGCCCATTTAAGTTTATTGACTTATAACGATTTACGTAAATAAACTTTAAACACTTCCAAGACATTTTCTCTTATCCCATAACGAGAATGGAATGTTCGGTTTATTTACATGGACTTCACTTCAATGTTTACCAAGTCAAGAATGCAATTGAAATACAATAAACAGTGAATGAATCGAATTGCCTTTTTTATTATTTATTCCATAATTACAAGTACAATGCCCCTACTCTCTCATCCCCGAGTGGCATTCGAGGGCATATTCCTAACAATCTCCCACTTGCACTCAATGCCACACATCATGATATCCAATACCCATGTTCTTCAGATGTCTTTCCAAGACGGCCCGAGATAATGGCTTAGTCGTGGGTCGAGACATTGTCTTCCGAGTCTACTCTTTCCAATGAAACATATCCTTTTTCCACCATCTCTCGAACGATGTGGTACTTTCTCTCTATATGCTTGGTGTTGTGGTGAGCCCTCAGCTCCTTGGCTTGGGCGATAGCTCCATCATTATCACAGAATAGTGATATAGGCAACTCCGCGTTAGGCACCACTTGAAGTTCTTGTATAAACTTCGCATCCAAATGCTTCTTTGCTAGCCTCGAGGCGGCTTGATACTCGCTTGGCGGTGGAATCAGTAGTAGCGGTTTGCTTGGAGCTTCTCAAGATCTGCTCCTCCATTGAGAGTAAACAAATACCGGATGTCGACTTAGAGTCGTCATTGTCTCCTTAAAAATCGAATCGGTGAATCCAATCACCTTCGTTCTCCACCACCATAAGTAAGAACTAAATCTCTAGTTCTTCTTAAGTACTTAAGAATGTTATTTACGGCGAGTCAATGTTCCCTTCCGGGTTTGCTTGAAATCGACTTACCATACTCACAGCGTAGGCTAAGTCTCGGTCTCGTACACAACATAGCGTACATGAGGCTACCCACCGCCGAGGCATAGGGTACCTTACTCATCTCTCTCTTGTCTTCCTCACTTTGAGGACACATTTTCGTGGTGAGATGAATTCCATGTCGCATGGGAAGGAACCCTCTTTAGATTCATCCATCTTGAATCTTCTCAGGATTTTATCGATATAAAGGGCTTGGGAAAGTCCTATCATTCTTCGCGGTCTATCTCTGTAAAGACGGATCCCTAGAATATAGGAAGCTTCTCCCAAGTCTTTCATGGAGAACGTTTTAGAAAGCCAAGCTTTCACAGTGCTGAGCATTGCTATGTTATTTCCTATAAGTAGAATATCATCTACATATAGTACTAAGAACACAATGTTGCTCCCACTGACCTTTTTGTAAACACACGGTTCCTCCTCATTTCGTACGAAGTCAAAGTCCTTGACTGCTTCGTCAAATCTAAGGTTCCAACTCCGAGAAGCTTGCTTCAGACCATAAATGGCTCGTTGCAGCTTACACACTTTATGAATATTATCTTTGGACACAAAACCCTTGGGCTGTTCCATATAGATTTCCTCCTCGAAGTATCCATTTAGAAAAGCCGTTTTGACGTCCATTTGCCATATTTCATAATCATAATAGGCAGCAATGGCAAGCATCATGCGAATCGACTTTATCATAGCTACGGGCGAGAAGGTATCATGATAATCGATTCCTTCCCTTTGGGTATAACCCTTTGCCACAAGCCTGGCCTTATAGGCATCAACCTTGCCATCCCCATCAGTCTTTCTCTTATAGATCCATTTATTTCCAATAGTCCTCATGCCAGTTGGAAGATCTACTAGAGTCCAGACCTGATTGGTATGCATCGAGTCTATCTCAGCTTTCATTGCTTCTTGCCATTTATCGAGTCTACATCCACTATCGCTTGGTCATAGGTGGAGTCGTTTTCATCGCTATCGGGTGTGTCGTGGAGACCCAGTTCCTCGACATGTGTATAGCCATACCTCTCGTAAGTGAGATACCCTATCGACCTTCAAGTGGAGGCTGTGTTACAATAGGTTCGGTTCTTGATCCCTGATCAGATGTCTCCTTAGGACTTTCATTATGCTCTTCCAAAGAGATATTTCTACCCGAGCCACCTTCCTGAATGAATTCATCCTCAAGGAAGTGCGCTTGTAATGCCACAACGACCCTATGGTCTTCTGGCATGTAGAATAGATAACCCATCGAGTCCTCTGGGTATCCTATGAAACGTCCTTTTATGGACCTTGCTTCCAATTTGTCCACCTTAGACTTTTTGACATAGGCTGGACATCCCCAGATCCTTATGTGATTAAGGCTTGGTTTCTTACCCTTCCACATCTCATGCGGAGTGATAGGAACATATTTGGAAGGACATCTATTTAGGATATAGGCAGTGGTTAGTAAGGCATACCCCCACAGGTAAATAGGTAAATCAGTGTAATTTAACATGGAGCGAACCATGTCCAACAAAGTCCGATTTCTCCTTTCTGAAACACCATTTAACTGTGGGGTTCCTGGAGGCGTGAATTGTGAAACTATTCCATGTTCCTTAAGGAACTCATCAAACTCAGTGCTCATATATTCGCCACCTCGGTCCGACCGAAGTGCTTTGATATGACATCCAGTTTGTTTTTCAACTAGGGCCTTAAATTCTTTGAATTTAGCAAAGGCTTCAGATTTATGTTTCATTAAGTACACAATCCCATACCTAGTATGATCATCTGTGAACGTTATGAAATATTGATATCCATCTCAGGCTACTTCTAAAGCACCACAAACATCGGTATGCACCAATCCAAGTTTATCGGCAGCCCTTTCAAAAGTCCCTGTGAAGGGGAACTTAGTCATTTTGCCTCTATGACAAGATTCACAAGTTGGATAGGGTTCTACACCCAATGGACTTAAAAGTCCATCTTTCTCCATTTTTTGAACCTTGGTCTGACCAACATGACCAAGTCTAAGGTGCCATTTAAGAGCTTGATTAGTATCTTGCCTACCACATTTCCTAGTTATAGTGTTCACTGCTGTTTTATTTTGCATGTTCAGATGATATAAACCATTCAACAATGTAGCTGTTCCAACCAATTTATTTCGAAAATAAATTTTACAACTGCCATTGCCAATGAAGAAACAAAATCCTTTCCGGTCCAAGACTGGAATGGATACAATGTTTTATGCCCTTGGGCAAAACAAGTACTTCATCTAATGTCAAAATAAAACCAGATTCTAAACCGGAAGGATTGATCCAATATCGGTTGCCTCGACACTTTGTCCGCTTCCAAAGATGATCATTATTTCCCGACTTCAAGTTTTCTACTGCCGTTCCAGATCGATTCATTGTACAAATGTGAGAAGTGGCACTGAATCGAGAATCCATGAAGCGTAATATACGGTAGCGGAACAATTAGTTTCAAAAACAAAAGTTCCGCACTGATGCGCCATTAATCTTGGGACAAGTCCTTCGCCAAAGTGGCTCACTCACCGCATTCAAGGCATTTGTCCGTAGGTTTTGACCGCCTACCTTTTGAACCTTTCGGGCCTTGCCCTTTCCTTTTGCACCCCTTTCTTGGGTTTGTCTTGCTCGTAGGTCTTTTTCTTCTTGTTCTTGGACCTCTTAGGCCCGGAAGAAATCACAAGAGCAAACCTCTCTCGGTTTAGTCTTCATGTTAGGCGTGCCGTCACGGTTATTCATTAGCCCGGCTAATGTGCATGTAATTTCATTATAGTTGAAATTCATTACAAACTGCGTGAAAGAGTCAGGTAGAGATTGAAGGATGAGATCAATTTGAAGGGATAAATCCATATTAAAGTTGAGCACCTCGAGCCTCTCAATCATAGAGATCATCTTGAGGACGTGGTCTCCCACTTTCTCCCCTTCTTTCATCCCAGCATCGAACAACCGCTTTGATATCTCATATCTAGCAGTCCCACCGTGCTCTCCATAAAGTTCGGTCAAGTGTGCGAGAATCTGCCTAGCAGAAGTCATTTTCTCGTGCGCTCTCTGCAGCTCATTAGTCATTGAGCCCATCATAAAACCACGGACTAGCACATCATCCTTGACCCATTTTTCATGGACGCCAATGTCTTCCTGATTACCCCTAGTCCGGATTGGAGTCGGTGGAATGTCCGCCTCCAAGACGTATCCCAGAGACTCCATACTGAGTACAATCATCAGATTCCGCAACCAGTCAACAAAGTTAGGGCCAGTTAGGAGATTCTTTTCAAGTAGTATTGCAAGTGGGTTTTTAGCCATTTTAGAGAGATTCAATTTCGTTTTCTGCAAAGATTTAGACAAGATTAAATTAGTGACTTGTTTAATTATGACCGAGTATAGAACTTAAGGGCTTGTATAATTCTTGTCTCGGCTCCCACTAATTTTATCGGAATTATACACTCCCATGTTATAATCCGGAAATCATGGTTAGATCGACTTCTTAGTGGTGATCAAGTTCTTTACAAATTTTAACAGACGCAACCTATCAGGTTTCTTGCCAATTAATTTCTGTAAAGTGGTGTCTAACACCAACCCGTCTAACAGATGATTTGATCTTCTTTTACCCCTAGTCTTCATGCCCTCAACCTATCAGGTTTCTTGGCAATCCAGACTATCTAAGTTGTTGACCATCAACGTCTATCAGTTTGACTATTGAATCTCACCCGGCAACCTATCAGGTTTCTAGGGGCGAAATTTATCACCAACCGAAGGCATCTAATGCACTCAAGAATTTTTCAACCTCTACCAAATGTACTACCCCGATAACTCGAAAGCATAGCACACCAGCTCGGGTATCAATTTTCTACGAGTTTGATGGAGGGTAGGAAACCTCGTAACCTTTTTCAAACTTAGTCTGTTTGTAGTCGGGAGAATTTCGCGATTAATGTTACACTTTGCACATTAATTCAATTATACGCGCGTTTGTTGGTTTGTCAATCATTCAAAATGAAAATGTAAAACAAGAACCTAGTTACTACCACCATATAGCTCATGGACCTAATTCCTAAATCTTGGGCCAAGCGAATGACCCAATAAAAAAAATCTTCGATTCTTCGTCTTCTCGGTCGGTTGTCTTCGGTCTTCTTCATACCCAAAATAATAATTACATCATTGAAAAATTGCATCCTATACAAGTTTTTCTAGTAAATATAAATAGGCTCAAAACGGCCTTTACAACCCAATCGAATCGAACAAATCAAAAAAACTAAGTCCACGAGCTATATCACCATCACATAAGGATTCCATACAACATGTAATGGCAACAAAATTAAACAATTAATCTTTAATATAAATTAATCTAATTAATCTATAAATTAATCTATTCAATTTCTACTATATTAATCCAATTAATATAAAGTGGCATTAAAATTAAATAATCAATTAATATATTAATCCAATCAATATAAAATTAATCTATTCAATTTTAATGGTATTAATCCAATCAATACTAATAATTGTCATTTTAATTCGTTCAAAGTAATCCAGCCAAAATAATATTCTCGTTTAATTTATTTCCCTTAACTCAAAAAAAATATTCCAAATATTAATTTAGTCAAATTAAAATCCAATTTAAATTTTGGGAAATAATTAAAACGAAATATAAACTTAAAACGAGTCGGACAATCCGATTTTAGGCCCATGGCCCAGCGATTCAAAATCGGGCCAAAAATCAGTGCTGGCGAGCCAACGCTTTCGGCGGTGGCGATCATTCTCGGCCGTGGCGAGACATGGCGATCATGACCGATCATGATCGGCGATGCAAGCGGCGGCCAGGCGATCTTCGCCGACACCACTCGCCGTTTCTTCGTTTTTCGGCCCGTTTCAAAAACGTGATGCTACAACGAACAATTTAAAATCTACGATTATTCCAAACATGATTCTAAATCATAATCATCATCCAAAAGCATTCAAAATGCACAAATAATCGTATATACGGTATCATTGACCTCGCTCGATACCCTTTGTTGGGATTAGAAAATAAAACGAAATACGCGGAAATAAATACGAATCCCAAACAGATCGATCAAGTAACGTATATACGAAAAAAAAATACATACAAAGGTAAAGATTCATACCCTTGAAGCCTTTGAAATAAATCTTCGTAAAGTGTAGACGATGATCACGATCCCGTCCCGAACACGAAATCCCTTCATTCCAAGCACCGAAAATTCGAAGCCTCTACTTCACACGCGTCGGAAGTTGCCCGGAAAAATCTACAACACTCCGTTCTATGAAGAACACGGCTAGGAAGTATTGTAGGAATTTTTTCTCTCTTAATTTTTCTTACTTCTTTTCACCTCAAAGATGAACAAAATGAAGAAGGAAAATTTTTCTCTCTCCTCACTTAAAAAACTCACGGCAGGCTGCTCTCTAATGAATGAGTATGTGTGGTTTGTAGTTATCTCATCTCATCATTTATAATGTAATGATATATATATTATAAAGGAATAATTATTCCTTTACAACTATCATTCCCAAGTATGTGGGACGCTCCGCGCTAAGTGAGGGCCCACACACATGCCGGCTCATGCCAGGCCAGGAGGAGTGGGGGGCCACAAGGAAGTTTCTAGAAAACGAGCCGAGCCACTCGGCTCGTGTCTGGACGTTCACAAACGACTCGTTAAATACACTCCTTTTAATCATCAATGTATTTATATTAATTAATTAATCTAATTAATTAATTATATCAAATACAAATATATATTTCTCTAAGAAATATAATTTATGAATTAAATTAATTACCCAGTAACTTAATTTAAATTCATAAGACCGATATTTGATTTATCCAATAAATCATAATTAGATATCCAATATCTAATATTAATAGAGAGATAATAAATTCACATTTATCCATCAACGCTCGATGCGCGACTCCATAGGTCCGTCTCGGTAGGCATTGGGAGGAACCAATGAGTGCGGCGAAGACTTAGCCACTTAGCGGGCCGCCTCAGTAAACCCGGCGAGAACGAATGAAGGGATCATTCCAACCATTATGTCGTGAATACTATATATGTATAGACCCTTCATCGATATCCCGGTCAAGTCTTGGTCACGGTAAAGTCAAACCCTCATTGACTAAACTCTATACATGTGTTAATGCAAATCAAGACCAACCGATCAATAGTGTATCTAATACTACTATATCGTAATGCTTTGGCCAAAAACTTATGATCTTATTTGCCATTAACCGTATAGGACATTCGCTGCTCACTAACAGGAGATAGAATCCTTTCTTGGCGTACGGTAAAGATCGCACCGCCCGTATAGTCCGCACTTCGAGGTCGACTCAGCAATTAAGCAAATGAGTCTAACTACTCTAATGACAAACTAAACGTCACAGGCACATCTTCTACTGAACCCTCAAGTCAAAGGTCCACGTATACTATCACAACCTTTCGATTCGTCATCGACTCTCCGAGAGTGAATACCGTGTGACTGAATCGAGTATGAGTCGAGTTCGAGTATACTGGTCCCACCAATATACTTATAACTATGTTATCAAGACATGCACATGTCCTAACATTAGTTATACAAATCTTATAAAAAACTTAATGCCCATTTAAGTTTATTGACTTGCGAACGATTTACGTAAATAAACTTTAAACACTTCCAGTACATTTTCTCTTATCCCATAACGAGAATGGAATGTTCAGTTTATTTACATGGACTTCACTTCAATGTTTACCAAGTCAAGAATGCAATTGAAATACAATAAACAGTGAATGAATCGAATTGCCTTTTTTATTATTTATTCCATAATTACAAGTACAATGCCCCTACTCTCTCATCCCCTGAGTGGCATTCGAGGGCATATTCCTAACAGTGATTAGTATCGATCATCTTTCACCATCCTTCATGCCGACCCTGTGTTAGGCTCCCCAAAACCTGAATGCAAAACAGACATCCACCCCCCGATTTCTCGGGGGTTAGCAAAATCCCACTATTTTGCTAGTGCAAGTACATAATCATACGAATTGTAACAAACAATAAAATCACGAATCAGGTGCGACAATTAACTACCAAAACCTTCCCGAGAGATTTTTATTAGTTAGAAAGCATTCAAATAAGTGTTTCAAAATAACCTTCTCATCTCGGGGATTTTAAAAGTAGAAACCTTGTGAGACCTCAAGTCCTTAGTTGAAAAAGAAAAAGAACCTCTTCAAGACAAATGGGTCTCGGCCCAAAATCACTTTCCGTAAAACGACCTTTAGAAAACCGTTGGGATCTCTGTAACACCCCCAAAACCGTATGGGAATATTACACGCCGTAGACCCCCTTCCATAAGGATCTACCAGGCTAAACATCCATAAACGACTAAATGCTTGCCCGGCCAGGGTCAAACAATATAATAATACAGACCGTTAAGGTCACTTACACATAAACACACAGACCGATGAGGTTACACAACTCTATCAACAGAACTGACTAACAACATTACCCACACATGGGTCGAAACACAATATAGCGGAAGACTGAATGAACTCTAACAATACAACCAAACTCTACCAACTCTCGACTCTTGATTAGTATCGCAGCTCGTCATCCTCTTGTGCCAATCCTGTGACTGCTCCCCTGAATCTGCATGTACCTGGCCGCAAAACAGACATCCACCCCCCGATTACTCGGGGGTTAGTAAAACTCCACTGTTTTACTAGTGCAAGTATCAAATCATACGAAATGTAACAAGCAATCAATAATCATGAATCAAATATAATGATCAAGTATCAAATATTCCCGGGAGGTTTTCACAAGGGAAGGTAAGCTATGAAGCACTCGAAAATAAGATTATCATCTCGGGAATTTTTTTTTGGAATTTCAAAACCTTTCGAAAATCTTAGGGTCTTAACCCAAATCTCAAATTGTATTACAACAATTTACAGTACGAAAACATTTCCATAAATCTCGTGGGGCTCGGCCCAACATTCTTTCTTAAAACTTTTCCTTTAAAAACTTTGATTTGAAAAGTATCATGCTCATGACACCGTGATCCACTGTCACATGTCTCCGTAGGTTCAACAACCCGCACGGACTACATCACGCACAATTAAACAAACATAATCAATTCTGATACCGTGATCCACTATCACGTGTCTCCGTAGGTTCAACAACCCACACGGACTATTAACCAAACATAACCAATTCCGACACTGTGATCCACTGTCACGTGTCTCCGTAGGCATAACAACCCGCATGGACTATATCAAACACAACAATCACACACACAGTCCTGACACCGTAGTCCACTGCCACGTGTCACCGTAAGCCCCGTCGAGCTCACCCGGTTGGACGCACTGTGTCCGAAACTCATGGTCCACTGCCATGGGTTATCATAGGCCTCGTCAGACCAGCACGATTGGACCTCAGTACCTCACTAAGTTCTGATCCCGTAGTCCACTGCCACGAATCCTCGTAGGTCCCGTCGAACCAACACGAGTGAACTTAGCGGTCACACACATATTCACATTCACATTACATACAACAATGAGCACAATTAATCAATCACCTTGATCACCACAAAATCGTACATT
The DNA here is from genome assembly GCA_033398695.1 of Orobanche coerulescens. Taxonomy (NCBI): domain Eukaryota; kingdom Viridiplantae; phylum Streptophyta; class Magnoliopsida; order Lamiales; family Orobanchaceae; genus Orobanche; species Orobanche coerulescens. The sequence continues at coordinate 134,192,936 of CM065816.1, read as the reverse complement.
GCACGCACATAACACAACCTCGACACTCGCAACAACTATCATCAATCAAAGACAATTTAACCAACATAACACACATTCGGTACACAATACATTGCACAACCAAGTGTACAACCATCCCATATGTACGTCGCATTCCTGCACAAATGGCACAACGCCTAACATGTATACTGATATAACACTATTATCACAAAGCCTTCAAATTACGAAAAACACAACCAACTCAAACGGAACATAATTACGAAGGCAAGCAAAGTCATCATACATCTCATACGTAATTACTAGTCGCAAGATACAAGTCGTATAGTAAGATACTTGCCTTAATAACCGCTACCGAACGCTCCGAAGAACACGGTTCGACCGGGAAGCTCGAACCCCAAAGAAGGCAACGAACGGAAGGGTTCCAACTCGAGTTCTTCACAAGAATTCGTTCCTAAGTCACAACGATATCAATTCAATCACAATTCTATGAAAACGTATGGATCTTCCCAAGTTCTACCCATTGAAGCATTTTATCGGACACTTTGAAGGCGTAGTCCATTTCAATCGATTATTCAAAGAAATACTCAAATCCGTTCCACAAAACTTCAAGGGTATTGAATGATTACGAGTTTACAATCAAGTTCTAACAATAATATGAATCAAAACGAAGCAAATCGGCCAAAACACCAAGAAACCTCAAGAACATCCAAAAACCAAAAGTTTAGGTGTTCTTACCTTCGATCCGGGTGGAAGATGATGTTAATCCATGATTCCAACTTCCAAAACATGTTGATATAGGTTGATTCTACTCAAAACCATCGATCTATGGTGAAAAATCGCGGAAGGAACGAAGAAAAGATGAGAAATGGCCGGATGACTCGGTCCAGGCCTATAAATAGCCGACCAAGCCGGCCGCCACGCACGTAATCGGCCAAGGCCTACGACGAATCGGCCAAGGCCGAACTCTCTGATCGATTCTCGCCGACATGTTACGACGTAATCGGCGGTCAGCATGCACGTAACCGGCATTACGCCATTATCGCTGCCATTACGGCCGTTACTCGGCCAGCCCGCCAGCTCGGTCGATCCGACGGTCCGAAAAATTCCGAAACTCCGACCTGAACGTAAACCGAAAACACGATTATGAAGTACTCGTAAAGACGAATCCGAATACTAAGAGAACACCCGATTCCGACCACCCGAGGGCTCGAAATTCGACAACGGAAGTAATTACCCCAAACTTTGGGAAATTACGAAAATGGCCCAAAACGTCCGAAATACCTGATACACGATCGAAACACCAAACCGAAGCTTACAACATGAATAATAACATTAAATGAACTTCCGAGAAACTCGAAACAACAGTTTCGGACGAGATTCGCAAGAATCGAACTCAAGTGCGGAAAAGTCATTTAAGAACACGGAACTCAACAAAATGATACCGAAACGAACTCGGATGACAAAAAGTGCAGAATTAAATATTCTCACAATGACGAAACGGTTAAAAGCGAGTTTTCGAAATGGACCTCCGCCGAAAAATGAAAATTACCGGAAATCCGAAATTGCGGATATTACATTCTACCCTCCTTAAAAGAAGTTTCGTCCCGAAACTTAAAATAAGTAGGGAGAAGCAATATCCCAACAGGAAACCTCAACAAGATACACAAGAAACGCATAACTTTCGCCCATTGGCGAAACGTTACAAGCAATGCGAAAGAATATACAGCGTGAAAACACGCCCCACGACGACCATTACAACGCCACCGGCAATGATTCAAACAATAACGATCAATTAACGACGCATCACATACCACATCATATGCACACATTTAATCAAAGAAATGTACGCGACAATAAGTTGCACCCGACTAAAACGGCTATGCGACAGAAACAAATAGAGTATTACGATAGAAATCATTCCGATTCTCATCAACAAGAAAATGTCTGACGTCAAAACACAAACAATTCAAGATAACGGAAAATGAGAATACCGGATATTACATTCTATCCTATTAAAATTAAGTTTCGTCCCGAAACTTAAAATAAAACATCATGATAGAATAGAAACAAAACCAAAAAGTTCACGCAACAAATATCAATCTCTACACGAATTACAGCACAAAGTACGATACACAACTACATCACTGGACACCACCGGGCCCTCCCCGAGTAGGAACGAAAACCCGATTCCTGAACATCCTGGTAACGGTCTCACAATGCACCGCTTGGTGCCCCAGTTGGCCGCACTTAAAACAATTAACCGGTAATTCTGTCTCGCATGGCCTACATGACTGCAGTTAAAGCAGGTCTTCACACTGATCGTCTTACTCGCCTCTGGGGTAAGGTTCTTAGACTGGTCAACCGAACGAGGAGTGCTCCTGCAAGGAAATCAAGCAGGCTCACGGATCTCACTCCTTTGGCCTCTTGAAAAATTTCTCGAGGTCTTCTGTCTCTTACTCTCTGAACCAGATTCCGTCACATAAATGGCCATCTCAATGGCTAAAGCTCGGTCCTAATATTCCTTCAGAGTGGTATACATGAGCGGAGCCATACTCTCACGGATATGGGGTTTCATGCGCATATTGAAGTATCGGACCTTGTCCGCTTCACTTCTCACTTGATCACGAACATAAGCCAACTGTCGATTATAATCGACTATCGCCTGGGATATTGACACATCCTGGGGCGTAGCCGAGAAAAACTCAACGATTCTGCGTTCACGAACAGGCAACGGGCAATACTCTGCCTCCATGGCGGTCTTAAACTCAGCCCATGTAGGTGTACGATCTGCAGGCACTACAGCGTGCCACCAGTCTGCAGTTTCTTTGTCGAGTAGGTACTGAGCAATGGGTACCCTCCTATCATCCGGACAAGCTACAACATCGAATATTCTGTCCAACTGGAAGAGCCAGTTTTCCCAACCTAACAAGTCAGACGAACCCACAAAACGGGGCGGCTGCATCTTCATCACATCTCGTAACCACTTACTAGTTCCGTTATCCCTATTTGGGTTCTCATCCCGACGTACGGCCTGATTCATCTGCACTAACTGGTCAACCACCTGACGAAGGATGGTGGCGGCGCAAACGTCAACATTAACGCTAGTCGAATGTCCCTGATCTGTACTGAGCTGATTGGTACTCGGCAAGGAGGGAGTCGCCTTCTCCTGCTCCCGATTACGACCACGACCACGACCACGGCCTCGACCTCGACCCCTTAGCATACTGAACGGACAACCAATCAGAATAACAAGATAAAACAAACCTCACATAATCGACATAAGCCCACAATCAGCAGCACAATGCAATATTCACACGTTAACATTGACAAAGATGAACGACCTATACCTCAGCATACACGGTTAAAACATTAAGCATACCATTGTGGTCCAACACCGGTAATATTTTAAAAAAAAAACAAGTTTATCGAGGTATTTGTTCGAATGATAATATAAAAAAAAATCGCGAGTTCGAAAGATTTTGCTGGGGTGAAATTTTGAAAGCACTTTGTTTAATACCTCGGTCATTGAAGTGGGGAACGATACCTAACAACGTATCCCGCCACTTGGGCATACAACCCAGATTTTCTGACGAGAATGATAATATAGCAACTCACTGCACGACTTAACCTCAATACATAAACACATAACGTTCTAATTTACGGAAGCCAAAGTTGTTTTGCAAAACAGAAATTTTCCAAAATCCTTTAGTTCATAACCAAAACGACGGTAATATTTTACAATGTCCGAAGTATTTCAAAACACATTTTTAAAATACCGTCTGATTGTGTCATTTGAAAATACACGGCCCATTTGTCAAAATTTAACAACTTTTAAAAATCCATATAAACCATGGTTTGACCGCACCACCAAAATATTTTCCAAAAATCGATTTCGACAAAATTCTCAAACTGTAAAGTCCTTCAGGAAACATTCACAAACTTACCCATAGCGGACAAAAATTACAACATTCCAAAAACAGTCGAATTTAAAACCACATACTCAAATGGCAACCAGGGTCGCCAATTCAATCAAATGCATCTCGTGGTATCAAGTTTAAACACACAGCAAAATAATTCATCGGAGTTTCTCACAAACTCTACCGTTGGTACTTTTTCGAAACCCATCGAGGTTTACAACCTTCACAACATACCACCCCACCCGGTGGTTCAAAGATAAAACAATAACGTGCCCAGTTCTATACACATACTATGTGCCACAAGTATTAAACACAACTATATTATACAATACTGTGTAAATAAAATTATGCACCGCAATTAACTCACTAAGATAAAATCGAAATACACAGGTATTACGTATAAAGGAGGAGACTTACATCCACAGGTCGCACGGAGGTGACGGTCGCCCACGATACTAATCTCGTCCGACAACATAACCGACACGTTGTGCCTACGCACAACTCAACTTGTCACCTGACGACTCGAACGACAAGACAACACATTACTCGACAATTCACGACGTGACTCGACCCGATAGCCTAGGTTTCCACAACCTAAGCTCCGATACCATAAATGTAACACCCCCAAAACCGTATGGGAATATTACACGCCGTAGACCCCCTTCCACAAGGATCTACCAGGCTAAACATCCATAAACGACTAAATGCTTGCCCGTCCAGGGTCAAACAATATAATAATACAGACCGTTAAGGTCACTCACACATAAACACACAGACCGATGAGGTTACACAACTCTATCAACAAAACTGACTAACAACATTACCCACACATGGGTCGAAACACAATATAGCGGAAGACTGAATGAACTCTAACAATACAACCAAACTCTACCAACTCTCGACTCTTGATTAGTATCGCAGCTCGTCATCCTCTTGTGCCAATCCTGTGACTGCTCCCCTGAATCTGCATGTACCTGGACGCAAAACAGACATCCACCCCCTGATTACTCGGGGGTTAGTAAAACTCCACTGTTTTACTAGTGCAAGTATCAAATCATACGAAATGTAACAAGCAATCAATAATCATGAATCAAATATAATGATCAAGTATCAAATATTCCCGGGAGGTTTTCACAAGGGAAGGTAAGCTATGAAGCACTCGAAAATAAGATTATCATCTCGGGAATTTTTTTTTGGAATTTCAAAACCTTTCGAAAATCTTAGGGTCTTAACCCAAATCTCAAATTGTATTACAACAATTTACAGTACGAAAACATTTCCATAAATCTCGTGGGGCTCGGCCCAACATTCTTTCTTAAAACTTTTACTTTAAAAACTTTGATTTGAAAAGTATCATGCTCATGACACCATGATACACTGTCACGTGTCTCCGTAGGTTCAACAACCCGCACGGACTACATCACGCACAATTAAACAAACATAATCAATTCCGACACCGTGATCCACTGTCACGTGTCTCCGTAGGTTCAACAACCCACACGGACTATTAACCAAACATAACCAATTCCGACACCGTGATCCACTGTCACGTGTCTCCGTAGGCATAACAACCCGCAAGGACTATATCAATCACAACAATCACACACACAGTCCTGACACCGTAGTCCACTGCCACGTGTCACCATAAGCCCCGTCGAGCTCACCCGGTTGGACGCACTGTGTCCGAAACTCATGGTCCACTGCCATGCGTTATCGTAGGCCTCGCTGACCAAAGACGATTGGACCTCGCACTCACTAAGTTCTGATCCCGTAGTCCACTGCCACGAATCCTCGTAGGTCCCGTCGAACCAACACGAGTGAACTTAGCGGTCACACACATATTCACATTCACATTACATACAACAATGAGCACAATTAATCAATCACCTTGATCACCACAAAATCGTACATTGCACGCACATAACACAACCTCGACACTCGCAACAACTATCATCAATCAACGACAATTTAACCAACATAACACACATTCGGTACACAATACATTGCACAACCAAGTGTACAACCATCCCATATGTACGTCGCATTCGTGCACAAATGGCACAACGCCTAACATGTATACTGATATAACACTACTATCACAAAGCCTTCAAATTACGGAAAACACAACCAACTCAAACGGAACATAATTACGAAGGCAAGCAAAGTCATCATACATCTCATACGTAATTACTAGTCGCAAGATACAAGTCGTATAGTAAGATACTTGCCTTAATAACCGCTACCGAATGCTCCGAAGAACACGGTTCGACCGGGAAGCTCGAACCCCAAAGAAGGCAACGAACGGAAGGGTTCCGACTCGAGTTCTTCACAAGAATTCGTTCCTAAGTCACAACGATATCAATTCAATCACAATTCTACGAAAACGTATGGATCTTCCCAAGTTCTACCCATTGAAGCATTTTATCGGACACTTTGAAGGCATAGTCCATTTCAATCGATTATTCAAAGAAATACTCAAATCCGTTCCACAAAACTTCAAGGGTATTGATTGATTACGAGTTTACAATCAAGTTCTAACAATAATATGAATCAAAACGAAGCAAATCGGCCAAAACACCAAGAAACCTCAAGAACATCCAAAAACCAAAAGTTTAGGTGTTCTTACCTTCGATCCGGGTGGAAGATGATGTTAATCCATGATTCCAACTTCCAAAACATGTTGATATAAGTTGATTCTACTCAAAACCATCGATCTATGGTGAAAATCGCGAAGGAACGAAGAAAAGATGAGAAATGGTCGATGACTCGGTGCCAAGGCCTATAAATAGCCGACTCGCCGGCCGCTACGACGTAATCGGCCAAGGCCGAACTCTCGATCGATTCGCCGGACATGTTACGACGTAATCGGAAGGCTGTTACGTACGAATCGCATTACGGCCGGGCATCGCCGGGCCATTACGGCCGTTACTCAGCCAGGCCTGGCTAGCCAGGCCTCGGTCGATCCGACGGTCCGAAAAATCTCGAAACTCCGACCCGAACATAAACCGAAAACACGATTATGAAGTACTCGCAAAGACGAATCCGAATACTAAGAGAACACCCGATTCCGACCACCCGAGGGCTTGAAATTCGACAACATAAGTAATTACCCCAAACTTTGGGAAATTACGAAAATGGCCCAAAACGTCCGAAATACCTGATACACGATCGAAACACCAAACCGAAGCTTACAACATGAATAATAACATTAAATGAACTTCCGAGAAACTCGAAACAACAGTTTCGGACGAGATTCGCAAGAATCGAACTCAAGTGCGGAAAAGTCTTTTAAGAACACGGAACTCAACAAAACGATACCGAAACGAACTCGGATGACAAAAAGTGCAGAATTAAATATTCTCATAATGACGAAACGGTCAAAAGTGAGTTGTCGAAACGGACCTCCGCCGAAAAATGAAAATTACCGGAAATCCGAAATTGCGGATATTACAATCTCATCCCAAATCTCATCAAATCACAGTACACGATAACAATAGCAAGGTCCGTTTTCCAACATCAAAACCCCACAACATAAGGAACTAAACACATACGACAAAATACTCTAGTGCCATCCTAGCCAAGTAGGCCAAATGAACATCTTACCTCTTACACACTTAGTCAATGCATCCAATCATGAAATCATAGTTAAAAAACACTCATTTCCGAAAATGCCATAATCAAATCATATTTGTAAAATGCACCACAATTAACCGTCGATCCACACCTCCATGGACCCCTACCGAGACCCCGTCGGATCTAACCAGTAGTGGTTAAAAGCAAAGCTCGTCCATCCACGCCTCTGTGGACCCCTACCGAGACCCGTCGGCTCTAACCCATAGTGAGCATGCACACACACACCCATCACTCATGCAATACTAATATGCAAAGAATGTAAGTTCATTAAGAATACTTGCTAGAGATGGCCACCTATCCGACACCATTATCATACTCATCACAATACCTCCATCACGATCAATCAATCATGACATTACAACATAATTAACACGGAATACCCGATTCCACAACATTAAACAAGCAGGGATATCATTAAAGATCAAATCATAATCAATTCACATGAATCATATTCACGATGGTAAACCAACCATCATAAATCCAACATGTAAACTCTATTTGTAGGACACAAATCGCATAAGAAAATACTTGCCTCAATAACTGATACCGAACACTCCGAAGAACACGGTTCAATCGGGAAAACCTCGAATACCTACAATCCTCCAGCAAAAACAACAAAGATATGATTACAATGAGAATCAAGGTCAAAAATAACCGAAATCCCACCAAACTAACGAAAGGAAACTCATTGGGACATTTAATCGAACACTCAACGTTCGATAACTCCCAAGAACACTCGAATCACCAATCGAGCTAAACAAACTCGAAATATGGATATACAACCCATAGAACACGATTATTAATGTTCAAAAACATCAACCAATTCATCAAAATCGGACGAACAACGAAGATCAAGAAGGAATTCCGAAAGTCAACTTTAGGAGGTTTCAAGAATTTACCTTGATTCGTCGAAGAACAAGGATTAAGTGATGATATAATCGAGAAGAGTCTTCCAAAACGCCTAGAAATCGAGTGGAATCGACTAAAAACTCCACTCCTCGACTTCTCCCGTCGCCAGCCGCCACCAGGATGAATAAAAGGGGTAAAATGAGGTCTGGCCCGACACCAGGCCTATATATGGCCGACAGAGTTACGGCCGTAACCGTCACCCTTAAGGACGTAACCGGCCTTCGTCCGGATGCCGCCCAGCGCCCTTACGGTCATAACCGATCTTCGTCCGAAAACGTGCGGCCGTGGCCACTTCCGACGGCCCAGTTAGGCATTCAACAACGTCTCGGACACTCTAACGCACCGATTATGATTCAAAACAATAACGAGCAAAAATACGAAACATAACATATCATTCATAATAGGAAAATGAATCCCACATAGTTATAACGACACAAAATAACCGACACCAACCGACAAATAGTTCAAGGCAAACGGAATAAAAGTCTCGGGTATTACAATAAACACAAAAATTAATCTTCGAGAAAGAGAATACCGATACTCGGCAATCGAGAAATATCTAGAAAAATCCAAATTAACGGAACAAAAATATCGGGTATTACACAACAACTGTTGGCACGCTTCGATCAAAATGGCGTCTTTTGAGGCTTTGTACGGAAGGAAGTGTAGATCACCATTGTGTTGGGACGATGCATCTGAGTTGATTGGTACTGAACCAGATCTAGTAGTTGAGATGAGAGAGAAGATTGCCTTGATCCGTGATAGACTGTTAATGGATCAGAGTCGACAAAAGTCCTATGCCGACACGCATCGCCGACCGCTAGAATTTGAGATTCGAGATCATGTTTTGCTGAAGGTGTCTTCAACTCGGGGAGTTTACCGCTTCGGTGGGAAGGGCAAACTTAGTCCGAGATATATTGGACCGTTCAAGATTTTAGAGAGAGTTGGAGAGCTTGCATATCGGTTAGGGTTGCCACCGTCCTTGAGTCACGTGCATAACATATTCCATGTTTCCCAGCTTAGGAAATATGTACCGGATCCTAGCCATATCATTGATTTTTGGAGAGATTGAGTTAGGTCCTGACTTTACTTTTGCAGCGAGATCGATTCAGATTTTGGAGCATCAGGTGAAACAACTTAGGAACAAAACCATTCCTTTGGTTAAAGTGCAGTGGTGGAGACACGGATCAGAAAAAGCAACTTGTGAAACGGAGGATGGTATGAAGGCGAGATACCCCGAGTTATTTACTTTGTAAGTTTCGGGACGAAACTTATTTTTAGGGGAGATAATGTAATATCCGCACTTTCTATTTTTAGTAATTTCTATTTTTAGTGTATTTTCATTTCAGATGACTCGCTTGTATGTATTTTGATATTATGAAGTTCTTTTGTTCTGCGTTCATGGCCATCCGAATGAGTTTCGGAGTTGTTTTTACGAGATTTCGATTATTGTGTAACTTTTCTGCGTTTAGACTCGATTCTCGTAAATCTTGTCCTAAACCGACATTTCATTACTTCTATGAGTTCCCTTAATATTTCTGGATTCGTTACAACTTTCGGAGATTGTTAGTTGGCCTCGAGTTATGATTCTCGAGAGTTTGGGAACTTTTGTAATTTATTATAATTTTGGGTATCACCTTTAAGAAATGATGTCCATCCCGTTGTATGGTTGGAATCATATATACGGATATGGAGATGATGCTTGCATGTTGTTGTTTTCTTGTTATGTCTCGTTGTTCGCTGGTATCTATCGAGTTTCATGCCTTCCGAGTTGGGTGCAGTCTGGCTGAGTTTCCTAACTGTACTCTGTACAGGAACAGTTAGCGCACGCTAACGTTATATCCGTTGTGCGAGCTATGAGGGTACATATAGCGCACGCTAGACTTATATAATTGTGTACGCTAATGCATCTGGGCAGAGTACTCCAGGACTAGACATAAGGTTCAGTATTTTTAAACTGAACCAGGTAGTGTACACTAACTATCTGTTAACGTACGCTAAATGTGTAACACCCCAAACTAGGCGGATATTACAGTGCCGTGAATCCCCGACTGGGACCCACCAGGCAAATGAACATGATGAATTAAATAATATAATTGTAGTACCGAACCACATTATATTACCAAGTACTCCGATGAGGAGTTTAAGTACAATACACCAGGACAAAACAGAATACTAGTATATTTTATATGGAGATAAAATACACCACCCTGAACAAATAAACATCTCAAACGGAATTTACAGCGGAAAATACAGATGACGAAATAACTGAAATGACTGAAACAAACGGAATGACTGGGTCCCACTACTAGTATCACTGGGACTCTTCACCGTCAACATGCTCTTCCCGTGCCTTTGCCTTGCCGTGACCTGAAAACAAAATTCCCAATGGGGTCAGTTACACAGAACAACAATCATCAAGGGTTGAAAATACACAATCATGATTTAACTGAAGTTATGAAATATCCTTAGTTATGAATTTCGCTGAAGAGGAGTATCATAGTACGCCCGTAATGTTCTGTGCAAGTGTACAAGACGAATGACCGGACACACCCGTCCTTGTACCTAGTTAGTCTCACGGAGGTAAGCGTTACCGTGTGCACGGTCTAATGTATCGGTGAACCCAAAACATGACCATCGTGTGCCCGACTAAAAATTCCACACAACCACATCTGGCCATGCAATATGAACCCAGAAGGTCATATGAACGAGAATGACCACAATGAATACCAATGAATAATAACTCGACAAGGCCAAGATGACTCACCGAGATGAAAATAATAGTGACTTGATTGATAACCCAATGAAATGATTTGGAACCGTCGTTCCTCGTGAATGAAATGATTATTCGACAATTACAAGTCTCAATATGATTAATACTATGATGAATGAATTATGATTATGAGCAATCAACAACAAAAGGAATGAGTATCCTTTTAACCGAGTAAGAGTTAACTTACTCAACAACGATGAAGAATGTCCGTCCACGAACAACGTCCTAAATGAAATGTCGGTCGCTCGAACAACCTTGAATAACACAATGTACCAAATATTCTATCATTACACGAATCAAATACGATCATAACCGACTCAAACGTCGATACAACAATATCCGAACTCGTAGATGTACTCTAACGAAAACGTTGAGAAAATCCTTCCCGTTGGTTATAACCAAACCCAAATTATCGAACCAACTTCAAATGATTGATTCAAACCAGCAAAACACTATCAATGACATCAATAATCTCATAGAAATCCACAATTCAAGTTTACAACAACAACAATCGGAAAATCCCCAAATTAACCGAAGTCAACCCTAAGGGTTCTTGAAATAATTCCGAAAATAGCCATTAAATCCGTAGGAATACATTTATCCAAGGTAGATAATCCATATCTAATGTATTCCAACAACAATCCAAGCTTACACGAAGAAATCGAAAGGAAAAACCCAAAAATCCGAAATTCTAGATCCAAGAGATTAATACCTTTGATTTGATGTTAAGGAGATGATGAAGTGATGATAATCCAACTCAAAGCCTTGAATATGATGATAGGTGATAGCAGCTCGAAGAAAACACTCCAAGTCGCCCGAAATCGCCCGAATCGCTCCAAAAACGAAGGGAAATGAGAAATGACGAAACTCAGGCTAACTGTCCAATATATAGTCACTCCAAGTTAGCGTGCGGTAGCCCTTGTGCGTAGCGTGCGCTAAGGGGTAATTTGGGTAGTCCAGTACCCACTGTCCGAAAACGGTAGCGCGCGCTACGTACCTTTTGTAGCGTGCGCTACAACCATACCATTAGCGTGCGTTAATACACATGGTTAGCGTGCGCTAACGAATTATGTGATACCCAGTACTGGAATCCAGAAACCGTCTGTCCTCTGATCTGACCTCGGTAGCGTACGCTACAACCAATATTTAGCGTGCGCTATAATATCGATTGCGTACGCTAAAAAAAACTCATAGCGTGCGCTATGAATTAATCCAATGCAGTCCAGTAGCCACTGGACTCAACCTGATCCGTCCTTAGCGCGCGCTACAGCAATTATTAGCGTGCGCTACTACAACCCACTAGCGTACGCTACTTACCAATCGTAGCGTGCGCTACATATAATTCACCTGCAGTCCAGTACCTTCTGGACTGCTGCCAGGGTAACATTAGCATGCGCTAATGCTGAGTGGTAGCGTGCGCTACCTGTACTCAATTAGCGTGCGCTAAAAAGAGTACGTAGCGTGCGCTACTCCTCACGCACAGTCCACAATGAAAAATGACGATGGTGATAAACACGGCACGAAACTCCAATTAGATTAGTGATGAATGACGATTGATACACGATACAAATACTCTGAATGATGAATACCATGATTTAATATGAGTGACAAATGATCATTAATGAGTGAAATTACTGAATGACAATTACTGATTGATAACTACTGAATTACAACCGGGTATTACATACACCCCCCCTTAAAAGAGTTTCGTCCCCGAAACTAAGGGTCAAACAATTCGGGATAACTCTCCCGCATACTATCCTCGGTTTCCCAAGTAGCCTCTTCGATTCCGTGCCTAGACCACTGAATCTTAACCAAAGGAATCGTCTTATTCCTCAACTGTTTGATTTGCCGCTCTAAAACTCGTATAGGACGCTCCTCATATGAATGGTCGTCGGCGATCTCGATTTCGTCGAACTGAAGTATGTGACTCGGGTCGGCAACATACTTCCGCAACTGAGAGACGTGAAACACATTATGAATTCGGCTCAAAGCCGGAGGTAAAGCCAATCGATAAGCTAACTTGCCCACTCGATCCAAAATCTCAAACGGTCCAATGAATCTCGGACTCAACTTTCCCCTCTTCCCAAAACGGAAGATACCACGACTCAGGGATACCTTGACCAACACGTGGTCACCTGTCTCGAACTCTAGTGGTCGACGACGATTATCTGGATACGATTTCTGTCGACTCTGAGCGGTCAACAAACGACTTCTGATCAAAGCTACCTTCTCACGGGCGGCTATAAGCATATCGGGCTCGGTGCCGATTGATTCTGATAGGTCATCCCAACACAAAGGAGATTGACAACGACGACCATACAAGGCTTCTTAAGGTGCCATCTTAATCGAAGCATGCCAACTATTATTATACGTGAACTCGATCAATGGTAGTTGGGCTTCCCAATCGTCTTTCCAATCGAGGACGCATGCCCTCAACATGTCCTCTAATGTCTGAATGGTTCTCTCTGATTGTCCGTAGGACTGAGGATGAAAAGCGGTACTGAGATTAAGCTGGGTTCCCATAGCACGATGAACTGATTTCCAAAAATGCGACACAAACCGTCCGTCACGATCGGAAACGATACTTTTAGGAGTACCGTGCAGTCTGACTATCTCTTTGATGAACAGTTGAGCAAGTCTCTCGGGACCCCACGTCTCCTTGATCTCAAGGAAATGAGCTGATTTAGTTAAGCGGTCCACGATCACCCAGATCGTATTCATGCCACGACGACTCGTCGGCAAACTCGTGATGAAATCGATAGAAATGTCTTCCCACTTCCATTCGGGAATAGGAAGAGGTTTCAGCATACCACGGCCGGCCGATGTTCAATCTTGACTTGTTGTGAGTTAAGCATCTCGAAACAAATTCTGCGACTTCTCGCTTCATATTACTCCACCGTAGTTTTGTTTCAAGTCCTTGTACATCTTGCTAGACCGGATGAACAGAATAAGGGGTAGCATGAGCTTCTTTCAAAATCGAGTTTTTCAACTCGCTGCTCACGGTATGCACAACCGATTCTTAAATCTCAAAAGTCCATCCTCGTGGACCACAAATCCAGGGGCTTTCCCCTGAACCACATCCTCACGGATGCGTAACAATGATGGGTCTGAACCCTGATTCTCCCTGATTGCCTCCTCAAGTGACGATGAGATCTCCAACATACAAAGTTGTCCCTGAACTCGCTGAAGCCAGACATCGATCTCAGGTCTAAGGAATTCCTGCTGAAGCTCCTTCTGAACTGTTAAACGAGCAAGCATCTGCTCCTGAACGGACTTACGACTCAAGGCATCGGCGACAACGTTCGTCTTGCCCAGGTGGTAAAGGATCTCAATATCATAATCTTTGATTAATTCCAACCACCGTCTCTGACGCATATTTAACTCCTTCTGAGTAAATATATACTTTAAACTCTTATGATCGGTGAATATCTGACAGGTAACGCCATAAAGATAATGACGCCAAATCTTCAATGTGAACACCACGGCTGCTAGCTCCAGGTCGTGTGTCGGATAGTTAACCTCGTAAGGTCTCAATTGCCGTGAAGCATAGGCAATAACCTTTCCATTCTGCATGAGCACACATCCGAGACCCTGTCCGGACGCATCACTATAAACCACAAATCCCTCTGTTCCTTGCGGCAAGGAAAGTACAGGTGCTGACATTAACCGGCTCTTGAGTTCCTCAAAACTCCGCTGACACGCGTCGGACCACGTGTATTTCTTATCCTTTCGCAAAAGGTTCGTCAAGGGTTGAGCGATTCTAGAAAATCCCTCCACAAATCGCCGATAATAACCCGCTAATCCGAGAAAACTTCGGATTTCCTTAACATTCTTCGGAGGTAACCAATCTCGGATAGCCTCCGTCTTCTGAGGGTCGACACGAACTCCGTCTGATGAAATTACGTGTCCGAGAAACGTCACTTCGGACATCCAGAACTCACATTTTGAAAACTTCCCATAAAGTTGTTCTCGTCTCAACACGTCGAGAACCTGATGAAGATGAACCTCGTGTTCCTCTCGGTCACGAGAGTAAATCAAAATGTCATCAATGAAGACAACAAACTGATCCAAAAAGTCGATGAAAACCTGATTCATTAACTCCATGAATACCGCAGGTGCATTAGTCAATCCAAACGGCATAACCACAAACTCATAATGACCATAGCGTGTTCGAAACGCCGTCCTCGCGATATCCGACTCTCGAATCCGCAACTGATGATATCCAGATCTTAAGTCGATCTTGGAAAATACTGAAGCTCCCTGAAGTTGATCTAAGAGATCATCAATACGGGGTAAGGGATACTTATTCTTGATTGTCACTCTGTTCAACTCCCGATAATCGATACACAAGCGAAAAGAACCATCCTTCTTCTTGACAAATAACACTGGTGCTCCCCACGGGGACGCACTCGGTCGAATATAACCCTTCTTGAACAACTCCTCAAGTTGGTTCTTTAATTCCTGCATTTCGGCCGGGGCCATCCGGTACGGTGCTTTCGATATCGGGGACGTACCAGGCTCCAACACAATCGTGAATTCCACATCCCTCTGTGGAGGCAAACCAGGTAACTCGTCTGGAAAAACATCGGCATATTCCCTCACTACCGGAATGTCCATCAACATTACTGATGATTTCTCGGTTTTGGTCATATAGCACCAATAACCAACACACCCCTGATTGAGTAATCTCACTGCTTTCATCAATTTAATGACCTTACCAGAACAGCCGGGATTACCTCCCTGAAACACACATTCAACCCCATAAATGCGAAATGATAGTGATCATACGCTACGGACACTAATGATGGCATCATGACGATCCATCCAATCAATACCCAAGATGACGCGTCGTCCCTCGGCAAATCTACTACGATTAGGTCCGCCGCCATACACGACCATGGCCAGATCGGACAATTCTGAATCTCACGATTACCGATAATTCGTCTACCATCAGGTAGGCCAATGACATAAGGCTCACAACTAGTAGCACTACCCAGACGTAGTCTACTCAAACATGACTCGGAAATGAATGAATGGGATGCACCAGTATCAAAAAGGGTACACACAGGTTGAGATAGAATATCGAGTGTACCTGAGATCATTCGGGCCTCTGGATCATCAGTCTTCTTCATCTCATAAATCGGAGGCTTGCTAGTCCCGGCACCGGACGCTCCCGTCTGCTGGCTATAGGCTCCACCTTTAGTCGCTCCTGTCATTTTAAACGACGCTGATTGAGTGGCCTGATTCTGAATGGCTGACTGCTTAGGGGCCTGAGATGACGTCTGAGTAGGTTTGGAGTCCCTACGACAAAAACGGGCCTTATGCCCAGCAATCCCACAATTATGACACGTGATAGTCTGTCTCGGACACTTGGTACTGAGATGACCAAGATCCCCACAGTTAAAACAGGTGATGGCCGAACTGGCCGCTCGAGACTGAGATTCCGCGGGTTTAGACAACACAGGAGGTCTCTCAGAAAAAGCAGAGCCCGCACGGGGTTTCTTGAAGGTTGTCTGACCGCCTTCAGACTGATTACGGTTCTTGGACTTCTTGCTAGCAGACGAAGGTTGCTGCTTAGCAATCTCTTTAGCAGTAAGCTCATAGGTGAGAGCTTTCTCAATGAATTCGGCCAACGTGGTGCAATTATGATTAAGCAACTGAAGTCTCATACAGGGTTTCAGCCTCTTGCTGAAATACTTGATTTTATCCGCCTCTGAATGAATGATGGATGAGGCGAAAGGGAGAAGTTCCTGAAACTTCTCGGTAATGGCGAGAACATCCTCGTCTGCTGAGGGGTCGGGTGTGAGTAATTCTGACAGTTTGGCCTCTCTGAGTGGGTCCGGATAATACCTCTCCATCATGAGAGTCTTGAACTGATCCCAAGTACATGATCCTTCGGTGGGTTTCAACGACAACCACCAAGAATGAGCGCTCTTACCCAGGTAGTAAGCCGCAACAGAAACTTTGTGTCTTTCGGGACACTCTACCATAGCAAACAACTTCTCGAAATGCTCGAGCCAATGAATAATATCCGCCGGCTCAGACGAGCCCTCAAAAGTAGGTGGCCTCTGGCGAGAGATGTCGCCGATGATATTGCTCACATTCCTCTCTTGCCTCTGAGGTGGCGGCGGAGGAGCCTGTTGATTTTGATTGACGGAGTTATGCATCGTCTCCATCAGCCGTGCCATATGGGTCATTTGGGCCATCATGCCCTGCATAAAAGCGAGTGGGTCAACCCGGACACCCTCTGACTGAGCCGTGTCCCGGGTACGACTCCCCGATAGTGAATGATCGCGTCCAGGAGAGTGAGTGGCAGCATCGCTGCTCGATGAATTAGCATTATTTCTCGCGTTTGCACGTGTATTCACACGAGCTCTCGGGATTCGGCCCGCTCCACGGCCTCGTCCTCCACGTCCTCTTCTTGCCCTCTCCATACTGAAGTAGGAAAGTCACATGATGATTATATTTCCCGCATGAATATCACGTTATGATTATGACATGAGATGATGAAAATGAGCATTCGCGCTCTAACAGTGATTACATGAATGATTAAGCGAGGTGACATGATTATCGATGAAATTATTGAAATGATTATCTTGAACAAATTAACATGATTAATGATTTGATCTTCACGATCAACAACCTGAATAATGAAATGAATTGAGTGATTAACGAGTTAACATGACCGTCCTGGTCAAATGAAAATGATGGTTGAGGATTGTTAACTGATGAATTATGAATGAATGATTCTTGCCAGAAATTATACCATGGCGTTAGAAATCTTACAGTTCTTGGTCTGATTGGCTCGGCATTTGCACAGGTCACACGTGACGCGAAAGTCCAATGATACTAGTCCGATGACGATGATTTCAAACGAGACATGACTTGGAGGGTAGTATTCAAAACCACTCTCTGATACCAACTCTGTAACACCCCAAACTAGGCGGATATTACAGTGCCGTGAATCCCCGACTGGGACCCACCAGGCAAATGAAAATGATGAATTAAATAATATAATTGTAGTACCGAACCACATTATATTACCAAGTACTCCGATGAGGAGTTTAAGTACAATACACCAGGACAAAACAGAATACTAGTATATTTTATATGGAGATAAAATACACCACCCTGAACAAATAAACATCTCAAACGGAATTTGCAGCGGAAAATACAGATGACGAAATAACTGAAATGACTGAAACAAACGAAATGACTGGGGCCCCCTACTAGTATCATTGGGACTCTTCACCATCAACATGCTCTTCCCGTGCCTTTGCCTTGCCGTGACCTGAAAACAAAATTCCCCAATGGGGTCAGTTACACAGAACAACAATCCTCAAGGGTTGAAAATACACAATCATGATTTAACTGAAGTTATGAAATATCCTTAGTTATGAATTTCGCTGAAGAGGAGTATCATAGTACGCCCGTAATGTTCTGTGCAAGTGTACAAGACGAATGACCGGACACACCCGTCCTTGTACCTAATTAGTCTCACGGAGGTAAGCGTTACCGTGTGCACGGTCCAATGTATCGGTGAACCCAAAACATGACCATCGTGTGCCCGACTAAAAATTCCACACAGCCACACCCGGCCACGCAATATGAACCCAGAAGGTCATATGAACGAGAATGACCACAATGAATACCAATGAATAATAATTCAACAAGGCCAAGATGACTCACCGAGATGAAAATAATAGTGACTTGATTGATAACCCAATGAAATGATTTGGAACCGTCGTTCCTCGTGAATGAAATGATTATTCGACAATTACAAGTCTCAATATGATTAATACTATGATGAATGAATTATGATTATGAGCAATCAACAACAAAAGGAATGAGTATCCTTTTAACCGAGTAAGAGTTAACTTACTCAACAACGATGAAGAATGTCCGTCCACGAACAACGTCCTAAATGAAATGTCGGTCGCTTGAACAACCTTGAATAACACAATGTACCAAATATTCGATCATTACACGAATCAAATACGATCATAACCGACTCAAACGTCGATACAACAATATCCGAACTCGTAGATGTACTCTAACGAAAACGTTGAGAAAATCCTTCCCGTTGGTTATAACCAAACCCAAATTATCGAACCAACTTCAAATGATTGATTCAAACCAGCAAAACACTATCAATGACATCAATAATCTCATAGAAATCCACAATTCAAGTTTACAACAACAACAATCGGAAAATCCCCAAATTAACCGAAGTCAACCCTAAGGGTTCTTGAAATAATTCCGAAAATAGCCATTAAATCCATAGGAATACATTTATCCAAGGTAGATAATCCATATCTAATGTATTCCAACAACAATCCAAGCTTACACGAAGAAATCGGAAGGAAAACCCAAAAATCCGAAATTCTAGATCCAAGAGATTAATACCTTTGATTTGATGTTATTGAGATGATGAAGTGATGATAATCCAACTCAAAGCCTTGAATATGATGATAGGTGATAGCAGCTCGAAGAGAACACTCCAAGTCGCCCGAAATCGCCCGAAGTCGCTCCAAAAACGAAGGGAAATGAGAAATGACGAAACTCGTGCTAAGCATCGATATATAGTCACTCCAGGTTAGCGTGCGCTAGCCCTTGTTCGTAGCGTGCGCTAACGGGTAATTTGGGTAGTCCAGTACCCACTGTCCGAAAACGGTAGCGCGTGCTACATACCTTTTGTAGCGTGCCCTACAACCATACCATTAGCGTGCGTTAATACCCATGGTTAGCGTGCGCTAACGAATTATGTGATGCCCAGTACTGGAATCCAGAAACCGTCTGTCCTCTGATCTGACCTCGGTAGCGTGCGCTACAACTAATATTTAGCGTGCGCTATAATATCGATTGCGTACGCTAGAAACAACTCATAGCGTGCGCTATGAATTAATCCAGTGCAGTCCAGTAGCCACTGGACTCAACCTGATCCGTCCTTAGCGCGCGCTACAGCAATTATTAGCGTGCGCTAGCGTGCGCTACTTACCAATCGTAGCGTGCGCTACATATAATTCACCTGCAGTCCAGTACCTTCTGGACTGCTGCCAGGGTAACATTAGCGTGCGCTAATGCTGAGTGGTAGCGTGCGCTACCTGTACTCAATTAGCTTGCGCTAAAAAGAGTACGTAGCGTGCGCTACTCCTCACGCACAGTCCACAATGAAAAATGACGATGATGATAAACACGGCACGAAACTCCAATTAGATTAGTGATGAATGACGATTGATACACGATACAAATACTCTGAATGATGAATACCATGATTGAATATGAGTGACAAATGATCATTAATGAGTGAAATTACTGAATGACAATTACTGAATGATAACTACTGAATTACAACCGGGTATTACAAAATGCTAAACTTAGTGCATGCTAAATTGGTAGCAGCGTACGCTACCGAGAGGATAGAAGCCTCTGACTGCTTTCTGCACACCGTTAGCGCACGCTGAGCATTGTGTAGCGCGCGCTAAGTCTATCTAGTATAAATAGGACAGTAGTAGTTAATTCATCTTTTTTCCATCCTTTTCTCGTCCCTTTGACTAACCACGGTGAATTCAATCTAGAAAGGTCTATCGTAGCCAAATCTCATCATCTATTGCTATCTTTGGGTTTCTTGTGCAGAGTTATCATCATCAAATCATATTCCACCGTTTGAATCAAGGTATTCTTCGTAGATCCCTAGTTTTTGTGATTTTGGGGATTTTAGGGTGATTTTATATCTCTGGACCGAATTAGCATGGATTGTTGTTAGGTTTCGATAGTATGCTCGTAATCTTTAGTATTCCTTGTGGTTTTGTGGACTGAAGTTCCGTTATTCCACCGTTGATCAATTTCAATTCATTATGCACCCGTAGCGTTCGACAAATTATTCTAAAGGGGTAGGATTAGGATGATTCATTTCGTTATTCATAGTATTGAATTCTACTTGTGCCATTGTGTATTAGGAATGGAACCTTGAAGGGAGTTGGACCGAAACCCTTCCTTTTCACCGTTTTCTTCACGTCGTGTGATTCAAGGCAAGTACTTACTTTACATAGTGTTATATAGAATGTAAATTCGACATTGATGAAAAGTTGTGATAAATGTGTGCGTGTGTATGTTGATGTTGTTCTTCCACCTGTAGATGGTCCGAGGGGATCTCTGGGGGTCGCTACGAAGGGGTACGACCTCGGAAGTGGTTTCCCACCTGGGGACGGTCCAACGGGGCCTCTGGGGGTCGATACTAAGGGGTACGGCCACGGGTTACCAAGTATGGAATTGTGTTGGAGTGATGTGATGTTATGATTGCTTCGATAGACATGTTTTGATGAAAATATGATATTCCGGAATATTGCCTTCCTAGTATTTTCAAATGTGTTTTTCATGTTGGGTTGTACTCGAATGTAATGTTATGTAAATACGTACTTGCACTAGCTATTCGAATGCTAACCCCTTAAATGGGGGAATGCGTCTTATGCATTTCAGGTACCTGGAGAGCTGAGGAGCCGGCACAGGACACACATGAAAAGGATGGCCAATCATGATGATGGGGCTCGAGTAGGTGTCATGTCTTTTTACTATATTTATTCATTTATTGATTAATATTGTCATTGAAGTCCCCTGCGTGGGCAATTGAATACATGTCACTCTCTGTTCTGTTGGTGTTGAATTAAACTGTTTTGGCCAAGGCCGCGGCCCTACTTATTATTATTAAGGTGTCTTATGGGATTTATTTTGTGGATTATGTGTCATTTCTGAGCCTGGTAGACCTTGTGAAGGATCTACGGCGTGTAATATCCCTTGTGAGATTTGGGGTGTTATAACTCCCAGGCTTCACTGCCTTTGATATTGTTTGTCTCTTTGATCATTGTTGTCACTTCTATGAGTTATTTGATCCTTGTTGGATATGTGATTAATTGAGTTTCGTTGTCATATTGCATTGTGATATATCTAGAGTCATATCTGCATGCCGATTGGTCGTGTGTAGGATTTTTAGTCGGGCACGTATGGTCATGTGTTGATGTTTCCATATTGGACTGTGCACACAAGACGTTTACTTTGTGAGACTAATTAGGTACATTGTCCCACGTATATCCTGAATTCTATATACGGGGTGGACATGTGCATGGACACTTTTTTGGATTTGGCGTACTGTGATGTCCGTTTTGAGCCATACCAATTTGTCGTTCATACACCATGTTTGATTAGATATGTTCAAGGGTTTGCGACTTGTTTTTCATATGCCCGAAAGGTATGTTCAATATATTGTGTCGATATTTATACATCTCAACAGGCGATCGGCACAGACACCGGGCGACCGAGCCAAAGTCGAATAGACCAAGGCAGATTGGCCGATCGAAGGTCCCAGGTCAAGTCCCAGTGCCGAGCGATCGACATCTAAGGCGATCATCTCTTGGCACCTGGCGATCGACTCTAGTGCTCGGCCAAAGACGACCGCCCCATGCCATGCGAAGCCAGCATCCATCTAGTCGGCGAAGGCTGAAGCTCGGGATATAGACCCACGTGCAGATCCGGAAAAGGCGTCGTAGAACATGGATCATTGACCACAGCCTGTCACCAATCTCACCTGCCGACAGACCCGCCGAAAGGTGCAAAGTGGGACCTCCCGAGACAGCGACTCAGGACGCGTGCGGACTTCCCATTGGACCGCACATCTGGGTGCCAGCAGCAGCCGCAGACTTCAAGGCAGACAGCCCATGTGCTAAAAGACGATCGCCCCTTTATTATATTACAAGAAAGGCGATCGCCCATCAGGATTAGAGGCATCCCATCTCCTATAACTAGAAGGCTTCCTACACTTGGAAACCTCTCTAGCTCTCTGCATTTTTTAGTCTTGGAAACGCTATACACTTCGGACATATCTCTGTCTCACTCTTGAAACCTCTTAATCCTAAGACGGTCGGCAGAAACGAGAGCAAGAACTCAGAGCAACTCTAGTTCTTCCGGCAAGCACTCACTAGCTAGATAAATAGGGTCTTTACATTCCTTGTAATTGTACTCTTTCATTGATATTTGTACTCAAACGTATTCATATTAATAACATCTCGCGAGAGCATTCAAGCCCGGGCCTAACAAATCCAGCAAATCTTGTGTTATTTCTATTCCCATGGACGTGCTCTCGCAATTTGTTTGCTGCCCGTCCACTCCAGCAATATCTATCTCCGGATAATATTTTGGGCAACAACACAATAGTCGGGTTTATTTCATCGGAGTAATGGTTAGTATTTTGTGGTTCGATACTACAATTATGTTACGGTTGATTTGTGTATTTATATCGCCTGGTGGGTCCCAGTGTGGGGTCCACAACACTGTAATAGTCGCTATTTTTGGGATGTTACAGTACGTCAGTAAAACCCGACAAGACACTGGTCAATTTGTGCATATCCCGTAGTTTACCTTGGGGGTAGTAATAAGGAGTTGGAACTGTCGGGCTCCAACATAGTTAGATCTAAAACTAGAAGCTAAGTAATAAAAAAAATTGTTTACCGTGAAACCTTACGCTGTGTAACATCACAAAAGAAAATGAAAACCAACTGATGTAGCCAATTAGCAACACATGAGCATAAAATCTCATGTGGGGATGGAGGTTAAGGGTTCAATCCCTTCCTCCACCTAAAGAAATCCTCTCCGAGACATATGCCTTCGGAGAAAGTCTTAGACGGACTCTCATATTGAATATCATCTATGTGAGTTCGATTTGGGGGATGACTTCACATTCTCTTTAACCGGGAGACCTGGTTGTACGTCAGCAGAACCCGACAAGACATTGATCCGTTCGTGCACATCCCATGATTCAACTTGGAGATAATAACGAGGAGGCAGAACTATCGCCCTCAGACATAGTTTGGTGTAAGCCTTAGAATCCGAGTTATTAAAAAAAAAAAGCACCAATTGTGGTTTGAATTTAAAATGTCGCTAACAAACCCACCACTACTTGAACGGATCAATTAAGTAAACAAAGTCACAAGTCCCATTGACTTTTGACCTAACGAGTTAAAAAAAAAAAAAAAAGAGCTGTCACAAATCCCACCCCATCCCTGCACTGAAAATGAAATCCAATTTAACCAATCCCATTCTCACGCTGTTCTTCTCCAATCTCCATATGCTCTATGTACCTCACCACAATCCATTGACAAAAAAAAAAACGTTTACATGTCCACTGTTGTGTTTTTCTCTAGGCACCTCATTTAGCCCACTATCTGTTTGATCAATTGCCTTCTCCGTTTCTTAATGGCCCTTCATCACAGAAAGTTTCTACTTGACGAACCAGACGAGAAATATCCTTCATCATGTTACATATGTCACGTTTGCCCCAAAGACTGTTATCTCTCATCTTCACCTCAAATATCTCAATCCCCTGAACCAAAAAACCATCAAATGTCGGTAATTTTAATCCCCATGCTCTGTATCCTCGGCGCAGCTCTTCTGTTCCTTTCTTATCTCACGATCGGTAAATATCATTCCAGGCGAGGATACGCCGAATCCATGGAAACCTCCGATCTCGTCGATGAAAATCATGGCCCTGTATTAGACCATCCGATTTGGCACATCCGCACGGTCGGCCTTCCTCAATCGACAATGGACTCGATTTCGACGTTTAGGTACGAAAAAGGCGAAGGCCTGATCGAAACCAGCGAATGTCCCGTTTGCCTGAGTGAATTTCAAGAAGATGAGAGCCTTAGGCTTTTGCCTAAGTGTAGCCATGCTTTTCATGTTAATTGTATCGATACTTGGTTGGGGTCGCATGTAAATTGTCCCGTTTGTCGTGCGCCGGTTTTAATCGATAATGTCGGTGGTTTGAGTCTGGTCGGGTCGGGTTCGATTAATTCGGTCATAACGGAAGAAAATCGGGATAGTCAATTG
Organism: Orobanche coerulescens; assembly: GCA_033398695.1. Lineage (NCBI taxonomy): Eukaryota > Viridiplantae > Streptophyta > Magnoliopsida > Lamiales > Orobanchaceae > Orobanche > Orobanche coerulescens. The sequence goes on along the minus strand of CM065816.1, from coordinate 134,167,844 downwards.
GAAAGCCGGCGTGATGTGCGGGGAGGAGATGAGACGGGTATGGAAAATCAGTTGGCCAACATATTATCGGAAAATGGATTTTTTAAGAATCGGAACTATAGAGTGATTAGTGATTTGAGTGATCATCGGGTGAAGTTGGATCGAGAATCGGAGCGTGGGGGCGTGAGGAGGTCAGTTTCTATGGATTTATCGGGTGCTTCGAACGGTTTATGTACCAAGAAGGGCGAAGGGTGTTCGGCAGCGGAAGTAGTCGAGAAGCGGTATCCGGACATGATGCCGAATTCGAGGATTTTTAGATTGATAAAGAGTACGTCTTCGGGGAGGTCACTGGAAAAAGGGCCTGTTTTGATGAAGAGATCGTTTTCGTTTAGTGGGAAAAGATCACTGAGGAATAATAAAAGAAATTTGAAGGCAATTTCAATACAAGAACTCAGTATACATAATCAAACTGGATAACAAGTAGAATAAATTTATTTATTTTTCTATATTTTGGGAAACATATATGGGTCTAATTCTAATTTCCATTCCCTGATTTCATGTTTTTAAGGATAAATGGGGTTGTTCATGAAATGTGTCTTCTTGGAAATTGCAGTGTTCAAGTGTCTAAATATGCTGCTGCGACTTTTTTTTTCTTATGAATGATTTAATTCTAATTTTTTTTATGAATGGTTTTATCTTAATCGGGACATTCTATTGATGTGGTAGCTGCGGTCTGACTTCACCCTTTAGTGAAAATATGCAAGTACAAATAAATATAGTTGTTGGTAGTCGATCCGCCTTGGCGTCCACACAAGTCAGCTTCGGCGAATAACGGCCGAATGGATCCTGTGGCCGAACCGGTCATAAACTTGATCGCTTCTGGGTTCGCACAAAACCGGACCGGGCCGAGACCTTAGAGCCGACCGGATCCGACTTAAAAACCGAGCACCTACATGAATACGCTCCATAACCACGAATAAGGCCGACTGCAGTAGCAGGAAGCTCGAGGGCCGACATCATTGTCGGTCATAACAGATAAATATCGAAAGCCCAAAGAATGGCATACGACAAGAAAAGAGAGTCACATGCCCCTTCCTAAAGCACACTTAAGAAGGTGACACGTGTCAAAGGAGTCACCTTCATCGTGACAAATGTCATCAGCATATTCATCTCAATCTTCCTATTGTCATCTGATGAATGGCTGACATTGCCTATATATAGGGCAGGAGAAAGTACAAAAAGGAGATCTTTTGGAATTCTGAGCATTAAGAAGAGAGAGAAAAAAGAGAGATACTGAAAAAGAATAAAAAAGACTTGTAATTAACAAGCAAACCGAATAGACCGGCATACATTATTCTGCCCGGCTCTATGCTATCAAGAGGTCATTAATAAAATTTAGTGATCAAATATCTTCCACTTTATTTGTTATTTTCTACGTGTCTTCGATCCATTCGTCCAGATCAGCACACGTGACGTTGACCAAATCAGACGTCAACAGATTGGCGCTAGAAGAAGGGCTTGAACCTCCGACCTTGTGGTTAACAGCCACAACCTATGCTTTTCTCGTTCATATTGCGAGCCAATCCTATGCTTTTCTTTAAAATATTTCTTGTTAAGTATATGATTCTCCATCTCTAACCACAAGTGGCGAATTACCATCAGGCCCATCCAAAGGGCCCGTTATACAATAGAGGCCACCATTATGAGGTGTACACGCTAAGAAGTTCTCTATCAGGCATGGACGTATCGGACCATTCTTGGTGTGCCCATGATGGACACGACTTTGAGCCAAACTACAATCAGCACGCAGATGTTTTGAAAGGCAATCTGTGGGCACGTTGACACACCTTGCGTTCATCCGAAATAACCACACCCACCTGTGGATGGTAAGATGAAAGCATAGGAATCATCGTAACTATGAGTCGAAAGCATAGGAATCATCGTAATATGATGTTGAAAGCACAGAGCCATCGACCACGGGCTCTGCTCGACTCCTACCGACCTCTCGAGAGGTCATAATTTGAAGGATATTGAGCGTCGCTCAAAATTCCAGAGAAGGTCTCAAAGGGTCCTCGTATCCTTCAAATTAAAGTTGCAACATATACCGCAACATCTCGAAAACTCCTTCGAATTCCCATCCGCACCCGCGAAGGTCCCGTAATCCGGACGGTAATGGGTCACTACCAAAAACATCTCCAAGTATTGAGCCATGTGTCGAAAAGCAATGCGGCCCTTACAAGGGAATTGGAAGTTGAAGCAAAAGTAAACCGTAAAGGAGTTTTCCCCACAATCACCTGACCAGCGGTCGTTAGGATGCCACCGACGAAACCCAGAACTCAAAGTGATGAAAAAACCGCGGAAAGTGAAAAATACCAGCAAAACTAGAATAAGCCAAGGAAAAATCTCTATAAAAAAAGAGGGGCCCGGCCGACCGAGTCACTAACAATCCTGCAACGTCCGACCCCAGAAGAATCCCAGGCGTTCTGCGATGACCCCGGTCGAAATTGGGACACACCCACAGGAGAATTCGTTTCAGAAAGCAAGGTCAATGTGACCCCAGGAACCTGGACCTCGTCGCCCAAAAAGGCGGACCGTCTTCTACAAAACATACAAGGATCATCAGCCTCCAGGCCAATAATCTCATTATTAAACGAGCACTGGGGCCCGACATGGGACCTCCCGGATCCAAGTAGCAAAGCCCGTCAGAACGGAGACTACTAGCTAGAATATGTGAATGACCAAGGATTAATTCATTTGTTGAAAGCCATGAAGGTACAATCAATAAAATTCGATTCTATTTTCATCTTGGAATCAAATACACTATGAGACCGAGTTCGTCTCGGCACCTCGAATGACCGGCTCCTCCGGCACTATAAGACCGAGTTCGTCTCGGCACCTCGAATGACCGGCTCCTCCGGCACTATAAGACCGAGTTCGTCTCGGCACCTCGAATGACCGGCTCCTCCGGCACTATAAGACCGAGTTCGTCTCGGCACCTCGAATGACCGGCTCCTCCGGCACTATAAGACCGAGTTCGTCTCGGCACCTCGAATGACCGGCTTCTCCGGCACTATAAGACCGAGTTCGTCTCGGCACCTCGAATGACCGGCTCCTCCGGCACTATAAGACCGAGTTCGTCTCGGCACCTCGAATGACCGGCTCCTCCGGCACTATCAGACCGAGTTCGTCTCGGCACCTCGAATGACCGGCTCCTCCGGCACTATAAGACCGAGTTCGTCTCGGCACCTCGAATGACCGCTCCTCCGCACTATAAGACCGAGTTCGTCTCGGCACCTCGAATGACCTGGCTCCTCCGGCACTATAAGACCGAGTTCGTCTCGGCACCTCGAATGACCGGCTCCTCAGACCGAAAGTCCGAGTTCGCCTCGCACCTCACAAGACCGGTGCACCCGGCCGAAAGTCCGAGTTCGCCTCGGCACCTTACAAGACCGGTCCCACCCGCAGATCAAAGTCCGAGCTCGCCTCGGCACCTCACAAGACCGGTCCACCCGGCACTGAAAGTCCGAGTTCGCCTCGGCACCTTACAAGACCGGTCCACCCGGCACTGAAAGTCCGAGTTCGCGTAGGCACCTCACAAGACCGGTCCACCTGCATGAAAGTCCGAGTTCGCCTCGGCACCTTACAAGACCGGTCCACCTGGACCGAAAGTCCGAGCTCGCCTCGCACCTCACAAGACCGGTCCACCCAGACCGAAAGTCCGAGTTCGCCTCGGCACCTCACAAGACCGGGTCCACCTAAGACCGAAAGTCCGAGTTCGCCTCGGCACCTCATAAGACCGGTCCACCCGGCACTGAAAGTCCGAGTCCGCCTCGACACCTTACAAGACCGGTCCACCCGGCACTGAAAGTCCGAGTTCGCCTCGGCACCTCATAAGACCGGTCCACCCGGCACTGAAAGTCCGAGTTCGCCTCGGCACCTCACAAGACCGGTCCACCTGCAAGATCAAAGTCCGAGCTCGCCTCGCACCTTACAAGACCGGTCCACCTGCAGAAAGTCCGAGTTCGCCTCGGCACCTCATAAGACCGGTCCCACCTGCATCGAAAGTCCGAGTCCGCCTCGGCTCCTCACAAGACCGGTCCACCTGCACCGAAAGTCCGAGCTCGCCGCACCTTACAAGACCGGTCCGCCTGCACCGAAAGTCCGGCTCGCCTCGCGCCTCAAAGACCGGTCCCTCCGCACAATCGCGAAGGGTGAGCAGAAACGCGGTCCGACCAACCGGGCCCAAACACAAAAAAGCAACAAAAGCCATAAAAAGATTTTATTCATTCAAAATAAGCTCTATGTCAAAGTACAAAAAAGAATGGCACGCAGGCCATACATAGAATAAAACAAAAAATCTACTCGGCCTGGTGCTCCTGATCGGTCGCCTGAGAAGACTGCCCTCCACCTTCGCCAGACACGGTCTCCACAGGATCTTCGACAGCTTCGGCGGCCTTCGGCTCATCATCCCCGAGAGCTTCAACCTTTAGGTCGGCCGCCTGAGACCTTATGTAGGCCTGGACCTCCTCAACGGTCTTCCCTTCCTTCATGAGATCCAATATCTCATAACAGGTGGAGACGTAGTTAAGGTTGAACAATTCCTCGTATTCGGGTGTCTTCTGAAAAGCAGCCGCCCCGTCAGCCAGGCCCTTGTTATAACCCGCAGACTCGCAAGTATGAACCCGCTCGGTCAATTGCTCAAGCTGGGCCTTAGCACTTTGCAAATGAGCCTCATACTCGGCCCTGATATCCAGGCACTGTTTTTGCGCCTTCCCAGCCGCCGTGGCCATCTCGTCGGCCTTCCCTTTCCATACATCGGCCTCAAAGGCCCGCCTCTCCAGAAGCTCCATCTTACCCTTCAGAGAAGCCATCTCATCCTCCAAAGATTTGATAAGCGAAGGCGTAGATGGTGTTCCTCCTGTAAGGCCTTGAGATCGGCCTCTGCCTTCTTATGTTTCCCAGCTGCGGCGGTCAGCTCCCCAGCGGCCTTCACATAGGTGCACAACGCCCGGCCCAAAATAGCGTTTCCAAAGTGGATCTGCTCATCCGGATCCATGTCGTTGGTCACCATCTCCATCTTCGGCGTCCAGCCCAAAATGGGGACATAGCTGGACTCAACCACCGATGGGGGGACCCGATCGAGCAGTTCGGCGGTTGGAGTGGCTGCTCGGACGTAGTCGAGAAACCAGCGCGGTCTCCGCCCTTTCATCCGGGCACAAGGTTCTTCCCGATCCTTATTCACCGGGAGATAGTGGCCCTCCAAATCAATCAAGGGCTCCTTACCCTTCGCCCGGCCTGTCCGTACAGGGCTTAAGGCGGGCACAACGATCTCAGGAAGGGGGAAACCCTCGGTCCTGGTCATGTTATCTTCAGGCCCGGCCTCTACTCTCTTCCGCTTGCCCACGCGCTCCCTACGCTCGGCGGCCTCTGCAGCCAGCCTCGCCACCATTGCGCAGCGTCTCTTTCCGTCTGCACGAACTCCTACCCACAGGGCTGGATGAAGAAGATGTGTCAAAAAAAAAAAAAAAGCTACCTGATGAAGACATTCTGCTCGGATTAGTGGATCGAAGTCCCGCGACCCAAAGATTGTCCTCAGTAATCAGAAGGTATGACTTCCTCCGATCAACGGGAAGATCCAAAAGCTGTTCAACCCGGTCGTCGAACAAAGGGGAGGTCTCTCAAGCCGGGATACGTTCTGCACAAACAACAAATAATGAGCGTTAGACAAAAAAAAGGAACAGCAGCAAAAAAAATACGACACTTACTCATTTTGGCAACAAAGTCTTCGGGGACCCGAAGCTCGGCGTCTATCACGCCAGGTTCCCACTCATCAACCGAGCACAGCCACGGCCCCCCTACATAGAACCACTGTTCTTTCCAGCTATGTATGGTCTCCGGCACATCCACCAATTCCTTATACATCGCGTGCCGGGCTGTCAAATAAAACCTCCATAAAAAGAGACTGTTAATCTCTTCAAAACTGGGCTCGGTCCATCCATGCTGACTAAAAAGAATTAGAAGACCCACCATCCGGGCCCAAGAATTCGGGTGAATTTGGGCAATACAAAGACCCCACTGCCTCAACCACCGGGAAAGAACCAACGGCAGAGGGAACCTTAGCCCAGGCAACAAAGAGCGGTAATACACCGCCGTGCATCCGACAGGAGGGGTGTGGGGTCTCTACTCTGGGTCCGGAACAAACATCCGCACCACCGCGGGTATCTTAAATCGCCCCCGCCAAGCCTCCAGTTGCCCATCGGTGACCGTGCTGCGTATCAAGGCCGAATCCCATTCCGCCTCCACAAAAGGAGACGGCCGAGGCCGAACCCAGCCCCCAGTCTCGCCACCTGCCGTCAAAGACGTCGCCACCTCCACGTCTACAGAATCCGGCGATCTTGCGACCTCGCCTCCATTCTCATCGCTCCAGTCAACGGGAGCATCACCTATCGACAAATCTGCCACTCCCGTGCGGTCTGGGGACACAACCGACTCCTCCGCCGTATTCCTCCGCTCCGACATCGTAAAATAAGAAAAAAGAGGAGGAAGAGCAAGCTTACCAGGAAAGTCGGCGAAACCAGAAAAGAAGAAAAATTGCCGGAAAAGATCTCTCTCTGCAATAAAAATGGCGAAGGAGGCAATGAAGAAGAAGACACTCTATATTTATAGGATGAGACAGGGGCATTAAATACTAAAGCGGCGATTCATAATCATCACGAAGATTAAGAACGCGTGAGACACCGCGACGAATTACATCCCGCCACGCGTCCCCCTCACTATGACTCTTGGAGATCCCGAAGTCAAATCGATGCGACTCTCAAAGATATGTCCCTTCAAGGGATCTTATCCACCCCCAAATTGGATCGACCTCAATCTGAAACGAATCCAGCACCGGCCAAACCGGCACGACCCTGGACTCGGGGGCCCTTGTTGGTAGTCGATCCGCCTTGGCGTCCACACAAGCGCTTCGGGCAGCCGAACGGCCGAGCGGATCCCAGGGCCGAACCGGTCATAAACTTGATCGTTTCTCGGGTTCGCACAAAAAACCGGACCGGGCCGAGACCTTAGAGCCGACCCGGGATCCGGACCAGAAAAACCGAGCAGACCCTACATGAATACGCTCCATAACCACGAATAAGGCCGACCAGAGTAGCAGGAAGCTCGAGGGCCGACCTCATTGTCGGTCATAACAGATAAATATCGAAAGCCCAAAGAACAGGCAGACACGACAGTAAAAGAGAGCTGTCATGCCCCTTCCCAAAGCACACTTAAGAAGGTGACACGTGTCAAAGGAGTCACCTTCATCGTGACAAATGTCATCAGCATATTCATCTCAATCTTCCTATTGTCATCTGATGAATGGCTGACATTGCCTATATATAGGGCAGGAGAAAGTACAAAAAGGAGATCTTTTGGAATTCTGAGCATTAAGAAGAGAGAGAAAAAAGAGAGATACTGAAAAAGAATAAAAAAGACTTGTAATTAACAAGCAAACCGAATAGACCGGCATACATTATTCTGCCCGGCTCTATGCTATTAAGAGGTCATTAATAAAATTTAGTGATCAAATATCTTCCACTTTATTTGTTATTTTCTATGTGTCTTCGACCCATTTGTCCCGGTCAGTACACGTGATGTTGACCAAATCAGACGTCAACAATAGTAAATATATACTATATAATAGAATTATATTTGATAAAATACATAAGAAGTATTCTATATATATATATATATATATTATGATTCATGTGAATAAAATAGTAAATCATGTGAACCAATAGTAGTACTATTGGACTGAAATATCTAATATGATGACAAACTTATTTATATTATTTATATTATTTATATTATATTCCTACCAAAAAAAAAAACTTATTTATATTATACGTAATATTATTTGTTGTGTAATGTGTAATGTTGGCCTATAAATTGACCACTTTATAAGAGCTTTGTGTACTACACACAATTATTCTCAACAATTGTTAATATGCTTCATATTTATCTCCATCTTCTATTATTATGCTATATATAGTAGGAATATTACATTATCATTAAAGTTATATTCTTACAGTTCACAGTATTATCATAATAAGTATCATATATTTAGGGTGATAATATCCGATTTTACAATACGTTATCAGCACGAGCTCTACCGATTTGAGGTAAAATCATTCTCAAACTTTAGAGGTATGTAATTAAATTTATTTATATTTAAATATGTAATAATATTTGGATATGATGTTAATAACATTGATGACAATAATAATAATGATAAATAATAATAACCATAATAATAATAACTATAGTAGATAAAAAATTTAAGTAACTTGATATATTTAAGTAAATATGATAATTATATATATCATTAACTTATATGTAAGGACCCGAACCGAACTACATTATTTTAAGATAGTTTATGGACCATGGATTAATTACATGACCTAAATAAATTAATGAATATTGTCTTATGTGAAGTGTAAAAATCTTCACCTATTTTTATGTGAAGAGTTAAAATTTTCATTTATTGTTTAGTTTTTTGGAGAGTTAAAATCTTAATATTTTATTAATGGAGGAATAATATCCCCATTTATGAGACCATGAAAGATTTATCGAGTAATGGTAACCTCGTCCCCATCTTATATATATATGATCATTGAAAAAAGATATGATTTTATTGTTTGTTTACCATTAAAATATAAAAAATGGTGACAATTATGTTAATTTTATTAACTAGCTGTCGGAATTAGAAATAAGATATAAACAAATATAAATCTATAAATACTCACGTCATACACCATATTCATTAACCATCTCTTCAAAATATATACCTACTCTTGTAAAATGGATAAATGCTTTATGGTTCTTCTCACTCTTATTACAATTTTTAACTTCTTTATATGTTGTACTCATCGATCGTTTTGATGAAGCACATGTGATTATTGTGATGGAGACAATACTTCTCTTAGTTTTGGGTTAGTGTGTTATACTTAATCTTCAGGTATAAATATTTGTAATGGTAATAGTTTCAATTAGATTTTTTATTTAGTTAAGATCTTTGAATTTAATATTCTAATTATATTTCCATTTTCTTATTTTGTAATAGATAATCATGTCCAACCTTAAGCTCTATTACGCCCCCCTGAATCTAAATGGAGGTAATTATATGTCTTGGACAAATGATGTGAAGACAAATCTCAGGTGCAAAGGACTCGAAAAAATCATAACAACTAATGTACCAGCTTCTGCATCTTCATCGGATGCTACTATAGGAAAGCGGAGAGCTGCAAAAGTGCTTTGTATGAATAAGGCAAAAGCATTCAAATGCATCAGACAGCATCTTGACGAGTGCTTAAAATTAGAATACATGAATGTTGAAGATCCAAAATTTTATGGGACAATCTTAAGAAAAGATTCAGATATCAAAATCAAGTGATATTACCCGCATTAGTTGATGAATGGAAGAAGTTGAGGTTCCAAGATTTTAAGCGTGTTAGCGAATAATATTCTACCATGTTCAGAATTGTGTTCCAACTAGAATTCTGTGGCAGAATTCTAATGGAAGGTGTAAATTTGTAAAAGACGTATGCTATATTTCATACATCACATTTGATATTGCAACAATAATACATAATGCAGGGATACAATATCTGAATTAATTGCAGCCCTCTTGCTTGCTAAAAGAACAGTGATCTGTTGATAAAGAATCACCAGTCCCGTCCCATGGGAGTGATGACTTTTCCTGAAGCTAATGCCACAACTACTTACCAAGAACGTGGTGGTCATGGTCGGTTTAGAGGTCAGGGCCGGGGATGTAGCCGCTACCACTTTCGTGGTCGAAGTCGAGCTAGTGACCGTGGTTATGTAAATTACTTTTGGCCTCCAAAAATTAAATGATTAATAAAAGCCAACAAGAGAAAGGTAAATATGTCCAAGAAGGTTCATCCAGTAAGTATGAAACCGCATTTAAAAAATGTATAAAACATCGGTGAAAAATAAAGAAAAGGAAGAAAAGTTTAATGAACATGAACCTGAGGATGTTTCGACATACCTAGATGCTGCAGATTTTACTGAGAGCACGGAAATAGACATGGAATAATAAATAAATAACAAATTAATAAATAATATGCACAATTTACATATTTGTTGCATTTTAATTGTACTTGTATATATTATTTTGTTTGAAGTAGGTATCATCTTATTTGAAGTAAGTATCATCTCCAAGAAGTATTTCTAATATCTTTTGTATGAAATAAAATGTTATTTTATTGTGCTAACTTATACTTTTAGTCTTATATTTTTATCAATGAGAACGAGTATGGAACGTGTTGGAGACATTTGGATCTCAGATAGTGGCACAACCCATGTTGGTACAATGTTTTTTCATAATTCATTTTATACATTTTGATGATGAGTTACTTAACCAAAAATTTACTTTACATATTTTTCTTAACTTAACGTTCGTAACCATTCATATATAACGTTCGTAATCCTCACAATTTTGGCAAGCATTTTTCTGCAGGTAACGTACGTAATAACTCATGTATAACGTACGTAAAGTTCGCATTTTGCCCGTTGCAAGTCAACACAAAAAGTCATCATCCGTTACACCCAATATACTCATCCAATGGCTCTTTGACAATAGTATTACGTACGTAATCAACGTTTCCATAACGTACGTAACGAGTTTCAACATATGACACTAAACTATTTTTAGTCTTTCATTACGGCCGTTACACAAGATGTGTAATGTACGTAAAGTTGATAACGTACGTAAACATTTGTATATAACGTACGTAAGGTGTGCCACTGCTCCAACGGGAAAGTTGCCTCATGAAGGCTATAAATAGCACCATTCAAGGAGTTGGAAGATACACAACTTATCTGAGCTTACAAGCATACTCAAGCTATATCAAGCATATATTTCGAGAGATATACAGATTCCACATTGTGAAACGAGAAGAATTGTTCTATCATTTCTTATCTATATTCTTGTATCAATGAGCGATATATCTTGTAAAGTCGAGTTTCCTACTCGCAATTGTTTTACTGTAAGGTTGTCTTGTACCCTGAAAAACAAGTGTTTTAGTGAGGTTGTTCTTGAGCCCGGAAATAAAGAAATTGTAAGAGTTAGCACTAAACTTAGAAAGTGCATTCAAAGTTTCTAAGAAAAGTCCTAGTCGATAAAACTAGGTAGGGGACGTAAGCTTCGTTAATATCCGAACCTCTCGAACAATTTCTTGTGTTCTTTCTTTTCCGCATTTTATTTACTCCGATATTTAGCTTCCGCACAAAAAGAGTTCAAAACTCTTATCTGCACTATTCAACCCCCCTTCTAGTGGAGGTACCAATCCAACAATTGGTATCGGAGAAGTCTCTTTTTCACTGGATTAACACCCGCTAGAGAAAAGATCCAGAAATGGCCTTTATCCACTCTTCTCTTGAAGGCAACGCTCTCAACCGCCCTCCTTTCTTCGATGGTTCAAAATTTATGACATGGAAGAAGAAAATGTCCATCTTAATCCGAGCTCACGATATTGAAATTTGGAAGGTCATTGCTCTTGGATCTACCATTCCTAAGAAGACAGATGGCTCGATCAAAAGCTTTGAAGAGTACGACGATGCCGACTGGAAGAACGATCACTTCAATATAAAGCTACTTAACTGCTTTACTGTGCTCTCAAACCAGAAGATCACAACAGAATCTCTTCTTGCGAGACAGTCAAAGAGATATGGAAAATGCTCGAGATTACCCACGAAGGTATGAGTCAAGTAAAAGAAACAAAAATCAATATGCTTCTTCACGATTATGAACTCTTCACTATGAGAGAAGAAGAAGAAAGCATTACTACTATGCTTGACCGCTTCTCGGCTATCACAAATGGGCTAGCTTCGTTCGGGAAACCGATATCAAGTAGTGATAAAGGCAAGAAAATCCTTCAATCTCTACCAAGAGAATGGGACGCTATTGTTACGGCTATCAGGGAGTCGAAAGATCTCAACATCATAGAATTCAGTGCTCTCATTGGATATCTCATCAATTACGAGATTGTCATTAAATATTGAAGTTCGAAACTGAAGCCCAAGGAGAGAGAAAGGACGATTGCCTTCAAATCCAAAGACGATAGTGATCTAGAAGATGAACCTATCGAAGAAGAGGATGAAGAAACAGCCTTTTATGCTAAAAATATAAAGAAATTCAAAAATCTTTTACAAAGGCGCCAGAGAGACATCAAACAAGAACTGAGGGATGAATCCAAAAAGACTCACTTCCCATAAAATAAAAGGTTTGACAATACTTGTGGAAGGTGCGGCATTCCAGGCCATTTTGCTAAAGATTGTCGTGCTGCTGCGCCAATGAGTTCATCAAAACCACCTCACGATAAGTTCAAAAAGAAGGAAGTCTATGTCGCTACATGGAGCGATGATGATGAGGATGATGAACCTCAAGTTCAAACCAATCTTGCTCTAATGGCCCGCGCATCTGAAGATAGCAATGAAGAAGTCGAGGTTAGTGATTCTTCTCATGAAGAACTTCTTGATGCTTTCGAATCTTTAAATAATGAATACGAAAAAGTTTGCAACATTAATAAAGATTTGAAAAATAAAATAAAGTCTCTTGAAAATGAAAATTCAAAATTATTGAAAAACAAGGATGTGTCGATTGATCATACAAATTGTCTGGAAAACGAGAAAATTCTCAGAGGTGATTTACACAAAACTCAGAAAGAATTGAAACTTTACGTTATAAAATTCTCGTGTGGTAATGACAAATTTGAGCAACTCTTATTTGATCAAAAATTTTCTCTTTCAAAACAAGGACTCGGGTATAATTCATTTCCAATGAAAAAGTCCTTAGAAATTACCACGAAAAATTCGGACACTTTAAAAACGGGAATTCCATCATATCCAAAATGTTTAAAATCAGGACATACCAAAACTTACTGTAGAAGTTCTAGACGAACTATAAAAGTCAAACAAATTTGGGTACCTACAGGGACCATTGTTCAAAACCAAGTTTTTATGTCTAACTCCACAGGACCCAAATTAGCCTGGGTACCTATAAAACGGAAGAAAATTGTTTTTGTAGGTACAAGCAAGGAAGACAACAGTATCAAATAAATGGTATGTTGATAGTGGATGTTCAAATCACATGAGTGGGAATGAACATCTCTTCACGGAGCTGAAAAAGGAAGATCGTGGTTGTGTAACATTTGGCGATAATAAAAAGGGCCCAATAAAAGGGACAGGTAAGATAGGTAAGAAACCTTTACCGACTATTGAAAATATTCTATTTGTTGATGGTCTTTGCCATAATCTTCTAAGTGTTTCCCAACTTTGTGACACTGGTCTTAAATTAATTTTTGAAAGTACGCATTGCACAACAATGAGAAAAGACCAAGTTGTTTTTATTGGATTGCGATATGGAAATATTTATATTGTTGATCTTCAAGATGAATCTTCTTTCAATGAAAAATATTTACTTTCATACGATGAAAATGCCGTTATTTGGCACCGAAAATTGGGTCATGCCTCTTTACCACTTCTTTCAAAATTGGCCAAAAACGATATTGTCCGTGGTCTACCAAAATTAAATTTCATAAAAGACCACATTTGTGAGGCCTGTATTAAAGGTAAACATGCTAGAGGCTCGTTTAAACCAAAAATGGAAATTTCCACTAGTCGCATTCTTGAATTAATTCATATGGATTTGATTGGTCCATGTCGGCATGCTAGCTTAAAAGGTAAACTTTATCCTTTAGTTCTTGTTGATGATTTCTCGAGATTTACTTGGGTAAAATTCTTGACAAATAAAAATGATGCATTTAACGAGTTTGTTAAATGGTGTAAGGTTACCCAGAAGGAAAAAGAGTTACCAATTATCGCCATCCGAACCGATCATGATGGAGAATTTGATTCAAATAATTTTGAAGATTGGTGCGATAATTATGGTATTGGGCACAATTTTTCGGCACCTCAGACACCTCAACAAAATGGAGTTGTCGAGAGGAAGAATCGCGCTCTAGAAGAAATGAGCCGAACAATGCTCAATGAATATGGGCTTCCTAAATATTTCTGAGCCGAAGCCGTTAACACCGCTTGCTATGTTATTAATCGAGTCCATCTCCGGAGAAACAAAATGACGACTCCATACGAGATATTTATAGGTAAAAAGCCCAATTTATCTTATTTTCATCCATTTGGTTGTAAGGTATTTATTCATAATAATGGTAAGGATAATTTGGGAAAATTTGACTCTAAATCGGATATTAGAATATTTCTTGGTTATTCGACTAACAGTAAAGCCTATCGTGTATTTAATTGTAGAAGAGGCTCGGTAGAAGAGTCAATTCATGTAAAATTCAATGATAGAGTTTTACCCCCGAGAAAGGTTGTTTTTGATGATGATGCAGGTATGGTTCCGGCTAAAGAAGTGTTAGAAGCGTCAAAAAAATTGGAGAAGCTCGACTTAAGCTCGAACAAGCAGAAAGAGAATTCTTACAACCTTCCTAAAGGTTGGGCAGATGTGAAAGACCATCCGATGGAACAAATTCTCGGGAAAATCGATGAAGGTGTATGAACTAGAAGAAATATAAATGATTGTCTTAACAATATTGTATTTATTTCTCTTACATAACCAAAGAATATCGATGAAGCCATCAATGACGAGAATTGGGCTATTGCTATGCAAGAAGAGCTAAATCAATTCGAAAGAAATAATGTTTGGGAATTGGTTCCGGCACCGGTAGACAAATCAATCATTGGTACTAAATGGGTCCATAAAATTAAAACCAATGATCATGGTCTCCCAATTAAGAATAAATCGAGATTGGTCGCCCAAGGATATAATCAAGAAGAAGGCTTAGGTTATGAGGAAACATTTGCTCATGTGGCTCGTCTTGAGGCAATTCGTCTTCTCTGTGCCTTTGCCGCATACAAGAAAATCAGACTCCATCAAATGGATGTAAATAGTGCGTTCCTAAATGGAATCATCCAGGAGGAGGTGTATGTCAAGCAACCGCCGGGTTTTGAAGACTATGATCATCCAGATCATGTGTACAAGCTCCATAAAGCTCTTTATGGATTAAAACAATCTCCGAGAGCAAGGTATGATCGTTTAAGCACTTTTCTTATATCAAATGGGTATAAAAGAGGTAATGATGATAATACCCTATTTATTAAGAATTTAGGTGATGATATGCTTATTTGCCAAATTTATGTGGACGACATTGTTTTTGGTGCAACTAACGAATCCCTGTCCCAAGAATTTTTAAATCTTATGAAGGGAGAATTCGAAATGAGCATGATGGGATAGTTGAAGAACTTTCTCGGACTCCAAATTAAGCAACTCAATGACGGAATATTCATTCACCAAACAAAGTATGTCAATGAGCTCTTAAAGAAATTTAAGATGGAAGATTGCAAAGAAATATCTACTCCTATGTCTTCCACTTTTAAACTCGACAAAGATGAAAAAGGTAAGTCTGTTGACCAAAAACAGTATCGAGGTATGATCGGATCTTTACTTTACTTAACTGCATCTAGACCCGATATAATGTTTGCTACTTGCTTATGTGCTCGTTTTCAAGCAAATCCTAAAGAATCCCATCTCATTGCATGCAAAAGGATTTTTCGTTATTTTAAAACTACTGCTGGCTTAGGTCTGTGGTATCCATCGAGCATTGATTTCCAACTTTTTGCATATAGTGATGCCGATTTCGGTGGATGCAAAATTGATAGAAAAAGCACCACCGGAACCTGTCATTTTATGAGTTCATGTTTAATTTCATGGGGGAGTAAGAAACAGACTAGTATCGCTAATTCTATAGCTGAAGCAGAATATGTGGATGCGGGAAGTGCATGTGCACAAGTCCTATGGATCAAAAATCAACTACTAGATTATGGCATCGAGCTTAAAAATACACCCATTTTTTGTGACAATACAAGTGCCATAAATTTAAGCAAAAACCCCATATTACATTGTAGGACAAAGCATATAGAAATTCGTCACCACTAGTGACCATGTCCAAAACGGGAATGTGCGTCTCCAGTTTGTTGGTACAAATGAATAATTGGCGGATATTTTTACAAAACCATTACCCGAAGATGCTTTCAATTTTATTCGCATAAATTTAGGGATGGGACATGTTGATCATTTTTAAGTTTTACTCATATCTACATTAAATGGTCATTAAAAAAATTGGATATCATCGAAAGGAATACACTGTTGATATGGTCAGGCTTACGGGCGTTACCACAGGAAAATTACGTACGTAAGAAGACATTACGTACGTAACGCGGCATTGGACTATGTACGTAACGGAACCCAGGTTTTTGGACAGGAAGATTTGGATTTTTCATTACGTACGTTACATAGAGCATATAACGTACGTAACGCCCTATTACCCTGTTACTTAAATAACCCGATCGAGAGTTATCCCCTCATTCTATCTCTAATCCCTAATCGCCTCCCGTCGAACCCTTCTACAAAATCCATCCCACCTCTCTTACTTCCGGTCGATTTCATCCATGGCCACCAGGACAAATAATAAATGAAGAGGAAAATCCTCCCAAACCTCATCTACACCCTCAGGAGAACTGATTTTCCGAAATGCTCAAGCCGCAAAGATCTTCAACGAACTTTTAATCGACGAAGAGGTAACTCCGAGTCACCATTTCGACTTCGAATCTTTAAACTCATTTGGTATTGGAATTGAGGAATTCTTTGATATGCTTGGTATAAATCGTTTCGTTAGTCTTGCTCACCCTATTTTCATTGATTGCGTCCGGGAATTCTACGCAAATTTCTTTATCACATATGATTCTGATTGTTTAGCCATTGTTAACTCCATTGTTCGTGGTAAACCAATCATGTTTGATGCCGTTAAATTATCCGAGATTTTTGGTCTCCCTAATGAGGGATTTTGTTGTAAGGGACAATTCACCGCTCCCGATGAAGTTATTGATAATTTCTCTGATGATGAAAGCTATAGTGTGCATGAAATTAAAGTCCGTGATTTTTTGACGTCAAAAGCCGTACTTGAAGTGAATACTGGTCGGTTTGAAAATAATGATTTTGTAATCAATATACGATTGCTCCATGATGATATTACTAGATGCCTTATGACTAAGGTCAATGCTCAACAGCGTCTAGTAAATATCGACATGGAAATCATATACCATGTTTTGAAAGACCACCAATTAAATTTTGCTTCGATTGTGCTAAGATGGTTCGTGAAAAAAGGAATGATTTTCCACAAGAAAAGATACGCCAAGGTCGATCGTCAACGCAAGTCAGGAATGCCTTTCGGATCCATTTTGATGGAAATTTTTGAGAGTGTAGGAGTTGATCTTTCAGGGATGTACGGGGTCTCCATCCCGAGGGGGAGCCTAGTCACTGAGGGTACCATCCGAACAATGAAATATCTTCGAACTCGGAACCGTGGATGGGTGTACTTCGCCTACCTAAAGGACGAAGATCGTTTAGTTGATGGTGGTGTGTTACCTCGTCCGGAGGAGAGAATCACATCTCGAGGCATTGCTCATGATAGGCCTCATATTACTACTCGGCCAGGCCCTTCCTGACCGAGACACGAGAGTTCTTCTTCCAAGATGATTGCTCGTATGGATAAACTGGAGAAAGAAATGAGTGAAATCAAAATCATGGTTAAAAGTCTCTGTACTCACTTCAGAGTCCCTCTTTCACCTCTAGAAGCCGACCTTAACTAGCGTATTTCCCTCACTAAGATGATTATCCTGTTTTTATTTAGACCGACATTCCATGCATTGTCTTCTGTTTTGTCATAAACTCTTACTACTTATTTTGCTTGAATGATTGTGTTTTGTATTGACGATTTCATTACTATTCGTTGTTATCCGTTGCTATTTCGTTTTTATTCACTGAATATTTTGTGTTTCAATGACTTTCTCTTACAGGATCTCTTATCTTTTTGTTAATGACAAAAAGGGGGAGAAAAATATGTCTCGTTTTTGAAATGGTTATCCCTTGTTCGTTTCAAGGGGAGTATTATTCAGGGGGAGAGTTTACTTAAAATCTTTCGATTCTCCAAAACTCGTCTTTTTCAAAAACTCCCATATAAATTTTGTCATCATCAAAAAGTGAAAGATTGTTGGTACAATGTTTTTTCATAATTCATTTTATACATTTTGATGATGAGTTACTTAATCAAAAATTTACTTTACATATTTTTCTTCACTTAACGTACGTAACCATTCATATATAACGTACGTAATCCTCACAATTTTGGCAAGCATTTTTCTGCAGGTAACGTACGTAATATCTCATATGTAACGTACGTAAAGTTCGAATTTTGCCCGTTGCAAGTCAACACAAAAAGTCATCAGCCGTTACACCAAGTCTACTCATCCAACGGCTCTTTGACAATAGTATTACGTACGTAATCAATGTTTCCATAATGTACGTAACGAGTTTCAACATATGCCACTAAACTATTTTTAGTCTTTTATTACGGCCGTTACACAAGATGTGTAACGTACGTAAAGCTGGTAATGTACGTAAATGTTTATATATATAATGTACGTAAGGTGTGCCACTGCTCCAACGGGAAAGTTGCCTCATGAAGGCTATAAATAGCACCATTCAAGGAGTTGGAAGATACACAACTTATCTGAGCTTACAAGCATACTCAAGCTATATCAAGCATATATTTCGAGAGATATACACATTCCACATTGTGATACGAGAAGAATTGTTCTATCATTTCTTATCTATATTCTTGTATCAACGAGCGATATATCTTGTAAAGTCGAGTTTCCTACTCGCAATTGTTTTACTGTAAGGTTGTCTTGTCCCCTGAAAAACAAGAGTGTTTTAGTGAGGTTGTTCTTGAGCCCGGAAATCAAGAAATTGTAAGAGTTGGCACTAAACTAGAAAGTGCATTCAAAGTTTCTAAGAAATGTCCTAGTCGATAAAACTAGGTAGGGGACATAGGCTTCGTTAATAGCCGAACCTCTCGAACAATTTCTCGTGTTCTTTCTTTTCCACATTTTATTTACTCCGATATCTAGCTTCTGCACAAAAAGAGTTCAAAACTCTTATCCGCACTATTCAACCCCCTTCTAGTGGCAGTACCAATCCAACAACCCATACAATCCTCAAAGTAAGAAATATTACTGAGTTAAAATTTACAAAAGCAATACTATACACAATTTTAGGTTCAACATACTTGATTGAAGGAACAGGTAAGGCTAAATTCGTAATAGCAAATGGAATAAAATTTGTCATTAATGATGCGTTGTTTCCTCCAAAATCTAAGAGAAACTTGATGAGTTTTAATGTCATATACCGTCAAGGATATGATACTTAAATGATAACTGAAGGTAATATGAAATATATGTATATTACTGCTACAAATCTGAGAAAGAAATAAATACTAGAAAAGCTACCAAAATTATCTCGTGGATTGCATTATACACATATTCATACAATTGAATGTAATTTGGTAGTAAAAGAGGATCCCAAGATACTAACTTTGTGGCATGAACGCCTAGGTCATCCTGGCTCCACAATGATGCGAAAAATAATTGACAGTGCGCATCGTCACCTAATTAAATGTATAAAACTTGTAAAATATGATAAACCATGTAAATCTTGTTTTCTTGGAAAGTTTATAACAAGGCATTCACGAGGCAAACTTGAAAAAGAATCATCTATATTTCTTGAAAGAATTCAAGGTGACATATGTGGACCTATTGATTCACCATTAGGACCATTTAGGCACTTTATGGTTTTAATTGATGCATCTAGTAGATAGTCGCATGTCTGTTTATTATCAAGTCGTGATATGGCATTTGCAAGATTTCTTTCACAAATTATCAAACTAAAGGCACAATTTACTGTTATACTATAAGGAATGTCAGACTTGACAATGCTGATGAATTCACATCACAAATATTTAATGATTGTTGTATGTCAATTGGAATTACAGTTGAACATCCTGTGTAACAACCCCGTCCCGAGTCGGAATTATCACAACATCGTGGATCCATTTCGAGAATCCAAAAGGTAAAAGTTATTTAAACACATACACACAATGACCAATCAGGTCGAACATAATACAAAAAACAACCCATGTCAACCGGCAAGGTCGATAATACAACATATTCACAACATTACGACCTGTAAGGTCGAAGATAATGACAAACACAACCTGTTCACTATACTGATAACAACTCGAGGATTAATCTTCAAGCCCACAAGCGGGCATAATATCAACAACAACAGTACTCGCAAGTACATAAAAAAAACCAAGATCAAAATAACAAGAAGAAAACCCACAGCTGCGACTCGAGGTAATATCACTGCTGCTCATCGTCATCGTGCCCTTCCTGCGCTCGCTCGCCACGAAGTCCTGTACCTGAATACACAGCAATGTATCCATCCCCGAAGGGGTCACCAAACAACCGTGCGAGTACATTGATAACATGAATATGTATAACGTGCAGAACATTTAGATCATAATAGTCGTCCATTCTCATCACGTCATTGTTCTGGAACAGTACCTATACCATCAAATAATAAAAACCATAGGGTTATACCAGTATTACTCAACTTCGTACCCCAGAGCCCTCGTTGGGGTAATCCCCGGTTGGATAACCCATCGAGTGATACGCGGGCGCAGCATAACGTACCCCAGAGCCCTCGTCCGGGCAATCTCCGACTTTATTTGGCCCACACAGTTCGAACGACCACATTTATTTCCAAAACATCACTTTTCGGAAAGTTTATCAGATCATTTTTATTTATTTTCAAAAACATCATAACATAATATCAAATGTAACATAATATATAAAGCGCGATCAAGGTACTTGCCTGGTAACTTTAGATTCAGGAAGCTTTAATCTATTTGCGATCTAATTCGAAACCCTGGGGGTTTAGACCTAACGAGTAATTATTTGATCAACATCAGGGTTGGCTATACGAACTAACATGATATCGAGATTCCTGATCATTACTCATTGGGCATTTTATCGTCTATCTAGCGGTCATGTATAGGGAGATTTAAACGAAAGACTTTATTCTTGTCCCACTAGAATCAATAAGAGCAACCCTAGGATACGTTGCATACAATCCTTTTCAACTTCTAAACAACTGTTACTCGTAGATCTAGAAGAACACGATTTGGGTTTTAAGTTTATACTTACCTTCAATCCGCAAAAACTCTTGAAACTGACCGCAACGGACTTGCTGCTTCGATCCTTGGACGTTGGATATGTATTGGTATCACATAAATAGAGTTAAACACTAGTTTATGTACTTAGGATCTGAGGTTGGCTGAAGAGAATGAAGGAACCCTAAAACACCCTTATTCATACTTGAGGATTTTCCAAAGTCGACGACCATAGCGCCCGCTACAAGCCCTCCTTAGCGGCCGCTAAGGAGGCAATGTTCCCCTTCAAGCCAGTTGGTGCATTGCGGCCTCTATGCAAGGTCATTAGCTGCCGCTAGTATGGTTGTGGGTCACGAGAACCTTCCTTTCAAAGCTTAGATCAGTTAAGAATGGTCGGTACCAACTCATGAACTTTAACGGCCGCTAATCATGGCCCTTAACGACTGCTATCCATGGTTAGTTTGCATTTGACGAGTTCGTAATGTTCACATGAAGCTCAAACTTCATTCAGTTTCAAACGGTGATGTTCGACACAAGGACACGTAGGTTACCTAATTCTTAGGTTTATCAAGTAAAACATTGAAATGTTATCGTCGATGGTAACTTCTCATTACATACTTTGTTGTTGGCGCTAGGTAACGAGTTCAGTGATAGAAAAATGGTTTTGTTTATTTCACGAAATGACAGAGCCACAAAACGATTACAATATCATAGGATACACTAACTTAAAAACATGGGGTTTCACACCCTCTCGCCCTAAAAGAAAGTTTCATCCTTGAAACTTAGGATGCAAACAAATCGGGGTAGCATAGATGCATACTACCTTCAATTTACCAGGTTGCTTCCTCGACTCTATGATGCGACCATTGGACCTTGACTCGTGGAATCTATTTGTTTCTTAATTTCTTACTCAACATTCCGAAATCCTCAATGGTCATTCGTCAAATGTGGTGTTGCTACCCACCTCGATCTCGCCTAAGTCGATAACATGCTTTGGATCAGGGATGTATTTCCGGAGTTGGGAGACATGGAATACATTATACACATGGCTGAGCAATAGCAGTAGAGCCAGACGATATGCCACTTTTCCAACTCTTTCTAAGATTTCGAAGGGTCCAATGTATCTTGGACTCAGCTTCCTTTTGTTCTCGAATCGTACAACTCCTCGGGTTGGTGACACCTTTAGCAATACATGGTCTCCCACTTCAAATTTTAGCGGGCATCATCCAACATCGACGTATGATTTCTGTCGACTTTGTGCGGTCAGCAGTCTTTGTCGAATCAAGGCAATCTTTTCTCTTGTTTGCACCAATAGATTTGGTTCCAAACCAATTAGTTCAGATGACTCATCCCAGCATAAGAGCGATCTACATCTTCTGCCATAAAGTGCTTCGAATGGTGCCATACCAATGGAGTTGTGCCAGCTATTGTTATAGGTAAACTCAATCAAAGGTAGGTGGGTTTCCTAATCATCCATCCGGTTAAAGGTGCAAGCCCTTAGTATATGTTCCAACGTCTAGATCGTCCTCTCGGATTGCCCATCGGTCTGGGGTGATAAGAGGTACTGAATCTCAACGCAGTACCCAGCGCGTGATGGATGGCTTGCCAGAATTGCGATACAAATCGACCATCACGGTCTGAAATTATACTCTTAGAGGTACCATGCATTCTTACAATCTCAGCAATGAATATCCGAGCTAGGTGTTCTGTCCCCATGTATCTTTGATCGCCAAAAATGAGAAGATTTGGTTAATCGATCTACAACTACCCACCCATATTCATCCCTGAACGAGTTCTTGGCATTCCTATTATAAAGTATATAGTGATATCTTCCCATTTCCATTCGGAGCTAGGCAGGGGGTTCAACACCCCAGCAGGTCTCTCATGTTCAATCTTGACTTGCTGGCAAGTTAAACATCTTGAAATGAATTCTGCAACTTCCTTCTTCATGTTGGGCCACCAAAAGTTCATTTTCAGGTCCTTGTACATTTTACTCATACCTGGATGAATCGAATACGGCATAGAATGTGCCTCATTTAGGATTGTCTATTTAGAATTAGCATTGTTCGACATGCATAGTCAGCCTTGGATCACAAAGCCAAGGGCATTCCCTTTGCAACATCATCCCAGATTTAGACCATCGCTGGATCTCCAAACTGTTTGCTTTGGATATCATCAATTATTGAGGAGGTAATCTCTAAGAAGCATAACTGTCCTTGAGCTTTCTGAAGCCATACTTCAATTTCCTGCTCAAATGATTCCTGTCAAACCTTCTATTGGGACGTGAGTAGTTATAGTCTCTATAAAACGACCGATTTGTAGATCAACGCGTCCGCAACCATGTTAGCTTTGCTAGGGTGGTAAAGAATTTCGAGATCATAACTCTTAATTAACTCTAGCCATCGCCAATGGCGCATGTTGAGTTCTTTTGGGTAAAAATATACTTCAGACTCTTTGTGGTTGGTGTATATTTTACAGGAAGAGCCGTACAAATAGTGCCTCCACATCTTCAATGCGAATACAATTGCCGCTAATTTTAGATCATGAGTGTGGTAGTTATCTTCTTACGGTTCTAGTTAGCGAGATGCATAACCAATCATGCGCTTGTTCTGCATTAGTACGCACCCTAGCCCTTGTTTAGAAGTGTCACTGTATATAACAAAGTCATCAGTCCCCTGAGGAAAGGCCAGAACTGGAGCCGTGGTTATTCGCTCCTTCAGATTATCAAAAATCTTCTGACATGCATCGCTCCATTCGAACTTACGAGTCTTCTGCAATAGGTGTGTAAGGGGTCGTGCGATCTTCGAGAATCCCTCAACAAATCAACGATAGTAGACGACGAGACCTAAGAAGCTTGTAACTTCTTTGACACTCTTTGGTGGTCCCCAGATCAACACTGCTTTGATCTTTTGAGGGTCGATTCTAACACCTTCAGCTGAAATAACATGACCGAGGAAGGTAACTTCCTTCATCCAAAACTCACACTTGGAGAGTTTGGTAAAGTTTCTCGGCCCTTAGGATACTCAACACAATACGCAAATGATCGGCATGCTCTCTATCATCATTCGAGTAGATTAAGATATCATCAATAAACAAAACTATAATCTTATTGAGGTATTCGATAAAGGTCTTGTTCATTAGCTTCATAAATATGGCTGGAGCATTGGTAAGGCCAAAAGGCATAACCACAAACTCATAATGTCTGTACCTTGTCGTGAATGTCGTTTTAGGGATGTCGGAATCCCGAATTCGTAATTGATAATATCCTGATCTCAAGTCTATCTTTGAGAACACAGTAGCTCCCTGTAGTTGATCAGATATATCATCAATCCTTGGTAACGGATACTTGTTCTTGATAGTTAGTTTATTTGATTCACGATAATCAATACATAACTGCAATGATCGATCCTACTTTTAGACAAAAATTACTGGTGCGCCCCATGGAGATATGCTCGGTATGTACCCTTTGTCTAGTTTCTCACCCAGCTCTTTTTTCAACTCGAGCATTTCTGATGGTGCCATATGATACGATGCCTTTGACACTGTCGCTGCATTAGGTTCTAGCTCGATGGTAAACTCCACATCACGCTATGGTTGTATTCCCTACAGGTCATCTTGGAATACGTCTGGAAACTTGTTCATGACTGGAGTAGATGATAGCTGAATTTCTCCATTCCCAGATTTTATTGCATAACACCAGTATCCAGTACAACCTTGCTTCAGCAATTTCATCGCTTTCAAGGCCCATATAATCTTACCGGAAGTACCTGGTTTCTGCCCTTCAGAGACGTGTTTGATCTTGTTGCTTGCAATCATCGAAATAGTTTTTCTTCGATAATCTATAATAGCTCCATGTATGTCTAACCAATCTTCACCGAGGATCAATTCCTCGCCATGCATATCAATGACAATCGGGTTCGAGAACCAATTACCATTCCCGATACGGATAAGGCAATCGCGAATCTCGCGATCTCTGATAATCCTATCTCTTCTTGGTATTCCCACGATAAAGGGATCACACGGAGACATACCGTCGAGGTTCAGTCTACATACACAGGATAAAGATATAAAAGAATGGGTGGTTCCTGAGTCAAATACTACATCCACAGGATCATATAAAATATGAATAACACATGTAGCAGTTGAGGCGCCATGTTCGTTTCATCTCATAGATGCCACCAGGTGCTGATGCAGCGGTCGGTGCCCCTTGACGACTTGTCTGTCCTCTTCCACGACTGACACTTGGAGTTGGCTGACCAGCTGGTGGCTGCTAGCTGTCATTGGGTCCTTGGACAGTTGGGACTGAATCCTGGGTTTCAATTCGCCTGGTAGCAGCTTCACAATACATGGCTTAACGTCCCTTACGCCCACAGTTGTGGCAATTGATTGGTGGGTGCGGGCAACTCGAACGGATGTGACCCGAATTGCTTCAAATATAACAAGTAACTCTGCCCCTCACACTCTTGGAGCTTTTCACGGGACGAGATGCCCCTCCTGAAGATTGGTAGGATGATTGTGGTCTAGTGAACGTATTCCTCTTCTTTCCTATAAAGCTAGCAGCATCTCTCAATTCTTTTGTTTTGGTTGCACCCTCAACCATGACAGATTCAGCTTCAAAAGATAAATCCTTATCCTGATATTGTCTTAGGGTGGCACATCCATAGCCATACATATAGCTTCGAACCTCTGCATTCATCCTCATGTCAAAATGCTGGATCTTGTCCTTTTCCTCATTAACCTGGTCTTGGACAAATATCAATTGTTGGTTAAAAGTCCGGGCGACTTGTGAGATTGGTACACTTTGGGGTGTTGCAGAGAAAAAATCACGAATCCGAGCTTCTCAATATGCGGGTGGATAATACTTAGTCTCCATCGGTTCCTTAAACTATGTCCAGCTCACTTCCCGATCTCTAGGTTTGACAACTCACCACCACTCCGAATCATCCACCTTGCAATCATAGGGGCACTAAATGCACTCAAACATATTTTCCAACTCTATGATCCAGTGGGTCCTGCTCATAGCGTCTGTAGCCTCTTCAAATTTAGGCGGGTTCATCTTCACAATTTTGTGGAGCCATTTGTCAAAAGCTGGGAATGCCTGTTGGGCCATATTAGTCGTCTGCATTTGCTGTACCACTTGTATTAATTGGGTCATCTGGGCGACGACTTGCTGGAGTATGTTAGGAACGTCTGCCCAGCTGCGCCTCCCTCATTGTGACCTTGCTCCGGCGACTGGGCCTCATTAGATACAGATACAGACCCAGCTTCAGATACATCTAGTGTAGTCTCACCCCTGGCTGCACCACGACCGCGTCCTCGACTACGACCACGAATGACAAGTCCTCTCAATATACTGGTGAAGAAGGAAATAATAAGTACAATTCGATGACACACTCCATACAAGGTGAATTTCCTAACTTGTCACGTTAATCGATTTCAAAGGAAAATATTAGGGAGACTTATGGCATAGGTCGCACGAGACGATAGCGGCACAGTGATATTCTCCGACCGGAACAACGACTGCAACACGACAAGACAAGACCCAATAACCAACAGCCTAGGTATCTATATACCT
The DNA here is from genome assembly GCA_033398695.1 of Orobanche coerulescens. NCBI lineage: Eukaryota > Viridiplantae > Streptophyta > Magnoliopsida > Lamiales > Orobanchaceae > Orobanche > Orobanche coerulescens. The sequence continues at coordinate 134,141,144 of CM065816.1, read as the reverse complement.
AAGCTCTGATACATATTCTGTAATAATCCCGTCCCAGGCCGGAACTATTACAGTGCCTTAGATCCATTTCGAGAATTCACAAAGCAAAACCTGTTTAACACATATATACACAACGACCAATCAGGTCGAACATAATACAAAAAAACAACCCACGTCAACCGACAAGGTCGACAATACAACACATTTACAACATTACTACCCATAAGGTTGAACATAACGACAAACACAACCTTTTCAATATACAGATAGCAACTCGAAGATTAATCCCCAAGCCCATATGTGGGCATAACAGCAACAACAACAGTACTCGCAAGTACATAAACAAACCAAGATCTATATAATAAAAGGAAAACCCACAGCGGCGACTCGAGGCAATATCACTACTGCTCATCGTTATTATGCCCTTCCTGTGCTCGCTCGCAATGAAGTCCGCTACCTAAATACACAACAATATATCCACCCCCGAAGGGGTCAGCAAATATCCGGTGCGAGTATATTGATAACATGAATACGTATAACGTGCAGAGCATATAGATCATAATAGTTGTCCATTCTTATCAGGTCATTATTCCGGAACAATATTTGTACCATCGAAGAATAAAAACTACAGGGTTATACTAGTATTACGCAATTTTTTACCCCAGAGCCGCAATCCCTGATTTTACTCAGCCCACACAGGTCAAACGACCACGTTTTTTTTCAAAACATCACTTGTCAGAAAGTTTGTCAGATCATTTTCATTTATTTCCAAAAACATCATAACATAATATCAAATGCAAGATAATACATAAAGCACGATCAAGGTACTTGCCTGGGGGTTTAGACTGTCACATCCGAAGACCGCTCCACCTTAGCATGATATTATCCGCTCTGGGCACCCTCATTTGAGCTGGCCCTCACGGTTTTGTTTATGGGAGCCCGCGAGCAGCTTAGCAGGAGGTCACCCATCTTGGTAGTACTCTTGCCCAAGCAGACTTAACTTCGGAGTTCTAATCTCCCCGAAGCCACTGGGCTCCTAAAAGGCCTCATACTATTTGGAGGCGGGCATGCACATATAAGGCACATCGCCCTCTCTCCGCTAGTCGATGTGGGATATCACAATCCACCGTCACTCAAGGGGACCGACGTCCTCGTCGGCACACTCGCACTACACAGAAGAGTGGCTCCGATACGAAATTGTCACATCCTAAGACTACTCCACCGTAGTATGATATTGTCCGTTCTGGGCACTCTGCTCTGAGCTCGCCCTCACGGTTTTGTTTCTGGGATCCCGCGAGCAGCTTCCCAGGAGGTCACCCTTCCCGGTACTACTCACGCCCGAGCATGCTTAACTTTGGAGTTCCCATCTCCCCAAAGCCAGTGGGCTCCCAAAAGGCCTCTGTAGGTCACAAGTCGTCCAGGAATAAGTCTACAGGGGGTGAATAGACTTATTGAAACTCTTTTCCAAAAAGGATGAGTTTCTAAGCTGATGGTACAGAAGACTCGGAGTCGTCTGTAGTCAATGTAAGTGCGGAAGTCAGCTGATGACGAATACAGAAATAATTAATGGAACACTTAAGTATGAATGCAACAGTTAAGTATGATGATGCAAGCAGTAAAACATGCAGGCAGTTATAGTGGTCTCAGAGGTGGGGTAATCCTCTACTAATCCACTTTTCTCCAAACCAGTTGGAGATGAATTAACTATAATTCTCAACCAGTGATAAATATTACAGTGATTCAACCAATTTCAATAGCTTCCAACCAGTGGAATTCCTTTCCATTGCAACTCCCTTTGACTGCCTTGCACCTCTTGATCTACGATCCTTGGATGCCTTTACAGTCTCTCGAACTTCAACCAGTGAAGTACCCCGAACTTAGGTTTTAAAGACATGAGTGATTGTATTCTCCAACTAAGAGCTTCTTCAAACAAGAACTTTTGAACTCTTGATCTTTCACGATGCTATTGTTCGCTTTGATTGCCTTATTTGCTTGTAAGTGTTGTTCGCATCGTGCTGCTCAACTTCAAATCTTTGGATATATATATAGGTGTCGATCCTTGAGCATTTCTTCATAGACGTTGCAAATCTGTAACAAATCCTTCCGTTGGAGAAATAGACTTCTTTGTTTTTCTTTCTGAACGTTGCAAGGCTGGATTCCCATATTTTAATTCAATTCCGACCGTTGTGAAGACTTCCATGTGATGGCGCCGAATCTTTTGAATATAATAAGGTTAAAGTCTCCAGTGGTGGGTCTGCATGAATTTCTTAATTTAAGCCCTTTCCGGGAATCTCTCCAGTCTGTCTCTAATCACCCGCATGTGACTTTCCATAAATATTGACTATTCAACGGATGCTGACGTGGACACGAGTACTTGGTTGATCACTTAACTGATCTCTCTGTGGTCAACTAGTCTGATGAGCAGTCAAACTTCTCTGATGTCGACTTCTCTGATGAGCCGACTTGTCTTTAGTCTTCTGACCTAATTGAACTTGACTGATCTGATGGTCAGACTTCAGATGTCTTGACTTTTCTTCTTGACTGCAGTCTGGTCCAACTTTGCTAATTGTTTGACAAAAACTTCTCTGATAAGGGTTGTCTGATACAGCTCGCCTGTAGTCAACCTTGTTTGATCAGTTGAGTTGACCAAGACTCGGCTGATAGATACTTATTTGTACTTAGCCGATTTTTAAGCCTAACTTATATGACCTATAGAAGATACTCATTCGGTTCTTCTTTACATTTTGCCAAGTATCTAACTTAACACATTTTGGCCTATGGAAGATACTCATTTGGTTCTTCCTTACATTTTGCCAAGTATCTAACTTAACACATTTGAATATATAAAGATGACATCATCAAAATCTAATAAGTATTCCTAACAAATTCCCCCTATTTTGATGATGGCAAAACTTGAAGCAATTTTTCAAATGAAGAACAGGTCTGCACATAAGTGCAAGACACAAACTAAAATCAATCTTGTTTTGAGACAACTAGAGGTTGTCATTTAAATGACTGTTTATATATTTATTCTGATTTTGTTTACAAGTACATCAGCATTAAATGAACAAACAAATACAGAGAAATTACAAGTCTTTCAAAATCAAAAAATTACAGAAAAATGCAAGTACAAACAAATCCTATCTGCCCCTTGCTCTGCGGACAGTTTGTTTGGGAGGCCTAAAAGGCTTTGCACCAATTGGTCTTTTCTTGATGGGTGCAAGACCATATTTCCTCCTGATTACAAGGGCAACAAAATCTTGATCTTCTTTGGATGAGAATTTATGCTCTTCACATAACTTCCTTATCTCGCTCTGTAAAGCTAGCTCATCCAATTCATTGTTCTGCAAAGTGGGAGGATCTTCAGCTCTGAAGGGAGGAACCATGGGGTAGGCATTCCATGTTTTTGCATGTTTTACTAAGATGGCCCAGAGCTTTGGAAATGTTGATTCCATAAAGTCGATAAAAGTCTGCTGTGGGGAGCAATTTTTCTCCTGGAGTAACTCCCAGATATAATATTTTTCAATGAACTGCTTCTTTGCAGATCCCCACATTGGAGCAGCTTCGATAGGTAGGAAATCCTCAACAAACCAAAGTTCTCTGCCTTCCCATTCTAATGTAGGCTCTTCCCCAAGTCTTGATCTCCTCTTTTTCTCTGCAGGCTGATCTTCAGGATCAGCTACTTCATTCCTCTTATGACTTGATGTCCCAGCTTCAATTAAAGGAACATCTTGCCTCTTCTTTGATCTCAGCTCCTGAACTTGAACTTGACCTGAAACTTCTCTTACTTCCCCCTGCTTTCCTTCCCCCTTTTTGCCAGCATCAACCAGTGTGGTCAATTGCTGCTCTACTCGGTGTATCCAGTCAGACATGCCTAGGGGCATTCTGGAATTGTTGGGAGGAAGAGGTGGAGGAGCATTCCTCTGCAGAAGGGTGTCAATATCTGCGTTTATGGACTTCAGGTCAGGTGAGATTTTTGCGGCAAGCAGATCTTCAACAGATTCTTTGACTATGTTGCGGATCAGCTCAGTCATCACAGGGGAGATAGGTGATGACTGAGAAGAGTGCTCACCGATGGTTTCTGTGCCTGCAGGTAGGTTTGCAGTTGACCTACCTGTCTGCAAACTCCTGTCTGCAGGCGAATGATCAGGTGGGGTCTGCTATGGAGTCCCCGACCTGTCATCAAAATCTCCATCTAGGCTGGTGTAGCGGGCAGGTGACCCAGCCTTATCTGATCTGGCTTCATCTTGGCCTTCTCTTTCTTTTTCAGTTTCTTTTTCCTTCTCTCCTTCCTCTTTCTTTTCCTCCTTCTCTTCTTCCTTATTTTCCTCTTTCTCTTCTTCCTTATTTTCCTCCTTCTGTTCTTCCTCATCACCTTTCTTCTCTTCTTCCTCATCATCATTTTTATCCTCATCATTATCAGCATCATCATCATCATTATTATCTTCTTCTTTGTTAACTTCTTCTCCTTTTTCCTCATCTTCTTCTGCCAATTCTTCTGTCTTTTCTACTTCTTTCTCTTCCTTTTTCTCTTCTTCCTTCTCTTCTTCTTCTTCTTCTACTATTTCTTCAACTCTAATTTCCTTTTCAACTACTTCTCCATCTTCATTAAAGGTACCATCAAAAACACTTCCCATTATTATATGGAGGAGCTGGTCCATGTTTGTTTTAAAATTAGACATGAACCAGTCTTCCTGGAGTATTAAAATTAGAACTGACTCATTACAAAAATGTATGAGTAGATCCTCTGTTGCCTGGGGATATTACCAGCTACACCCTTCAATAAAAGCTTGAAGTTGAGTGAATGGAATAGATTTAAGGGTTTTCTATTCCTCAAAAATATCTATAAAAGAATGTTTAAGGACATGTTGTTTTACTAGAAGAAGTTGCTCTACAGATAGGTTGAAAGAATTGTTTTCAAGCAGGTTGAATGAATAATTGGCTTCTGGAATGTGAATAATCAGACTTGCTTCTTCTTCTTCTTCTGATATGAAATGAGGGGTTAGAACAGGAACCATTTGGGTCTCCAGTCTAGTAGGAGCAGGCTGATCCTCCATGTGATCTGGTGCAGGTGTCGACAAGTATTTTGGATGCTCCTCCTCTTCAAAATCTAGACGTCTCGGCCTCTTAGGGGATGGTTCTGGTGAGGATTCGATGAATGATGGTTCTCCAGGGGCTAGTCCCCTTCTCTTTAAATGGATGGCGATAGGGGTATCGTCTGAGTCTGAGTCAGACCTGGCTCCAGGTTGGTCCCTGGCTGCAGCTTGATCTTCAGCTGACTCGCCTGAGCTCGAAGGGTATCTGTAGGGAGTTCGCTCTACAGACATTTCCCTTAGCAACTGAGCTGTTTTCCTCTCTCTGCCTAGCCTCTTCAGGGTCTCTTGGTGTAAGTGACCAAGCCTCTTGTTGATGTGGAAGGGGTCAGGATTTCCCTTTGCCACACCTAACTGCTCCAACATCCAACTAAGCTGCGTTCTAAAAGCTAGTTTGTTTTTGAATCTTTTCTCATCGTCCAGCCACTGGGATTTGTTCACTTCTCGCACTAATTGTCTGAAGATGTAGTCAGATCAATCAATCGGTTGATCTTGAATGAGAGCCCCCAAAACCATGAATTTGGCTGATGACAGTTGATCATAACTCCCAGCCATGCCCATCACTATTTTGTTGGTAATATCCAATGCATAGCGATATTCTTTCTTCAGCTCACTCCGCTTGTCCGTTAGCTTCAGCTTTGTTGACTGCTCGGGAGCCTTGATTTTCAGCCACGTGTCGGCTACGTTTTGCTTTAGGGCTTCGACAGCCATTCCATGAGTCTTCATCCCGAAAACTTTTCCGACCGATTCCGGAGTGATATCCACTTGGACTCCACAAATTGATCTCCTTATGCCTGATTCGAGAACTCTAGCTTCTTTGTAAAAAGCAATAATAGCCTCTTTGAAAAGATATTTGGGGCTGATATCCAGAAATGGGTAGATCCCATTCGCCTTCATCGATCTGATGAGATGTCGTACGTCGTTGTCCAGGTTGGTTTCGAGCAGTCCCTCGAAATCGACCACCAGCGAGAAAATGATTTGGTCCTTCACCGCCTTCAGGTTAACTCCGTTGAAGTAGGATTCTATTTCTGCACAAGAGAAATTTTCTGAGTGTATGAAAAATTCGAAAGGATTTTTGCTCTGTGAAAACTAGGGTTCGTAAGCGTGAAGAAGGTAAAGTGAAACGACTTTTCCGTATTTAAAAAGAAAATGAAGCGACGTTTGGAATATTAAATTACTTTTTGAGTCGGTTTAAATTTGAATTAGTGGGGTCGTGCTAGCTTGTCATCATGTAATCGTGAACGTGGGATTGCCACGTGTAACTAAATAATAATAAAATATTCAGTAGTCGGTCAAAATTAGAAAACTTAGCTGGTTGACCGTTGACTGTTTGACTGTTTGACTGCTCTGCATCAGGTAACTCTCATTGTCTGCTTTAGGTAGGTCCTGATGCCTGTGGTCAGCTTAGTCCGTCCTTTGTCTTTTTGTTGGTCTGATCAGGTAACTTCCTTCCGTCTGATCTGGTCTTCAGGTAGCTTTCTTGTCTGTACTAGATTCCCAATCTAGTAACCCAAGATCCCTGCTCAGCTCCAAAAACCTTTCTTCTGGTAAAGGTTTGGTGAAAATGTCAGCAATTTGGTATTCTGTGCTGACTCTTTCAACTCTTGACTCTTTTATTAAGCACGTGGTCTCTTATGAAGTGATGCTTAACATCAATGTGCTTCGTTCTTGAGTGCAATACTGGATTGTTGGTAATTGCAATTGCACTATTGTTGTCGCACCAAATTGGGACGTCATTTTCAATTATGTTGTAATCCCTTAGCCGTTGTCTGATCCACAAGATCTGGGCACTACAGCTACCTGCAACTAGGTATTCTGACTCTGTTGTTAAGATAGAGTTAGATATCTACTTCTTGATAAACCAGGATATCAGTCTGGTTCCTAGGAATTGGCACATTCCATTGGTGCTTTTCCTATTAATTTTACATCCTGCAAAATCTGCATCTGAATATCATGACAGCTCAAAGTTGTCATCTTTAGGATACCATAAACCGACATTAATGGTAGACTTAAGATATTTGATGATCCTCTTAGATGCTTTCAGGTGTGACTTCTTGGGTTTAGACTGGAATCGTGCACATACTCCTACAGCATATGAAATGTCTGGCCTGCTTGCAGTCAGATAAAGAAGTGATCCAATGAGTCCTCTGTAGTGGGTTGAGTCCACTGATGTGCCTTCTTCATCTGCATCTAGGTGTGTGCTTGTGCTCATAGGAATTTTTGCTGATTTGGCTGATTCCATTCCAAATCTCTTGATTACATCTCTGGTGTATTTGGCTTGATTGATGAAAATTCCATTTTCCATCTGCTTAACTTGCAGTCCTAGAAAGAAATTAAGCTTTCCCATCATACTCATCTCAAACTCTCCTTGCATGAGATTTGAGAACTTCTCACATAGCTCTGGATTGGTTGAGCCAAATATGATATCATCCACATATATTTGAACTAATAATATATGGTCTTCATGCTCCACTCTGAATAGGGTTTTATCCACCTTGACTTTGCTGAAGCCATTCTTCTCAAGAAACACGGATAATGTTTCATACCATGCTCTTGGTGCCTGCTTGAGTCCATATAGAGCCTTTACAAGTTTGTAGACTTTGTCTCCTTTGACAAAACCAGGGGGTTGCTCCACATAGACTTCTTCTTCTAGAATTCCATTGAGAAAGGCACTCTTCACATCCATCTGGTAGACTATGAAATCTTTGAATGAAGCATATGCAAGGAATAGTCTGATGGCTTCTAATCGTGCAACAGGTGCATAGGTTTCATCAAAATCTATCCCTTTCGAATTGTGCATATCCTTTAGCAACAAGTCTGGCTTTATTCCTAACAACAGCTCCATCTTCATCGCAGTTGTTCTTGTACACCCATTTGGTGCCAATAACCTTCTTATGATCTGGTCTGTCTGTTAGTTCCCAAACATTGTTCCTTTCTATCTGATTAAGATCTTCTTGCATATCATTGATCCAAGAGTAGTCTTCCAGGGCTTGGTCTGTTGTCTTAGGTTCAATTTGAGACATAAAGCATGAAAACATTGCCATTCCTACGGGTAGAGTACACTGTCTTGTCTTGACTCCATCATTTAGCTTCCCAATGATCTGATGGATAGGATGATCTTTGAGCCACTTAGGAATGTCTTCTTCTTCAGGGTTTGTTCCCCCTGTAGATTTGCTTTGGTGGGTTTCTTCTTTCTCTGCATTAGCTTGGTTCGGGTCTTCTTGGTCTGCAACTGGATCAGCTACCGTCTTGTCATATGCAGGTGGGGTTCCTGTCTGATCTGCAGATGAGTCTTTATCAGCTACAGATTGGTATTCAGGCAGATTTGTAGGTGAGTCCACCATTCCTGTGTCATGGACAATGACTTCTTATTGGGTGGCAGATTTGAGCTTATGCTCTATCAGCTCCACCTTTTTCATGTACTCAGCAGTAGTTTCATCAAATACAACACGAGGTGTTTCCTCCACAACTAAGGTTCTTTTATTAAATACTCTATATGCCTTGTTTCTTTGTGAGTATCCCATAAATAGACCATCATCAGTTTTAGCATCAAAGGCATTTATTTGGGTTTTACCGTTGTTGTGGATGAAACACTTACAACGAAAAATATGAAAATATGAAACAATTGGTGTTCTGCCATTCCAAAACCTCATAGGGAGTTTTGCCATGTCTCCCTACCATCATACTCCTGTTCTGAGTGTGACATGCTGTGTTGACAGCTTCAGCCCAGAACCTCTTGGGCAGGTTACCTTCTGCAATCATGGACCTGGCAGCTTCCTTCAAGGTTCTATTCCTAGCAACACCATTCTGCTGAGGGGTCCTGGCTGCAGAGACTTCTTGCTGGATCCCATTATGATCACTGTAATCAGTTATAGCCTTGTTGAGAGATTCTCCTCCTCTATCTGATCTGATCTTGATGATTGAAAGAGACTTCTCATTCTGGATCCTTCTTAGCATCTCAGGTAACTTGGTTAGTGTTTCACTCTTTTTATAGAGAAAAACCACCCATGTGTGTCTTGAGTAGTCATCCACTACTACTAGAGCGTGCTTTCTGCCACTTAAAGTCCTTGGCTTGATGGGACCAAAAAGATCCATGTGAAGTAGATCTAAAATCCTTGTTGTGAGAGTGGTAGGTTGAACTGGCTTGAATGATGCTTTGGTTTGCTTCCCTTTCTGACACACATCACAGAGAGCTTCCTTCTTGAATACTTCTTCTGGAAGTCCTCTGACCAGCTTCTGAGAACTAATCTTGTTGATGACTTTGAAATTTAGGTGACATAGTCTTTTGTGCCACAGCCACCCATTCTCAGCTATTGTTTTAGATAGAAAATAGGTATTAAGAGTTCCTGTGTTCCAATATATCATATACACATCCCTTCTTCTGAATCCTTGTAGCTTCACTTCTCCAGATATGATATCTATCACCATACATTTCCAAATGGTGAAGACTACTAGGTTCTTCTCATCACAAAACTGACTTATGCTCAAAAGATTATACTTGAGTCCTTTGACATAATGAACTTTGGATATGATGATGTTTCCTCTGTGAAGCTCTCCAAAAGCTTTAGTCTGCCCTCTAGAGCTATCTCCAAAGGTTACATCTGGACCTCTTTTTTTGGTATAATTTGATAGCACCTTCTTGTTCCCGGTCATGTGCCTTGAGCATCCGGAATCTACAAACCATTCTTCACCTCCTATATTTGAATTTGTGGAGATGTGGTAGTAGTCCTTCCATCTTTTCTGCAATCAGACAAGCAGAGATTTATGTACCCAAATCTGTGTGGGTCCTCGGGGGTTAGTTACTTTCCTAGAGAACTGATTTCTCCTGAGGTTGTGAAGGTTGCTGTTATTACCTCTAAAAGGTGTGTAAGATCTGGGCCTATATCCTCTGTTAGGATTGTATACTGGATATGCATCATAAAACTGATGGTGTGGTCCATGACTAAATTTTGGCTGAGACCATTTATTAGATCCTTGAGGTCTCCACACCTGTTCGTTTTGAAAATTAGGATAACCTTGAGGTTTCCATTTGCCCCTCCCATTCTGAAATCTATTTTTAGGGAGTCTTTGATAATAATGGGCATGTTGTCTGGGCTGCTGCTTCTGCCTTGGCCATTGCCTAGTCTCATGTCTAGGTGGCTACCTTGTATACCTTGGCTGCAGCCTAGACCTGTGACCTGACTGCTGCCTATTTTGAAATACAGGTTTGTATATTGTCTCAGCAAACGAGACAATTGTTTCTCCCTTGATGAAAGTGCTTTTAGAACTAGAGGGAGTGTGGGGGTCATATCCAAGGCCTGATCTGGAATAAAATGGCCTTTTATTCGTACACAATTCATCCAGGGTTAGAGATGCCTTCAGGGAGGTTATTTCCTTCGCCTGAGTTTTAGTTAGCTGAGTCAGTTTAGTAAACTCAGCTTTGATATGAGCAAGTGCAGCTGATTTTTCACTATTCAAACTAGTTAATTGTTTTATCTCAGCTGTGGTATTATCAGCATGGTTTGTAGAGTTGTCTGCAGCCTGTTTTTCAAGATCAGCTTTGGTTTTATTTAGTTCTAGGCTGAGTTTTTCAAAATCATTTTTCAGCTGCCTATTCTCATCTTGCAGCTGGGTTCTATCGGCTGATACAGTTTGGTGTGCAGATTTTAATCTCTCAAAATCTTTGAGAAGCTGATTTACAGACTCGTGTAAGTCCATGTCTTGTGACATGTCTGAGCTGTTATTATTTAAAACTGAGGGTTTAGATGTTACCTCTTCATCAGCTAGGTTGGCCATCAGACAATCATATTCTTCATCATCATCAGAGAAGAATCCGTTGCGTTATTCTACACGCTCTTGGTCTTCTCCAATGAGGGCCTTCCTTCGGTCTTCTTTTATGCTCACCTCCTTCTTGCTCTCGTCCTTCTTGATATCAGGATAGTCGATTTGGATGTGTCCTGTCTTGTGGCATTTATAACACTCCACTTTCCAGCTTCCAGCCTTTTTATTTCCCCTTGGTTTCTCCTTATAGTTTTTCTTGTATTTGGAGTAATTCTTTCTGAAGTTGCTGAACCTTTGCATTATGAACGCCATTTCTTCCTCAAAATCAAGTGGATTTAGAGGTTTGACATCATATAGGTTCTTGGCGGGGGACTCGGCTGCAAAGGCTATTCCCTTCTCTACAGGCTCGGTAGATGATGAACTTAGGAGTTCGAATTCGTAAGCCTTTAGATCAGAGAACAACTCTTGGATCTTTATTTTGTTAAGATCTTTGGATTCTCTCATGTCCACTGTCTTCATACTCCATTCAGGATTGAGAGATCTTAAGACCTTCAGCACTATCTCCCTATTCCCATATGATTTTCCCAGGGAGTTAATCTCATTGATAATTTCAGTGAACCTTGTGTCCACTTGGTCTATGGATTCGCCATTCTTCATTTTGAAGTTGTCAAATTTTTGGGTGGCAATTGACAACTTGTTTTCTTTTATCAGCTCTGTTCCCTCACACATTAAGGCTAATGTGTCCCAGATTTCTTTGGTGTTTTTGCAGTTCTTGATCTTGACCATTGTTGATTTGTCAAGAGTTTGGTACAGCACGTCTCTGGCCCGGTTGTCAAGGTTGGCCAGCTTTCTTTCTTCAATGGTCAGTTCCGTCCTTTTCTTTGGAATCTTTTCTGGCTTCCCGGCTGCAATCTCCTCAGGAGTGTTGTCCTTCTCGAAGATGAAAGGACCATCCTCTATGATGAACCACATGTCGTCATGGATTGAAGATAAGTGTGCCTGCATCCTTATCTTCCAAAGATCATACTCGATAAGACAGGTAATCTAAAATACATGTGTTCCATTTCTAAAATGAGCTTAAAATATATCCTCGATATATGGATCTGGTTCTTGAAATATTGAATCAACCTCTTCGATACCACTTGTAGGTCACAAGTCGTCCAGGAATAAGTCTAGAGGGGGTGTGAATAGACTTATTGAAACTCTTTTCCACAAAGGATGAGTTTCTCAACTGATGGTATAGAAGACTTGGAGTCGTCTGTAGTCAACGTAAGTGCGGAAGTCAGCTGATGACAAATACAAAAATAATCAATGGAACACTTAAGTATAAATGCAGCAGTTAAGTATGATGATAAAAGCAGTAAAACACACAGGCAGTTATAGTGGTCTCAGAGGTGGGGTAATCCTCTACTAATCCACTTTTATCCAAACCAGTTGGAGATGAATTCACTATAATTCTCAACCAGTGATAACTATTACAGTGATTCAACCAATTACAACAACTTCCAACCAGTGGAATTCATTGCCGTTGCAACTCCCTTTGACTGCCTTGAACCTCTTGATCTACGATCCTTGGATGCCTTTACATTCTCTCGAACTTCAACCAGTGAAGTACCCCGAACTTAGGTTTTAAAGACATGAGTGATTGTATTCTCCAACTAAGAGCTTCTTCAAACAAGAACTTTTGAACTCTTGATCTTTGACGATGCTATTGTTCGCTTTGATTGCCTTATTTGCTTGTAAGTGTTGTTCGCATCGTGCTGCTCAACTTCAAATCTTCGGATATATATATATAGGTGTCGATCCTTGAGCATTTCTTCATAGACGTTGCAAATCTGTAACAAATCCGTCCGTTGGAGAAATAGACTTCTTTGTTTTTATTTCTGAACGTTGCGAGGCTGGATTCCCATATTTTAATTCAATTCCGACCGTTGTGAAGACTTCCATGTGATGGCGCCAAATCTTTTGAATATAATAAGGTTAAAGTCTCCAGTGGTGGGTCTGCATGAATTTCTTAATTTAATTCCTTTCCGGGAATCTCTCCAGTCTGTCTCTAATCGCCCGCATGTGACTTTTCGTAAATATTGACTATTCAACGCATGCTGACGTGGAAAAGAGTACTTGGCTGATCACTTAACTGATCTCTCTGTGGTCAACTAGTCTGGTGAGCAGTCAACCTTCTCTGATGTCGACTTCTCTGATTAGCCGACTTGTCTGTAGTCTTCTGACCTGATTGAACTTGACTGATCTGATAGTCAGACTTCAGATGACTTGATGGTCAGACTTCAGATGACTTGACTTTTCTTCTTGACTGCAGTCTGGTCCAACTTCGCTGATTTGTTGACAAGAACTTCTCTGATAAGGGTTGTCTGATACAGCTCGCTTGTAGTCAACCTTGTCTGATCAGTTGAGTTGACCAAGACTCGGCTGATAGATACTTATTTGTACTTAGCCGATTTTTAAGCCTAACTTATATAACATATAGAAGATACTCGTTTGGTTCTTCTTTACATTTTGCCAAGTATCTAAATTAACACAGTTTGGCCTATGGAAGATACTCATTTGGTTCTTCCTTACATTTTGCCAAGTATCTAACTTGACACATTTGAATATATAAAGATGACATCATCAAAATCTAATAAGTATTCCTAACAGCCTCGTGCTATTTGGAGGCAGGCATGCACATATAAGGCACATCGCCCCATCTCCGCTAGTCGATGTGGGATATCACATAGACCTAGTACGAGAACTATGATTTAATCAATGTTAGGATTGGCTATATGAACTAACATGATATCGAAATTCCTAATCAATACTCATTGGGGCATTTCATCGACTATCTAGCGCTCGTTCATGCATAAGGCGACTTAAACGAAAGACTTTATTTCTGCCCTGCTAGAATCGATAAGAGCAATCCCAGGATACTTTATATACCATCCCTCTTAACTTCTAAACAACCGTTACTCATAGATTTAGAAGAACGAGATTAGGTTTTTAAGGTTGTACTTACCTTCAATCTGCAGAAACCCTTGAAATTGACTACAATAGACTTGCTGCTTCGATCTTCGGATGTTGGATGTGTGCTAATATCATACAAATAGAGTTAAACACTAATTTATTTAATTAGGATCTAAGGTTGGCCGAAGAGAATGAAGCAAATGGGTTTGAAACCTCAAAACACCCTTATTTATACTTGAGGGTTTACCTAAGTCGGCGGCCATAGCGGCTGCTACAAGCCCTCCTTAGCGGCCATTAAGGATGCTAAAATCCCTCCTTAGCATCCGCTAAGGAGGCAGTGTTCCCCTCCAAGTCGGTTGGTGCTTTGCGGCGACTAATCATGGCCATTAGCGGCCACTAGCATGGCGGCGGGTCGCCAGAACCTTCGTTTCAAAGCTTAGGTCGATTAGGAATAGTCGATATCAACTCATGCACTTTAAAAGCTGCTAACCATGGCCCTCAACGACCGCTATTCATGGTTAGTTTGCATTTGATGAGTTCGTAATGTTCGCGTGAATATCAAACATAAGGGACACATAAGTTACCTGATTCTTAGGTTTATCAAGTAAAACATGGAAATGTTATTGTCAAGGGTAACTTCTCATTACATACCTTGTTGTTGGTGCTGGGTAACGAGTTCAGTGACGGAAGAAATGATTTTGTTTATTTCATGAAATGACAGAGTCACAAAACAATTACAATGTCATAAGTTACACTAGCTTAAAAACACGGGGTTTCACATCATGTTCCTCATGTGCATACACAAAATGGTTTAGCTGAATCATTAATTAAACGCCTTCAATATATTGCTAGACCACTGATAATGAGAACAAAGCTACGAGTTACTATGTGGGGTCATGCAATTATATATGCTACTTCACTAATAAGTTAAGACAAGTGCTAATCATAAAAATACACCATATCAACTTGGACAGGAGCCAGATGTTTCCCATCTAAAGATTTTTGGTTGTGTAGTATATGTACCAATAGCTACCCCAGAAAGAACAAAGATGGGACCTCAAAGAAGGTTGGTAATATATGTTGGGTCACCCTCTACTATTATATATCTTGAACCTCTAACGGGGATGTTTTTCAGGCAAGATTTCTTGATTCTCATTTTGATGAGACAGTATTCCCAACCTTAGGGGGGATAATAAATATCTGGAAAAGGACATAACATGGTATGTACCATCATTATTGCATTTGGATCCCTATACAAAATCATGGGGAAAAAATGCTAGAAAATTATACATTTACAAGGTTTGGCAAATGAATTGCCATATGCATTTACTGATATGAAAAGAGTGATAATGTCACATATACCAGCTGTTAATGTAACACCCCCAAATCACTCGGGAATATTACAGCGCCGCAGACCCTCTCCGTGAGGATCTACCAGGCTAAATACAAAAACAATACATCCCATAACATGCCGAAATGGCTAAATAAGGAACCATTAGACTGATTTGGCCTTTTACCACAACATACGCATCAAACATACATAACTCTTTCCCACAACTCATACCCACGCAGTTAGAATACATCAACATTCCCATAAGATGTGAAAATACCAACGGAAAGATAAGACAACAAGGCTTTACTAAAATACTCAACACTGGTCTTCATGTGATTAGTATCGTCCTCTTCCATCATCCTTCGTATCGATCCTGTGATTTGCTCCCCTGCAACCTGCAAGT
Organism: Orobanche coerulescens; assembly: GCA_033398695.1. Lineage (NCBI taxonomy): Eukaryota > Viridiplantae > Streptophyta > Magnoliopsida > Lamiales > Orobanchaceae > Orobanche > Orobanche coerulescens. The sequence continues at coordinate 134,125,618 of CM065816.1, read as the reverse complement.
ACCTGGACGTAATACAAACATCCACCCCCGAATACTCGGGGGTTAGCAAAACTCCACTGTGTTGCTAGTGCAAGTATAAAGTGCAAATACGAGCTATACACAACATACTCCAAGAATATAATAACTTGATTAATTCCACAATTCAACCCAACAAAGACTTCCCGAGATATTTCATTGGATAAAATAGTTCAAACCGTAAAAAGTTGGTATGAGACATGTAGACTCTTTGAAAAGCATTTAAAGATTCTCGGGAGTCTTTTAGAAAAGCATTTCTGGACTAATGAATTCTCAACTTGACAAAACCACATAGGGACACGGGCCAAAGAATTGTTTTTTTTCAAAAATGCCAATCCGGTCACAAAACACAGGGTCCACGACCCAATCATCCACATCACATACTCGAGTGAATAACCCAATGGTCACCCTCGATACAAAACCAAACCACAATGCACGGAAAAAATCATAGGGCCCGCATCCTTATGCCAAAAATATCACAACCAAGAAACGAATCATATACGACACTTATACTGGTGACATTCTAACCAAGTACAAAGACCCTACATATGACTAATCTCACATCGGGAACTATAGCATTGTGATACTCCAGACATATCACAATTATCGAAAACACCATCATTACAAAACAACAACGGGGGCTGTATAGGTACTGCACCTCATGCGAGATACATACCTCTCCCCAGAAAGTCCTCGTCAGGCCTCCCTGGTTGTACAAACCCATCCAAGTGAACCGCAGAGGCCTCAGTCTATGGAACCCATGGGACCCACACTGGTTTTACTTGGCGCACGATCACAAGTCGCACTTTCAGAAACCATCACATTCCACAACATACTTTAACAAATTCATTCCCCCGAAGTACAAAAAATGTAAATCAAGGTACTTGTTAGAAATGGCCACTATATCCGACACATACTCCCATCACACAACATCACATACTCATCAATAACACACATGTCCACACACACACACACATCTCTTGGGAAAAAGACATAACCTTAAGTCCACTATCGACATAATCACACACAATGGTACCATACGCAAAGAAGATATTCCCATGCACAACACTAACACACATTTTCAGAACAACACATTCATTCACAAACACAGAAGTAGATAGAGAGCCTTTATCGAGAATATACCTATTATTTTATCAGTTCATTAAAAACATTCCAATCGCTCACATGGTCAATTACCAACTATTACTGCATGAAGTGTATAGGCAAGATACTTGCCTTGAGTATTTCGACGATTAAATGAGGTTGGTAAAACTCGGACAGGAGCTATCAATCCCCAATTTCCGAACCTAAAGTGATCAATATAACATGACTTGTATCAGGGCTATTGATTCAAATCATAATAACACGTAGGATTTTTATCGAGCACCTAGCGGGCATTTTGAGTATAAGAAATGATATAGTTGAAGAATTCGATCTCTACCCCGCTATATTCGATGAAAACCACTAAGAACACCTAAGAATCATCTTAGAAACAAGAAATAATAAGAATCTTTTGAAAGAACTTGAAGAACTTCAAACCACATACCTTGATTCAACCAAGAAATGGATGATTCTTCAAGAACATCCTTGATATCTTGATTCTATAATGTTAGGAACATGTTTATGGCTTTATTTTGGAGCAAAAAACTGAAACTATTCGTGGAGAATGAGGTTGGGTCGAAAGAATGCCCTAGAACACTTCAGAAATGAGAGAGAGGGCTATTTATACTCATCTGGACGAGTTTTTTAGAATTCAGCACTTTTAGGTCATGTCAGATGACAAGGACGGGTCATGGGTCGTGTCACCTATCCAGAAAGTTTTGCTTAACCACAATAGTTCGACACAGCCCGCGTCAAATGACACGGTTGTGTCACTGCACCAGAGTCTGTTATTTCGACCATAACTCTTTCATCGAACTCCGATTGACTCGTAGTTTGAACCATTGGAAAGCTAACTCAATTCTCTACAATGCTGTAAAATTTTAGAATTTTCAGATTTTTTTGGAATTTATGGTGAATGTACAAAGTCAGACCTAAATGTGGAAAGGTCGAAATAGTATGCCGTTTAATCCAGAGAAACACCAAAACTCACTTGGATGACAAAAAGTGCTGAACAAACATGTCCAAAATGTGTTAATGAACACAAGAGAGTCACTAGAATCGAAAAAAATATAAAAATGTAAAATACGGGTATTACAGTTAAGAGAGTCACAAAGAAACCCCCTTTAGTACCTCAATGATTGGTAGAACACTTAATATTGAAAATGATCAATTTAGACCAAAAGCAGAAAATGAAGAGGAACTTAGTTCTAAAACACCACATGTCAGTGTAATTGGAGCTCTCACGTATCTTGCTAATTGTGCAAGGACTGATATAGCATTCGCAGTAAATTTACTAGCGAGAATTAGTTCATGTCCTACACAGATACATTGGGACGGAATAAAACATATATTCAAATACCTACGAGGTACAATTGATCTTGGTTTGTTTTATTCTAACAATGGGAACTCAGTTTTGCTTGGCTATGCAGATGCATGTTATCTATCTGATCCACGTAATTTTAAATCACAAACTGGATATGAATTCACATATGGTGGCACTGCAATATCCTGGAGATCGAAAAAGCAGACACACGTAACTACATCCTCACACCATGATGATATAATAGCTCTTTATGAAGCAAGTAAAGAATACAGATGGTTAAGATCAGTAACACAACATATCCAAAGAACATCAGGCTTACCAGTCAGTAAGGATCCAATAATATTACACGAAGATAATTCTACATATTTTACTCAAATGAAAGAAGGCTACATCGAAAGTGATAAGACCAAACATAGCCCCCCGAAGTTCTTCTCCTTCCCTCATGAACTTGAAAGAAACAAATAGATCGACATCCAATATATTCGATCTTGTGATAATATGGCAGATCTCTTCACAGATTCTCCCAACAATACTTTTCAAGAAGCACATACAAAATATTGGGATGCGTCATCTTCGAGATCTTTAAAGAAGAACTATCCATGCTGGGTTGAGGGGGAGCACACAACTCTACTTTTTTCCCCTTATTAAGTCTTTGTCCCATTGGATATTTTATAATAAGTTTTTTAACGAGGCAGATTGTGATGTTCCCCAACAAGACACCATGATATGAGATATTTCAAAGGAGGAGTGTTATGATTCATGTGAATCAAATAGTAATTCATATGAACCAATAGTAGTATTATTGGATTGAAATGTCTAATATGATCACAAAAGTTTATTTATATTATAAATAATACTATTTTTTGTGTAGTGTGTAATGTTGGCCTATAAATTGGCCACTTTGTAAGAGCTTTGTGTACTACACATAATTATTCTCAACACTTGTTCATATGCTTCATATTTCTTTCCATCTTCTATTATTATGCTCTCTCTCTCTCTATATATATATATGTATGTAGTAGTAATATTACATTATCATTAAAGTTATATTCTTATAGTTTATAGTATCATAAGTGTCATTTATATTAGGGTGATAATATCATATATATATATATATATATATATATATATATGTGTGTGTGTGTATAAAACAAAGTGAATACTTTAAATATTCGGACCTATACAGGTATACTTGTATTCGGATTCCGATATTACCCGAATATAAAAAACAATTTCTATCTGTATCAAAATTCAAAATTTTCTAATCCGACTCAAGATAGACGAATTCAAATCATGAATTGACTCAAAATAATTTGATTTGTTTATAGCCCTATATGGGAGTAAGGTACCCGCAAGGCGCTCGTACCAGTGTCAAGTTACGGTCGTAACTCTGCCAGATATAAAAAGCTGGCAGATCAATTTTTGGATGGGTTTTTATCACTTCTTTCTCCTCCATGATTTTTGGACGATTTCGGGCGTCTCTTCAAGAGTTTCTCTTGTGGGCATTTTGAACCATTTCGATTGAGGACGACAACGCTATGCAATCGACAATCTTCCTTCATTTCTCTTTCGGATCAAAGTATGGATTTTTAGAACCCTAATGTTTTGGTATATTGGGGATTTTGCCGAATTTTTTCTTTTTAGTCCGAATTAGTTGTTGTCATTATGGATAATGGATTTGTAATCATGTTCAATTCCTTGATTTGTGAATCGAGTTTTGGGACTAATTGACCGTATTATGCTCGAGTAATGATTGCTAGAATATCTCAGAGGATTTTTTGGGATATTTTCTACGCCCTCCGTCCACAAGAGTGTGCTCAATTTGCCATTTTCGCCCATCCCACAAGAGTCTGCCTATTACATTTTAAAACAAAAACCTTTTATATTCTCACTCCACCTTTTCAACTTATTGAAACAAGACATCTACAATAAACATATTTTATCATTTAATTCATCAACAACAATAATAATATACATCTACAATAAAAGTGGGACTCCTTCTTCACTTGAACTCACTGCTATCTATCTTTTATTAAATCTCGTGCCCATAAAGAGTGATCACACTCTTGTGAGACATAGTGAGTATTAATTTTGATTTCGTTGTTGATTTAGCATTATTATATATTAAGGTCGAGGAATTTGTAAAGAACTCGGACCAAAATATTCTTTATTGATGTTTCCTTCATATACTATCAACCAAGGCAAGTACCTTCTTGCATTTAATTATGTTTCATGTTATTTCATTATATTATGTGAACCATTGATTTGTAAAGTGAGTTGTGTTGGTTTTCTACCTGGGATTGGTCCGATAGAACCTCCAGGAACTTTGCTAATGGGACTGATCGCGGACGGATTTTCCCACTTGGGGACGGTTAACTTCCAAGGACCTGGCTAAGGGGCCTGGTCATGAATTAACCTAGAGTGATGTGTTATGCTGAACTGTGTTACGTTTTAACAAAAATGTGATTATTCCGGAACATTGTTACAATAAAAAGTAGAAAGTTGAATATGCGTGATTATATGATTATGTATTTGCACTAAGAATTTTAGCGCTACCCTGTAAGGATGAAAACATTTTATGTATTTCAGTTGATTGTCCTATTAAGGAGCAGGCGATGTGCATGGAAATTATGGGCAACCATGATGTTAAGGAGCTCGTGTCTTTCCGTTTATCTATGTTGGTTTGGTGGCGCTATTATTTTGGTTGTTAAAGTACTCGAGTACATTTTTATTTTTTAGTCGTCATTGAAGTTCCCTGCATGGGCTTTTGATTATATTGTGTTAACGGTCGATTTGTCAGATTACTGCATTCTAGATAGGGCCACAATCTATTTATATCATTTGTATTATATTTGTAGTATTATCCGAGTCTTTGTGCATTATGTTTATTATCCTGGTAGAACTTTGTGAAAGGTTCTACGGTGTATAATAGCCTTAGAACGTATTAGCGTGTTACATATATGATATGAGAGACTAAGGTTTATAGATACACAGGTTATTGGTATTGTTTGTGGGCTCGTTAATTTTCTTGATTTGAGAAAGTTGCTACTTACCATGTGTCAAAACTGACTTCTGTTTGTTGAGTCATATGAGCCGGTCATTAGAGCATAACATCACTACACTGTTGTCTACCGTCCAATATGGCTATAGGACTATGAGTCCTTGCAACGTCTACATTTACAACGACCACATTTTCAAGGATGTAAATAGTTGTCCAGAAGGACTTGATCAAAAACATGTGAAATTGCAAATCAAGTCTTAATTGCAAAAAGCTTTGCGAGTATACATCGATTACCCTACAATTAAGAGAAAGTCCTCAACTGAGAATTGCACTAACTACAACAAAGTGATTCAAGGCCAACAATAGCTCTTTAGAATCGTTCTAGTTTACATATAGTTGAGAACTCAATGATGTGTGGATTGACAAAGCAATCAAACTTTTCCACCTGTGTGGGATGAAGATTGCTTAGAAGAATCAAGCTTCCGATCTGTGTGAGATGAAAATGAAGGTTCTGATCCAGACCACACCCATATGTGTGAACGGTGTAGTTGCAAGTCGAGTGTATCAGTCTGTGAAAATTGTACAACTCACAAGTATTTTGTCAAGTTTCATAACTTTTGTGTACGACTTTGAATTTCTAGGAAACAAACTTCTGTGTGGAGCTCCTGGATGTGGAGGACCTTGCCTCGAACCATGCTCAATCTTTATGTTATTTACTACTTTTCTTACCGCCATCTTTCAATATTTGACTTGTGTTTTATAGTTGTATTTTGTAATATCCGCATTTTCTTTTCCCTGTATTTTCATTTTGGTGTATTTTTCATCTTTGGCGACCCGCTTGTAACCGTACTGGTATTTCGAGAATACGTATTTTTGGACTAGATTATGGCTGGGTAGCGCACGCTAACTTTAATCGTTAGTGCACGCTAAACCTCTCTGGCTATAAAAACCAGGGAGTTGACCCAGACTCCTCATTTTTCTCCCATTCTCTCTCTCTCTCTCCGGTTTTTGGGCGATTCTTGGGCGATTTCTGAGTGATTTGAAGCCTCGCAATTCCTTGCCATAATTTTATTGTGTTCTTAGTGAAGATTAACAACACCAATACTTATTCTTCATCCTTAATCCAAGGCAATCTCCTAGAACCCTATTTTTGGGAAATTTGGGGGTTTCTGAGTTTTTGTCCGATTCGTTCCATATTATTGATTAATCCATGATGTATATGATTAATATATGTAGTATTCTTGTTTTCCCTACGAGTTCATGGTAAGTTTTGTTGTTTTGGGGAAATCGAGAGGGTTCGGGTGCGACCGATCCTCGTCGTTGTTTTTATACGAACTTATATGAATCGTAGGTGGGTTTTTGAGTGTATTCCATTTCCGTATTCATTTAGAGATGGTTGTGATTGTATTCTTCGAATCGTTAGGTTCAGTTTCGTCGGTTCCTATGGATCGTGCTTGAGTTCCTTTCTGTTCGTGTGGTCGTCAATTATTCAAGGCAAGTACTCTTGGAAACTTTTATGCTTAACATGAAATGGTGATGTATTTGTGTGTGCTTTCCTCACCTCAGGAGGTTCCAATGGGGCCTCGAGGGAATCTATGACTTTACTCTAGATTCACGAGGTTGATTCGCTAGCCAGTTCAGGAGGGTCCTTAGAGGCCTCGAGTGGGATCAGTGGCTTTACCCTGGTCCTAGGCGATGCCTGTGCGTGATATGTTTTATGATATGGCCAGCTCGGTAGGGTCCTTAGAGGCCTCGAGTGGGATCAGTGGCTTTATCCCGGTCCTAGGCAAATGGGTTATTGACTATTTGTTTTTCGGAAAAGACATGTCTGGTTTTGGTTTTTGAAATGGATTGATACATGTACTATGAAATGTGTAAGCGAATGGTTTCCCTTGATTACTTGTACTAGCGTAATTGCTAACCCCATTGGGGACCCATCTTGGGGAAAAATCTTTTTATGAATTTCAGGTTATGTTCAGCCGGATGAGCGGGCACTGGGACAGTACGAGGATGCTGGCCAGGGTCATTGACAAATGCATTTGAGTCCCTTTATTTCTGTTGTCCTTTTCGTTATGGTTGTTTTCCAAATTATAAACTTATAGATTGTACTCGCGAGTACTTAGGCATTTTCACTCGGATTGTGGTTTGTATCATTGAAAGTTATTTATGTTTGTCGGTGATGCTTATTTCGCCGGTTGTACCGGGCGTGATATTTAATTTTCGTCTTGATGATGTGAGTTTTCTCGATAACCGAGACAGTTAGGCGAGTGGTAATTCTTATTTAGCCTGGTGGTGTAACACCCCCAATTCGCTCAGGGATATTACACGCCGTAGAACCTTTCATCAAGGATCTACCAGGCTGGTAACAACATCGAACAACTAAACAATGCCTTTAAGGCTAAAAATGACTCAGTAGACCGATTTGGTCTTTCAATAAATACATACAACTCAAACACAATACATGCCCACGCAGGGGTCGAATACAACACACTCCCGTATAATGGGGAAAGAATACCGCAGCGAAAATAAAATACAACTAAACCAATACGACAATGTACGGGTCCTCATGTGATTGGTATCGATCATCATTCATCATCCTTCATGCCGACCCTATGTTATGCTCTCAAACCTGAATGCAAAAACAGACATCCACCCCCCGAATACTCGGGGGTTAGCAAAACTCCACTGTTTTGCTAGTGCAAATACAAAGTGCAAAATACGAGTCATACAATCCACATTCCACGAACAACAATAACCAGGAATCCTCAAAGATCCAAACATAACAAAAAGAACTTCCCGAGGCAAGAGTTTGGGTAAAGCACTCCAAAATCGAAAGATCACAGATCAAGGAAAACAATTTACAAAACGGTTTAATAAACCATCGGGAGTTTTAGTAGAAAACAATTTAGGATTATCGAATCCTTCTCTTACCAAAATCAACAGGGGTCACAGCCCAAAGGTTTTGTTTTCACAAATAGAAAACCGACAACGATTTATAGGGCCAAAACCCAAGTTACGTGTCCTCGACGGACATAAAATCAACACGGTATAATCACACACAAGCATCGCCTAGGACCAGGACGAAGCCACGAATCCCACTCCAGGCCTCTAACGACCCTCCCGAGCTGGCCATATCATAAAACAAATCACGCACATGCATCGCCTAGGACCGGGATGAAGCCACAAATCCCACTCGAGGCCTCTAAGGACCTTCCCGAGCTGGCTAGCTAAACAAATCACAAGATCTCATGGTTGGATCAATCACTTGTTGCATTCTGGCCACATGATCACATGCCATGTGCCACCGTAGATTATCTTTGGCGCTCACGGTTGGATCAATCACTTGTTGCATCCTGACCACATGATCGCATGCCATGTGTCACCGTAGTTTTTCTTAGGCTCTCACGGTTGGATCAATCGCTTGTTGCATCCTGGCCACATGATCACATGCCATGTGCCACCATAGGCCCCGCCCACATCCACACAATCACACACATAGCACAATGCAACAAAGATATCCAAACAATTCACCCAGAGGCATCAAAAACTAAGCAAAACACCACGTCAAATCACAATGTACCGAAATGAAGCCAAATACGTACACACGCATTACCAAGCATAACATCAACACCAAACATATCCAAAGGATTCACGTAGTCGCTTACAACCCACACAATTTACAAAGCACGCACATTTTGAAAGTGAGCCTTTAACGAGGCTAAACCGAATCTTTTGAAAGTTCAAATCAAATGATCAAACAAACACATAGAGACGATCACTAATTATAATATCCACAAAACAAGAATTGTATGGACAAGGTAATTGCCTCGAATAACCACAATTGCGGAGAATCGACCGAAATGGGTTGGCACGAACCGACTACGAATCCGCCGACTCCCATGAACGCTAACCCACGTCAATAAGCTACGAACAACAATAACAACAATGAAAATGAATTCCATAGCACGACTTAAAGTCGCTGAATTCAAAGAACAAACGACGAAAGTTCAAGGGTTTCCCCCAAAACGGCCAAGAACGCAAATCGACCGACCAAAACATGAAAATGGAATTCCAAACTGAAATATGGATATACAATCCATCGGATATGTTCAACAACATCATTTGACAACAATTGGTTCGTCAAAAATGGATTGAAAATGAAATCAAGAACAAAACTCCCAAAAGGTCAACTCTAGGGATTCAAGAAAAATAACTTGATTCGGCGAAGAACAATGGATTAGATAATGTTATAATCACCTATGATGCTCTAAAACTCCTTGGAATGGACGAAAATTAGCCCAGGTCGCGAACCCTAGTCGCCACGTCATAATCCCGCGGAGGAAGAAGAAATAAAGAAAATGAAGATTAAAGACTGTTGTCCAGTTTTTATACTGGACAGCTTAGCGTGCGCTAATCTTACCTGATTAGCGTGCGCTATCGAGTCATCAGAACAATCGTTCTGCCAAAAATGCACAGTTAGCATGCGCTAACCATCAAGAGTTAGTGTGCACTAACGAATCCTCCAGACCTAGTCCAGTAGCCACTAGACTCCCTCGAACTACTAGTTATCGTGCGCTACCAAACCCGTAGCGTTCGCTAACCACAGCACTGTAGAGCGCGCTAATGACACGCCCTTAGCGTGCGCTAATGGCCTGATTCCAGCTACTGACTTCATACCCTGCTGTTCGATAGCGTGCGCTAAGGATATCCCTTAGCGTGCGCTAATGCACCCAGAACTACAGCAGTAATACTCTCAAAGCTGGTTACAACAACGGATCCCTCCGATCGAAATACCAAGATCAAGATACACACGGAAACTCCAGAATAAGATCATACCAAGAGTTTGAGTTACAATCAAACTCACATGCGACCATAAAAAGGGTCGAGATAACAAATACGAATGCGGATATCCACAACTTTAGGTAAATTACCAAATGGCCCAAAACGCCCGAAAATCAAGATACGTGATCGAATAACCAAACCGAAGTTCACAACACGTCTAACAAAGTTAAACGGACTTACGGGAAACTCAAAATAGTAGTTTCGAACGAGATTCGCAAGAATCGAACTCAAGTGCGGAAAAACCACTTAAGAACACAGAACTCAACAAAACGTTACCGAAGCGAACTCGGATGACAAAAAGTGCACAATTAAATACTCTCAAAATGACGAAACGATCACGATCGAGTCGTCAAAATGGGCTCCCGCTGAAAAAAAGAAATCACTGAAATCCGAAATTGTGGGTATTACATTCTACCCTCCTTAAAAGAAGTTTCGTCCCAAAACTTAAAACAAGCAGGGAGAAGCAATATCCCCGCCAGGAAAACTCAACGAGATACACAAAAACCGAAAACTTGCGCCCAACGGCGAAACGCTGCAAGAAACGCAAAGACATACGGCGTGAAAACACGCTCCACGACGGCCAACACAACCCCACCGATAGAGACATAAAAAAACCAACAAGTGACAAGCATCATCAAACAGATAATACAATCAAGTCGATTATCCGAACAATCCCAAAACACAAAGCACCTATCACAAGGAAACACACATAGTCTAGAAAACAGAAATAAACACAAAACGATCCACAAGGACAATCACAAACAATTCGGACTACGCCGAAATCCTCAAAACCACAATAGGCATCTATGTGTCCTTTTGGAGCAGGAACGCAACCTCGATCCCCCAAATCTCTCAGTTACCGTCTCGCATTGCACGGCTCGGTGACCCATCTGGCCACACCCAAAACAACAAACTAACGGTGAACGACGATTCTTCGCGGTACGAGATCAGGCAACAACAGTCAGACAACCCCAATCGAACAACAACGATCGGATAACAATTATCGAACAACAACGGTCGAAAAATAACTCCGAAGTTCACAATTCAACTCAAGACATTAAAAGAGCTCGTAGAAACTGGAAGATGTTACTTTGGAACAAGGTTCACAAGAATCGAACCGAACTCATAAAAGTCACAACGGTAAACAGATCGATCCGAAACAAGGTCACAACCCGTTCGAACGATGAAACCGAAATACAGAACAAGTTCATAAAGTATCAACGAACACGAGCGAGTCGATAGACTTGAGAAAGAGGAAATGCAGAAGTCCAAAAATAATACGGGTATTACATTCGACCTCTTATAAAAGAAAGGTCGTCCCCGCAAATCACAACAACGGAAGCAACGTAACAACACAAAAAGCAACCGACAGAAACATCTCCCATGGGCTCCTCAGAGCCGATCCTGATATCTGTGCTAAAGTGCTAACTCTAAAAGTCTCGGTAACTAATTCGCAAACTGAATTCTGTGTCCCTCGAGCCCGCACTTGTAACACATTACTGGCGGAGAAGGACAAGTTGCACCTACATGCCCCAGCACAATACAGTCGAAGCGCCTCGGCATACCGAAAATACAGCTGCTAGGTGCAATGGAATATAACATCGCAAAACAACATACCAGAGATGTCAATTCCACACAACATATCAACGCATACTAAAATCACAACAACCACAGCATCGTTCGACGATTACAACGGCCCGAACGATAACCAGCACATAATTACTAAACATCACGAAACAACCACGTATGTACACAATCATACAAACTCCAGTTCCAATGGCTTGCACATGTGCGATAACACACAAATCATCACAAAGCGACAACATTCAATACCAACATCTCACCTCTCACAGAGAGCTAATCACAACAAATGCGTGGCAAACGACTCAACGTTCACGCCACCAATTCCATCATACTCGGGAGCTAACATTCTAACGACAATGTGAATATCATACATACATTCCTGGACTGCAAACAGGAATGATAGGTTTTAAAAACGAAAACCACCTTTGAAAAAGAAATATTTTGGAAACACTAGTTGATCTTGAGTACCACCTTTCAAAAAGTAGTACAAACACCATTATCGAGACTTTGAAAATCATCTTGCGTTTGAACAAAAATGAGGACACTTTTCTTTTAGTGAAAAACTTTCAAAAATATTCGACCCTCGGGTCTAAGCAAAGCATTTCTAAATAATTTGAAATTATCTCAAAATATTTTGGTCCTCAATTGGAATAATTTTGAAACATATTGCGGCACTAGAAAGCACCTTGAAAGTACCGCGAGAAAATAATTCATTTTAAATGTACGTCTCGAAATTTATTTTCTAAGATACTCAAGGTTTTTGAAAATCTATTAGGCTAGAATGCCCAAAGACTCGCATGTATCAACATTCGGTTACACACATCATAATGTACGCATCAACTCGCTTAAAATCAAGACAACATATGTCTTTTACCGGAAAACAAACAATCAAATATCGCAGTCAACAGAACATAAATATCGACAACACTCCTCATATAAACAAAATATGAGAGTCACACAAGCGCATCACGAAACCAAGAATCTGCATAAGGATTCCATCACTTAACACATAATCATACAGTAACTCGTGCCACACGAGGCACAACACAAAGGAGGGAGACTTACATCCACAGGTCGCACGAAGATGATGATCGCCCCACGATACTAATCACGACCAACAAACTCAGACGACGCATCGCGACACAACTCAGTCAGACAAAATCCGACGAGCCAAAACTCAATAGACACAACTTGACCCGACAGCCTAGGTTTCCACAACCTAAGCTCCGATACTATTTATGTAACACCCCCAATTCGCTCAGGGATATTACACGTCGTAGAACCTTTCCTCAAGGATCTACCAGGCTGGTAACAACATCGAACAACTCAACAATGCCTTTAAGGCTAAAAATGACTCAGTAGACCGATTTGGTCTTTCAATAAATACATACAACTCAAACGTAATACATGCCCATGCAGGGGTCGAATACAACACACTCCCGTATAACGGGGAAAGAATATCGCAGTGGAAATAAAATACAACTAAACCAATACGACAATATACGGGTCCTCATGTGATTAGTATCGATCATCATTCATCATCCTTCATGCCGACCCTGTGTTATGCTCCCAAACCTGAATGCAAAAACAGACATCCACCCCCCAAATACTCGAGGGTTAACAAAACTCCACTGTTTTGCTAGTGCAAATACAAAGTGCAAAATACGAGTCATACAATCCACATCCCATGAACAACAATAACCAGGAATCCTCAAAGATCCAAACATAACTAAAAGTACTTCCCGAGGCAAGAGTTTGGGTAAAACACTCCAAAACCAAAAGATCACAGATCAAGGGAAATAATTTACAAAACGGTTTAATAAACCATCTGGAGTTTTAGTAGAAAAAAATTTAGGATTATCGAATCCTTCTATTACCAAATTCAACAGGAGTCACAGCCCAAAGGTTTTGTTTTCACAATTAGAAAACCGACAACGATTCACAGGGCCAAAACCCAAGTCACGTGTCCTCGACGGACATAAAATCAGCACGACATAATCACACACAAGCATCGCCTAGGACCGGGACGAAGCCACGAATCCCACTCGAGGCCTCTAACGACCCTCCCGAGCTGGCCATATTATAAAATAAATCACGCACATGTATCGCCTAGGACCGGGACAAAGCCACAAATCCCACTCGAGGCCTCTAAGGACCCTCCCGAGCTGGCTAGCTAAACAAATCACAACATCTCACGGTTGGATCAATCACTTGTTGCATCCTGGCCACATGATCACATGCCATGTGCCACCGTAGATTATCTTTGGCGCTCACGGTTGGATCAATCACTTGTTGCATCCTGACCACATGATCACATACCATGTGTCACCGTAGTTTTTCTTAGGCTCTCACGGTTGGATCAATCGCTTGTTGCATCCTGGCCACATGATCACATGCCATGTCCCACCATAGGCCCCGCCCACATCCACACAATCACACACATAGCACAATGCAACAAAGATATCCTAACAATTCACCCAGAGGCATCAAACACTAAGCAAAACACCACGTCAAACCACAATGCACCGAAATGAAGCCATATACGTACACACGCATTACCAAGCATAACATCAACACCAAACATATCCAAAGGATTTACGTAGTCGCTTACAACCCACACAATTTACAAAACACGCGCGTTTTGAAAGTGAGCCTTTAACGAGGCTAAACCGAATCTTTTGAAAGTTCAAATCAAATGATCAAACAAACACATAGAGACGATCACTAATTATCATATCCACAAAACAAGAATTGTATGGACAAGGTACTTGCCTCGAATAACCACAATTGCGGAGAATCGACCGAAGTGGGTTGGCACGAACCGACTACGAATCCACCGACTCCCCCGAACGCCAACCCATGTCAATAATCTACGAACAACAATAACAACATTGAAAATGAATTCCATAGAACGACCTAAAGTCACTGAATTCAAAGAACAAACGACGAAAGTTCAAGGGTTTCTCCCAAAACGGCCAACAACGCAAATCGACTGACCAAAACATGAAAATGGAATTCCAAACCGATATATGGATATACAATCCATAGGATATGTTTAACAACATCATTTGACAACAATTGGTTCGTCAAAAATGGATAGAAAACGAAATCAAGAACAAAACTTCCAAAAAGTCAACTCTAGGGATTCAAGAAAAATACCTTGATTCGGCGAAGAACAATGGATTAGATGATATTATAATCACCTAGGATGCTCTAAAACACCTTGGAAAGGACGAAAATTAGCCCAGGTCGCGAACCCTAGTCGCCATGTCTCAAACCCGCGGAGGAAGAAGAAGAAATGAAGAATCTGAAGATTAAAGACTGTTGTCCAGTTTTTATACTGGACAGCTTAGCGTGCGCTAATCTTACCTGATTAGCGTGCGCTATCGAGATGTCAGAACAATCGTTCTGCCAAAAATGCACAGTTAGCAAGCGCTAACCATCAAGAGTTAGCGTGCGCTAACGAATCCTCCAGACCCAGTCCAGTAGCCACTAGACTCCCTCGAACTACTAGTTAGCGTGCGCTACCAAACTCATAGCGTGCGCTAACCACAGCACTGACCTGCCCTTAGCGTGCGCTAACGGCCTGATTCCAGCTACTTACTTCAGACCCTGCTGTTCGATAGCGTGCGCTAAGGATATCCCTTAGCGTGCGCTAATGCACCCAGAACTACAGCAGTAGTAATCTCAAAGCTGGTTACAACAACGGATCCCTCCGATCGAAATACCAAGATCAAGATACGCACGGAAACTCCAGAATAAAATCATACCAAGAGTTTGAGTTACAATCAAACTCACATCCGACAATAAAAAGGGTCGAGATAACAAATACGAATGCGGATACCCACAACTTTAGGTAAATTACAAAATGGCCCAAAATGCCCGAAAATCACAATACTTGATCGAATAACCAAACCGAAGTTCATAACACGTCTAACTAATTTAAACGGACTTATGGGAAACTCGAAACAGTAGTTTCGAACGAGATTCTCAAGAATCGAACTCGAGTGCGGAAAAACCGCTTAAGAACACAAAACTCAACAAAACGATACCGAAACGAACTCGGATGACAAAAAGTGCAGAATTAAATACTCTCGAAATGACGAAACGATCACGAGCGATTCATCAAAACGGGCTCCTGCTGAAAAAAAAGAATATCACCGAAATCCGAAATTGTGGGCTTTACATTCTACCCTCCTTAAAAGAAGTTTCGTCACAAAACTTAAAATAAGTAGGGAGAAGCAATATCCCCGCCAGGAAAACTCGACGAGATACACAAAAACCGAAAACTCGCGCCCAACGGCGAAACGCTGCAAGAAACGCAAAGAGACATACGGCGTGAAAACACGCTCCACGACGACCAACGCAACCCCACCGATAGAGACAGAATAAAACCAACAAGTGACAAGCGTCATCAAACAGATAATACAATCAAGTCGATTATTTGAACAATCCCAAAACACAAAGCACCTATCACAAGGAAACACACACAGTCGAGAAAACAGAAATAAACACAAAACGATCCACAAGGACAATCACAAACAATTCGGACTACGCCGAAATCCTCAAAACCATAATAGGCATCTACGTGTCCTTTCGGAGCAGGAACGCAACCTCGATCCCCCAAATCTCTCAGTTACCGTCTCGCATTGCACAGATCGGTGACCCATCTGGCCACACCCGAAACAACAAACTAACGGTGAACGACGATTCTTCGCGGTACGAGATCACGCAACAACAGTCAGACAACCCCAATCGAACAACAACGATCGGATAACAATGATCGAACAACAACGGTCGAAAAATGACTCTGAAGTTCACAATTCAACTCAAGACATTAAAAGAGCTGGCAGAAACTGGAAGATGTTACTTTCGAACTAGGTTCACAAGAATCGAACTGAACTCATAAAAGTCACAACGATAAACAGATCGATCCAAAACAAGGTCACAACCCGTTCGAACGATGAAACCGAAATATAGAACAAGTTCAGAAAGTATCAACGCACACGAGAGAGTCGATAGACTTGAGAAAGAGGAAATGCAGAAGTCCAAAAATAATACGGGTATTACATTCGAACTCTTATAAAAGAAAGGTCGTCCCCGCAACTCACAACAACGGAAGCAAGGTAACAACACAAAAAGCAACCGACAGAAACATCTCCCATGGGCTCCTCAGAGACGATCCTGATATCTGTGCTAAAGTGCTAACTCTAAAAGTCTCGGTAACTATTTCGCAAACTGAATTCTGTGTCCCTCGAGCCCGCACTTGTAACACATTACTGGCGGAGAAGGACAGGTTGCACCTACATGCCCCAGCACAATACAGTCGAAGCGCCTCGGCATACCGAAAATACAGCTGCTAGGTGCAATGGAATATAACATCGCAAAACAACATACCAGAGATGTCAATTCCACACAACATATCAACGCATACTAAAATCACAACAACCATGGCATCGTTCGACGATTACAACGGCCCGAACGATAACCAGCACATAATTACTAAACATCACGAAACAACCACGTATGTACACAATCATACAAACTCCAGTTCCAATGGCTTGCACAGGTGCGATAACACACAAATCATCACAAAGCGACAACATTCAATACCAACATCTCACCTCTCACAGAGAGCTAATCACAACAAATGCGTGGCAAACGACTCAACGTTCACGCCACCAATTCCATCATACTCGGGAGCTAACATTCTAACGACAATGTGAATATCATACATACATTCCTGGACTGCAAACAGGAATGATAGGTTTTAAAAACGAAAACCACCTTTGAAAAAGAAATATTTTGGAAACACTAGTTGATCTTGAGTATCACCTTTCAAAAAGTAGTACAAACACCATTATCGAGACTTTGAAAATCATCTTGCGTTTAAAAAAAATGAGGACACTTTTCTTTTAGTGAAAAACTTTCAAAAATATTTGACCCTCGGGTCTAAGAAAAGCATTTCCAAATAATTTGAAAATATCTCAAAATATTTTGGTCCTCAATTGGAGTAATTTTGAAACATATTGCGGCACTAGAAAGCACCTTGAAAGTACCGCGAGAAAATAATTCATTTTAAAAGTACGTCTCCAAATTTATTTTCTAAGATACTCAAGGTTTTTGAAAATCTATTAGGCTAGAATGCCCAAAAACTCGCATGTATCAACATTCGGTTACACACATCATAATATACGCATCAACTCGCTTAAAATCAAGACAACACATGTCTTTTACCGGGAAACAAGCAGTCAAATATCGCAGTCAACAGGACATAAATAGCGACAACACTCCTCATATAAACGAAATATGAGAGTCACACAAGCGCATCACGAAACCAAGAATCTGCATAAGGATTCCATCACTTAACACATAATCATACAGTAACTCGTGCCACACGAGGCACAACACAAAGGAGGGAGACTTACATCCACAGGTCGCACGAAGATGATGATCGCCCCACGATAGTAATCACGACCAACAAACTCAGACGACGCATCGCGACACGACACAGTCAGACAAAATCCGACGAGACAGAACTCAACAGACACAACTTGACCCGACAGCCTAGGTTTCCACAACCTAAGCTCCGATACTATTTATGTAACACCCCCAATTCGCTCAGGGATATTACACGCCGTAGAACCTTTCCTCAAGGATCTACCAGGCTGGTAACAACATCGAACAACTCAACAATGCCTTTAAGGCTAAAAATGACTCAGTAGACCGATTTGGTCTTTCAATAAATACATACAACTCAAACGTAATACATGCCCACGCAGGGGTCGAATACAACACACTCCCGTATAATAGGGAAAGAATACCGCAGCGGAAATAAAATACAACTAAACCAATACGATAATGTACGGGTCCTCATGTGATTAGTATCGATCATCATTCATCATCCTTCGTGCTGACCCTGTGTTATGCTCCCAAACCTGAATGCAAAAACAGACATCCACCCCCCGAATACTCGGGGGTTAGCAAAACTCCACTGTTTTGCTAGTGCAAATACAAAGTGCAAAATACGAGTCATACAATCCACATCCCATGAACAACAATAACCAGGAATCCTAAAGATCCAAACATAATGAAAAGTACTTCCCGAGGCAAGAGTTTGGGTAAAACACTCCAAAACCAAAAGATCACAGATCAAGGGAAACAATTTATAAAACGGTTTAATAAACCATCTGGAGTTTTAGTAGAAAAAAATTTAGGATTATCGAATCCTTCTCTTACCAAAATCAACAGGAGTCACAGCCCAAAGGTTTTGTTTTCACAATTAGAAAACCGACAACGATTCACAGGGCCAAAACCCAAATCACGTGTCCTCGACGGACATAAAATCAACACGACATAATCACACACAAGCATCGCCTAGGACCGGGACGAAGCCACGAATCCCACTTGAGGCCTCTAACGACCCTCCCGATCTGGCCATATCATAAAACAAATCGCGCGCATGCATCACCTAGGACCGGGACAAAGCGACAAATCCCACTCGAGGGCTCTAAGGACCCTCCCAAGCTGGCTAGCTAAACAAATCACAACATCTCATGGTTGGATCAATCACTTGTTGCATCCTGGCCACATGATCACATGCCATGTGCCACCGTAGATTATCTTTGGCGCTCACGGTTGGATCAATCACTTGTTGCATCCTGACCACATGATCACATGCCATGTGTCACCGTAGTTTTTCTTAGGCTCTCACAGTTGGATCAATCGCTT
Organism: Orobanche coerulescens; assembly: GCA_033398695.1. NCBI lineage: Eukaryota > Viridiplantae > Streptophyta > Magnoliopsida > Lamiales > Orobanchaceae > Orobanche > Orobanche coerulescens. Next base: position 134,106,020 of record CM065816.1, on the reverse strand, counting down.
GTTGCATCCTGGCCACATGATCACATGCCATGTGCCACCGTAGGCCCCGCCCACATCCACACAATCACACACCTAGCACAATGCAACAAAGATATCCAAACAATCCACCCAAAGGCATCAAACACTAAGCAAAACACCACGTCAAACCACAATGCACGGAAATGAAGCCATATACGTACACACGCATTACCAAGCATAACATCAACACCAAACATATCCAAAGGATTCACGTAGTCGCTTACAACCCACACAATTTACAAAGCACGCGCATTTTGAAAGTGAGCCTTTAACGAGGCTAAACCGAATCTTTTGAAAGTTTAAATCAAATGATCAAACAAACACATAGAGAGGATCACTAATTATCATATCCATAAAACAAGAATTGTATGTACAAGGTACTTGCCTCGAATAACCACAATTGCGGAGAATCGAACGAAGTGGGTTGGCACGAACCGACTACGAATCCACCGACTCCCCCGAACGCAAACCCGCGTCAATAAGATACAAACAACAATAACAACACTGAAAATGAATTCCATAGCACGACCTAAAGTCACTGAATTCAAAGAACAAACGACGAAAGTTCAAGGGTTTCTCCCAAAACGGCCAACAACGCAAATCGACCGACCAAAACATGAAAATGGAATTCCAAACCAAAACATGGATATACAATCCATAGGATATGTTTAACAACATCATTTGACAACAATTGGTTCGTCAAAAATGGATAGAAAATGAAATCAAGAACAAAACTCCCAAAAAGTCAACTCTAGGGATTCAAGAAAAATACCTTGATTCGGCGAAGAACAATGGATTAGATGATGTAATAATCACCTAGGATGCTCTAAAACACCTTGGAATGGACGAAAATTAGCACAGGTCGCGAACCCTAGTCGCCACGTCTCAAACCCGCGGAGGAAGAAGAAGAAATGAAGAAACTAAAGATTAAAGACTGTTGTCCAGTTTTTATACTGGACAGCTTAGCGTGCGCTAATCTTACCTGATTAGCGTGCGCTATCGAGACGTCAGAACAATCGTTCTGCCAAAAATGCACAGTTAGCGTGCGCTAACCATCAAGAGTTAGCGTGCGCTAACGAATCCTGCAGACCCAATACAGTAGCCACTGGACTCCCTCGAACTACTAGTTAGCATGCGCTACCAAACCCGTAGCGTGCGCTAACCACAGCACTGTAGCGCGCGCTAATGACCTGCCCTTAGCGTGCGCTAACGGCCTGATTCCAGCTACTGACTTCAGACCCTGCTGTTTGATAGCGTGCGCTAAGGATATCCCTTAGCGTGCGCTAATGCACCCAGAACTACAATAGTAGTACTCTCAAAGCTGGTTACAACAACGGATCCCTCCGATCGAAATACCAAGATCAAGATATGCACGGAAACTCCAGAATAAGATCATACCAAGAGTTTGAGTTACAATCAAACTCACATGCGACAATAAAAAGGGTCGAGATAACAAATATGAATGCGGATACCCACAACTTTAGGTAAATTACAAAATGGCCCAAAATGCCCGAAAATCACTATACGTGATCGAATAACCAAACCGAAGTTCAAAACACGTCTAACAAATTTAAACAGACTTACGGGAAACTCGAAACAGTAGTTTCGAACGAGATTTGCAAGAATCGAACTCAAGTGCGGAAAAACCGCTTAAGAACATAGAACTCAACAAAACGATACCGAAACGAACTCGGATGACAAAAAGTGCAGAATTAAATACTCTCGAAATGACGAAACGATCACGAGCAAGTCGTCAAAATGGGCTCCCGCCGAAAAAAGAAAATCACCGAAATCCGAAATTGCGGGTATTACAGGTGGGTCCCATGTAAGGGTCCACAACACTGTAATACACCTTGAATATCTCAAGGGTGTTACAGAAAATGGTATCGGAGTACTAGGTTTATGGATACCTAGGCTTGTTGGTTATTTGGGTCTAGTTGTGTTTTGTTTTGCACATCGTCAAACTGCTGCTATCATCTCGGTACTCCCAGTGCTCGTAAGTTTTCCTTACTCGATTCCTTGTTTTCTCGTACTGTATTTCCGTTTCTTGAACTGTGGCTGTTTTTTCTCTCATACTTATCATCGAGTTGCTTATGGATGCTGGAAGAGGCCGTGGTCGTGGTCGTGGATTCGACCGGGGACGTAGGGCAGCCGGTGAGGTAGCCTCCTTGCATTCTTCTGGAGCCGGCAGTACTGGTGACCGTCATATCCATGCTACTACTCAAGATGGCGCCGATCTTGGTGTTGCAGCGGTGATGAAAAAAATGGTGAACCAAATAGCTGCAATAGCTCAGGCAGTTCAGAACCTGAATCCGGCCCACGCTACTCGGGGCAGAGCAGATCGTTGGCTTCAAGATGTCATCAAGATGCATCCTCCTCAGTTTCGGGAGCTTCAGACCCGATCGTCTGGGAGGGGTGGATCAAGGAGATATCCAAAGTCTTTGTTGCCACCAACTATCCCGAGGACCGCAAGGTCCCTATTGCCCAGTACTTTCTCACTAGGGACGCTACTGATTGGTGGGAGGCTGTTGAGCCTAAGGACCATGTTGCTTCGTGGGCGTAATTCAAGGACCTGATTGAGACCGAATATTGCTAGTGGCCAGTTAGAAAGACTCGAGTCCATGCCTTTTATGATGCTCAACCTCGGGATATTCCTGTTTCTCAAGCTATTTCCGATTTCAACCGGGAGTTAGGCTTCGTGAAGGCCCAAGTTATATAGGAGAGCGACAAAATTTTCCACTTTTCCAGATGGATGAAACCGACGATTCGTGACTACATGTCTGGCCTCATCTGCACCACCTTGAAGGATATCAGAGTAGAGCTCTTGCATATGATATGTCTGTGACGGCCAGTGAGGCGGCTCGTGAGAGCAAGAAGCAGAAGTCCGTCGGAAATTTTTCGGGCCATAACGGTGGAGGTCAGCAGAAATCTCAGTCTGCAAGTAATCCTGCTAGCAGTTCGGCTCGTTTTTCTGGGGGTTTTCGAGTTACTGCCAGTACCTCCGTTCGTGATGTCAGATGCTTTAACTGTGGCAAGTCGGTCTATAAGAACCGGGAGTGTCCTCGTCCGCAGTTGACTTGTCATACTTGTGGTCTGCAGGGCCACAAGGCTTTCTTTTGTGAGCGGGTAGGACAGATTCTCGGTGCCCAGACTTCTTTTCCAGCGCCTAGGGAGCCGAATGTGAACCAGGGTTCGTTTGCTCCGCAGTCTCCACCAAGTGCCAGTCGGGGGAGAGGTCGGGGTCAGCCCGCTAGGGGGAGCTTCCATTGTCGGCTCCGCCCATCCGCATGTCTATGAGATGAAGAGGGCCGATGATCTAGCCGCCACTGTGGCCACAGGTACCGTTCATATTCAGTCTCATCCTATCAGCGCTCTTTTTGATTCGGGTGCCACGCATTCATTCATCTCTCTGGAGTGTGTGCGCCGTTTGAGTCTTGACTGTTTGTCGCCTTGCAAGCCTTTAATCATTAAACTTCCTAGCGGTGATAGAATCATTGGTGATCGAGAGTTCCAAGACTGTTCTGTGTTCATTTGTGAGAGGGCTTGGCTCTCTAATCTTATTGTTGTGAGTATTAAGGGTGAGTATTTGATTCTCGGGGATGATTGGCTCGAGCGGCATGGTGCGATCATGAACTACTGCACGAGAATCGTCACCATGTTAGCCGAGGACGGACCGAGCACTCTTTCGAAGGGGCGAAAGAGGGGAAACCAGAAGTTCTCGATTAACGCCTTGAAGGCGATGAGACTCCTGCGGAAGGGGTGTACTGGTTATTGGTGCTACGCCTTGAAGGTGGAGGATGGTGGAGTCGAGCTTTCATCGATTCCAGTCTTTAGTGAGTTTCCTGATGTTTTTCTTGACGAGTTACCGGGGCTGCCACCGGACCGTGAGGTAGAGTTCGCCATCGAGTTAGAGCTAGGTGCGGCTACGATTTCGAAGGCACCGTCTCACATGGTGCCTTCAGAGATTGCTGAATTGAAGAAGCAGTTGAGTGAGCTTCTTGAGTCATGGTATATTCGACCGAGCACTTTGCCTTGGGGTGCACCGGTTCTGTTTGTGCGGAAGAAGGATGGTTCGTTGCGTTTATATATCGACTATCGCGAGCTAAATAAGATGACCATCAAGAAAAAAAATCCCTTACCGAGGATTGATTACTTGTTCGATCAGTTGCAGGGACATGCGGTATTCTCGAAGATCGACTTGAAATTGGGATACTATCAGCTTCGAGTGAAAGAGTCCGATGTTCCGAAAATAGCTTTTCGAACGAGATACGGACATTATGAGTTTGTGGTCATGCCCTTCGAGTTAACAAACGCACCGACAGTGTTCATGCAGTTGATGAACAAGGTCTTTATCGAGTATTTGGATAAGTGCATCGTCGTCTTCATTGACGATATCCTTATTTATTCGAGGAACGAGGAACATGCACATCATCTGCATGCGGTGTTAGACATTTTGAGGACCGAGCGACTCTATGCAAAGTTCTCGAAATGTGAGTTCTGGCTGAAGGAAGTAATGTTTCTGGGTCACCTGATTTCAGCCGAGGGGGTCCGTATGGATCCACAGAAGATTGAGGCAGTGTTGGATTGGGCACCGCCCAAGAATGTGAAGGAGGTCCGTAGTTTCTTGGGTTTGGCTGGCTACTATCGTACGTTCGTCGATGGGTTCTCGAAACTAGATTGACCTCTTACTCAGTTGCTCCAGAAGTCCGAGAAGTTCGTCTGGAGTGACGATAGACAATCGAGTTTTGAGGAGTTGAAGAGGCGTTTGACTTCAGCCCTGATTTTGGCGTTGCCATGTGGCAACGAGGGTTTTGTCGTTTATAGTGATGCTTTGGGTCAGGATCTTGGGTGTGTGTTGATGTAGCACGACAAGAATATTGCGTTAGCGTCGAGACAGTTGAGGCTGTATGAGCTTAACTACCCTACTCACGATTTGGAGTTAGCGGCAGTTGTTTTCGCGCCCAAGATTTGGCGTCACTATCTTTTTTGCTCTGCATGTCAGATTTTTACCGATCGTAAAAGTCTGAAATACATATTTACTCAGCGGGAGTTAAATATGGGGCATAGAAGGTGGTTAGAGTTGATTAAGGATTATGACCTCAAAATCCTTTATCATCCAGGCAAGGCGAACGTCGTGGCCGACGCCTTGAGTCGGAAACCGGTTGCATTGCGGACGCTCGAGATACTTACGTTTCAATCTAAGCTTTAGCGGGTTTTGATCGAGTTGGATGTTCAGATTTTGTTGCCGGGAGCTGTCGGGCAACTTTGCGCTTTAGAGATTTCGTCGTCTCTGATCGATGAAATTAAACTGAAGCAGTTGGAGGATACGATGATTACTCAAATCAGAGATAATGTTCTTAAGGGAAAGTCTCCTGGGTTTGTGATTCACGAAGATGGTGTGTTGAGATTCCAGAGTCGGCTTTGAGTACCGAATGACTCGGAATTGAGGCGGAGTATTTTGTGGGAGGCCCATGCTACGCCTTACTCCGTTCATCCTGGTTCGAGTAAGATGTACAAGGACCTGAGGAGGAACTTTTGGTGGAATGATATGAAGGAGGAGGTCGCATGGTTTGTTGCGAGATGTTTGAATTGTCAGCAGGTTAAAATCAAGCATCAGCGACCGCCTGGGTTATTACAGTCACTTCCCATTCCGAAATGGAAATGGGAAGATATTTCGATGGACTTAATCACGAGTTTGCAGAGATTGATATCGGGCATGAATATGGTTTGGGTGATTGTGGACCGTCCGACCAAGTCGGCACATTTTCTAGGTATCAAGGATACTTGGGGTCCGGAGAAGTTGGCTCGTGTGTTTATTGCATAGATTGCGAGGCTTCATGGTACTCCGGAGTTTATTGTTTGGATCGGGATGGCCGTTTTATATCGCACTTTTGGCAGGGGGTGCATAAGGCGTTGGGTACTCGTTTGCGTCTGAGTACATCCTTTCATCCTCAGTCAGATGGACAGTCGGAACGCACTATCCAGACGTTCGAGGATATGTTGCGTGCCTGTGCTATCGACTGGAGCAGTGACTCGGAGGAGCACTTGCCATTGATCGAGTTCACGTACAAAAATAGTTGGCACACGTCGATTCGAATGGCACTGTATGAGGCGCTTTATGAGCGGCGATGTCGATCACCGATTTGTCGGAATGAGGCGTCCGATTTGGTCGGGACCAAACTGGATATCCTTTTAGAGACGAGGTTGAAGGTGGAATTGATTCGGGAGAGGATGTTAACCGCCCAGAGTCGACAAAAGTCATATGCTAACGTCCGTCGTCGACCTTTGGAATTCGAGGTGGGAGACCACATTTTGCTAAAGGTGTCGCCGATGAGGGGAGTTTTCCGCTTCGGGAAGAAGGGAAAATTGAGTCTGAGATTTATTAGGCCCTTTGATATTCTCGAGAGAGCCGGCGAGTTGGCATACCGTTTGGCGCTACCTCTGGCCTTGACTCACGTTCATAGCATTTTCCATGTTTCCCAGCTGAGGAAATATGTTTCGAACCCTAGTCACGTCATCGACTACGGTGAGATCGATATCGCTGAGGATATTACCTTCGAGGAGCGTCCCTGAAAGATCTTGGAGCGCCGCGAGAAGCGACTAAGTCATAAGACCGTCCCTTTGGTCAAAGTGCAATGGTCGAGGCATGGTGTCGAGGAGGCAACTTGGGAAACCGAGGATAGCATGCGTGCTAGGTACCCCAAGTTGTTTGTTCCTTAAGTTTTGGGACGAAACTTATTTTTAGAGGGGTAGAATGTTGTAACACCCCCAAACCACTCGGGAATATTACAGCGCCGCAGACCCTCTCCGTGAGGATATACCAGGCTAGATACAGAAAATACAACGATACAACACATGCCGACGTGGCTAAGTGATGAACCATTAGACCTATTTGGTCTTTTACCACAACATACACATCAAACATACATTAGTCTTTCTCACAAGTCATACCCACGCAGGGGTTAGAATACATCAATATTTCCATAAAATGGAAATTACCACAAGGGAAAGACGAAAACAACAAGACTTCATTAAATAGTCGACACTGGTCTTCATATGATTAGTATCGTCATCTTCCATCATCCGTCATAACGATCATGTGAATTACTCCCCAGCAACTTGCAAGTACCTGGACACAATACATACATCCACCCCCGGAATACTCGGGGGTTAGCAAAACTCCACTATTTTGCTAGTGCAAGTAAAAATACAAGACTAGCCACACATATCATACTACAAGGACATAGAAATCGTGACTATACTTCCCAAGATAATTCACTTGATCGAAACAGTTTGAATTATGAAAGATAGGAATAAACCCATTTTACATCTCACAAAACATTTTACGATCTCGGGAGTTTTGAAAACATTTGGGGTTTAAGAATTCTCAAGCCTTTCGAAATATTTAGGGACACAGCCCAAAAATCATTTAGTTCAAGATACGATTCCGATAACAAAATACGGTGTCCACGACCCAATCATAACAATCCAATCACAATTACGGGGGTCCACGACCCAAATCATCCACATCACATACTCGCAAGAATAACGCGACGGAAACTATGCCGGGTCACACATTACTATGACAACAGTCTCACATAATGACATCAGAGGGCACCACTTTGAAACTTAACCATACGGTCGAACTCGACACACCATGGAGCTACAATACACAGAGCAACCAGAGGACTTACGTACCCGTACCAAATTATCACATCCAAGGGACAAATCACACCCAACACATTTACTGGTGCCATTCCAGCCAAGTACAATACCATTTGGACTGCTATTCTAATCAGATGATATATGCGCCAAAATTCAAAGTTCTCCAACAAAACATTTCAATGTTAACCGTTGGTACGAGACTCACGGCCACCGCACCCCGCAGAGCCCCGTCGGACATCACTGGGTGGTTAACCCTAGTTCGCGATACGTACACACACGGCAATACGTATCCCTAGAGGCCCCGTCGGACCGTCCCTAGGTGAACACACATAAACATCCACAATGCCACGGTAAGCCATAATTCAAATACTAGAATATGCAAACAAATGCAAAGTACTTTGCTAAAATGGCCACTTTATTCGACATATACTCATAATTAATGCCACACAATAACAAGCAAATACCAATACCAAACAACACCAAGTGCCCCAACCTCCTTACGAAGGAATAACAACTAATATCGCACAACATCACATATCACCGTACAATTACACATATCAATACACAATCCTCGACAATTAATTACGGTCTACTAAATTCGCTAAAATATGTTCAATATCTTCCAACATACGAATCTAACGCACGTATACTGAAAACACATTAACCAACGAAGCATACGAGTTATCTTTTGAAGGACAACAATTATCGAGAACATACCGATCCTTTTAAAAGTTCATTAAAAAAACCAAATTGTAATTTTGGTTCTAATACCAACGAATACATCTACGAAACACGAAATGTATGGGCAATATACTTGCCTCGATACCACAAGCAATGAAACGACGAACGGACACGGTCGGGTAGCCCTCGAACTTCCAGGAACGACCAAGAACTCGACAACTCTACGAAACTATGAAAATAACATCACCACGAATCAATAATGCTAATTGGATTCCAAATCAACTCGAAACACAACACGAATCCGAGGGTTCCTTCAAGACAATCACGAATCAAGTACCAGGTAATAAAAATCGATAAATGGGTTAAATCCGAAGATCACGGCCAAGACAACAAGAATTCCTTAACAATTCGTCATCCACGGATTAAATCGAAGAATCACGAAGAAACCCACAAAAATCATACAACTAGGGTTCTAAGGAAGAAAATACCTCGATTCAACGAAGAACAATCATTCGGTGATGATATAATCGAAAGGGATCTTCCAAAACGCCTTAGAAATGATTAGAATCGGCGAAGAACCCGAGTTCCCGAGCCTCCCATCGCCAGCCGCCGCAAGGAATGAGAAAAACGAGTAAAATGAAGTCTGGCCCGACACAGGACTATTTATGGACGACAGGGTTACGGCCATAACTGGCAGCCCTTACGGCTGTAACCGGCATTCGTGAAAATCCTGCCCAGCGACTACCGATCACTTACGGCCGTAACCGACACCCCCTTACGGCCGTAACCGGCATTCGTGAAAATCCTGCCCAGCGACTGCCGATCACTTACGGCCGTAACCGGCACCTTACGGCCGTAACTCGGCCAGGCAAGTCCTTGTTCGAAAATGTGCGGTCGTGACTCGGTCGTGGCCACTTCCGACGGCCCGGACAACCCTGAAACCCAAACCTGAATATAAACCGAAGATACTGTTACGAAGTACTCGCAAAGACGAATCTAAGCGCTAAGAGAACACAAGATTACGACCACCCAAAGAGTCGAAATTCGACAACGGAAGTAATTACCCCAAACTTTGGTAAATTACAAAAACGGCCCAAAACGTCCGAAATACATGATACACGATAAAAACACCAAGACAAATCTCGCAACATGTATAACACTACCAATATCGGGGGTTTAGCCGAAGAGTTAAAGTCATCGGCTAAAGGTCAATGTCGTCGGCTAATCCGCCCAGTCGTCGGCTAAAAAACCATCGGTCGATATTCGTCGGCCAAGGTTTAGCCGATGACTTTTTTGTTAGTCGTCGCCTAATGTTCAAAGTTTAGCCGACCACTACAACAATGTCATCGGCTAAAACCTGTTTATAAAAAAAAGACACTTTAGCCGACGAACTTTTTAAATGTCGTCGGCTAAAACCTGTTTATAAAAAAAAAACACTTTAGCCGACGACCTTTTCAAATGTCGTCGGCTAAAACCTGTTTATATAAAAAAAAAAAAGACACTTTAGCCGACGACGGTTTTAAATGTCGTCGGCTAAAACTTTTTTTAAAAAAAATAATATACTTTAGCCGACGACCTTTGGAAAGTCGTCGGCTAAAACCTAATATAAAAAAAAATTAATTCAGATTTTGGGATCCCAAAACCTGTATTTTTTGCACCTGCAATTTTTATACACCAGCTCCCATTATCAACAACAATCAACGCGCAACACATTCAACTAATACCATCAATAATATGCCCAACATTATATGCAACACAACGCACAAAACATTCAAGAACATTAATTTCATCAACATACTAGTAGCGTCAACAAAATCACTTACACGATTGTAACACAAATATAAATATACAAGAGTACTACAACAACACAACTACAATCCACTACCAAAATCATCTAAATGTCGAAATATAGTAGTAGAAGGATTACCACCATCCCCTATATCCTCGTCACCAGGCTGTGAAGATGGGGTCTGTCCGAAGAGAGAAGGCGGTAGAGCAGGTGCCTGCAGTCCAGCCTGAGTAATGGTCTGAGTCAGCGTCATCATATAGTCCATCATGGCCTGCTGCTGTCTCTGGAAACTCTCTAACCGCGACTCAGTCCTCTGCTCGCTCTCATGTAACCGCGTCTGAGTCCTCCTTTCATTCTCAGCTCGGAGATCCCTCTCCGCCCTCAACTGCTCCTCGATATAGGCAGTCCGTGCATCCCGTCCGCGAGGGCACTGGAAGCCGGGGGTATCTTTGAATACACGGTGACCCTCGGCTCCCATCAACTTAGTGCGGTACCGACTACGTCTAGGAGGGTAAACGGTACCCCACACCCTAGCGCGAACATAAGGATCGGCCTGATCGATCTGTCCAATGACAGAATCGAGGTCGATCTCCGCTAAGTCCGGATACTGCTCCCGAGCAATCTCAGCAAGCATCCTCTGAGACTCCTCCCGCACACGCTCCTAAGTTAATATGAAAATAAATATTTCAATATCAATAAAAGTATGATACAAAGGCATTTATTTTATTACCAAAATAAAATAAAAAAGACTTACATGCTCCTCGGGACGGTTCGGATATGCTTTCTGAGTCACGTAGGCAAATGCGTCCAACGAATCAGAAGAAATGGCCTCGTGCGCAACTCTGGCTAACAACCGGGAACCCAGACTGTGATGTTCAGTCAGACCAGCACGATTGGTCGTGTTGGTCAAGCTAGTCGCCTTCAAAAAAATATTATTTAGAATCGAGTTTAAAACTGAAATATTATTAATTTTTATTAAATACTAGCAGTTTTTTTAATAAATAAAATATAATATTCAGTTTTTTATTTTTTTATGGAAAATAATATTCTAGTTTTTATTTTTATTAAAACAATTTGTAAATAATATCCAAAGTTTATAAATTTTTTTATTTCCACTTTTGAATAAAAAATCCGATTTTTTAATATTAATACTATCCAGAATTTAAAAAAATACCTGAAGTTCCGATTTTTTTCTAATTTAGAAAAATCGAATCTTCAAGTAATTTTTAAATTCTGAAACATTAATTTAAAAAAATCGAGTTTATATTTAGAATTAAAAATAAATAAAAACTAAAAAAGAAAAAATGAAATGAGGGTATTTTAGTCATACCATGAACTCCGGGTCGCGAAAATTGGCGCGTAGCCACTTCCACTCGTACTCCCGGAACTTGAATTCTTCCGGGGTAGCCTCTCGGGTATCACCCCAGGCTGTCCAGAACATGTGCATCTCATTTTTTCAAGATTTATACCTACAACACACGTTGCACAACATATATTATTCGTAAGAAAAAAAATTACGCAAACAATGTAGATACAAAATAAATTAAAATGACTTACTTGGTAGACTGCACCTCGTCATACCAAGTACGTAGTAGAGAGTCGGGAATGACAAACTACACCTATGAACATCATAAATACGCAATAATTTAAAAACATCATATATTGCATTTTGAAGAACTACGTGTTGATTGAAAAACACTTATTAAATATTTATTAACTTACCGACATAGTATTATTCAAAGCATCCTTCACGCACTGCGGCACGTCCCCCCAATCGGGCCACAAAACGGGGACTCTGTCCCGAATGACAAAGACAACATTACGGTTATATGACGCCGTAGCGTCAGAAGACATCACCGACCGGCCGTGTCTGTCTAGAGGAATCTCGTAATGGCCATGCTTACTTACGTACGAGTCGAGCTCCAGACCCTTTGCTGGGCCACGAGCCTTCTTTTTTTTCTCCTCCTCGACTACATTTTTCCCCTTCTCCTTCTCCCTCTCTATCTCCTCGTACAATTTCGTCTTCATAACCCGACAACTCCGCCAACACATGTTGTCTGGCCAAGACTTGTAGACGTACACCTCGCCAGGGCTAATCAATCGAATGGGAACTCGGACTCCCGTCTCATCGACCTCTGGAATAGTTGGAACCATCGGAGGCATGAATAGAGTCGGCGGCGGACCGTGGGGCACCGCCGACGAGGAACTCCGTATAAAGATGTACCAAGACCTTAGGCACTTTTTGTTTTCCCTTGACAGTTTTCAACCACAAATATTTTCTTATGCTCATTTCTTCCAAACCTTTGCGTGCTTGTGGCCCGTCTTTGGTCTTTCCATCCCAACCACACTTTCGCAAACATTATTTTCAATGTGTATGACATCCAAGAAGTTCCTTATCAGTAACTTGGACCAGTAAGGCAATTCCCAGAATATACTTTTGTGCGACCAATACTTATACCTGTCGGGCCTTTCAGGGGTTGCTGCAATCACATCAGGATGGTTGCTAAGCTAACCAAAATCGTATTCATTAAGAATCGATAGTATTTCATGACCTATCCACTATCGTGGTGGCTCGCCCATTTCTACAGTGCCATCAAATGCTGCAGCATCCATACGCCACTCATGTTCCCTCCCAAGCCATATCCGATGACGCATTCGGATAACTTTCCTACAGTGGTACCTAGCACAATCTGCATTCAAACACACTGGACAACATCTATATCCGCTAATAATAGATCCAGACAGCATTCCATATGCAGGAAAATCACTAATAGTGCCGATACACATGGCGTGCAAGTAGAACGTCTCGGACGAATAACTATCGTACGTGGGATGACCTTGCTCCCATAACAATTTCAGCTCCTCTATCAAAGGTCTCATATACACATCGATACACTTTCCGGATATCCCGGCCCCGGGACTAACAAGGTCAACATATTATACTCCTTCCGCATACACATCCACGGAGGAAGATTGTAAGGAATCACTACAACAGGCCATATGGTATATGAAAGACTCATGTTACCAAAAGGGTTGAAACCATCAGATGCAATCTCGAGCCTCACATATCGGATATCTGAAGAAAATTCGGATACTCCTTATCTATATGCTTCGATGCCTCTCCATCCGAAGGGTGTATCATAGTATCCCTGTCATTAGTGCGCGGCTCGGCATGCCATCTCATTGCTTTTGCCGTGTGAGGAGACATAAAAAGTCGTTCCAACCTGTCCTTCAGTGGAAAATACCAAAGTACCTTCACCGGTTTCTCTTTTCCAGAAGGAGTGATCTTATATCTCTCTGTATTACATACAGGACATCTCGTGAGGTCTTCATTAGGATGCCTCCAGAATAGAACACAATCATACATGCAGACATGGATCTTAATGTAGGAAAGACCAAGATCTTTCAAAATTCGTCTCATTTTGGTATATGTATTAGGAAGATGATAACCTTGTGGAAGCATATTACTCATAAGCTCCAAGTAATCATCCACAGACTTGATGGATGATCTGTTTTCCACCTTTAATCTCATCGTTTCCATGACACAATCTAGAACAGTCATGTTAGACCCTGGGTATAGAGGGGTCTGTTGGAGTTAAATTAGCTTGTTGTACCTGTCAAGCCCAGCAGTATTTCAAGGCAACAGTCTACGGGGTCGTGGGATTGGCTCAGTTGGTACAAACATCTCGGAAAAACCAAACACATCATCAATCAACCTCCTCTTCGGATCGGTGAACCCGTCGTTACCACTAAATTGTACGTGATCATACGGAATAACAGAATTTGGTGCTTCACCGTGGTATATCCAACATGTATATTTACTCCAAAAACCATTCTTCTTTAGGTGTTCCCAGACCTCAGCAAATTGAAAACGATACATATCACTGCGACATCTACATCTATTACACAGACAGTAGTGCAACGTATTACCACTGTCGTGCTCTTTTACAAATCTCATAAACTGCTTCATCCCATCCATTACAATTGGATCCCATTTTCGTAACCCAATCCAACTCTTGTCCATCCTGAAAATGTATAAATTTTCCAATATTAATCCAACGAACTAATATTGTTCAAATTATAAATGAAATCACAACAAACAATTAATCATAATGATTATCATCATAAAACTTAATCGTTATAAATAAAAGCTTTCGAATGTACAACATGAATAATACAAAGTTTCGAAATCACAATAAAAATACAATAAAATACGTACCTTAATCGAAATGGTAATTATAACAACCGGTAGAAACCTTCGTCACTCCAGCTAGCACAACTCAAAGTAGCAACACAAACTCAAAAAATACACAAAGGGATTTCCAAGAACCGGGTTGATCTTTTTCGCAAGGTCGCAATACTCAAAGTAGCAAATCACAAGATTTTTTCGGGAATAACTGACAGGGTCGGGAATAGAAAGGTGCTCTTTAGCGGGGAGAGGGGCAAGATTGGGTTGGTGTTCCGTGAACTATATATAATTTTCACTTGGAGGTTTAGCCGACGACTTGATCTAGGTCGTCGGCTAAACCCCATTTTTTTCAAAAGGGTGTAGCCGACGACCTAGATCTTGCCGTCGGCTAAAACTTTTTTTTTTTTGGGAAAGGGTTTAGCCGACGACCCAGATCAAGTCGTCAGCTAAAACTATTTTTTTTTCGAAAAGGTTTTAGCCGACGACCCAGATCAAGTCGTCGGCTAAAACGTCTTTTTTTTGGTCGGGTAAACAATCTCAAGAGTCGTCGGCTAAACCTCTTTACTATAGCCGACGACCTGGATCAACTCATCGGCTAAAATTGTTTAGCCGACGACAACAAGAGTCGTCGGCTAAAGTGCAAAGTTTAGCCAACGACACTTTAAAGTCGTCGGCCATTTTTTTACGGGTCGTCGGCTAAAGTTTTAATTTTGGTAGTGTAATAACATTAAATGAACTTACGAGAAACTCAAAACAACATTTTCGGACGTGATTCGCAGGAATCGAACTCAAGTGCGGAAAAGTCGCTAAAAATTAATCATTCTCAGATTGACGAAACGGTCACAAGCGAGCCGTTAAAATGGAGTCTTGCCAAAAAAAGAAAATTACCGGAAATCGAAATTGCGGATATTACATACTACCCTCCTTAAAAGAAATTTCGTCCCGAAACTTAAAACAGGTAGGGAGAAGCAATATCCCGCCAGGAAAACTCAACGAGATACACAAGAACCGAAAATTCGCGCCCAACGGCGAAACGTTACAAGCAGCGTGGAGAAACATAAGGCGTGAAAACACGCTCCACGACGACCAACAAAAATCAAATGACAATTCCAAAGTTCACACCTCGACTCGAGATGATAAGTGATCTGGTAAAAACGACAAGGTATGCATTTACATAAGAATCACAAGATTGGAACCGAATTCGGGAAAAGTCACAACAACAAACAGATTAACTCGAAATAATACCACAACTCATTCGAGCAACAAAAGTGAAGGATAGAACATGTTCAGAAAATGTCGACGAACATAAACGAGCCGATAGAGTCGAACAAAACGAAAGTGGAAAATATGGGTATTACACCATATCACTTTTAAAAGAGGTTTGTCCCCAAAATCTAAACAATGAGAACGAAGTGCTAGAACGGAAATCTTATCGGAAATCTTCTATTGGTCCCTCATCTGATCTCCATGACTATCTGTACCGCAGTCGCGACCGCGCCCTTTGCCCCTTGGCATACTAATCAGATACTCATTCAATACCACGGCACAACATCGCAAAATAATATACCAAATTTCCAACTCGGCTAGACATACCATATAAGACAGCTAATAGCAATACAACAAGAAAACCAATGAGGTATCCTTTTAAATGATATCATTTGAAAATCCTTGGATTTGCATGTTTATTCAAAATAAAACTTTGAAAGTATTTTTGGTACCTCGGGTTTTTGTCAAAACTTTTAAACAACGGACTCTAACTCTCATTTGAAATTCTTTGCAAAACAATATTTCCTTACAACCGGCACTATCAAAATCACTATGCCACTACACATCATCATTTGGAGTGATTCAAGATCACGCACAATAACTGACTCAGTTGCGTAAACTTTTCTAAATCCGAGTTTGAAGTTAAATCGAGCAAGATTCTTCATCTTTCACAATATATTTTTGAAAATAAAAATTGTATTGGTTTCTGAAAATAAAATTTTTTATGGTGTGAAAGATTTCTGAAAATTATGTACTCGAATCACTTGAAAATACAATAGTACGTCAAAAATCATTTTCACAAATCCTCTCAACACTACACCATAATCAACGACGGTAACATTTTACAAAATATTCAAAGGTACTTTAAAATGACTCTTTCAATACTGTCGGGTTCCTTTAGAAAATTCAAGGCCGGCTCGCCAATTTTAAATGATTTTCAAAGTCCACACGAAGCCGCCGATTAAGCGAACCATCACAACTTTATGAAATTTAATTTTCCACAACTGGCTCAAGTTTATAAAATTTTCAGGAAGCGTTCCCTAACACACACACAACAGACATAATTTATCACTTTATCAAATACGATCCATTACCATCGAATCCAATCACATGTCAATACCCTCTGTCCACATAACTACAGTATCACACAAGAAACCGTCAAAAGATAATTAACATATAAACTGAAATCCGACCTCTCAGTAATGAGGACTCTCACAACAAGTGCATTCCGGACGACTTAACGTTCACACCCCCAACTTAGTCACGATTTTGAGCATTATTGACCAAATAATAATAATGCCAACATCACTACATACCTCCGAAACGACGACCATGAAATCAACACGTCGAAAGCAAGAGCCACGTTTCGAGTAAATTTTTTGTAGACCTCAGTTGAGTTTTTAAAATCAAATTTTGAAAACTTGTAATGCAAGAGGAAAGTAAAATATAAGTAGTTAAGTTCTAAAAAGAATCCAGTCTCGAGGTCATCATACGAAATCAAAATTTTTCCTTTCTTGATGGATGTTTTAAAATAAACTTTATGTGACTCTTCAAAAATAATTAAACTTTGAAATATCACATTGACAAACTTTCCTTGCGGGATCACACCAAGCCATTACTTCAGTAAAACGATTTACACAATATACATACACAATCCTCGGCAATTAATTACGGTGTACTAAATTCGCTAAAATATGTTCAATATCTTCCAACATACGAAATTAACGCATGTATTCCGAAAACACATTAACCAACGAAGCACACGAGTTATCTTTTGAAGGACAACAATTATCGAGAACATACGATCCTTTTAAAAGTTCATTAAAACAACCAAATTGTAATTTTGGTTCTAATACCAATGAATACATCTACGAAACACGAAATGTATGGGCAAGATACTTGCCTCGATACCACAAGCAATAAAATGACGAACGGACATGGTCGGGTAGCCCTAGAACTTCCAAAACCGACCAAGAACTCGACAACTCCGTGAAACTACGAAAATAACATCACCATGAATTAATAATGCTAATCGGAATTCGAATCAACTCGAAAAACAACACGGATCTGAGGGTTCCTTCAAGACAATCACGAATCAAGTACCGGGTGATAAAAATCGATAAATGGGTTATAAAATCCGAAGATCACGGCCAAGACAACAAGAATTCCTTAAACAACTCGTCATCCACAGATTAAATCGAATAATCACGAAGAAACCCCCCCAAAAACGTACAACTAGGGTTTTAAGGAAGAAAATACCTCGATTCGACGAAGAACAATCATTCGGTGATGATATAATCGAAAAGGATCTTCCAAAATGCCTTGGAAATGATTAGAATCGGCCAAGAACCCGAGTTCTAGAGCCCCCCGTCGCCAGCCGCCGCAAGGAATGACAAAAACGAGTAAAATGATGTCTGACCCGACACAGGCCTATTTATGGCCGACAGGGTTACGGCCCTAACCGGCAGCCCTTATGGCCGTAACCGACATTCGTGAAAATCATTCCCAGCGACTGCCGATCACTTACGGCCGTAACCGACACCTCCTTACGGCCGTAACCGGCATTCGTGAAAATCCTGCCCAACGACTGCCGATCACTTACGGCCATAACCGGCACCTTACGGCCATAACTCGGCCAGGCCAGTCCTTGTTCGAAAATGTGCGGCCGTGACTCGGCCGTGGCCATTTCCGACGGCCCGGACAACCCCGAAACCCAAACCTAAATATAAACCGAAGATACGGTTATGAAGTACTCGCAAAGACGAATCTAAGCGCTAAGAGAACACACGATTACGACCACCCGAACGGTTGAAATTCGACAACGGAATTAATCCCCAAACTTTGGGAAATTACGACAACGGCCCAAAACGTCCGAAATACACGATACATGATCGAAACACCTAGACAAAGCTCGCAACATGTATAATAACAATAAATGAACCTACGAGAAACTCGAAACAACAGTTTCGAATGTGATTCTCAAGAATCAAACTCAAGTGTGGAAAAGTCGCTAAAAAGCACGGAACTCAGCAAAACGACACCGAAACGAACTCGGATGTCAAAAAGTGCAGAATTAATCATTCTCAGAGTGACGAAACGGTCACAATCCAGCCGTTAAAATGGACTCCTGCGAAAACAATAAAAGTACCGGAAATCAAAATTGCGGATATTACAAATGTAATATCTGCATTTTCTTTTCCCGGTATTTTCATTCTGGTGTATTTTTCATCTTTGGCGACCCGCTTGTAACCGTATTGGTATTTCGAGAACACGTATTCTGGACTGGATTATGGCTGGGTAGCGCACGCTAACTTTAATCGTTAGCGCAAGCTAAACCTCCCGGCTATAAAAACTAGGGAGTTGACCCAGACTCCTCGTTTTTCTCCCATTCTCTCTCTCTCTCCGGTTCTTGGATGATTCTTGGGCGATTTCCGAGCGTTTTGAAGCCTTGCAATTCCTAGCCATAATTTTCTTGTGTTCTTGGTGAAGATTAACAACACCAACACTTATTCTTCATCCTTAATCCAAGGTAATCTCCTAGAACCCTATTTTTAGGAAATTTGGGGGGTTTTGAGTTTTTCTCCGATTCGTTCCATATTGTTGATTAACCCATGATGTATATGATTAATATCTGTAGTATTCTTGTTTTTCCTACGAGTTCATGTTAAGTTTCATTGTTTTTGGGAAATCGAGAGGGTTCGGGTGCGACCGGTCCTCGTTATTAGTTTTGTACAAACTTATATGAATCGTAGGTGGCTTTCGGGTGTATTCCATTTCCGTATTCATTTAGTGATGGTTGTGATTGTATTCTTCGAATCGTTAGGTTCAGTTTCATCGGTTCCTGGCGGTCGTGCTTGAGTTCCTTTCCGTTCGTGTCGTCGTCAATTATTCAAAGCAAGTACTCTTGGAAACTTTTATGCTTAACATGAAATGGGGATGTATTTGTGTGTGCTTTGCTCACCTCGGGAGGGTCCGATGGGGCCACGAGGGAATCTATGACTTTACTCTGGATTTATGAGCTTGATTCGCTAGCCAGCTCGGGTGGGTCCTTAGAGGCCTCAAGTGGGATCAGTGGCTTTATCTCAGTCCTAGGTGATGCTTGTGCGTGATTTTTTTTATGATATGGCCAGTTCGGGAGGGTCCTTAGAGGCCTCGAATGGGATCAGTGGCTTTACTCCGGTCCTAGGCAAATAGATTGTTGACTGTTTGTTTCTGGAAAAGACATGTCTGGTTTTGGTTTTTGAAATGGATTGATGCATGTACTATGAAATGTGTAAACGAATGGTTTGCCTTGTTTACTTGTAATAGCGTAATTGCTAACCCCTTTGGGGACCCGTCTTGGGGAAAAGTCATTTTATGAATTTCAGGTTATGTTCAGCCGGACAAGCGGGCACTGGGACAGTACGAGGATGCTGGCCAGGGTCATTGACATGTGCATTTGAGTCCATTTATTTCTGTTGTCCTTTTCGATATGGTTGTTTACCAAATTATAAACTTATAGATTGTACTTGCGAGTACTTAGGCATTTTCACTCGGATTGTTGTTTGTATCATTGAAAGTTATTTATGTTTGTTGGTGATGCTTATTTCGCCAGTTGTACCGGGCGTGTTATTTAATTTTTTTCTTGATGATGTGTGTTTTCTCGCTAACCGAGATGGTTAGGCGAGTGGTAATTCTTATTTAGCCTGGTGGGTCCCATGTAAGGGTCCACGGTACTGTAATACACCTTGATTATCTCGGGGGTGTTACATATTTTTACTCTAGATTAACCCATGATGTATATGATTAATCTCTGTAGTATTCTTGTTTTCCCTACGAGTTCATGGTAAGTTTCGCTGTTTTTGGGAAATCGAGAGGGTTCGGGTGCGACCGGTCCTCGTCATTATTTTTGTACGAACTTATATGAATCGTAGGTGGATTTTCTGGTGTATTCCATTTCCGTATTCATTTAGAGATGGTTGTGATTGTATTCTTCGAATCGTTAGGTTCGGTTTTGTCGGTTCCTAGCGGTCGTGCTTGAGTTCCTTTCCGTTCGTGTCGTCGTCAATTATTCAAGGCAAGTACTCTTGGAAACATTTATGCTTAAAATGAAATGGTGATGTATTTGTGTGTGCTTTGCTAACCTCGGGAGGGTCTGACGGGGCCACGAGGGAATCTATGACTTTACTCTGGATTCACGAGCTTGATTCGCTAGCCAGATCGGGAGGGTCCTTAGAGGCCTCAAGTGGGATCAGTGGCTTTATCTCGGTCCTAGGCGATGCCTATGCGTGATTTGTTTTATGATATGTCCAGTTCGAGAGGGTCCTTAGACGCCTCGAGTGGGATCAGTGGCTTTACCCCGGTCCTAGGCAAATGGATTATTGACTGTTTGTTTTCGGAAAAGACATGTCTGGTTTTGGTTTTTGAAATGGATTGATGCATGTACTATGAAATGTGTAAACGAATGGTTTGCCTTGATTACTTGTACTAGCGTAATTGCTAACCCCTTTGGGGACCCGTCTTGGTGAAAAGTCTTATTATGAATTTCAGATTATGTTCAGCCGGACAAGCGGGCGCTGGGACAATACTGTAATATCCGCAATTTCGAATTTTGGTAATTTTCTTTTTTAAGCGGAAGTTCATCTTAGCGACTCTGTCGTGACCATTTCGTCATTCCAAGAATGATTAATTCTGCACTTTTTGTCATCCGAGTTCGTTTCGGTATCGTTTTGTTGAGTTCCTTGTTCTTAATCGACTTTTCCACGTGTGAGTTCGACTTTGTAAAACACCATAAATTATTGGAAACTCCAAAATTCTAAATCTTTCCAGTATAATAGAGAATCATGTTAGCTTTCCAATGGTTCAAACGGTAAGTCAATCGGAGTCCGGACGAAGGAGTTATGGTCGAAATAGCTAAGACTGCACCATGTGCCTTTTTGGTGCTGGAGCGGGCTGTACCGTGGGCCGCGGCCCCTGCTGGACGGGCCGCGGCACTAAGCAGATTTCTGGGCGTTTTTTTTTTGCCCTGGGCCGTGGCACACTCGACTCGGGCCGCGGCACACGGGCTTTTTCTGCACTTTTTAGCAGATTTTCGAGGAGAAACATTCATTTTCTCCTCTCTTCTTCCTCCTACCATCCTAGGCGATTCTAAGGGCGATTTTAGGCGATTTGAGTGCTCCCAAACTTGTAGATATCATCCACCTCAAGTTTTGTTGTATATTTTCGATCTCTACTTGAATCCTTCATCCTAATCAAGGTAAATCTTCTTGAACCCCTATTTTTGGGAAATTTGGGATTTTTGCATTTTTGTCCGATTCGTTCCGTATTGTTGATTAATACATGATGGGTATGATTAATCTTAGTAGTATTCTTATGTTTAACATTATTTAATCCATTGTTCTTCGTCGAATCAAGGTATATTTCATGATTTTCCTTCAAGTTGACTTTTTGGGAGTTTTGTTCTTGATTTCATTTTCCATTCGGTTTTGATAAACCGATTGTCGTCTAATGATGTTATTAATCATGTTCTATGGATTTATATCAATATTCCGAGTTGGTTTAACTCGATTGATGATTTGGGTGTTCTTGAAAATCATTGAACATTTAATGTTCGATTAAATGTTTTAATGAGTTTCTTTCAATGTCTTGATGTAATTCTTAGTGTTGTTGGTCTCGGTCGTCATTGTAATCTTATTTTTGTTGTTTCTTCCGGAGGGTTATAGGTGCTCGATGATTCCGATGTTGAATTCCGTTGGTGATTGATGATTCGTGTGGTGTCTTCCCGTAGTAATTTCGGTGCTATCGCGTTCTTGATAGTGTTCGGGAGTTCGGGGCTGTTCGACCACATTCCATCCGTCGTCTTGTTACGATCGGGGTTTCGAGGCAAGTATCTTGTGTTATGATTGTATACTGTAAAGCATACTTTATGCTTGTATTACCTAATTTCCCTGTTACTACCTTTGAGGATATTAATTACATTTAATCACATGTTTTGCATATTTATTCACGTTATGGTTATGCAAATGAAATGTCTAATTATTTTATATTGTAGATAATGTGGTGTGTTGGTGTCACACTGAATATCACATTATTGGTGCCTTATAAAATAATATAATAGTTCACAACCTATATAATTATTAGACAAATTATATAAAAGGTTGTAGTGTATGCTTGAGAATAGTTGGTCTTGACTATTAGCATACATTAGCGTATTTGCATACGTTGAACTGGATCGAGGTGAGATAGTGTCTTCTGTACGGACTGTAAGAAGAACGTAAATCTCGGATAATTATTATTTCTTATTCTAAGTATATAATATTTAATTGTGTATTTATAATAATTATTGCTTTGATTTACCATAGGTGAGAGTCAAAATGATCGACTCAATAAACCTCGTATCTTAGGCAATAATATTGTTTATACGACAATTATTATTACTAGAAATCGTGTCCCGACTCGTGCGGGTTGATGATGTCCCCTTGAGGAGCTCGATAATGATTATTATATTAAACCCTGCAGGTGGATTTAATTCCGATATAATAATAAGGTTCGAGTGGTACTACTCTTGGATAAGATATTAATTAATTAAAGCTGTCAGTAGCTTATAATTAATTAATGGACATTCGATATCTTAAACAGGAGAAATAATATATTTAGTAAGGAGCCCAATTTCATAATTTGGGATTTTGGTAAGAAGTGCAATATCAACTTTTTAGTGGACTAAGTTGATATTAATAGATTCATCATATATTAGGAAAAGTCTTAATAAGGTAAGATGAATTTATTGGGAGTCCTTCCATAATCCTCCTTTAGATCCCTAGTAGTAGTCAAAGAGCCTATAAATAGGACATATGGGGAGGTTGGCCGATTTAGTACATTCTTGGTGAGGTTGTGTGATCAATTTTTTCCTCTTGTGTTTAATTGTGGATCTAGACTTGTGTCTTTGATTCTACAATTTAGATAACACAATTAATTTTCTAAGAGTGTTCATAAAATACTAGAGAGCAAAGAAAAATATAGTGATCACATACAAAGATAAAATCGGCCGATCCCAAGGTTGTCCAAACAAGATCCGGTAGCTCGTTGCCCACACAACGTCCGGTTCAAGACGGATCATACTCTAAAAGATCTAAAGGTAGAAATACAAGGCGATCAAGACGGAAGTAACCAACACGCTTCAAAAGGTAATATCCTATGATCTTGGATCTAGATTAGGATATTTTAATTATCAACATATTTAATTAATAAATAATAAATAATATTTACATTGCTTATTAGTCTTAGTAATTAATTAATTAGCATGCCTAAATAGATCTAATGCTCGTAGATGCGTAAAACGCTATCATCATATTACCCAAACTTCGCTTCCGCTGCGTTTTACTTCCCAACACTTGGTATCGGAGATGGATTTTTAGGCTTTTGCTATTTTGATTAATTTTAGTGATTAATTGATAGCAATTTAAATATTCATATATTTTGATGTTGGAATATTTTGCTAGATGTGTTCTTGCAGGTGATATGATCCAATTATCATGGTTTATATGAATGGTGTATTTATTTATTTATTTTTATTAATTATGCAATTGTTGTTTTGGCCCGTTTTTTGAGGCATGTAATGGTTTTTCCCGTGAGAAAATCCGCGGGTAGTTCTAGGTAGTTTTATTTTTCGTGTAATCGTGATGTAATTTCGATGTATTTTATTTCGTATAAAATTGTAATCGAATTCGAAAAAGACGGGATCACGAAGAAATAGAGCAGAATCGGATCGCCGGATCGCTGGCGGCCCGCGGCCGACATCGCCAGCGGCGTTGTCGGCAAGACATCGCTGCACCGGCAGCCTTGGCGAAGCTGCCGATCTTCGCGGCACTGTCCGGTTGGCCAGTTCGGGCCGGGTCATCCAGTTTTGGTCCGGTCCGTTTTGTTTTTGCCGCCGTTTGTTGCGTCCGCTGGGAAGTCGGGATTTAAAATTAAATTTTTTTATGTAATTAATTTTGTATAAAAGTGAAATTTTAATTTTGGAAATCCACATCCCGGCCGGGGGGGAGCGACGAGATGCTTGATTCAGTGGGAGAGATCGAGTCGAAGATTTTCTCGGACTCAACTCAAGGAAGAAGACCATGATAATTGGATAATTAATTATCCATGCTTTATTTTTTTGGTTTTTATTGTTTTGATGTATGGCATGTATGGATGTATGTGTGATATGTTTCCTTGCATGTTAGGACGAGAAAATTAAAAACCTTAAGGATAAAATAACTAAGTGATTAAATTGATTTTTTTTTAAATAAAATCATATTGGCCTCCATAATTAATTTAAATTGTGAAGTAATTAGCATGCGCGTTGACATTAGAGTCTTCCTCCATATCGGATGTGCTAATTATAGGTTCACTAGTTTTAAATTTCAAAATGATAACATAAGGTAAATATTACTTTTTTATGATAGGACCTCTCCATCTGCAGGACTATTATTTAAAAGATATTATTTTAAGGATGTTAAATTATGGTGTTCACTTAGGTGTATAAATTAATAAGCTCCCATCGGAGTCTATGTTAATTAATACATGTCCAAGAGGAACCAACTATTAATTTTACTTGTCATAACGTAATTTGACTAGATAGTAAAATTAAAGACGTAAAACTCTACTTGAGAAATGTGTGTGTAAACGTCCACACGATCGTGGCTTGCATGTGTGGATTTTTCGAGGTGTTGGTTGCTAGCATATATATTGTGTTTTGAGGTTATTCAATATATTTTGCTATGCATTACGTGATGGATGTTTTTAATTTTTATCTAAGATGTCTTTCAATCCACTAGCTGTTATTCTCAAAGAAAATAAACTTGATGGCACTAACTTTGCCGATTGGAAAAGAAATCTTGACATTGTCCTGACTGCTGAGGGGCATAAATTTGTCTAAATCGAGGAGAGCCCTCTAGAACCAGAACCGGATGCCACTCCCGAAGAGTTGGCTGAATTCCAAAAATGGAAAAAGTCAGATGAGATGGCTCGCTGTTACATTTTGGCTTCACTGACACATGTATTGCAGCATCAGCATCAGACGATGGGCTCGGCCGCGGAAATGATGAAAAGTCTCACCGAGATGTTTGGTCATCAGAACCGGGCGGCTAGACAAAATGCAATGAGGGTATTGATGACAACCCAAATGTCTGAAGGGACTCCAGTGAGGGATCATGTTCTAAAAATGATGTCCCGTTTGAACAAACTGAGCATACTGGGGGCTACTATCGATGCGGAAATGCAGGTCGATATTATCTTAGGCAGCTTACCTAGAAACTTTGAGCAGTTCCGCCTTAACTACAATATGAACCGTAGGATATATAGTTTGGCGGAACTTCTGACAGAGCTTTAGTCTGCTGAAGGTCTCTTCAAACAAGGTTATCATCAGATTCTTGCGGCAACCGGAGCTACTTCTTCCAAACCAAAATGGGGAAAGAAGAAGAAGCAGGTTGGCCAGAAGCAAGTGACAACCCTCAAGGTGAAAATCAAGGCTCCTCACCCCGAGGCGAACAAAAAGCCAAAGGGAAAGTGCTACAAGTGCGGTCAGAAAGGACATTTTAAAGCGGACTGCCCTGCTCTTAAGAATGGTATGTCTCGTGCACTAGTAGTCAAAACATGTTTGGCAGCTTGTTCTTCCACTTCGTGGATAGTTGATTCAGGCTCCATTGATCATGTTTGCTTTGACTCGCATGGTTTTCAGGTAACCAAGCAGCTTAGTGCGGGCGAGATTACCATCAACTGGGTCGATTATTCCAGGCTTATGGCTGTTGCAGTGGGAGTCGTGCAGTTGAAGATTAATGATAAATTATTAGTTCTCAATAATGTATTATTAGTACCGGATTTTAGAATGAATTTAATTTCGGTTTTTAAATTAAAAAGCGATGGTTATTCAGTTTCTTTTGATGATGATGCCATTATTAAGAAAAGAAACGGTGAATATATTTGCAAAGGTATTTTTAATGATGGATTATATGTCGTTGATACTGCACAAACTCCTATGCATAAATCACTTAACTCTTTGTCTAAACTCAAAAAGAGAAAAGAACCTTCAAGCATAAACCAAACATATCTGTGGCATTTACGGTTAGGACACGTAAACATTGGAAGGATTCAAAGATTGGTAGATGATGGCCCATTGGATGATCTCCAAGTTGAGTCATTTCCAATTTGTGAATCCTGTCTGGAAGGTACGATGACCAAAAGGGTTTTTTTAAAACCAAGGGAAACCGTGCTCATAATGTGTTAGAATTGGTTCATACGGATGTATGTGGTCCAATGAATATCCAGGCTAGGGGTTGTTTCGAATACTTCATCACGTTTATAGATGATTATTCGAGATATGGATACATCTATTTGATGCGATGTAAGTCTGAAGCCTTTGACAAGTTCAGGGACTTCAAGGCTGAAATGAAGAAGCGTCATGGGAAGAGTATCAAGTCACTACGATATGATCGTGGTGGCGAATACCTTAGTGGAGAGTTTTTGGATTTCATGGCGAATGAGGGGATTTCGGCCCAGCTCACCGCGCTGGGAACTCCACAACAAAATGGTGTGGCTGAAAGAAGGAATAGGACTCCTTTAGAAATGGTTAGATCAGTGATGAGTTATTCAGATTTACCTATTTCGTTTTAGGGATACGCCTTAGAAACAACGGCGTACATTCTAAACCTGGTGCCTTCGAAATCAGTTCCAAAAACACCCACAGAACTGTGGAGTGGGCATAAGCCCAGTCTAGGACATGTTCGGATTTGGGGTACTCCAGCACATGTTCTGAATAAGGAAGCTGATAAGTTGCCATCTCGCACAGAAGTACGAGTGTTTGTGGGATATCCTAAGGGAACGAAGGGTGGCTTGTTCTATAGTCCCCAGGATCAGAAGGTCATTGTTAGCACCAATGCCCGATTTCTGGAAGAGGATTATATGATTAGTCACAAGCCGATGAGCGAGATAATTCTAGAAGAGCTGAGGGGCGAGACTCCATCTATACCAATCATACAAGCGCCAACTGACACTGCACCACGTATCGATTCTGATACTTCTACACCAACTCAGGATTTGCCTCGTCGTAGTGGGAGGGTTGTTCGTCAGCCCGGATGATTCATAGGCGTGGGAAAGTCTTCGGACTCAATCCCAGGCGAAGATGAATCAGATCCCTGGACCTATAAGGAGGCAATCCAAGATAAATATGCTGACTCCTGGCAAGTAGCAATGGAATTAGAAATGGGATCTATGGATTCCAATCAAGTGTGGGAGCTAGTAGAGCTACCTGATGGTGTACAAGCCATTGGGAGTAAATGGGTCTACAAGCGAAATAAAGCACGTGACAGGAAGGTTGAAACCTTCAAAGCGAGGCTTGTTGCAAAAGGTTACACTCAGAAAGAGGGTATCGATTATGATGAAACCTTTTCGCCGGTAGCCATGCTTAAGTCAATCCGGATTCTTCTAGCTATAGCTGCGCATTTGGATCTGGAGATTTGGCAGATGGATGTCAAGACTGCATTCTTGAATGGGAGTCTAGACAAGGAAATCTATATGCGCCAAGCATAGAGATTCATTGCTAAAGGAGAAGAGCACTTGGTGTGCAAACTTATGAAATCCATTTATGGACTTAAGCAAGCATCTAGATCTTGGAACACTCATTTTGACGAAGTTGTCCAGTGATATGGATCCGTCCAATGTCCGAGTGAGAGTTGTGTGTATAAGAAATGCGATGGAAATGTGTTGGTGTATCTTGTACTGTATGCAGACGATATCCTTCTGATTGGAAACAACGTGAAGGAATTGTCGGACATACGGGTATGACTATCTGAGCTGTTCGATATGAAGGATCTAGGAGAAGCAGGACACATCCTTGGAATCAGGATCTTTCGTGATCGGAAGAAAAGGATGTTGTGCATATCCCAGGCATCCTATATTGATACAGTGCTGAAGCGGTTTAGCATGGTGAATTTCAAGAAAGGTTTTCTACCTTACAGACATGGAATTCAACTATCGAAGAACATGTGTCCTAAGACACAAAAGGAGATAGATGACATGAAGATGGTCCCTTATGCATCTGTTGTGGGAAGTCTCATGTATGCTATGCTTTGCACTAGACCAGATATCTGTCATGCTGTGGGCATGGCTGCTAGATATCAGTCAAACTCAGGACCAGGACACTGGATTGCTATCAAGCACATACTCAAGTACCTGAGAAGGACTAGGGAGTACATGCTTGTATATCAATCAGACCACCTGTTTCCGGTGGGTTACACTGACTCAGATTTTTCATCGGACAAAGAAAAGTCCAAGTCTACTTCGGGTTATGTGTTTAGCCTGGGAGGTGGAGCCATTAGTTGGAGGACTGTGAAGCATAAATGCATCTCGGACTCTAGCATGGAAGCCGAGTACGTGGAAGCCTCTGAGGCAGCTAAGGAGGCAGTGTGGCTCAAGTACTTCCTGCAGGACTTAGATGTGATTCCCGATTTGCCAGAGGGTATTACCCTTTATTGTGATAATACTGGTGCAGTCGCAAATTCGAGGGAACCACGAGCCCATCAGGCAAGTAAACATATCAACCGCAAGTACCACATCATGCGACACTTCGTAAAGGAAGGAGACGTAGTTGTAGCCATGGTTGCATCGGAAGATAATCTTGCTGACCCTTTCACGAAAGGCCTACCTTCAAAAGTTTTTGAAAGGCATGTGGAAGGAATGGGATTACGGTGTATGGCAGCATTGCTTTGAGTATAAGTGGGAGAAATGAGAGACTATGTAATAGAGTAGTATACTTAAAAGCATGCTTTGAGTATAAGTGGGAGATTGTAAGGATTGTATACTGCAAAGCATACTTTATGCTTGTATTACCTAATTTCCCTGTTACTACCTATGAGGATATTAATTACATTTAATCACATGTTTTGCATATTTATTCACGTTATGGTTATGCAAATGAAATGTCTAATTATTTTATATTGTAGATAATGTGGTGTGTTGGTGTCACACGGAAGATCACATTATCGGTGCCTTATATAAAAGGTTGTAGTGTATGCTTGAGAATAGTTGGTCTTGACTATTAGCATACATTAGCGTATATGCATACGTTGAACTGGATCGAGGTGAGATAGTGTCTTCAGATCGTTGTAAGAAGAACGTAAATCTCGGATAATTATTATTTCTTAATTCTAAGTATATAATATTTAATTGTGTATTTATAATAATTATTGCTTTGATTTACCATAGGTGAGAGTCAAAATGATCGACTCAATAAGCCTCGTATCTTGGGCAATAATATTGTTTATACGACAATTATTATTATTACTAGAAATCGTGTCCCGACTCGTGCGGGTTGATGATGTCTCCTTGAGGAGCTCGATAATGATTATTATATTAAACCCTGCAGGTGTATTTAATTCCGATATAATAATAAGGTTCGAGTGGTAATACTCTTGGCTAAGATATTAATTAATTAAAGCTGTCAGTAGCTTATAATTAATTAATGGACATTCGATATCTTAAACACGAGAAATAATATATTTAATAAGGAGCCCAATTTTGTAATTTGGGATTTTGGTAGGAAGTGCAATATAAACTTTTTAGTGGACTAAGTTGATATTAATAGATTCATCATATATTAGGAAGAGTCCTAATAAGGTAAGATCAATTTATTGGGAGTCCTTCCATAATCCTCCTTTAGATCCCTAGTAGTAGTCCAAGAGCCTATAAATAGGACATATAGGGAGGTTGGCCGATTTAGTACATGCTTGGTGAGGTTGTGTGATCAATTTTTTCCTCTTGTGTTTAATTGTGGATCTAGACTTGTGTCTTTGATTCTACAATTTAGATAATACAATTAATTTGCTAAGAGTGTTTATAAAATACTATAGAGCAAAGAAAAATATAGTGATCACATACAAAGGTGAAATCGGCCGATCCCAAGGTAGTCCAAATAAGATCCGGTAGCTCGTTGCCCACACAACGTCCGGTTCAAGGCGGATCAAACTCTAGAAGATCTAAAGGTAGAAATCCAAGGCGATCAAGATGGAAGTAACCAACACGCTTCAAAAGGTAATATCCTATGATCTTGGATCTAGATTAGGATATTTTAATTATCAACATATTTAATTAATAAATAATAAATAATATTTAAATTGCTTATTAGTCTTAGTAATTAATTAATTAGCATGCCTAAATAGATCTAATGCTCGTAGATGTGTAAAACGCTATCATCATATTACCCAAACTTCGATTCCGCTGCGTTTTACTTCCCAACACCTTGTCCATACAATTCTTGTTTTATGGATATGATAATTAGTGATCGTCTCCATTTGTTTATTTGATCGTTTGAATTTCACTTTCAACGATTCAGTTAGCCTTGTTAAAGGCCCTCTTTCATAACGCGTGTGTTTTGTGAACATTGAGTTTCGTGGATGGTTACGTGAAACACTATGAATACACTTGGTGTTGTTGTTGTGCTTTGATAATATATATGTATATATTATCTCATATCGGTGCATTGTGATTTGACCATTGCATCGTGCATTGTGTTTGTTACCATTGAGTGATTTACTTGGATATCATTGATGCGATATGTTATTTGTGTGAATGTGTGGATATGGTTGAAGGTCTACGGTGACACATAGCATGTGATCATGTGGTCAGGATGCAACAAGTGATTGATCCAACTGTGAGAGCCTAAGATAATCTACGGTGACACATGGCTTGTGATCATGTGTTCAGAATGCAACAAGTGATTGATCCAACCGTGAGATGTTGTGATTTGTTTAGCTAGCCAGCTCGGGAGGGTCCTTAGAGGCCTCGGGTGGGATTTGTGGCTTCGTCCCGGTCCTAGGCGATGCATGTGCGTGATTTGTTTTATGATTGTGGCCAGCTCGGGACGGTCCTTAGAGGCCTCGGGTGGGATTTGTGGCTTCATCCCGGTCCTAGGCAATACTTGTACGTGATTACGTTGTGTTGATTTTATGTCCGTCGAGGACACGTGATATGGGTTCTGACCCTGTGAATTGTTAGTGGTTTTCTATTTGCGAAAACAAAACCTTTAGGCTGTGACCCCTGTTGATTTTGGAAAGAGAAGGATTCGATAATCCTAAATTGTTTTCTACTAAAACTCCTGATGGTTTATTACACCCTTTTGTAAATCGTTTCCCTTGACTTGGGATCTTTCGATTTTGGAAAGATTTACCTAAACTCTCGCCTCGGGAAGTATTTTCGTTATGTTTAAATCTTTAAGGATTCCTGATTATTATTGTTCTTGGAACTTGTATTGTATGGATTGTATTTTTGCACTTGTTCTTGCACTAGCAAAACAGTGGAGTTTTGCTAACCCCCGAGTATTCGGGGGGTGGATGTCTGTATTTCATTTAGGTTTTGGAGCATAACACAGGGTCAGCATGAAGGATGATGAAAGATGAACGATACCAATCACACGAGGACCCGTTGATGTCGTATTGGTTTAGTTGTATTTTATTTTCCGCTGCAGTATTCTTTCCCCGTTGTACGGGAGTGTGTTGTACTCGTCCCCTGCGTGGGCATGTATTGTAATTGAGTTGTATGTTTTTATTGAAAGACCAAGTCGGTCTACTGGGTCATTGTAGCCTTAAAGGCATCGTCGAGTTGTTCGTTTGTTGTTACCAGCCTGGTAGATCCTTGAGGAAAGGTTCTACGGCGTGTAATATCCCTGAGCGGATTGGGGGTGCTACATAAATGGTATCAGAGATTAAGTTGTGGAAACCTAGGCTGTCGGGTCTAGTTATGTCTGTGGAGTTTTGTCTCGTCGGATTTTGTCTGACTGAGTCGTGTCACGTCGCGTCGTCTGAGTTTGTTGGTCGTGATTAGTATCGTGGGGCGATCATCATCTTCGTGCGACCCATGGATGTAAGTCTCCCTTCTTTGTGATTGTGCCTCATCTGATGTGAGTTACTGGTATGATTATGTGTTAAGTGACGAAATCCTCCTATTGATTTTGATTTAGTGATATGTGGTTATTTGACTCTCATATTTTATTTATATGAGGAGTGGTGTCACGGGTTATGTATTCTTGACTATTGGTTTCGTTCGCTGCGTGTATATTTCAAACTGATTTGTTCGTTTACAAGTGTTTTCGTGAAACCTTGTGCTCAATATGGTATGGAAATGTATATGGGTGCGATTTACTCACTCCGTAGAGACTTCAGATGGACCAGTGGTTTAGCCCCAATCCTAGGCAAGTTTGAACTGTGTTGTGACGGTCTATTTTCCGGTAAAAGACATGTATTGTCTTGATTTTGAACGATTTGATACGTGTACTATGATATGTTTAAACGAATTTTATTACATGAGAATTTTTGGGCATTCTAGCCCATTGAATTATCTTTGAAAACCTTGAGTATCTTAGAAGATAAATTTCGAGACGTACTTTTAAAATGAATTATTTTCTCACGGTACTTCCAAGGTGCCACAATATGTTTCAAATTTCTTCTACCTCGAGGACCAAAATGTTTTGAGATATTTTCAATGATTCAGAAATGCTTTTGCTTAGACCCGAGGGTCGAATATTCTGAAAGTTTTTCACTAAAAGAAAGTGTCCTCATTTTTATCAAATGCGAGATGGTTTTCCAAAGTCTCGATAACGATGTTTCATGTTTGTATTTTTTTTTGAAAGGTGATACTCAAGATCAACCGGTGTTTCCAAAATTATTTTCAAAAGGTGATTTTCGTTTTTAAAAACCTATCAATTCCCATTTGCGGTCTGGGGATGTATGTATGATGTCCGCATTGTCGTTATGATGTTAGCTCCCGAGTATGATCGAATTGGTGGCATGAACGTTGAGGCGTTGCCACGCAATTGTTATACTAGCGCTCTGTGAGAGGTGTGAACTGGTATTTACTGTTTGTCACCTCGTGGTGATTTGCGTGTTGTCGCACGAGTGTGAGCTGTTGAAGCTTGGGTTTGTATGTTTGTGTATATGTGTGATTGTTCCATGATGTTTTGTGATTATGTGCTGGTTATCGTTCGGGCCGTTGAGATCACTGAACGATACCGTCGTTGCTATGATTTTAGTATGCATGTTGCTTTATGATGGAAATCGTTTTATGTGATATGTGTTATAATTTTTCTGTTGTGCTGAATGATTACTTATTTAGTATGCCGAGGGGCCGAGGTCGTGGTCGTGGCAATCAGACGCGTGGTCGAGATCATGCTGCCGGTGATGATGCCAGTATCGGTGTTGCTACTATTTTACAGAAGGTAGCCACACAGATGACTCAATTGACTGAGGCAGTTCAGCATGTTACAGATGTGACCTAGAACACTGGTGCAAATCAGTGGCTTCGAGAAGTGGTTCGTATGAATCCCCCTCGTTTCGTTGGTGCTGCAGATGCATTAGGCTGGGACGGTTGGCTTTTCTAGTTTGAAAAGATATTCGAGGTAGTTGATTGTCCAGAAGAACGTAAGGTGCCGTTAGCTCAGTATCTTTTCGACAAGGATGTCGCTAGCTGGTGGGATGCTGTTAAGCCTCAAGATCATGTTGTCAGATGGGCAGAGTTCCAGAGATTCATGAGAGATGAGTTTTGTCCGGAGCCGATCAGAAATCAGAAGATTAATGAATTCTTTTCAGCGAAACCGCAGGATGTACCACTGTCTCAAGCTATTATTGATTTTAGCAAACAGCTCGGCTATGTGCAGAATCAAGTAAGGACAGAGGAGGACAAGATTTGTCATTTTAGTAGGCGGATGAAGCCGGAGATTCGTCAGTACATGGCAGGTCTCGCTTGTACTTCCTTGAGAGATTATTAGAATAGGGCGTTGGCATATGAGCTATCCAGATTGCCGACCGAGATTATGTCCGTGTCGAAGAAACAGAAAACTGTTGGGGACTTTTCAGGAAATCAGGGGAGTGGGCCCCATGTGTTGGGGACTTCATTTCGTCGTCCTAAGGTGGTTCCTCGATCGTGTGATCAGGGAAGTAGTACCCCTGCAGTGAGTTATGTGAACAGCTCGAAGATATGTTATAATTGTAGTCGAGCGGGCCATACTGCGAAGAATTGTCGTTCACTAGTCAACTGTTTCGAGTGTGGCCAGGTGGGTCACCGATCCGTACATTGTGAGATGGTAGCTGAGAGATTTGGGGATCGAGGTTGCATCTCCGCTCCGAAGGGACACGTAGATCCCTAGTGTGGTTTTGAGGATTTCGGCGTAGTCCGAATTGTTTGTGATTTCCTTGTGGATCGTTTGTGTTTATTTTCTGTTTTCTCGACTGTGCATGTTTTCTTGTAATAGGTGCTTTGTGTTTTGTGTTTGTTCGGATAATCAACTTGATTGTATTATCTGTTTGGTGGTGCTTGGCACTTGTTGATCGTGTTATGCCCTGCTTGTGGCATTGTGATAGTTGTCGTTGAGCGTGTTTTCACGCCGTATATTTCTTTGCATTGCTTGTAACGTTCGCCGTTGGGTGCGAGTTTTCGGTTCTTGTTTATCTCGTTGAGTTTTCCTGGCAGGATATTGCATCTCCCTACTTGTTTTATGTTTCGGGACGAAATTTCTTTTAAGGAGGGTAGTATGTAATATGCGCAATTTTGATTTTTGGCAATTTTATTTTTTAAGCGGAAGTCCATCTTAGTGATTCCGTCCTGACCGTTTCGTCATTCCGAGAATGATTAATTCTGCACTTTTAGTCATTCGAGTTCGTTTAGGTATCGTTTTGTTGAGTTCCGTGTTCTTAATCGACTTTTCCACGTGTGAGTTCGACTTTGTAAAATTACCATAAATTCTTCGAAACTCCAAAAAATCTGAATCTTTGCAGTATCATATAGAATCAACTTAGCTTTCCAATGGTTCAAACGTTAAGTCAATCGGAGTCCGGACGAAGGAGTTATGGTCGAAATAGCTAAGACTGTACCATGTGCCTTTTTGGTGCTGGTGCGGGCTGTACCACGGGCCGCGGCCCCTGCTGGCTGGGCCGCGGCACTAAGCTGATTTTTGGGCATTTTTTTTGGCCCTGGTCCGCGGCACACTCGACTCGGGCCGCGGCACACGGGCTTTTTCTGCACTTTTTAGCAGATTTTCGAGGAGAAACATTCATTTTCTCTTCTCTTCTTCCTCCTACCATCCTAGGCGATTCTAAGGGCGATTTTGGGCGATTTGAGTGATCCCAAACTTGTAGAGATCATCCACCTCAAGTCTTGTTGTAGATTTTCGACCTCTACTTGAATCCTTCATCCTAATCAATGTAAATCTTCTTGAACCCCTATTTTTGGGAAATTTGGGATTTTTGCATTTTTGTCCGATTCATTCCGTATTGTTGATTAATACAAGATGGGTATGATTAATCTTAGTTGTATTTTTGTGTTTAATATCATTTAATCCATTGTTCTTCGTCGAATCAAGGTATATTTCTTGATTTTCCTTCAAGTTGACTTTTTGGGAGTTTTGTTCTTGATTTCGTTTTCCATTCAGTTTTGATAAACTAATTGTCGTCTAATGATGTTATTAATCATGTTCTATGGATTTTATATCCATATTCTGAGTTGGTTTAACTCGATTGATGATTTGGGTGTTCATGGAAATCATTGAACATTTAATGTTCAATTAAATGCTTCAATGAGTTTCTTTCAATGTCTTGATGTAATTCTTAGTGTTGTTGGTCTCGGTCGTCGTTGTGATCTTGTTTTTGTTGTTTCTTCCGGAGGGTTATAGGTGCTCGATGATTCCGATGTTGAATTTCGTTGGTGATTGGTGATTTGTGTGGTGTCTTCCCGTAGTAATTTCGGTGCTATCGCGTTCTTGATAGTGTTAGGGAGTTCGGGGCTGTTCGACCGCATTCCATCCGTCGTCTTGTTATGATCGTGGTTTTGAGGCAAGTACCTTGTCCATACAATTCTTGTTTTATGGATATGATAATTAGTGATCGTCTCCATGTGTTTATTTGATCGTTTGAATTTCACTTTCAAAGATTCAGTTAGCCTTGTTAAAGGCCCTCTTTCATAACGCGTGTGTTTTGTGAACATTGTGTTTCGTGGATGGTTACGTGAAACACTATGAATACACTTGGTGTTGTTGTTGTGCTTTGATAATATATATGTATATATTATCTCATATCGGTGCGTTGTGATTTGACCATTGCGCCGTGCATTGTGTTTGTTGCCATTGAGTGAATTACTTGGATATCATTGATATGATATGTTATTTGTGTGAATGTGTGGATATGGTTGAAGGTCTATGGTGACACATGGCATGTGATCATGTGGTCAGGATGCAACAAGTGATTGATCCAACCGCGAGAGCCTAAGATAATCTATGCTGACACATGGCTTGTGATCATGTGGTCAGGATGCAACAAGTGATTGATCCAACCGTGAGATGCTGTGATTTGTTTAACTAGCCAGCTCGGGAGGGTCCTTAGAGGCCTCGGGTGGGATTTGTGGCTTCGTCCCGGTCCTAGGCAATGCATGTGCGTGATTTGTTTTATGATTGTGGCCAGCTCGGGAGGGTCCTTAGAGGCCTCGGGTGGGATTTGTGGCTTCATCCCGGTCCTAGGCAATACTTGTACGTGATTATGTTGTGTTGATTTTATGTCCATCAAGGACACGTGATATGGGTTCTGACCCTGTGAATTGTTAGTTGTTTTCTATTTGCGAAAACAAAACCTTTGGGCTGTGACCCCTGTTGATTTTGGAAAGAGAAGGATTCGATAATCCTAAATTGTTTTCTACTAAAACTCCCAATGGTTTATTAAACCGTTTTGTAAATCGTTTCCCTTGACTTGGGATCTTTCGATTTTGGAAAGCTTTACCTAAACTCTCTCCTCGGGAAGTATTTTCGTTATGTTTAAATCTTTAAGGATTCCTGATTATTATTGTTTTGGAACTTGTATTGTATGACTCGTATTTTTGCACTTGTTCTTGCACTAGCAAAACAGTGGAGTTTTGCTAACCCCCGAGTATTCGGGGGGTGGATGTCTGTATTGCATTCAGGTTTTGGAGCATAACACAGGGTCAGCATGAAGGATGATGAAAGATGAACGATACTAATCACACGAGGACACATTGATGTCGTATTGGTTTAGTTGTATTTTATTTTCCGCTGCAGTATTCTTTCCCCGTTGTACGGGAGTGTGTTGTACTCGACCCCTGCATGGGCATGTATTGTAATTGAGTTGTATGTTTTTATTGAAAGACCAAGTCGGTCTACTGGGTCATTGTAGCCTTAAAGGCATCATCGAGTTGTTCGTTTGTTGTTACCAGCCTGGTAGATCCTTGAGGAAAGGTTCTATGGCGTGTAATATTCCTGAGCGGATTGGGGGTGTTACAAGTACGAGGATGCTTGCCAGGGTCGTTGACATGTGCATTTGAGTCCCTTTAGTTGTCCTTTTCGATATGGTTGTTTACCAAATTATAAACTTATAGTTTGTACTCGCAAGGACTTAGGCATTTTCACTCGGATTATGGTTTGTATCATTGAAAGTTATTTATGTTTGTTGGTAATGCTTATTTCGCCAGTTGTACCGGGCGTGTTATTTAATTTTCGTCTTGATGATGTGTGTTTTCTCGCTAACCGAGACGATTAGGCGAGTGATAATTCTTATTTAGCCTGCTGGGTCCCATGTAAGGGTCCACGGTACTGTAATACACCTTGAATATCTCGGGGGTGTTACATATTCTTATTCTAGAAAATCTTCACGTGAGCATCAAGCATACAGGACTTCACACACGGTAAAAAGTATCATTAAGCTCTTAGTGTCGTACACATATACAAGCGCATACACACAATTATTAAAAAGATTTCAAGAAATAAAATCTAAAATTATTTAATGAATAATCGTAAATAAATATTTCTATAAGACTGACCAAATAAATTAAATTAACATATAAAAATTAATGTTTATAAACTCTACGAATATATCATTTAACATATTGAATATCAAAAATAATTAAAATTAAACTAAAAACAAATAAAATAAAAAATAGATAAACCCAGAACAGAATTAATGTTCTTATCTTGATGTTTGTTGGAAATATTTACTTGAATAAACAAATTGAACAAACGAATTAAAATATAATCCTGCAAAAGAAACATTACTTTTGGACAGAATCGAACTAAAAAAAGGATATGAAGTATGTCGATTATTAATAATTAATTTCGGTACTTATTCGATATTAATTTCGATAATAATCACTTAATTTGGTACTTATCATAATCCGAAAATTTCGGATTAATTTAAGTGGGAATCAATTTTTTAATACCAAATCATAAAATTGGCAAGTTTTATATCCTCCATTAACAAGACTATAAGTTTTTAGGACTATTTTGCTTAAAAAGACTAAAATATCCTCCCAAAATTATAATGGTGACTTTTTTTTCTCTCTTTATATTTTATTTAGTTTAAACTATTCGTCTTTTATTTTTTTATTTTGTCATTTTCCTCATCTCCTCAAAGCCGATCGATATTAATGTCCAACAACCAAAATTTGACTACAACCTATACATCAAACAACACAACTATTTTTGACAAAGGGTCTCTCAAAAATCTTATAAAAATCACAAGATTATTCGAAAAGAAAAGTTGACGTTCAAATAGGACTTTATTTATCGTGCTTCTGGGTTCTTAAAGAAGGTATGCATCAATATTTTATCAATGGAATTTTTTTTTCCGACAAGTTCTTCCGGACACGATGGCTGCACACGATGGCAAGCCACCGTGTGCAACGGTCGTGTACAATGGCCTTGACATCATGTGCACAACTAACATGCCCACGATCGTTAAACACGATCGTCTATATGGCCAGAAACTTACATACGATCACTAGACACGGTAGCACGTCGGTCGTGTCCAAGGCAGACCGTTCTAGAATATTGTTCGCTCAGTTTTCCGAATAGTTATTCATCCTTTTATAATCAGATGTCGTGGCAGCGTATTTTGATACATCACGGTGGTCATTGGGAGCGATCGACATATGTAGACGGGGACTCATTTTTCATCTACATCGACACGAGCAAAGTTAGTCGTGCAAACCTCGTGGGGGTTATCAGAGAGGGTTTGAGTGGTCCAAATGAGTGATTATAAATTATGGTACTTGACACACATGGCCAATGGAAACAAATTAAAAGTCCTATTACGGGGCGATACCAAGATACTTCGATTACTAGTAGAATACAAAGAGGATCCTGAGGTCTATGTTGAGAACGGCAGCTCCTCCACTCCCGAGGTTAATATTGGATGTAGCAGCTCGAGAGTAGAGCCCGGAAATATAAATTATGACATGCCTTCCAAAGATTAGCAATACGAGGAAGATGAGGAAGATGAGGATGTGCATACATCCGAAGATGAAGATTGTTGTAAAGACTTGCTTGTGTCACTATCTGTGGAGTTTCTTGCTTGGGTTCGCCAACC
This sequence comes from Orobanche coerulescens, assembly GCA_033398695.1. Taxonomy (NCBI): domain Eukaryota; kingdom Viridiplantae; phylum Streptophyta; class Magnoliopsida; order Lamiales; family Orobanchaceae; genus Orobanche; species Orobanche coerulescens. Next base: position 134,066,050 of record CM065816.1, on the reverse strand, counting down.
TGCCCAAATGGATAAGATTATGAGTCGTCGTAACTTCTCATCCGACCATCAATCTGCGAGTGAGTATTAGCATCAACGTTCCATGTGTATTTGGATCATTCCAATTCCGGACACCGATAGTGCCGGGACTTTGGGTTGGGTCGAGCAGCCTCCACCTGTCACCAGTCAACTAGAGGTGGGGTCCACCTTTCGGTCTAAGACAGAGTTGAGGATAACTATAGGAATGTATCATTTGGAAAACATGTTACAGTGTATCACTGATCATTCTGTCGATAAACATATATTATTTTTCTATAAGAGTGGGAGAAACAATTGTCAGTTTAGGTTGTGCTATTGAGGGTGCAACCATTTGGAGAATGACTAAGTTGACCTTGGAGCACAACTGTCACCTGAGTTGAACCATGTTGTCGTATGGTCAGTCACTTTTGAGGTTGTCGCCTATTATTTTACTAAAATATTGACCAGTGAGGGGTCACTTTGAGCCAAATGAGATGATTGCAGAGATGCGTAGGGAGTACGACATCGACATGTTATACAGTTTTGCTCTTTGGACGAGGAATATTGTGATAGAGAATACATATGGTGGCTTTGATGAGTCGTATCAGAGGCTCCCATCTTATCTATATTTGTTGAAACAGCATAATCCAGGTATGATTTATGATTTGCAGACGACTCATGAGGGAGTGCTTTGCCACATGTTCATTGCACTGAGATAGAGTATTAGGGCATTTGATACGTGCCTTCGGCCGGTGATTATAGTTGATAGGACCCACCTGAAGGGAAGGAATAAAAGAACTTTATTTGCGGCCATCACATTTGAGGGGAACGAGCAAGTATTTCCTCTTGTAGTTGGTCTCGGTCCGATAGAGAACGACGAGTCGTGGACTTATTTTCTGTATAACCTGCGCAGATGCTACAATCCTATATAAGATTTACTGATTGTGAGTGACCAACATAAGAACATTCAGAATGCTGTTCGAGCCATCTATCCGAATGCATTCCACGAGTTGTGCTATCACCATCTTGCAAAAAATCTGACCTCCTACGGTGCTCATGCTATAGGACTCTTTAGAACTGCTGCCTACACGCATCGTGAAGAAGTTTCTGAAAACTACTTTTTGAAACTACATATTGAAAGCCCTAATGGGGCTAACAGGCACCTTTCTAAAATTGGGCCAGAGAGGTGGGCTAGGTCGAAGTGTCCCGTAAGACGCTATAAATTCTTGACACCCAATGTTGTTGAATGCTTTAATAATCATATGTTGTGGGCGAAGCGTTTACCTATTTGCTCGTTACTTGAGATATTTCTCCTAATTTTAGAGAATTGGTTTGATGAGAAGCGGAGAGAAGCTGCATTAAGAGACCATGAGTTGACAATGCACACTGTCGGGATAACAATCCCTGTATCGAAATTGTTGGGATAACAATCCCTGTATCAAAATTGTTGGGATAACAATCCCTGTATCGAAAGTTTTGACAGAATGTTTTGACAATGTGCCAATCCAGCATACAACAAACAGCTGTATCGAAAAGCTGATCAAAGGTGTCAACCTGTATCGAAGACTTCTCGTAGTCCCAACATACAGTGAAACAATCATACAACAAAGGTGTCTCATAAGACTAAGTATGGAAGTTGTCTGAAATCGACAATACAGCTATCTTCCCATACAGTATCGATCTAATCCAATATGCCTACAGCATAATTGGATACAACATTCATATCGGAACAGGACAAGAAGGAATCTTTGTTATTCACTAAAGTCAAAGTCCCATTTAAAAAGATATATTTAAATACTAAAGGATAAAGTATTTGAATATTAAGCCGTCAGAGATCTTCAATCAAGCGCAAAATCCGGATCGTGTTTTATTCAAACACATCATCCCGTTGGAATGGGCTTCTGCTCAATGGATCTATCTCAACGGATATATTCAAGAAAGCTATATATATCTCCAGAGTTTAAAGATCAATCATGAACAACTGACACACGAAATCAAACGAAGTTATCATCATATACATCTGAGCAAACATATCTCCCAAAGCATACTGCTATTCTGAAAGAAGAGATATAAAGTGCTCAAACCGTGAACAACACATCATCAGCTAAAAGCCCAGAAAGTCAAAGCTGTTGTTCAAACATTGTTCTACCCTTGAACAAAACCCATCAGCCCTGTGTGGACTGAGAAACCTTGCTATTCCTGAACTGTGTATGACGGACTTGCATTGAAGAGACGAAGCTTCGGAACTGTGTGTGAAGAAGCCAGTCAAGTGAAAGCTTAAACCAATCTGTGTGAACGGTTGAAGGCTAACATCATTATATCAATCCGTGTGAACGATATATTGATTATGTTTGATTATAAATACGTAGTTGTGCACGTAGTATTTATAATAAACATTTCCACTCCTGTGTCACTACGCCATAAATGGCCTTCGGCAACCACATAACTGTGTTACCTTAGACCCAATTTTCTGTTGCCACAGACCCAAAATGGGCAAAGGTAACACTTTAGCTAAGTTGCTCTGTGACCAGTAGCCTTTGGACTCAACGGCAACATGTGGATCATCCTAAGCTAACATAGGATTATTTGTTACCAAAGAGCTATACAGCAACATCCTAAGGACCCTACAGCAACATCAGATTCGTGTTGCAATAGACTTTATAATTTTATAAAATATATAGCCAATTTAGTGGGTTCCACATGCGGGGCCCATCTTGTGGGTCCCACAGGCCGGGCCCAACGGTGGGACCCACTTAGTGGGGTCAGGGGCCCATATGTGGGACCCACTTTTCTTGGGCCTGTTAGTGGGGCCTACTTTGTGGAGCCCAGGGGTGGGGCCACAAAATGCGCAGCAATTTTTAGTCTAGGTGTTACCAATGAAAGACATTTGCAACATATATATAGTACCTAAGGTGACACCTTCATTTTAACAAAATAAAAATTTAAATTTTAAATTTAGCATTTCCCATTAAAAAACCCAACAAACCAATTCACAAAAATCCCTGCACTTGCGCAAAATAATTTCATGACGAGTTTCTCTGTAAAATAAATGTTACGGATAGCATAGACATGAGTTTAGGTTTCAAGTATCTTGATGTTGCTATAGCTGGAAATTTCATGACAAGTTTCTCTGTAACATGATGAATTTGTAGGAAAAATAAGAGTTTCTCAAGAGCAGCGGCTCTAACAGCAGCGTCCATTTCTTTACTGGATTTCTTTTTCCTAACAGACGCCATTTTCTTGAGCTTCTCTTTCACATCAATGCCGGGTGCATCTTCGTTGGCCTGTTCGGTGCTAGTGGTTTCGTCTGGGACGTTTAGGGTGTATGAGCTGTTGGGCCGGTCTTCAGCCTCCTTCCCCTCTTTGGAAGCCTTATCCTTCTTTTTCTTTTTCTTTGCGTTTTTAGATTCTATGGGGGCATTGCTGTCCTTGTCAGCATCTCCATTCGATTGTCCCTCTTTGCGGTCCTTACTGACATCTGCAAGTAAGATATCAATCTAATTAATTGTGATTAGCGAGAGTACTTTTACAAAGTTGCCTCACAATTAGTGATTAATGAGAGCAACTGTAAATAAAAAAGTAGGGTCAAGTTGCAAAAACTACCTGAGGTTTATCATAATTAATGGAAACTAGTTATCTTTTGAAATTACAGATATGCCCTTGACATTTGGTTCTTTCATAAATTGCACCCTCAACACGAGGGGATATTTGTTGAATCTTTTCTCTCCCCAAACATGATATATAAATAATATATGTACACATATATGTATATATGTGTGTGTATTTGTATAAAAACACGGGGGTGAGAGATTAAGGCTCCCCCGACCTGTTCACTGATATCACATTTGTCAAGTACAAGGAAATGAAGAAAGTCCTAATTTATCGATTCTAGCACAATCAACGACATCACGAGGCTCCCAGAAATATTGAAAGAACTATAAAACTTAAATAGAATAAAAATTGAAAAAATGAAATCTAGGCTCCGTCTCATTTTCAGAAATGGCATATAAGATACCATGTAGCAATACAAGAGTCCTACCACATATCAAATGGGTTTGGTTTATCTTGAACCGAAGGATTGAAACATAAGGATTGCAAATACGTACCATGTACCAATACAAGAGTCGTACCACATACCAAATGGGTTTGGCTTACCTTGGACTGAAGGAATTGAAACATAAGGATTCCAAATCCATTCAGCTTGTTTGCGTAATTCCTGAACAAATGTATTTCGAATCTTTAACCTCCTATTTTAGGCCACTCTTTTGATTATGGAGGTAGGTTTCATATCCATCTTAAATTAGGTGATTAGAAATCTTTTTCACCAAATCAATTTACTCAAACCCAAATCCTTCAACTTAAAGGCAACATAAAAGAACTATTACTTCAATGAGATGAACAAAATAGTATAAGGAGCAGAAGCATTGTGTAATATCCGCATTTTTCCTTTCTCTTGATATTCTCATTTTGGTGTATTTTCGTTTTTGGCAACTCGCTTGTAACCGTATTGAGATTTCGAAGATATTTAATATTGGACTTTTTGTCGTTCGAGCTTATTCGGACTCGTTTTACTCGATTCGGTGTTTTATGTTGTTTCCGTCTCTATTTCGGGTATTCTCGTAAATCGTAGTTCGGAACCGCCGTTTCGGGGTTGCCGAGGATCCATCTCACGTTATCATGCGTGTTGTGATCTTTTGTTTGATGTTTCGACCGTGTATCGTACATTTCAGATGCTTTGGTCCGTTGTGTAATTTCCCAAAGTTTTGGGATAATTACGTTTGTTGTTGTTTTTCCGAACCTTTGGGTAGTCGGGAATATGTTTTCCTTCAACACTTAAGTTCGTCGCCTCGAGTCCTTTACGTTCGTACCATCATGAGTCGTCACCGTTGCATTTCGATCTTTTTGGTTCCTTCCTTGCCAGTGGTTGCGGCCTGTACTCCCCAGGAAGGAGCATTACATACGTAATGCATGTTTTTGTTACGTACGTAACGGTGTGTGTAAAATAGTACAGGGAATTCTGCGATTTTCGTTACGTACGTAAGCATGGGGTAGCTTACGTACGTTAACAAGCTAACATACGTTAGCTACCTGTGGCTAACGTACGTAACTCGACCTGGGTTTATAAACCCAGGAGTTGACCGATTTCGGCCATTATCATTTCTCCTTCTCCCCATCCGACTCCTAGGCGATTTTCTTGACACTTCCGTCGATTTGAAGCTTTCTAATTCTGAGCCATCATCTTCTTCGAGTTTTGGAGTGTATTATCAACATCTGATCGTGTTCTTCGTCATTAATTCGAGGTACACTCCTAAAACCTTGTTTTGGGTAAATTGGGGGTTTCGACGTTTTCGTTCGATTCGTTCCGTATGATAGATTAATTCATGATGAATATAATTAATCTTGTTGGTATTATTGGTTTTCCTACGGATTCATGGTATATTTCGTGGTACTTTTGTAATCGAGAGGGTTTGGTTGTGGTCCGCCCTCATTGTTGTTTTTATACGAGTATACATGAATCGTAGGCTGGTTTTTGGGTTTATTCTAATTCCGTATTCGTTTAGGATTGGTTGTGATTGTGTTCTTCGAATCATTAGGTTCGTGATTGACGGTTCCTAGCGTTCGCCGGTGTTTTTCCTTCTGTTCGTTGCGAGGTCAATTATTCAAGGCAAGTATATTTGGAAACCTTTATGCTTAACATGAAATGGTAATGTATATTGTGTGTGCTTTGCTCACCTCGGGAGGGTCCGACGGTATCACGGAGGGAATCCAATGGTTTAATCCTGGATTCACGAGTTTGTTTCGCTAGCTAGCTCGGGAGGGTCCTTAGAGGCCTCGGGTGGGATTTGTGGCTTCGTTCCGGTCCTAGGCGATGCTCGTGCGTGATTTGTTTTATAAAGTGGCCAGCTCGGGAGGGTCCTTAGAGGCCTCGGGTGGGATTTGTGGCTTCGTCCCGGTCCTAGGCAAATTAATTGACTGTTTGTTTCCGGAAAAGACATGTCTGGTTTTGGTTTTTGAAATGAATTTGGTGCATTGTACTATGAGATGTGTAAGCGATTAGTTTTTCTTGATTATGTGTACTAGCGTAATTGCTAACCCCTTGTGAGAAAATTCTTGTTATGGATTTCAGGTTATGATCATCCGGATGAGCGAGCGCTGGGATAGTACGAGGATGTTGGCCAAGGTCAGTGACATGTGCACTTGAGTCCTTTTATTTCCGTTGTTCCATTCGATATGGTTGTTGTCTACTTTTGAAACTTATAGATTGTACTTGCGAGTAGTTAGGCTTTTCTCTTCGGTTTATGATTTGTATTCGTTGAAGTTATTTAGGTTGCCATTGTTGATTATTCCGCCGGTTGTACCGGGCGTGTTATTTGCTTTTCAACTGGATGATGTGTGTTTTTACTGTGGTAAGTTGTGTCTAGCCTGGTGGGTCCCATGTAGGGGTCCACGGCACTGTAATATACCTTGATATCTCGGGGGTGTTACAGAAAATGGTATCAGAACACTTGGTTTATGGATACCTAGGCTTGTCGGTTATTTGAGTCTAGTTGTGTTTTGTGTTACACAATGTCACACTGCCGCCAGCATCTCGGTACTTCCAGTGCTCGTAAGTTTTCCTTACTCGTTTCCTTGTTTTCTCGTAACTTAATTCTGTTTCTTGAATTTTGGATGTTTTTCGCCTCTTACTTATCATCGAGTTGTTTTTACTATCTCTTAACATCAGTATGGATGCTAGGAGAGGCCGTGGTCGTGATCGTGGATGCGGCCGGGGACGTGGGGCAGCCGGTGGGGCGGCCACGTCGCATTCTTCGGGAGCCGGCAGCACCAGTGACTAACATAGCCATGCTTCTTCTCAAGATGGCTCCGACCTCGGTGTTGCAGCTATTTTGCAACATATGGTGAACCAAATGGTGGCAATAGCCCAGACGGTTCAGAATCCGGCCCATGCTGCTCGGGACGGAGTTGACCGTTGGCTTCAGGATGTCATCAAGATGCATCCTCCTCAGTTTACGGGAGCCTCAGACCTGATTGACTGGGAAGGGTGGATCAAGGAGAAATCCAAGGTCTTCGTTGCCACCAACTGTCCCGAGGACCGCAAGGTCCCTATTGCCCAGTATTTTCTCACTGGGGACGCTACTGATTGGTGGGAGGCCGTTGGGCCTAAGGATCACGTTGCTTCGTGGGCAGAATTTAAGGACCTGATGGAGACTGAGTATTGCCCGTGGCCGGTTAGATAGGCTCGAGTTCATGCCTTCTATGATGCTCAACCGTGGGATATTCCTGTCTCTCAAGCTATTGCCGATTTCAACAAGGAGTTAGGCTCTGTGAAGACCCAAGTTGTCGAGGAGAGCGACAAAATTTTTCACTTTTCCCGAGGTCAATTCGGGACTACATGTCTGGTCTCGTTTGTATTACTTTGAAGGATTATCAGAGTCGAGCTCTTGCCTATGATATGTCGGTGACACCCAGTACGGCGGTTCGGGAGAGTAAGAAACAGAAATCCGCCGGAAATTTCTCGGGTCACAAGGGTGGAGGTCAGCATAAGTCTCAGTCTTCGAATATTCCAGAAGGTAATTCGGATCGTTTCTCTTGGGGCTATCGAGGTACTGCCAGTGCCTCCGTTCGGGATGCCAAATGCTTTAACTGTGGCGAGCCGGGCCATCGAAACCGGGAGTGTCCTCATCCACCTCTGACTTGTCATACTTGTGGTCAGTCGGGCCACAAGGCTTTCTTTTGTGAGCGGGCACGACAACTTCTTGGTGCTCAGACTTCTTTTCCAGCACCTAGGGAGCCGAGTGTGAACCAGAGCTCGTTTGCTCCGCAGTCTCCACCGAGTGCCAGCCGAGGGAGAGGTCGGGGTCAGCCCGCTAGAGAGGGAGCTTACAGTGTCGGCTCCGCCCACCCGCGTATCTATGAGATGAGGAGGGTCGATGATCCAGCGGCTACCATGGCGACAGGTACCGTTCACATCCATTCCCATTCTATCAGTGTGCTATTTAATTCAGATGTTATGCATTCATTTGTTTCTCTGGAGTGTGTGCGCCGTTTGAGTCTTGACTGTTTATCGCCTTGCAAGCCTTTCATCGTTAAACTTCCTAGCGGTGATAGAATCGTCGGTGATCGAGAGGTTCGGGACTGTTCTGTGTTTATTTGTGAGAGGGCTTGGCTCTCTAATCTTATTGTTGTGGGTATTGAGGGTGAGGATTTGATTCTCGGGGATGATTGGCTCGAGCGGCATGGTGCAATCATGAACTACCAAACGAGGATCATCACCATGCTAGTCGAGGATGGCACCGAGCACTCTTTCGCGGGGCGAAAGAGAAACCAGAAGTTTGTATTAACGCCTTGGAGGCGATGAGACTCCTGCGAAAGAGGTGTATTGGTTATTGGTGCTATGCCTTGAAGGCGGAGAGTGGTGGAGTCTATCTTTCATCGATTCCAGTTGTTAGTGAGTTTCCTGACGTCTTTCCTGACGAGTTACCAGGATTGCCACCGGACCATGAGGTAGAGTTTGCTATCGAGTTAGAGCTGGGTGCGGCTCCGATTTCGAAGGCGACGTATAGCATGGCACCTTCAGAGATGGCCGAGTTGAAGAATCAGTTGAGTGAACTTCTTGAGTCGGGGTATATTGGACCGAGCGCTTCGCCTTGGGGCGCACCGATTTTGTTTGTTCGGAAAAAGGATGTTTCACTGCATTTGTGTATCGACTACCGCGAGCTAAACAAGGTAACCATCAAGAACAAGTATCCTCTGCCGAGGATTGATGACTTGTTTGATCAGTTGCAGGGGGCTGCGGTATTCTCGAAGATTGACTTGATATCGGGGTACTATCAGCTTCGGGTGAAGGAGTCCGACGTTCCGAGAACAGCTTTTCGGACGAGATACGGACACTATGAGTTTGTAGTTATGCCTTTCGGGTTAACTAATGCGCCAACAGTGTTCATGCAATTGATGAACAAGGTCTTTATCGAGTTTTTGGATAAGTGTGTCGTCGTCTTCATTGACGATATCCTTATCTATTCGAGAAACGAGGAGGAACATGCGTATCATTTACGAGTAGTGTTAGGCATTTGGAGGACCGAGCAACTCTATGCAAAGTTCTCGAAATGTGAGTTCTGGCTGAAGGAAGTGATATTTCTGGGTCACGTTATCTCAGCCGAGGGAGTTCGTGTGGACCCGCAGAAGGTTGAGGCAGTGTTGGATTGGCCACCGCCTAAGAACGTGAAGGAGGTCCGTAGTTTCTTGGGTTTAGCTGGCTACTACCGTAGGTTCGTCGAGGGTTTCTCGAAACTAGATCGTCCACTTACACAGTTGCTCCAGAAGTCTGAGAAGTTCGTCTGGAAGAGGCAGTCGAGTTTTGAGGAGCTGAAGAGGCGTTTGACTTCAGCCCCGATTTTGGCGTTGCCATGTGGCAACGAGGGTTTTGTCGTTTATAGCGATGCTTCGGGTCAGGGTCTTGGGTGCGTGTTGATGCAGCACGGCAAGACTATTGCATTTGTGTCGAGGCAGTTGAGGCCGTATGAGCTTAACTACCCTACTCACGATTTGGAGTTAGCGGCAGTTGTTTTTGCACTCAAGATTTGGCGTCACTATCTTTTTGCATCTGCATGTCAGATTTTTACCGACCATAAAAGTCTGAAGTACATATTTACTCAGCGGGAGTTGAATATGAGGCAAAGGAGGTGGTTAGAGTTGATTAAGGATTATGACCTCGAAATCCTTTATCATTCGGGCAAGGCGAACGTCGTGGCCGACGCCTTGACTCGGAAACCAGTCTCGTTGCGGACACTTGAGATCCTTATGTCTCAAGCCGAGCTTCAGCGGAATTTGATTGAGTTGTTTGTTGAGATTTCGTTGCCTGGAGCCGTAGGGCGACTTTGTGCTTTAGAAATTTCGTCGTCTCTGATCGATGAAATTGAACTGAAGCAGCTGGAGGATCCGATGATTATGCAAATCCGAGAGAATGTTCTAAATGGAAAGTCTCCTGGGTTTGTGATTCATGAAGATGGGGTATTGAGATTCCAAAGTCGTCTATGTGTGCCGAACAACTCGGAATTGAGGCAGAGTATTTTACGTGAGGCCCATGCTACGCCTTACTCCGTTCATCCTGGTTCGAGTAAGATGTACAAGGACCTGAGGAGAAATTTCTGGTGGAATGATATGAAGGAGGAGGTCGCAGAGTTTGTAGCGAGATGTTTGACTTGTCAGCAGGTCAAAATCGAGCATCAGCGACCAGTCGGGTTATTGCAGTCACTTCCCGTTCCGGAATGGAAATGGGAAGACATATCGATGGATTTCATTACGAGTTTGCCGAGATCGAGATCGGGCATGAATATGGTTTGGGTAATTGTTGATCGCCTGACCAAGTCGGCACATTTTCTGGGCATCAAGGATACTTGGGGCCTGGAGAAGTTGGCTCGTGTGTTTATTGCACAGATTGTGAGGCTTCACGGTACTCTGAAGTCTATTGTTTCGGATCGTGATGGTCTTTTTGTATCGCATTTCTGGCAAGCGGTGCATAAGGCGTTGGGTACTAGTTTGCGTTTGTGTACCTCTTTTCATCCTCAGTCAGATGGACAGTCGGAATGCACTATCCAGACGTTCGAGGATATGTTGCGTGCTTGTGCTCTCGACTGGAGTAGCGACTGGGAGGAGCATTTGTCATTGATCAAATTCACGTACAACAATATTTGGCACGCATCGATTCGGATGGCACCGTATGAGGCGCTTTATGGTCGGCGTTGTCGATCGCCGATTTGTTGGAACGAAGCGTCTGATTTGGTCGGGACCGAACCAGATATTGTTTTAGAGACGAGGCGGAAGGTGGATTTGATTCGAGAACGGATGTTGACCGCTCAGAGTCGACAGAAGTCATATGCCGACGTCCGTCGTCGACCTTTGGAATTCGAGGTGGGAGACCACGTTTTGCTAAAGGTGTCACCGATGAGAGGAGTTTTTTGTTTCGGGAAGAAGGGGAAGTTGAGTCCGAGATTTATTGGACCCTTTGAGATTTTCGAGCGAGTCGGTGAGTTGGCATACCGTTTGGCACTACCTCTGGTCTTGAGTCACGTTCATAGTGTTTTCCATGTTTCCCAGCTGAGGAAATATGTTCTGGACCCTAGTCATATCATCGATTATGGTGAGATCGATATTGCCGAGGACATTACTTTCGAGGAGCGTCCGTTGAAGATTTTGGAGCACTGTGAGAAGCAACTGAGGCATAAGACCATTACCTTGGTCAAAGTAGAGTGGTCGAGACATGGTGTCGAGGAGGCAACTTGGGAAACCGAAGATAGCATGCGCGCTAGGCACCCCGAGTTGTTTGCTTCTTAAGTTTCGGGACGAAACTTGTTTTTAGATGGGTAGAATGTAATATCCGCATTTTTCCTTTCTCTTGATATTCTAATTTTGGTGTATTTTCGTTTTTGGCAACTCGCTTGTAACCGTATTGACATTTCGAAGATATTTAATATTGGACTTTTTGTCGTTCGAGCTTGTTCGGACTCGTTTTACTCGATTCCGTGTTTTATGTTGTTTCCGTCGCTATTTCGGGTATTCTCGTAAATCGTCGTTCGGAACCGCCGTTTTGGGGTTGCCGAGGATCCATCTCACGTTATTATGCGTGTTGTGAGCTTTTGTTTGATGTTTCGACCGTGTATCGTACATTTCGGATGCTTTGGGCCGTTTTGTAATTTCCCAAAGTTTTGGGATAATTACATTTGTTGTTGTTTTTCCGAACCTTTGGGTAGTCGGGAATATGTTTTCCTTCAACACTTAAGTTCGTCGCCTCGAGTCCTTTACGTTCGTACCATCATGAATCGTCACCATTGCATTTCGATCTTTTCGGTTCCTTCCTTGCCAGTGGTTGCGGCCTGTACTCCCCAAGAAGGAGCATTACGTTCGTAATGCATGTTTCTGTTACGTACGTAACGGTGTGTGTAAAATAGCACAGGGAATTCTGCGATTTTCGTTACGTACGTAAGCATGGGGTAGCTTACGTACGTTAACAAGCTAACCTACGTTAGCTACCTGTGGCTAACGTACGTAACTCGACCTGGGTTTATAAACCCAGGAGTTGACGGATTTAGGCCATTATCATTTCTCCTCCTCCCCATCCGACTCCTAGGCAATTTTCTTGACACTTCCGGCGATTTGAAGCTTTGTAACTCCAAGCCATCATCTTCTTCGAGTTTTTGGAGTTTATTATCAACATCTAATCGTATTCTTCGTCATTAATTCGAGGTAAACTCCTAAAACCTGGTTTTGGGTAAATTGGGGGTTTTCATGTTTTCGTCCGATTCGTTCCGTATGATAGATTAATTCATGATGAATATGATTAATCTTGTTGGTATTATTGGTTTTCCTACGGATTCATTGTGATGCCCAATGACTCCCACACACAAGGTCTAGTCAATAATAGCATATTAATCTTAAAACATGCAAGACTTCATGTTTAATCGTATAAAAATGTGATAGTGTGACATGAAACTGCTATTATTTGAACAATATGATTCATGCATTACTTGTTATCAAGTATTATTCTGACATTTCATGATTCACATTATTTGATTGTTAATTTAACGGCATTTAAGTGGCTAAGCATTTGAATATAACCCCAAGTACAAGTGGTAAGCCTATAAGCAGTAAATAATATCAGTGATGTGTCTATCGGTTGGTCTCGGGGTTATAGTCGGCGGGTATGCTGAGTCAATTTGGATTAATGATTCAAGTAAATAACACTTTCTTACTCCGATAACACGTGGCAAGCATCTTGATACTTGTGAATACCATCTATGATGAAATTCAGGGTCTCAGTGATAACCTTTGTTAAATCATTCGATTTGTAAGTACCTTATTCGTCCCAAATGCAGTCGGGTAGAATTGAATTTGTCCTTTAGTTCATTGTAAAATAATGTAATATTTCTACATGAGTACTCGGACTCTTATTTCTTCGGTTAATTATATAAAATTCTGTAAAGATAACAACAAACTCATTTTCTACCACTTTCGAATGTATTCGCAAAAGTAGCTGAGTTTAAACAATAAAACTACATATTAAACTTTATCAAAAACCTTGGACCATACATCCATACTCTAAAAATGATCAATCCCTACTAAGAACCAATTTCAAACATCCAAGAACCGGATTATAACAACTTCAACCGGTCTATTCTTCTAAACGTGACTTCTGGAGGCCAATGAGGGGTATTTTAGTACTTTCACACTTATAAACCGATTCTTCCACTTAGATTGTGATATCCCACACCGACTAGCAGAGAGCGGGCGAAGTGCCTTATATGTGCGTGCCGAACTCCTTATAGCATGAGGCCTTTTGGGAGCCCAGTGGCTTCGGGGTGATGAGAACTCCGGAGTTAAGCGTGCTGGTACGAGGAGCAGTCTCATGATGGGTGACCTCCTGGGAAGCTGCTCGCTGGGCTCCCAGAAATAAAACCGTGAGGGCCAGCTCAGAGAGGAGAGTGCCCAGAGCGGGCAATATCATGCTACGGCGGAGGGGTCCTGGGATGTGACAATTTGGTATCAGAGCCACTCTGCCGTGTCGTGCGAGTGTGCCGACGAGGGCGTCGGGTCCTTTGAGGAGGGGCGGATTGTGATATCCCACACCGACTAGCAAAGAGCGGGCGAAGTGCCTTATATGTGCGTGCCGAACTCCTTATAGCATGAGGCCTTTTGGGAGCCCAGTGGATTCGGGTGTAACACCCTAAACTAGACGGATATTACAGTGCCGTGGACCCCCGACTGGGACCCACCAAGCGAGTGAAAATGAATGAAATACAACGTAAATGTAGTACCGAACCACATCATATTACCAAGTACTCTGATGAGGAGTCTAAGTATAATACACCCAGTAAGAATACTGAATACATGTATATTTTATGTGAAGATAAAATATACAACATTAAATGAAAATGAATATCCAAACGTAAATCTGCAGCGGAAATAAAGATGAAAAGACATGAATAACTGAAACAGACTGGGGCCCCCTACTAGTATCACTGGGACTCCTCGCCGACAACCTTTTATTCCCGTGCTTTTGCCTTGCCATGACCTGAAAACAAAAGCCCCCAACGGGGTCAGTTACACAGAACAATCCTCAAGAGTTGAATAAACACAATCATATATGCTGTATAAACCACAAGTTCGATCAAAATGAATCGGTTAGATTATAACCCAATCTTGTTGAAAACATACGCAATCAAACATGCTGTATGAATCAACCAACGGTACGGCTCAAAGGGTGGCGCCACACTACGCCCGGGATGGAAATGTGTCCGTGCACAAGCCACCAACGAGTATCGATCGAATACACGTGTGGTCTTGTACCTAATCAGTCTCACGAAGTGATCTTCTCGTGTGCACAGTCCAATGTGAGGGCAACAACCAACACACGACTTAATATGTGCCCGACATAAAAATCCTACACATACCAACCGGCACGCCAGTATGACCCGGAATGCCACGAGATAACAAAAGTGACATCGAAATCAATAATGACTCACCGAGATGAAATGACAGTGAAATGAATGATAGCTCAATGAAATGATTGGAACCGTCGTTCCTTGTGACTGAAGTGATTATTTGACAATTACAAGTCTCAATACGGTTAATACATTATGAATGAACTATAATTATGAATGAACAACAACGAAAGGAATGAATATCCTTTTAACCGATTAAGAATTAACTTACACAACCGGTGAAGAAAGTCCTTCCTCGAACAAACGTCCTACAATAAGATGTCGGTCGCTCGAACAACCTTGAATGAGAATTACCAACAATGCTCAATATACGAATCAAACACGATTATAACTGACTCAAACGTCGATACAAAAATATCCAAACTCATAGAGGTATTCTAACGAACACTTAGCAAACACACATCCCTCGATAATATCCAATTCTCGAATATATCAAAACCAACTCCAAAATGAGTACTTCAAACCAACAAAACAACTTCAATGATATCAATAATCTCATAGGAATCCACAATTCGAGTTAACGACATCATCTAATTGCAAACCCCCAAAAATATCAAAGTCAACTCTAAAGTGTTCTTGAATCGAACCCCAATATTCATGAAATCCGAAATATACGACAATAAATCCGTAGGAATACATTTATCCAAGGTAGATAATCCATATCTAACATATTCCAACCACAATCCAAGCTTACACGAAGAAAACGGAAGGAAAAACCCAAAATCCGAAATTCTAGATCCAAGAAGCTTATTACCTTGATTTGATGTGATGGGGATGATGAAATGATGATTAATCCGAATGATAAGCTTGAAGATGATGATTGATGATTACACCTTGAAGAACACTCTCCAAAACGCCCGGAATCTCCCAAATCCGCCGAAGAAACGAAGAGAAATGATAAATGACGCTAAAAGACTGGATTGTCCTATATATAGAAAATCCCAGTTAGCGTGTGCTAGCTCCTATGCGTAGCGTGCGCTAACGGGTGTACTGGGTAGTCCAGTACCCTCCGTTCGCAACGGTAGCGTGCGCTACGTACCTTTTGTAGCGTGTGCTACAACCATTTAATTAGCGTGCATTAACACCAATGGTTAGCGTGCGCTAACGAATTATTGATGCCCAGTACTGGAGTCCAGAACCTACTGTTCCCTGATCCGCTCTCGGTAGCGTACGCTACATTCAACATTTTTCGTGCGCTACAACACCATTTGCGTACGCTAAAAACCACTCATAGCGTGCGCTATGAATTAATCCAATTCAGTCCAGTACCAACTGAACTCTGCCTGTCCAACCTTAGCGCGCTACACCAAATATTAGTGTGCACTACTACAAACCACTAGCGCGCGCTACTTACCATTCGTAGCGTGCGCTACTTATAACTCACATGGAGTCCAGTGCCTTCTGGACTGCAGCCAGGACAACATTAGCGTGCGCTAATGCTGAGTGGTAGCGTGCGCTACCTATACTCAATTAGCGCGCGCTAAAGAGAGTACGTAGAGTGCGCTACTCCTCACACACAGCCCACAACGAAGATGACAATGATGATACGCTCGGCCCGACTATCCAACCGGGTTGAATGATGAATAAAACTGATACGCGATACCAATATACTCCGAACGGTGAATACAATGAATGAAATGAATGATGAATGATCATTAATGAGTGAAAATTACTGAGTGACAAATACTGAATGATGAATACTGAATGATAATGACTGAACTACAACCGGGTATTACATACACCCCCCCCCCCTTAAAAGAGTTTCGTCCCCGAAACTAAAGGTCAAACAACTCGGGATGACTCTCCCGCATACTATCCTCAGTTTCCCAAGTAGCCTCTTCGACTCCATGTCTAGACCACTGAATTTTCACCAAAGGAATCATCTTGTTCCTCAACTGTTTGATTCGCCGCTCTAAGATGGGGCGCTCCTCACACGAATGATCATCTGCGATCTCGATTTCGTCAAACTAAAGTATGTGGCTCGGGTCGGCAACATACTTTCGTAACTGAGAGAGTGAAACACATTATGAATTCGGCTCAATGCCGGAGGTAAGGCCATTCGATAAGCTAGCTCGCCTATTCGTTCCAAAATCTCAAACGGTCCAATAAATCTTGGACTCAACTTTCCCCGCTTCCCGAAATGGAAGACACCTCGACTCGGGGATACCTTGACCAACACGTGGTCACCTGACTAGAACTCTAATGGTCAGCGACGATGATCTGCTTATGATTTATGTCGACTCTGAGTGGTCGACAAATGACTCCTGATCAAAGATACCTTCTCACAGGCGGCTATAAGCATATCGGACTCGGTGCCGATAGATTCTGATAAGTCATCCCAACACAAAGGAGATCGACAACGATGACCGTACAAGGCATCGTAAGGTGTCATCTTAATCGAAGCATGCCAACTATTATTATACGTGAACTCGATCAATGGTAGTTGGGCTTCCCAATCGTCTTTCCAATCGAGGACGCATGTTCTCAATATGTCCTCCAATCTCTGAATAGTCCTCTCTGATTGTCCGTCGGACTGAGGATGAAAAGCTGTGCTGAAATTAAGCTGAGTTCTCATGGCACGATGAACTGATTTCCAAAAACGAGACACAAATCGCCCGTCACGATCAGAAACAATACTCTTAGGAGTACCATGAAATCTCACTATCTCTTTGATGAACAACTGGGCTAGTCTCTCGGGACCCCACGTATCCTTAATCTCAAGAAAAATGAGCCGATTTAGTTAAGCGGTCCACAATCACCCAGATTATATTCATGCCACGACGACTCGTCGGAAATCTCGTGATGAAGTCCATAGAAATACCTTCCCACTTCCACTCTGGAATAGGGAGCGGTTTCAGATACTTGCCGGTCGCTGATGTTCAATCTTGACTTGCTGACAGGTTAAACATCTCGAAACAAATTCCGCGACTTCTCGCTTCCTATTACTCCACCAGTAATTTTGTTTCAAGTCTTTATACATCTTGCTAGACCCCGGATGAACAGAATAAGGGGTAGCATGAGCTTCTCTCAAAATCGAGTTTTTTAACTCGTCGTTCGCCAGTACACACAACCGATTCTTAAAACGCAAAAGTCCATCCTCGTGGACCACAAACCCGGGGGCTTTCCCCTGAGTCACATCCTTTCGAATGCGTAACAGAAATGGGTCTGAACCCTGATTCACCCTGATCACCTCCTCAAGTGGCGATGAAATCTCCAACGTACAAAGTTGCCTTTGTACTCGCTGTAACCAGACCTCGATCTTGGGTCTCAGAATTTCCTGCTGAAGTTCCTTCTGAACTGATAATCGAGCAAGCATCTGCTCCTGAACGGACTTACGACTCAAGGCATCGGCGACAACGTTCGCCTTGCCCGGGTGGTAAAGTATCTCGATATCATAATCTTTGATTAGTTCCAACCACCATCTCTGCCGCATATTTAACTCCTTCGGAGTAAATATATACTTTAAACTCTTATGATCGGCGAATATCTGACAGGTAACGCCATAAAGATAATGACACCAAGTCTTCAATGCGAACACCACGGCTGCTAGTTCCAGGTCGTGGGTCGGATAATTAACCTCGTAAGGTCTCAATTGTCGTGAAGCATAAGCAATAACTTTCCCGTTCTGCATGAGTACATATCTGAGACCCAATCCGGACGCATCACTATAAACCACAAATCCTTCCGTCCCTTGCGGTAAAGAAAAGAGAGGTGCTGAAATTAACCGGCTCTTGAGTTCTTCAAAACTCTGCTGACACGCGTCGGACCACGTGTATTTCTTATCCTTTCACAAAAGGTTGGCCAATGTTGAGTGATTTTAGAAAATCCTTCCACAAATCACCGATAATAACCGGCTAATCCAAGAAAGCTTCGGATTTCCTTAGCATTCTTCGGAGGTAACCAATCTCGGATAGCCTCCGTCTTTTGAGGGTCGACATGAATTCCGTCTGATGAAACTACATGCCCGAGAAACATCACTTCGGACATCCAAAACTCACATTTGGAAAACTTCCCATAAAGTTGCTCTCGTCTCAACATGTCGAGCACCTCAAGAAGGTGAAACTCGTGCTCCTCCTGGTCATGAGAATAATTCAAAATGTCATCACTAAAGACAACTATGAACTGATCCAAATGGTCGATGAAAACCCGATTCATTAACTCCATGAATACCGCAGGTGCATTGGTTAACCCAAACGGCATTACCACGAATTCGTAATGATCATAGCGTGTTCGAAATGCCGTCCTCGCGATATCCGACTCTCGAATTCGCAACTGATGATATCCAGATCTTAAGTCGATCTTGGAAAATACTGAACCTCCCTGAAGTCGATCCAAAAGGTCGTCAATACGGGGTAGAGGATACTTATTCTTGATCATCACCCGGTTCAATTCCCGGTAATCAATACACAAGCGGGAACAAACCCTTCTTCTTCTTGACAAAAACACTGGTGCTCCCCACGGGGACACACTCAGTCGAATATAACCCTTCTCGGTCAAATCCTCTAATTGATTCTTCAATTCCTGCAATTCGTTTGGGGCCATACGGTACGGTGCCTTCGATTGGGGACGTACCGGGCTCCAATTCAATCGTGAATTCCACACCTCTCTGTGGAGGTAAACCAGGTAGCTCGTCTGGGAAAACACCGCCAATCGCTAACAATGATACTATGAATGATTGAACGACTCGATTGTGTAATTTCACTACTTTCATCAAGTTGATGACTCTCCCGGAACAACTGGGATTACCTCTCTGGAAAACACATTCGACTCCAACGACAGAAATGATAGTGACCATACGCTTACGAACCTTGAGAATGGTATCATGACAATCCATCCCACTAATACCCAATATTACATCGTCCTTAGGTAAATCCACCACGATTAGGTCCACCAACCACTTGCGGTCATTAAGCTTAATTCGGTCAGTTCTTAACCTCATGATTTCCAGAAATTCTTCTACCTTCAGGTATACCAATGATATAAGGCCCACAATTATTAGGACTGTCTAGGTGAAGTCTATTCAAACATGATTCGGAAATGAATGAATGCAGTGCACCAGTATCAAAAGGGGTAAACACAGGTTGAGATGAAATTACGAGTATACATGAGGTCAATCGGGCCACCGGATCGTCGGTCCTCTTCATCGCGTGAATTCGGGATTTGCCGGCCCCCGAACCGGACGCTCCCGTCTGATACATATGAGCTCCGCCTTTGTTAGCTCCTGTCGTTTTAAACGACGCGGACTGAGTGGCCTGATTCGGAACCGCTGACTTGTCTGGGGCCTGAGATGTCGCCGGAGTGGGTTTGGAGTCCCTTCGGCAAAAACGGGCCCTATACCCCGCAATTCCACAGTTATTGCATGTGACAGTCTGCCTCGGACACTTAGCACTGAAATGACCCTATTCTTCACAGTTGAAACAGGTGATGGCCGAACTGGACGCTCGGGACTGAGATCCCAAAGGATTAGGCGCCGTAGGAGGTCGCTCAGAAACGTTAGGGCTCGTACGAGGCTTCTTGAAGGTTGACTGACCTCCTTCGGACTGATTACGCTTCGTTGATTTCTTACTGCTATATGAAGGTTGTTGCTCAGCAATTTCCTTAGTAGCAGGCTTATACGTGAGAGTCCTCTCGATTAATTTGGCCAGAGTGGCGCAATGGTGATTAAGCAATTGCATATGGGTCATCATGACCAGCATAAAAGTGAGTGGGTCAACCCGAACATCTTCCGATCGAGCGGAGTCCAGGGTATGGTTTCCCGATAGTGGGTGATTATTCCACGGGTTTTGGCCTGCACCGCGGCCTCTCCCCGTTCATCCCTTGATAGCTCTCTCCATACTAAAGTAGGAAGGTCGCATGATAATCATAGATCTCGTATGAGTACCACATTATGATTTAAGTCATGAAATGATGAAAATGAGCATACACGCTCTAACACAATGATTACATTAATGATTTACTGAGGTGACATGATTATCTGATGAAATTCTTGAAATGATTATTTTGAACAAGTTAACAAGATTAATGATATGATCTTCCAGATCAACAACTGAGTGATGAAATGAATTGAGTGATTAATGAGTTAACATGATAAACATGATTGAAATGAAATGATAAATGAGGAAATCTTACTGTTCTTTGGTCTGAATGGCTCGGCTCTTGCACAGGTCACACGTGACGCGAAAGTCCAATGATACTAGTCTGATGAACGATGATTTCAAATGAGACATGACTCGGAAGGTAGTATTCAAAACCACGCTCTGATACCAACTCTGTAACACCCCAAACTAGGCGGATATTACAGTGTCGTGGACCCCCGACTGGGACCCACCAGGCGAGTGAAAATGAATGAAATACAACGTAAATGTAGTACCGAACCACATCATATTACCAAGTACTCCGATGAGGAGTCTAAGTTTAATACACCCAGGAAGAATACTGAATACATGTATATTTTATGTGAAGATAAAATATACAACATTAAATGAAAATGAATATCCAAACGGAAATATGTAGTGGAAATAAAGATGAAAAGACATGAATAACTGAAACAGACTGGGGGCCCCTACTAGTATCACTGGGACTCCTCGCCGACAACGTTCTATTCCCGTGCTTTTGCCTTGCCATGACCTGAAAACAAAATCCCCCAATGGGGTCAGTTACAAAGAACAACAATCCTTAAGAGCTGAATAAACACAATCATATATGCTGTATAAACCACAAGTTCGATCAAAATGAATCGGTTAGATTATAACCTAATCTTGTTGAAAACATACGCAATCAAACATGCTGTATGAATCAACCAACGGTACAGCTCAAAAGGTGGCGCCACACTACACCTGGGATGGAAATGTGTCCGTGCACAAGCCACCAATGAGTATCGATCGAATACACGTGTGGTCTTTTACCTAATCAGTCTCACGAGGTGATCTTCTCGTATGCACAGTCCAATGTGAGGCCAACAACCAACACACGACTTAATATGTGCCCGATATGAAAATCCTACACATACCAACCGGCACGCCAATATGACCCGGAATGCCACGAGATAACAAAAGTGACATCGAAATCAATAATGACTCACCGAGATGAAATGACAGTGAAATGAATGATAGCTCAATGAAATGATTGGAACCCTCGTTCCTTGTGACTGAAGTGATTATTTGACAATTACAAGTCTCAATACGGTTAATACATTATGAATGAACTATAATTATGAATGAACAACAACGAAAGGAATGAATATCCTTTTAACCGAGTAAGAATTAACTTACACAACCGGTGAAGAAAGTCCTTCCTCGAACAAATGTCCTACAATGAGATGTCGGTCGCTCGAACAACCTTGAATGACAATTACCAACAATGCTCAATATACGAATCAACCACGATTATAACCGACTCAAACGTCGATACAACAATATCGAAACTCATAGAGGTATTCTAACGAACACTTAGCAAACACACATCCCTCGATAATATCCAATTCTCGAATATCTCAAAACCAACTCCAAAATGAGTACTTCAACCCAACAAAACAACTTCAATGATATCAATAATCTCATAGGAATCCACAATTCGAGTTAACGACATCATCTAATTGCAAACCCCCAAAAATATCAAAGTCAACTCTAAAGTGTTCTTGAATCGAACCCCAATATTCATGAAATCCGAAATATACGACAATAAATTCATAGGAATACATTTATCCAAGGTAGATAATCCATATCTAACATATTCCAACCACAATCCAAGCTTACACGAAGAAAACGGAAGGAAAAACCCAAAATCCGAAATTCTAGATCCAAGAACCTTATTACCTTGATTTGATGTGATGGGGATGCTGAAATGATGATTAATCCGAATGATAAGCTTGAAGATGATGATTGATGATTACACCTCGAAGAACACTCTCCAAAACGCCCGGAATCTCCCAAAACCACTGAAGAAACGAAGAGAAATGATAAATGACGCTAAAAGACTGGACTGTCCTATATATAGAAAATCCCAGTTAGCGTGCGCTAGCTCCTATGCGTAGCGTGCGCTAACGGGTGTACTGGGTAGTCCAGTACCCTCCGTTCGCAACGGTAGCGTGCGCTACGTACCTTTTGTAGCATGCGCTACAACCATTTAATTAGCGTGTGTTAACACCAATGGTTAGCGTACGCTAACGAATTATTGATGCCCAGTACTGGAGTCCAGAACCTACTGTTCTCTGATCCGCTCTTGGTAGCGTACGCTACATTCAACATTTTGCGTGCGCTATGAATTAATCCAATTCAGTCCAGTACCAACTGAACTCTGCCTGTCCGACCTTAGCGCGCGCTACACCAAATATCAGAGTGCACTACTACAAACCACTAGCGCGCGCTACTTACCATTCGTAGCGTGCGCTACTTATAACTCACCTGCAGTCCAGTGCCTTCTGGACTGCAGCCAGGACAACATTAGCGTGCACTAATGCTT
The DNA here is from genome assembly GCA_033398695.1 of Orobanche coerulescens. Taxonomy (NCBI): domain Eukaryota; kingdom Viridiplantae; phylum Streptophyta; class Magnoliopsida; order Lamiales; family Orobanchaceae; genus Orobanche; species Orobanche coerulescens. The sequence continues at coordinate 134,043,095 of CM065816.1, read as the reverse complement.
AGTGGTAGCGTGCGCTACCTGTACTCAATTAGCGCGCACTAGAGAGAGTATGTAGCATGCGCTACTCCTCACACACAGCCCACAATGAAGATGACAATGATGATACGCTCGGCCCGACTATCCAACCGGGTTGAATGATGAATAAAACTGATACGCGATACCAATATACTCCGAATGGTGAATACAATGAATGAAATGAATGATGAATGATCATTAATGAGTGAAAATTACTGAGTGACAAATATTGAATGATGAATACTGAATGATAATTACTGAATTACAACCGGGTATTACATACACCCCCCCTTAAAAGAGTTTCGTCCCCGATACTAAGGGTCAAACAACTCGGGATGACTCTCCCGCATACTATCCTCAGTTTCCCAAGTAGCCTCTTCGACTCCATGTCTAGACCACTGAATTTTCACCAATGGAATCGTCTTGTTCCTCAACTGTTTGGCTCGCCACTCTAAGATGGGGCGCTCCTCATACGAATGATCATCTGCGATCTCGATTTTGTCAAACTGAAGTATGTGGCTCGGGTCGGCAACATACTTCCGTAACTGAGAGACGTGAAACACATTATGAATTCGGCTCAACTCCGGATGTAAGGCTATTCGATAAGCTAGCTTGCCTATTCGTTCCAAAATCTCAAACGGTCCAATAAATCTTGGACTCAACTTTCCCCGCTTCCCGAAATGGAAGACACCTCGACTCGGGGATACCTTGACCAACACATGGTCACCTGACTCGAACTCTAATGGTCGGCGACGATGATCTGCTTATGATTTATGTCGACTCTGAGCGGTCGACAAACGACTCCTGATCAAAGATACCTTCTCACAGGCAGCTATAAGCATATCGGGCTCGGTGCCGATTGATTCTGATAAGTCATCGCAACACAAAGGAGATCGACAACGACGACCATACAAGGCAACGTAAGGTGTCATCTTAATCGAAGCATGCCAACTTATTATTATACGTGAACTCGATCAATGGTAGTTGGGCTTCCCAATCGTCTTTCCAGTCGAGGATGCATGTTCTCAGTATGTCCTCCAATGTCTGAATAGTCCTCTCTGATTGTCCATTGGACTGAGGATGAAAAGCTGTGCTGAAATTAAGCTGAGTTCCCATGGCACGATGAACTGATTTCCAAAAATAAGACACGAATCGCCCGTCACGATCAGAAACAATACTCTTAGGAGTACCATGAAATCTCACTATCTCTTTGATGAACAACTGGGCTAGTCTCTCGGGACCCCACGTATCCTTAATCTCAAGGAAAATGAGCCGATTTAGTTAAGCGGTCCACAATCACCCAGATTGTATTCATGCCACGACGACTCATCGGCAATCTCGTGATGAACTCCATAGAAATATCTTCCCACTTCCACTCTGGAATAGGGAGCGGTTTCAGCATACCCACCGGTCGCTGATATTCAATCTTGACTTGCTGACAGGTCAAACATCTCGAAACAAATTCCGCGACTTCTCGCTTCATATTACTCCACCAGTAATTTTGTTTCAAGTCTTTATACATCTTGCTAGACCCCGGATGAATAGAATAAGGGGTAGCATGAGCTTCTCTCAAAATCGAGTTTTTCAACTCGTCGTTCGCTGGTACGCACAACCGATTCTTAAAATGCAAAAGTCCATCCTCGTAGACCACAAACTCGGGGGCTTTCTCATGAGTCACATCCTTTCGAATGCGTAACATAAATGGGTCTGAACCCTGATTCACCCTGATCGCCTCCTCAAGTGGCGATGAAATCTCCAACGTACAAAGTTGCCTTTGTACTCGCTGTAACCAGACCTCGATCTTGGGTCTCAGAATTTCCTGCTGAAGTTCCTTCTGAACTGATAATCGAGCAAGCATCTGCTCCTGAACGGACTTACGACTCAAGGCGTCGGCCACAACGTTCCCCTTGCCCGGGTGGTAAAGTATCTCGATATCATAATCTTTGATTAGTTCCAACTACCGTCTCTGCCGCATATTTAACTCCTTCAGAGTAAATATATACTTTAAACTCTTATGATCGGCGAATATCTGACAGGTAACGCCATAAAGATAATAACTTTCCCGTTCTGCATGAGTACATATCCGAGACCCTGTCCGGACGCATCTATAAACCACAAATCCTTCCGTCCCTTGCGGTAAAGAAAAGACAGGTGCTGAAATTAACCGGCTCTTGAGTTATTCAAAACTCCGCTGACACGCGTCGGACCACGTGTATTTCTTATCCTTTCACAAAAGGTTGGCCAATGGTTGAGTGATTTTAGAAAATCCTTCCACAAATCGCCGATAATAACCGGCTAATCCAAGAAAGCTTCGGATTTCCTTAGCATTCTTCGGAGGTAACCAATCTCGGATAGCCTCCGTCTTTTGAGGGTCGACATGAATTCCGTCTGATGAAATTACATGCATGAGAAACATCACTTTGGTCATACAAAACTCACATTTGGAAAACTTCCCATAAAGTTGCTCTCGTCTCAACATGTCGAGCACCTGAAGAAGGTGAAACTCGTGCTCCTCCTGGTCACGAGAATAATTCAAAATGTCATCACTAAAGACAACTATGAACTGATCCAAATGGTCGATGAAAACCCGATTCATTAACTCCATGAATACCGCAGGTGCATTGGTTAACCCGAACGGCATTACCACGAATTCGTAATGATCATAGCGTGTTCGAAATGCCGTCCTCGCGATATCCGACTCTCGAATTCGCAACTGATGATATTCAGATCTTAAGTCGATCTTGGAAAATACTGAAGCTCCCTGAAGTTGATCCAAAAGGTCGTCGATACGGGGTGGAAGATACTTATTCTTGATCATCACCCGGTTCAATTCCCGGTAATCAATACACAAGCGGGAACGAACCCTCCTTCTTCTTGACAAAAACACTGGTGTTCCCCACGGGGACGCACTCGGTCGAATATAACCCTTCTCGATCAAATCCTCTAATTGATTCTTCAATTCCTGCAATTCGGTCGGGGCCATCCGGTATGGTGCCTTCAATATTGGGGACGTACCGGGCTCCAATTCAATCGTGAATTCCACACCTCTCTGTGGAGGTAAACCAGGTAGCTCGTCTGGGACAACACCGCCAATCGCTAACAATTATACTATGAATGATTGAACGACTCGATTGTGTAATTTCATTACTTTCATCAAGTTGATGACTCTCCCGGAACAACTGGGATTACCTCTCTTGAAAACACATTCGACTCCAACGACGGAAATGATAGTGACCATAGGCTTACGAACCTTGAGAATGGTATCATGACAATCCATCCCACTAATACCCAATATTACATCGTCCTTAGGTAAATCCACCACGATTAGGTCCACCAACCACTCGCGGTCATTAAGCTTAATTCGGTCAGTTCTTAACCTCATGATTTCCGAAAATTCTTCTACCTTCAGGTAGACCAATGATATAAGGCCCACAATTATTAGGACTGTCTAGGTGAAGTCTATTCAAACATGATTCGGAAATGAATGAATGTGGTGCACCAGTATCAAAAGGGGTAAACACATGTTGAGATGAAATTACGAGTATACCTGAGGACAATCGGGCCACCGGATCGTCGGTCCACTTCATCGCGTGAATTCGGGATTTGCCGGCCCCCGAACCGGATGCTCCCGTCTGATACATATGAGCTCCGCCTTTGTTAGATCTTGTCGTTTTAAACGACGCGGACTGAGTGGCCTGATTCGGAACCGCTGACTTGTCTGGGGCCTGAGATGTCGCCGGAGTGGGTTTGGAGTCCCTTCGGAAAAAACGGGCCCTATGCCCCGCAATTCCACAGTTATGGCATGTGACAGTCTGCCTCGGACACTTAGCAGTGAAATGACCCTGTTCTTCACAGTTGAAACAGGTGATGGCCGAACTGGCCGTTCGGGACTGAGATCCCAAAGGATTAGGCGCCGTAGGAGGTTGCTCAGAAATGTTAGGGCTCGTACGAGGCTTCTTGAAGGTTGACTGACCGCCTTCGGACTGATTACGCTTCGTTGATTTCTTATTGCCAGATGAAGGTTGTTGCTCAGCAATTTCCTTAGCAGCAGGCTTATACGTGAGAGTCCTCTCGATTAATTTGGCCAGAGTGGCGCAATGATGATTAAGAAATTGCATATGGGTCATCATGACCTGCATAAAAGTGAGTGGGTCAACCCGAACATCTTCCGATCGAGCGGAGTCCTGGGTACGGTTTCCCGACAGTGGGTGATTATTCCCCAGGCTTCGGCGTGCACCGCGGCCTCTCCCCGTGCATCCCTTGATAGCTCTCTCCATACTGAAGTAGGAAGGTCGCATGATAATCATAGATCTCGTATGAGTACCACATTATGATTTAAGTCATGAAATGATGAAAATGAGCATACGCGCTCTAACACAGTGATTACATTAATGATTTACTGAGGTGACATGATTATCTGATGAAATTCTTGAAATGATTATTTTGAACAAGTTAACAAGATTAATGATATGATCTTCAAGATCAACATGATTGAAATGAAATGATAAATGAGGAAATCTTACTGTTCTTTGGTCTGAATGGCTCGGCTCTTGCACAGGTCACACGTGACGCGAAAGTCCAATGATACTAGTCTGATGAACGATGATTTCAAATGAGACATGACTCGGAAGGTAGTATTCAAAACCACGCTCCGATACCAACTCTGTAACACCCCAAACTAGGCGGATATTACAGTGCCGTGGACCCCCGACTGGGACCCACCAGGCGAGTGAAAATGAATGAAATACAACGTAAATGTAGTACCGAACCACATCATATTACCAAGTACTCCGATGAGGAGTCTAAGTATAATACACCCAGGAAGAATACTGAATACATGTATATTTTATGTGAAGATAAAATATACAACATTAAATGAAAATGAATATCCAAATGGAAATCTGCAGCGGAAATAAAGATGAAAAGACATGAATAACTGAAACGAACTGGGGCCTCCTACTAGTATCACTGGGACTCCTCGCCGACAACGTTCTATTCCCGTGCTTTTTCCTTGCCATGACCTGAAAACAAAATCCCCCAACGGGGTCAGTTACACAGAACAACAATCCTCAAGAGTTGAATAAACACAATCATATATGTTGTATAAACCACAATTTCGATCAAAATGAATCGGTTAGATTATAACCCAATCTTGTAGAAAACATACGCAATCAAACATGCTGTATGAATCAACTAACGGTATGGCTCAAAGGGTGGCGCCACACTACGCCCGGGATGGAAATGTGTCCGTGCACAAGCCACCAACGAGTATCGATCGAATACACGTGTTATCTTGTACCTAATCAGTCTCACGAAGTGATATTCTCGTGTGCACAGTCCAATGTGAGGCCAACAACCAACACACGACTTAATATGTGCCCGACATGAAAATCCTACACATACCAACCGGCACGCCAGTATGACCCGGAATGCCACGAGATAACAAAAGTGACATCGAAATCAATAATGACTCACCGAGATGAAATGACAGTGAAATGAATGATAGCTCAATGAAATGATTGGAACCGTCGTTCCTTCTGACTGAAGTGATTATTTGACAATTACAAGTCTCAATACAGTTAATACGTTATGAATGAACTATAATTATGAATGAACAACAACGAAAGGAATGAATATCCTTTTAACTGAGTAAGAATTAACTTACACAACCGATGAAGAAAGTCCTTCCTCGAACAAACGTCCTACAATGAGATGTCGGTCGCTCGAACAACCTTGAATGACAATTACCAACAATGCTCAATATACGAATCAAACACGATTATAACCGACTCAAACGTCGATACAACAATATCCAAACTCATAGAGGTATACTAACGAACACTTAGCAAACACACATCCCTCGATAATATCCAAGTATCCTTGATGCCCAGAAAATGTGCTGACTTGGTCAGTCGGTCTACAATCACCCACACCATATTCATACCAGTCTTCGTCCTCGGCAAACCCGTGACAAAATCCATAGAGATATCCTCCCACTTCCATTCCGGGACGGGAAGTGGTTTCAATAACCCAGTTGGCCGCTGATGCTCAATCTTGACTTGCTGACAAGTCAAACACTTAGCCACAAACTGAACTACCTCCTTCTTCATATCGTTCCACCAGAAATTTTTCCTCAGATCTTTATACATTTTACTCGAGCCCGGATGGACTGAGTAAGGTGACGCATGAGCCTCTCGCATAATACTCTGTCTCAATTCCGAGTCGTTCGGAACACACAACCAACCTCGGAATCTCAACACTCCATCCTCATGAATAACAAATCCCGGGGCTTTCCCCTTCCCTACACTCTCTCGAAGCTGAATAAACATCGGGTCCTCCAACTGTCCCGATTTTATGTCATCGACCAGAGATGAAGAAATCTCAAGAGTACGCAACTGCCCGGAACTCTCTGGCAGTACAATCTCAATGCTCAACCTCGTAAACTCTCGCTGAAGTCCCGACTGGGCCGTGAGTAACTCAAGCGTCCGAAGCGATACCGATTTCCAGCTCAAGGCATCTGCAACCACATTAGCCTTGCCCGGATGATAAAGGATCTCGAGATCGTAATCCTTAATTAATTCCAACCATCTCCTCTGTCTCATATTAAGCTCTTTCTGGGTGAAAATGTACTTTAGGCTCTTGTGATCGGTGAAAATCTGACACGACGAGCCATACAAGTAATGACGCCAGATCTTCAACGCAAATACGACTGCGGCCAACTCAAGATCGTGCGTAGGGTAATTCAATTCATATGGTTTCAACTGACGGGAAGCATAGGCAATCGTCCTCCCGTGCTGCATAAGTACGCATCCGAGCCCTTGGCCCGAGGCATCACTATAAACTGAGAAACCATCATTACCACTCGGTAAAGCCAAAACAGGAGCGGTCGTCAACCGCTTCTTCAACTCCTCAAAACTATTCTGCCTCTCATCGGTCCACACAAACTTCTCTGACTTCGTAATAATCGAGTCGCGGTCGAGCGAGCTTAGAGAACCCCTCGACGAATCTGCGGTAATACCCGGCTAATCCCAGAAAACTGCGGACCTCCTTCACGTTCTTGGGCGGCGCCCAATCCAACACTGCCTCTACCTTATGTGGGTCCACACGAACACCCTCGGCCGAGATCACATGACCGAGAAACATAACCTCCCGTAACCAAAACTCGCGCTTTGAGAACTTCGCAAAAAGATGCTGAGTTCTCAAATATCTAGCACGATATGCAAATGACGGGCGTGCTCCTCCTTGCTCCTCGAGTAAATCAGGATGTCATCGATAAAAACGACTACACACTTATCGAGGTACTCGATAAAGACTTTGTTCATAAGCTGCATGAACACGGCTGGTGCGTTGGTTAGCCCAAAAGGCATAACCACAAACTCGTAGTGTCCGTATCTCGTCCGAAAGGCCGTCTTCGGAATATCGGTATCCTTCACTCGGAGCTAATAATACCCCGATCTCAAATCAATCTTCGAAAACACAGTTGCCCCTTGCAACTGATCAAACAAGTCATCAATCCTCGGGAGCGGATACTTGTTTTTGATGGTCACTTTGTTCAACTCTCGGTAGTCGATACATAGACGAAGTGACCCATCCTTCTTCTTCACAAACAGGACCGGTGCGCCCCAAGGTGAGGCGCTCGGTCGAATATACCCCATGTCTAGCAACTCTCCCAACTGTTTCTTCAACTCCAGCATCTCGGCGGGCGCCATACGGTATGGCATCTTAGAGATAGGTGCTGCACCCGGCTCTAAATAGACGGTAAACTCAACTTCTCGGTCCGGCGGCAAACCAGGCAACTCGTCTGGAAAAACGTCAGGATACTCACACACTACCGGAATAGACGAGAGATCGAATCTCCCTTCTTCCGATCTCAAAGCGTAACACCAATAGCCCGTGCAACCTCCCCGAAGAAGCCTCACCGCCCTCAAGGCGCTGATCAAGAGTCTCTGGCTACTCCGCTTACGTCCCACAAAGGAATGCTCGGTACCATCAGAAGCTAACATCGAAACGGTTCTCGTTCTATAATTCATGATCGCCCCATGATGGTCCAGCCAATCCTCACCCAGAATCAAATCCTGATCCTTAATATCTACCGCAATCAGATTAGAAGGCCAATCCCTCCCCGCGATACTCACAGAAAAATCTCTAATCTCACGATCCCCCACGATGCTATCCACACTAGGCAGTTTAACAACAAATGGTTCACACGCAACCAAGCAATCAATATGCAGACGACGCACACAATCCATAGATATAAAAGAATGCGTAGCACCAGAATTGAATAATACGGAAACAGGATGATCAAGGATGTGGACGGTACCTGTAGCCACCGTCGCGTCAGGATCTCCTGCTCGTCTCATCTCATACACTTGGGGCGGAACAGACCCCGCACTCGAAGCTCCCCCTACAGAAGGCTGTCCACGTCCTCGACCTCTACCAAAACTCTGATGCGGCTGAGGAACTATCAGTGCCTGATTAACACTCGGCTCTCTCGCAGCTGGGGCTGATATCTGAGTAACTGGGGCCCGAGCTGCATCTGTACAAAACTTAGAACGATGACCCATCCGACCACAAGCAAGACACTGAATCGGAGGCCTATCACACTCACTCATCATGTGGCCCGGACGACTACAGTTGAAGCACGTAGGACCACGAACGGAACCAGCAGGAGCAGACCTAGAACCGTTCCCTCGACCAACTAATGGCGACTGACTCCCGAAGACTCGCGAACCAGACTGAGCCTTCGGATACCCTCCAGACTTGCCTCTCGAAAACTGACCGGAGGTCTTCTGCTTCTTCCCTTCAGTTGCCGTCTTTGTCGCAGAAAACGACATCTCATAAGCCATCGCTTTATTCTGATAATCTTTCAAAGTCGTGCATCCCAGTCCAGACATGTAGTGGCGCACCCTCGGTTTCATCCGCATATCAAAGTTGCGGATCTTATCAAGCTCATCTCGGACTTGGTTTCTCACATAATGCAGCTGTTGATTGTAGTCTTTGATAGCTTGAGATATATGAACATCTTGGGGCTTAGCCACAAAGAAGGCTCGGATCCTCCCCTCTTTCACTGGCCATGGACAAAATTCGTCTTCCATCATATCCCGAAACTCTGCCCACGTAGCTGCCCGGTCACGCGGTTTCACCGCTTGCCACCACGTTGCTGCCTCCTTGGCGAGGAAGTACTGAGCAATGGGTACTTTCCTCTCCTCGGAACAATTAGCAGCCTCAAATACTTTCTCCATCTCGAATAGCCAATTCTCCCAACCAGAAGGGTCGGAAGCACCATCAAACTGTGGAGGACGCATACGAATCACGTCCTGAAGTAGCTTATCATTGCCGGATCCAGTAGGCGGAACTGGGTTAGCATTAGCTTGGCCGACTAGAACGGCTTGATTCAGTAGCGTCATCTGGTTCGCTACTTGCTGCAAAATGTTAGCCACTCCAACATTCTCATGTGCATTACCGAAGCTATCAGACTGGTCCTGCTGACCTCCGGAACTAGGGGGAACATTGTTCGACAAAGAAGGCATCGTCGAATCAGTTCCCGAGTGATCGGACATGGCCGCCCCACCGGCTGCGCCACATCCCCTATCGCGTCCGCGACCGCGTTCGCGTCCTCTACCAGCAGGAATTCTGAAGAAGCAACGGGTAAGTACAATTCAGACGCAACAACAAGATACTAAGACAGGAATAGAACATAATGGTGAAACGAGTCAAGTTGGGAAAACTTACGAGCACGGCGTATTGAGATGATGGCCTAGCAGTGATACTGTCCCAAAAACGACACTTAACTAGACCCAAATAACCGACAGCCTAGGTATCCATAAACCTAAGCTCCGATACCATATTCTGTAACACCCCCAAGACGTTCAGGGCATATTACAGCGCCGTGGACTCCACACTATGGAATGCACCAGGCTAACGTACCAACAAGACATTTGACAACGACAAACAATCGTCAATAATACGACAATTCAAATAAGATTACAATCCGACAATAAATTCCAACATCAATCCATTTCCCAAAACAGGAACACAACATTAACAATTTTGAAACAAGAAGTACTCCAGTACTTAAACCAATTTTATAATACAAAAGTCCCAAAACAAGACATCAAAAGTAATAGACTGAACTGAACACCAACAAATGACTACTGATCAGTATCACGCAAGCCCATCATCCTCATACGGCTCAAGTGCTCGAAAATCACGAAACGATGTCGGATTTACAAACCGAAAGTCTCCACATGACCAACTCAACCATACGAACTTGTACAAACCAAGAAACAACGAAAACGAATGAATTTTACAAGAATCGAACGTTCATACGGCAAAACATGTCATAAAACGAAATTATGTGAAAACATCATCAAAACTCGTCCAAATGGAAAAACTCCAAGAACAAAGTAGATTCAAAATGTCGAAACGGTTACAAGCGAGTCGATAAAAATAGACATACACTAAAAATGGAAACTGCTAAAAATGGAAAATTACGGATATTACATTCTCCCCCTCTAAAATAAATTTTCGTCCCGAAACTTAAGAATCAAAAAGTTCGGGATGCCTCGAACACATATCCTCCTCTAACTCCCACGTCGCTTCTTCTACTCCGTGCCTCGACCATTGCACCTTAACCAAAGGAATGGTTTTGTGCCTTAACTGTTTGTCTCCATGCTCCAAAATCTTGACGGGCCTCTCTTAAAATCCTTCTCGATCTCCACGTCCCGAAAGTCAATAATGTGGGACGGGTCCGGAACATACTTCCTCAACTGGGAAACGTGAAATACGCTATGCACATGACTCAGCGACGGAGGTAAAGCCAAACGGTATGCCAACTCACCGACTCTCTCCAATACCTCGAAAGGTCCAATATATCTCGGGCTGAGTTTCCCCTTCTTCCCAAAACGGAAAACTCCTTTCGTCGGAGACACTCTCAACAGAACATGATCTCCCACCTCAAACTCCAGAGGCCTACGCCTAACATCCGCATAAGACTTTTGTCGACTCTGAGCAGCCAACATTCTCTTCCTAATCAATTCAACTTTCTCCCTCGTCTCCAACACAAGGTCCGGCTCGGTGCCAACCAAATCGGACGGCTCATCCCAACAAATCGGTGATCGGCAACGTCGGCCATAAAGTGCCTCATACGGTGCCATCTTAATCGATGCGTGCCAGCTATTATTATAAGTAAACTCAATTAAGGCCAAATGCTCCTCCCAGTCACTACTCCAATCTAACGCGCACGCGCGCAACAAATCCTCGAACGTCTGAATGGTACGCTCGACCGTCTGGTCACCCGAGGGTGGAAAGATGTACTCAAACGCAACCGTGTCCCCAATGCCTTATGTATCGCCTGCCAAAAGTGCGATATAAACCGGCCATCTCTATCTGAAATAATGGTCCTCGGCGTACCATGAAGCCTTACTATCTGTGCGATAAAAATACGAGCCAACTTTTCTGGACCCCAAGTATCCTTGATGCCCAGAAAATGTGCTGACTTGGTCAGTCGGTCTACAATCACCCACACCATATTCATACCAGTCTTCGTCCTCGGCAAACCCGTGACAAAATCCATAGTGATATCCTCCCACTTCCATTCCGGGACGGGAAGTGGTTTCAATAACCCAGCTGGCCGCTGATGCTCAATCTTGACTTGCTGACAAGTCAAACACTTAGCCACAAACTGAACTACCTCCTTCTTCATATCGTTCCACCAGAAACTTTTTCCTCAGATCTTTATACATTTTACTCGAGCCCGGATGGACTAAGTAAGGTGACGCATGAGCCTCTCGCATAATACTCTGTCTCAATTCCGAGTCGTTCGGAACACACAACCGACATCGGAATCTCAACACTCCATCCTCATGAATAACAAATCCTGGGGCTTTCCCCTTCCCTACACTCTCTCGAAGCTGAATAAACATCGGGTCCTCCAACTGTCCCGATTTTATGTCATCGACCAGAGATGAAGAAATCTCAAGAGTACGCAACTGCCCGGAACTCTCTGGCAGTACAATCTCAATGCTCAACCTCGTAAACTCTCGCTGAAGTCCCGACTGGGCCGTGAGTAACTCAAGCGCCCGAAGCGATACCGATTTCCAGCTCCAGGCATCTGCTACCACATTAGCCTTGCCCGGATGATAAAGGATCTCGAGATCGTAATCCTTAATTAATTACAACCATCTCCTCTGTCTCATATTAAGATCTTTCTGGGTGAAAATGTACTTTAGGCTCTTGTGATCGGTGAAAATCTGACACGACGAGCCATACAAGTAATGACGCCAGATCTTCAACGCAAATACGACTGCGGCCAACTCAAGATCGTGCGTAGGGTAATTCAATTCATACGGTTTCAACTGACGGGAAGCATAGGCAATCGTCCTCCCATGCTGCATAAGTACGCATCCGAGCCCTTGGCCCGAGGCATCACTATAAACTGAGAAACCATCATTACCACTAGGTAAAGCCAAAACAGGAGCGGTCGTCAACCGCTTCTTCAACTCCTCAAAACTATTCTGCCTCTCATCGGTCCACACAAACTTCTCTGACTTCAGAATAATCGAGCGGTCGAGCGAGCTTAGAGAACCCCTCGACGAATCTGCGGTAATACCCGGCTAATCCCAGAAAACTGCGGACCTCCTTCACGTTCTTGGGCGGCGCCCAATCCAACACTGCCTCTACCTTATGTGGGTCTACACGAACACCCTCGGCCGAGATCACATGACCGAGAAACATAACCTCCCGTAACCAAAACTCACACTTTGAGAACTTCGCAAAAAGATGTTGAGTTCTCAAAATATCTAGCACGATATGCAAATGACGGGCGTGCTCCTCCTCGCTCCTCGAGTAAATCAGGATGTCATCGATAAAAACGACTACACACTTATCGAGGTACTCGATAAAGACTTTGTTCATAAGATGCATGAACACGGCTGGTGCGTTGGTTAGCCCAAAAGGCATAACCACAAACTCGTAGTGTCCGTATCTCGTCCGAAAGGCCGTCTTCGGAATATCGGTATCCTTCACTCGGAGCTGATAATACCCCGATCTCAAATGAATCTTCGAAAACACAGTTGCCCCTTGCAACTGATCAAACAAGTCATCAATCCTCGGGAGCGGATACTTGTTTTTGATGGTCACTTTGTTCAACTCTCGGTAGTCGATACATAGACGAAGTGACCCATCCTTCTTCTTCACAAACAGGACCGGTGCGCCCCAAGGTGAGGCGCTCGGTCGAATATACCCCATGTCTAGCAACTCTCCCAATCGCTTTCTTCAACTCCAAAGATCTCGGCGGGCGCCATACGGTATGGCATCTTAGAGATAGGTGCTGCACCCGGCTCTAAATAGACGGTAAACTCAACTTCTCGGTCCGGCGGCAAACCCGGCAACTCGTCTGGAAAAACGTCAGGATACTCACACACTACCAGAATAGACGAGAGATCGACTCTCCCTTCTTCCGATCTCAAAGCGTAACACCAATAGCCCGTGCAACCTCCCCGAAGAAGCCTCACCGCCCTCAAGGCGCTGATCAAGAGTCTCTGGCTACTCCGCTTACGTCCCACAAAGGAATGCTCGGTACCATCAGAAGCTAACATCGAAACGGTTCTCGTTCTATAATTCATGATCGCCCCATGATGGCCCAGCCAATCCTCACCCAGAATCAAATCCTGATCCTTAATATCTACCGCAATCATATTAGTAGGCCAATCCCTCCCCGCGATACTCACAGAAAAATCTCTAATCTCACGATCCCCCACGATGCTATCCCCACTAGGCAGTTTAACAACAAATGGTTCACACGCAACCAAGCAATCAATATGCAGACGACGCACACAATCCATAGATATAAAAGAATGCGTAGCACCAGAATTGAATAATACGGAAACAGGATGATCAAGGATGTGGACGGTACCTGTAGCCACCGTCGCGTCAGGATCTCCTGCTCGTCTCATCTCATACACTCAGGGCGGAACAGACCCCGCACTCGAAGCTCCCCCTATAGAAGGCTGTCCACGTCCTCGACCTCTACCAAAACTCTGCTGCAGCTGAGGAACTATCGGTGCCTGATTAACACTCGGCTCTCCCGCAGTTGGGGCTGATATCTGAGTAACTGGGGCCCGAGCTGCATCCGTACAAAACTTAGAACGATGACCCATCCGACCACAAGCAAGACACTGAATCGGAGTCCTATCACACTCACTCATCATGTGGCCCAGACGACTACAGTTGAAGCACGTAAGACCACGAACGGAACCAGCAGGAGCAGACCTAGAACCGTTCCCTCGACCAACTAATGGCGACTGACTCCCGAAGACTCGCGAACCAGACTGAGCCTTCGGATACCCTCCAGACTTGCCTCTCGAAAACTGACCGAAGGTCTTCTGCTTCTTCCCTTCAGTTGCCGTCTCTATCGCAGAAAACGACATCTCATAAGCCATCGCTTTATTCTGATAATCTTTCAAAGTCGTGCATCCCAGTCCAGACATGTAGTGGCGCACCCTCGGTTTCATCCGCATATCAAAGTGGCAGATCTTATCAAGCTCATCTCGGACTTGGTTTCTCACATAATGCAGCTGTTGATTGTAGTCTTTGATAGCTTGAGATATAGGAACATCTTGGGGCTTAGCCACAAAGAAGGCTCGGATCCTCCCCTCTTTCACTGGCCATGGACAAAATTCGTCTTCCATCATATCCCGAAACTCTGCCCACGTAGCTGCCCGGTCACGCGGTTTCACCGCTTGCCACCACGTTGCTGCCTCCTTGGCGAGGAAGTACTGAGCAATGGGTACTTTCCTCTCCTCGGAACAATTAGCAGCCTCAAATACTTTCTCCATCTCGAATAGCCAATTCTCCCAACCAGAAGGGTCGGAAGCACCATCAAACTGTGGAGGACGCATACGAATCACGTCCTGAAGTAGCTTATCATTGCCGGATCCAGTAGGCGGAACTGGGTTAGCATTAGCTTGGCCGACTAGAACGGCTTGATTCAGTAGCGTCATCTGGTTCGCTACTTGCTGCAAAATGTTAGCCACTCCAACATTCTCATGTGCATTACCGAAGCTAGCAGACTGGTCCTGCTGACCTCCGGAACTAGGGGGAACATTGTTCGACAAAGAAGGCATCGCCAAATCAGTTCCCGAGTGATCGGACATGGCCGCCCCACCGGCTGCGCCACGTCCCCTATCGCGTCCGCGACCGCGTCCGCGTCCTCTACCAGCAGGAATTCTGAAGAAGCAACGGGTAAGTACAATTCAGACGCAACAACAAGATACTAAGACAGGAATAGAACATAATGGTGAAACGAGTCAAGTTGGGAAAACTTACGAGCACGGCGTACTGAGATGATGGCATAGCAGTGATACTGTCCCAAAAACGACACTTAACTAGACCCAAATAACTGACAGCCTAGGTATCCATAAACCTAAGCTCCGATACCATATTCTGTAACACCCCCAAGACGTTCAGGGCATATTACAGCGCCGTGGACTCCACACTATGGAATGCACCAGGCTAACATACCAACAAGACATTTGACAACGACAAACAATCGTCAATAATACGACAATTCAAATAAGATTACAATCCGACAATAAATTCCAACATCAATCCATTTCCCAAAACAGGAACACAACATTAACAATTTTGAAACAAGAAGTACTCCAGTACTTAAACCAATTTTATAATACAAAAGTCCCAAAACAAGACATCAAAAGTAATAGACTGAACTGAACACCAACAAATGACTACTAATCAGTATCACGCAAGACCATCATCCTCATACGGCTCAAGTGCTCGAAAATCACGAAACGATGTCGGATTTACAAACCGAAAGTCTCCACATGACCAACTCAACCATACGAACTTGTACAAACCAAGAAACAACGAAAACGAATGAGTTTTACAAGAATCGAACGTTCATACGGCAAAACATGTCATAAAACGAAATTACGTGAAAACATCATCAAAACTCGTCCAAATGGAAAAACTCCAAGAACAAAGTAGATTCAAAATGTCGAAACGGTTACAAGCGAGTCGATAAAAATAGACATACACCAAAAATAGAAACTGCTAAAAATGGAAAATTACGGATATTACACAAAACAACTTCAACGATATCAATAATCTCATAGGAATCCACAATTCGAGTTAACGACATCATCTAATTGCAAACCCCCAAAAATATCAAAGTCAACTCTAAAGTGTTCTTGAATCGAACCCCAATATTCATGAAATCCAAAATATACGACAATAAATCCGTAAGAATACATTTATCCAAGGTAGATAATCCATATCTAACATATTCCAACCACAATCCAAGCTTACACGAAGAAAACGGAAGGAAAAACCCAAAATCCGAAATTCTAGATCCAAGAACCTTATTACCTTGATTTGATGTGATGGGGATGATGAAATGATGATTAATCCGAATGATAAGCTTGAAGATGATGATTGATGATTACACCTCAAAGAACACTCTCCAAAACGCACGGAATCTCCCAAAACCGCCGAAGAAACAAAGAGAAATGATAAATGACGCTAAAAGACTGGACTGTCCTATATATAGAAAATCCCAGTTAGCGTGCCCTAGCTACTATGCGTAGTGTGCTCTAACGGGTATACTGGGTAGTCCAGTACCCTCCGTTCGCAACGGTAGCGTGCGCTATGTACCTTTTGTAGCGTGCGCTACAACCATTTAATTAGCGTGCGTTAACATCAATGGTTAGCGTGCGCTAACGAATTATTGATGCCCAGTATTGGAGTCCAGAACCTACTGTTCTCTGATCCGCTCTCGGTAGCGTATGCTACATTCAACATTTTGCGTGCCCTACAACACCGTTTGCGTATGCTAAAAACCACTCATAGCGTGCGCTATGAATTAATCCAATTCAGTCCAGTACCAACTGAACTCTGCCTGTCCGACCTTAGCGCGCGCTACACCAAATATTAGCGTGCACTACTACAAACCACTAGCGCGCGCTACTTACCATTCGTAGCGTGCGCTACTTATAACTCACCTGCAGTCCAGTGCCATCTGGACTGCAGCCAGGACAACATTAGCATGCGCTAATGCTGAGTGGTAGCGTACACTACCTGTACTCAATTAGCGCGCGCTAAAGAGAGTACGTAGCATGCGATACTCCTTACACACAGCCCACAATGAAGATGACAATGATGATACGCTCGGCTCGACTATCCAACTGGGTTGAATGATGAATAAAAAACTGATACGCGATACCAATATACTTCGAACGGTGAATACAATGAATGAAATGAATGATGAATGATCATTAATGAGTGAAAATTACTGAGTGACAAATACTGAATGATAATGACTGAATTACAACCGGGTATTACATCGGGGTGATGAGAACTCCGGAGTTAAGCATGCTGGTGCGAGGAGCAGTCTTAGGATGGGTGACCTCCAGGGAAGCTGCTCGCTGGGCTCCCATAAACAAAACCGTGAGGGCCAGCTAAGAGAGGATAGTGCCCAGAGTGGACAATATCATGCTACGGCGGAGGGGTCCTGGGATGTGACATAGATAAGGGAGGAAACGGACTCTAAACTCTTCTAGACACTCTGAACTTGATACATAAGCTCCACACTTCGAAAATCCATCAAAACATCGAGGAGAAATCATAAAAAACATCAAAACCTCAATTCAGTTGACAATCAAGGTGAGTTATCTTTGTTTTACTCTTGTTCTTGCTATATTTCTTGTTTGATATGAAGTTGTGAGAGCTGGTTTAGGTTCTTATATACGTTTTAATGATGTTAAGAACTCATACATGGCCTAAACTTGTGTTTAATGTGGACTTATAGGGCTTAAAACTCACTAAGACAACAAAGGAATCAATTCTGTCACCTTTTGAAAATATGTGTGAATAGTATTTAATTAGTTTGCTTCAGGGTCAGAGGTTGCTATATACATGTTCTTAAGTATATTAGGTATGTTATATCAAAAATTTATGCAAATCCAACTTATAACCAAGTGGATATCCGCGGGACAACTTCAGTTATTTCAAGATCTTGATAATTTCTTCTAAACCATTGTATTGTTATAGAATCCTAAAGTTGTGGCCTATAAGAGTTGATATAACACTATGAAAAGAAAATAATAGGCTTCATAATGAATTAGGAGTGCAAAAATGATAGAGTATTATGCTCGTATATAACGAAATGCGCACATAAAATTTGTAGAATACCAATTATGTGAAATCGGTAAAACCCTTCGGATACACAGTGAGTTAAACCTTGTGTATACCCTATAGATTCTTTAAAGGCACTCCTTGAAACAGGCTCTGAAGACATATCATCACAACCACCTCTTATTGGTATAAAAGCAAAAGTATCACCTGAACAAGGTAAGTAGTAACTGATTGCAAAACTGTATCACAAGAGCATTTGTCTGAAATATGTGTTAACGATTGTTGTTTTGGATATTGCTCATACCTTGTGTATATGTGGATAACATATTGCTCTATTCTTATTGTGTGACATGTCCCATAGAGCATTTATACATGTGGTATTATCACAATGCATATGATCATAGCATAGCATTGGAGGTTGTTGTCGCATGCATTGATCATAGTACAGGCGTTCTAAAGGTGATCAGAACAAACTGTTTTGGTTATGTGCATCGCGGGATACTGGTAAGGGGCTGTTTTGTGGCGGAGTCTATGACACGTCGTAGTGATCCATGTGTTATGATTGGACACTTATGTGATGTTTTGCGGTGGAGTCTGGGACACACCGTGGTGACTCATGTGTATGATTGGGCACCTTTATAGCCATGATCCTGGTGGAGTCTGGGACACGCCAGGCTGACCCATGTGTTATGATTGGGCAGTTTGTTCTGGCTATGGTTGGACATGCACACTTTTGGCCCGGTCTAGGAACTCGAGGTGTACATAGCAGCACGCTATGAAAGCGTTTTCGAAAGTTAGAGGAAAATGAAACTACATTTCACAAACTCATTCATAAATGAATTCATGCATTGTGTGTCACTACTTACTGAGCTTTCACTCATTTAGTTGAATTCTTGTGATACAGGTAATAATTCGGGGTATCAGGCATAGGTTGATGTTCGGGACGCTTCTCTACGCCAACGAGCCGTTGTATATGAACATCAGACCTGTGGAGTGTTCTGTGGGTGTGTTAAGTCTAAGTTTGCTTATAAACCTATACAGCCGATGTTTTCTTTTGGTTGTAATATAATAGTCGACTGATGTGTAAAAGTAACTTTTGGTGTGTAAAAGGAGTTTCCTCTTAAAGGTTTTAAGTTTTCCGTTGTGCTGTAATATATAATAAGGATATTTTTAATATCTGGTATTTGATAGGCAAATCTAGGGGGTGTGACATTCATGGTATATTTCATGGTATTTTTGTGATCGAGAGGGTTTGGTTGTGGTCCGCCCTTGTTGTTGTTTTTATACGAGTATACATGAATCGTAGGCGGGTTTTCGGGTGTATTCCAATTCCATATTTGTTTAGGATTGGTTGTGATTGTGTTCTTCAAATCGTTAGGTTCGTGATTGACGGTTCCTAGCGTTTGTCTGTGCTTTTCCTTCCGTTCATTGCGTCGTCAATTATTCAAGGCAAGTATTTTTGGAAACCTTTATGCTTAACATGAAATGGTAATCTATATTGTGTGTGCTTTGCTCACCTCGGGAGGGTCCGATGGGATCACGGAGGGAATCCAATGGTTTAGCGCTGGATTCACGAGTTTGTTTCGCTAGCCAGCTCGGTAGGGTCCTTAGAGGCCTCGGGTGGGATTTGTGGCTTCGTCCCGGTCCTAGGCAAATTGATTGACTGTTTGTCTCCGGAAAAGACATGTCTGGTTTTGGTTTTTGAAATGAATTTGGTGCATTGTACTATGAAATGTGTAAGCGATTGGTTTGCCTTGATTACTTGTACTAGCGTAATTGCTAACCCCTCTAGGGACCCGTTGTGGGGAAATTCTTGTTATGGATTTCAGGTTATGATCATCCGGACGAGCGAGCGCTGGGACAGTACGAGGATGTTGGCCAGGGTCGTTGACATGTGCACTTGAGTCCTTTTATTTCCATTGTTCCATTCGATATGGTTGTTGTCTACTTTTGAAACTTATAGATTGTACTCGCGAGTAGTTAGGCTTTTCTCTTCGGATTATGATTTGTATTCATTGAAGTTATTTATGTTTGCCATTGTTGATTATTCCGCCGTTGTACCGGGCGTGTTATTTGATTTTCAACTGGATGATGTGTGTTTTTACTGTGGTAAGTTGTGTCTAGCCTGGTGGGTCCCATGTAGGGGTCCACGGCACTGTAATATACCTTGAATATCTCAGGGGTGTTACAGAAAATGGTATCAGAACACTAGGTTTATGGATACCTAGGCTTGTCGGTTATTTGGGTGTAGTTGTGTTTTGTGTTACACAATGTCACACTGCTGCCAGCATCTCGGTACTTCCAGTTCTCGTAATTTTTCCTTACTCGCTTTCTTGTTTTATCGTAACGTAATTCCGTTTCTTGAATTGTGGATGTTTTTCGCCTCTTACTTATCATCAAGTTGATTTTACTATCTCTTAACATCAGTATGGATGCTGGGAGAGGCCGTGGTCATGGTCGTGGTCGTGGACGAGGTCGGGGACGTGGGGCAGCCGGTGGGGCGGCCACGTCGCATTCTTCGGGAACTGGCAGCACCGGTGACCGACATAGCCATGCTTCTTCTCAAGATGGCGCCGACCTCGGTGTTGCGGCTGTTATGTAACAAATGGTGAACCAAATGACGGAAATAGCCCAGGCGGTTCAGAATCCGGCCCATGCTGCTCAGGACGGTGCTGACCGTTAGCTTCAGGATGTCATCAAGATGCATCCTCCTCAGTTTATGGGAGCCTCAGACCCGATTGTCTAGGAAGGGTGGATCAAGGAGATATCCAAGGTCTTCGTTACCACCAACTGTCCCGAGGACCGAAAGGTCCCTATTGCCCAGTATTTTCTCACTAGGGACGCTACTGATTGGTGGGAGGCCATTGGGCCTAAGGCTCACGTTGCTTCGTGGGCAGAATTTAAGGACCTGATGGAGACTGAGTATTGCCCGTGGCCGGTTAGACAGGCTCGAGTTCATGCCTTCTATGATGCTCAACCGCGGGATATTCCTGTCTCTCAAGCTATTGCCGATTTCAACAAGGAGTTGGGCTATGTGAAGACCCAAGTTGTCGAGGAGAGCAAAAAAAATTTTCACTTTTCCCGACGGATGAAACTGTCAATTCAGGACTACATGTCTGGGCTCGTTTGTACTACTTTGAAGGATTATCAGAGTCGAGCTCTTGCCTATGATATGTCGGTGATAGCCAGCGGCGGTTCGGGAGAGTAAGAAACAAAAATCCGCCGGAAATTTCTCGGGTCACAAGGGTAGAGTTCAGCAGAAGTCTCAGTCTGCGAATATTCCAGGAGGTAATTCGGCTCGTTTCTCTGGGGGATATCGAGGTACTGCCAGTGCCTCCGTTCGGGATGCCAAATGCTTTAACTCTGGCGAGCCGGGCCATCAGAACCGGGAGTGTCCTCGTCCGCCTCTGACTTGTCATACTTGTGGTCAGTCGGGCCATAAGGCTTTCTTTTGTGAGCGGGCAAGACAGCTTCTTGGTGCTCATACTTCTTTTCCAGCACCTAGGGAGCCGAGTGTGAACCAGAGCTTGTTTGCTCCGCAGTCTCCACTGACTGCCAACCGAGGGAGAGGTCGGGGTCAGCCTGCTAGAGGGGGAGCTTCTAGTGTCGGCTCCGCCCACCCGCGTATCTATGAGATGAGAAGGGCCGATGATCCAGCGGCTACTATGGCGACACGTACCGTTCACATCCATTCCCATCCTGACAGTGTGCTTTTTGATTCGGGTGCTACGCATTCATTTGTTTCTCTGGAGTGTGTGCGCCGTTTTAGTCTTGACTGTTTATCGCCTTGCGATCCTTTCATCGTTAAACTTCCTAGCGGTGATAGAATCTTCGGTGATCGAGTGGTCCGGGACTGTTCTGTGTTTATTTGTCAGAGGGCTTGGCTCTCTAATCTTATTGTTGTGGGTATTGAGGGTGAGGATTTGATTCTCATGGATGATTGGCTCGAGCGGCATGGTGCAATCATGAACTACCGCATGAGGATCATCACCATGCTAGCCGAGGACGGCACCGAGCACTCTTTCACGGGGCGAAAGAGAAACCAGAAGTTTGTTATTAACGCTTTGAAAGCGATGAGACTCCTGCAAAAGGGTTGTATTGGTTATTGGTGCTATTCCTTGAAGGCAGAGAGTGGTGAAGTCGAGCTTTCATCGATTCCAGTTGTTAGTGAGTTTCCTGACGTCTTTCCTGATGAGTTACCGGGATTGCCACTGGACCGTGAGGTAGAGTTTGCTATCGAGTTAGAGCCGGGTGCGGCTCCGATTTCAAAGGCACCGTATCGCATGGCACCTTCAGAGATGGCCGAGTTGAAGAATCAGTTGAGTGATCTTCTTGAGTCGGGGTATATTCGACCGAGCGCTTCGCCTTGGGGCGCACCAGTTTTGTTTGTTCGGAAAAAGGCTGGTTCACTGCGTTTGTGTATCGACTACCGCGAGCTAAACAAGGTGACCATAAAGAACAAGTATCCTCTTCCGAGGATTGATGACTTGTTCGATCAGTTGCATGGGGCTGCGGTATTCTCGAAGATCGACTTGAGATCGGGGTACTATCAGCTTCGGGTGAAGAAGTCCGACGTTCCAAGAACATCTTTTTGGACGAGATACGGACACTATGAGTTTGTAGTTATGCCTTTCGGGTTAACTAATGCGCCGGAAGTGTTCATGCAGTTGATGAACAAGGTCATTATCGAGTTTTTAGATAAGTGTGTCGTCGTCTTCATTGACGATATCCTTATCTATTCGAGGAACGAGGAGGAACATGCGTATCATTTACGAGTAGTGTTAGGCATTTGGAGGACCGAGCAACTCTATGCAAAGTTCTCGAAATGTGAGTTCGGGCTGAAGAAAGTGATGTTTCTGGGTCACGTGATCTCAGCCGAGGGAGTTCGTGTGGACCCGCAGAAGGTTGAGGCAGTGTTGGATTGGGCACCGCCTAAGAACGTGAAGGAGGACCGTAGTTTCTTGGGTTTAGCTGGATACTACCGTAGGTTCGTCCAGGGTTTCTCGAAACTAGCTCGGCCACTTACAGAGTTGCTCCAGAAGTCCGAGAAGTTCGTCTGGAATGACGAGAGGCAGTCGAGTTTTGAGGAGCTGAAGAGGTGTTTGACTTTAGCCCCGATTTTGGCGTTGCCATGTGGCAACGAGGGTTTTGTCGTTTATAGCGATGCTTCGGGTCAGGGTCTTGGGTGCGTGTTGATGCAACACGGCAAGACTATTGCATTTGCGTCGAGGCAGTTGAGGCCATATGATCTTAACTACCCTACTCATGATTTGGAGTTAGCGGCAGTTGTTTTTGCGCTCAAGATTTGGCATCACTATCTTTTTGTCTCTGCATGTCATATTTTTACCGACCATAAAATTCTGAAGTACATATTTACTTAGCGGGAGTTGAAGATGAGGCAGAGGAGGTGGTTAGAGTTGATTAAGGATTATGACCTTGAAATCCTTTATCATCCGGGCAAGGCGAACGTCGTGGCTGACGCCTTGAGTCGGAAACCAGTCTCGTTGCAGACACTTGAGATCCTTACGTCTCAAGTCGAGCTTTAGTGGTATTTGATTGAGTTGAGTATTGAGATTTCGTTGCCTGGATCCGTAGGACGACTTTGTGCTTTAGAGATTTCGTCGTCTCTGATCGATGAAATTAAACTGAAGCAGCTGGAGGATCCGATGATTATGTGAATCCGAGAGAATGTTCTTAAGGGAAAGTCTCCTGGGTTTGTGATTCATGAAGATGGGGTATTGAGATTCCAGAGTCGTCTATGTGTGCCGAACAACTCGGAATTGAGGCAGAGTATTTTACGTGAGGCCCATGCTATGCCTTACTCCGTTCATCCTGGTTCGAGTAAGATGTACAAGGACCTGAGGAGAAATTTTTGGTGGAATGATATGAAGGAGAAGGTCGCACAGTTTGTAGCGACATGTTTGACTTGTCAGCAGGTCAAAATCGAGCATCAGCGACCAGCCGGGTTATTGCAGTCACTTCCCGTTCCGGAATGGAAATGGGAAGACATATTGATGGACTTCATTACGAGTTTGCCGAGATCGAGATCGGGCATGAATATGGTTTGGGTGATTGTTGATCGCTTGACCAAGTCGGCACATTTTCTGGGCATCAAGGATACTTGGGGCCCGAAGAAGTTGGCTCGTGTGTTTATTGCGTAGATTGTGAGGCTTCACGGTACTCCGAAGTCTATTGTTTCGGATTGTGATGGACGTTTTGTATCGCATTTCTGGCAACCAGTGCATAAGGCGTTGGGTACTCGTTTGAATTTGAGTACCTCTTTTCATCCTCAGTCAGATGGGCAGTCGGAACGCACTGTCAAGACGTTTGAGGATATGTTGCGTGCTTGTGCTCTCGACTGGAGTAGCGACTGGGAGGAGCATTTGACATTGATCGAATTCACGTACAACAATAGTTGGCACGCGTCAATTCGTATGGCACCGTATGAGGCACTTTATGGGCGGCGTTGTCAATCGCCGATTTGTTGGAACGAAGCGTCTGATTTGTTCGGGACCGAATCAGATATTGTTTTAGAGACGAGGCGGAAGGTGGATTTGATTCGAGAACGGATGTTGACCGCTCAGAGTCGACAAAATTCTTATGCCGACGTCTGTCGTCGACCTTTGGAATTCGAGGTGGGAGACCACGTTTTGCTAAAGGTGTCGCCGACGAGAGGAGTTTTTCGTTTCGGGAAGAAGGGGAAGTTGAGTCCGAGATTTATTGGACCCTTTGAGATTCTCGAGCGAGTCGGTGAGTTGGCATACCATTTGGCACTACCTCCGGCCTTGAGTCACGTTCATAGCATTTTCCATGTTTCCCAACTGAGGAAATATGTTCCGGATCCTAGTCATATCATCGATTATGGTGAGATCGATATTGCCGAGGACATTACTTTCGAGGAGCGTCCCTTGAAGATTTTGGAGCACCGTGAGAAGTGACTGAGGCATAAGACCATTCCTTTGGTCAAAGTGTAGTGTTCGAGACATGGTGTCAAAGAGGCAACTTGGGAAACCGAAGATAGCATGCGCGCTAGGTACCCCGAGTTATTTGCTTCTTAAGTTTCGGGACGAAACTTGTTTTTAGAGGGGTAGAATGTAATATCCGCATTTTTCCTTTCTCTTGATATTCTCATTTTGGTGTATTTTCGTTTTTGGCAACTCGCTTGTAACCGTATTGACATTTTGAAGATATTTAATATTGGACTTTTTGTCGTTCGAGCTTGTTCGGACTCGTTTTACTCGATTCGGTGTTTTATGTTGTTTCTGTCGCTATTTCGGGTATTCTCGTAAATCATCATTCGGAACCGCCATTTCAGGGTTGCCGAGGATCCATCTCACATTATTATGCGTGTTGTGAGCTTTTGTTTGATGTTTCGACCGTGTATCGTACATTTCGGATGCTTTGGGCCGTTTTGTAATTTCCCAAAGTTTTGGGATAATTACGTTTGTTGTTGTTTTTCCGAACCTTTGGGTAGTCGGGAATATGTTTTCCTTCAACACTTAAGTTCGTCGCCTCGAGTCCTTTACATTAGTACCATCATGAGTCGTCACCGTTGCATTTCGATCTTTTTGGTTCCTTCCTTGCCAGTGGTTGCGGCCTGTCATCCCAGGAAGGAGCATTACGTACGTAATGCATGTTTCTGTTACGTACGTAACGGTGTGTGTAAAATAGTACAGGGAATTCTGCGATTTTCGTTACGTACATAAGCACGGGGTAGCTTACGTACGTTAACAAGCTAACGTACGTTAGCTACCTGTGGCTAACGTATGTAACTCGACCTGGGTTTATAAACCCAGGAGTTGACCGATTTCGGCCATTATCATTTCTCCTCCTCCCCATCCGACTCCTAGGCGATTTTCTTGACACTTCCGGCGATTTGAAGCTTTGTAACTCCGAGCCATCATCTTCTTCGAGTTTTTGGAGTGTATTATCAACATCTAATCGTGTTCTTCGTCATTAATTCGAAGTAAACTCCTAAAACCTTGTTTTAGTAACACCCCGAGATATTCGGAATAATTACAGTGCCGTAAACCCTTTAAGTAAGGATTTACAAGGCTAATTAAAAGAAATGTGAATATAATCCAACAATACCACATAAATTCAAATTACAAAACCGGTTCCAACTGATCTAATGAGTTAATTAATACAACCATATAGAAATGATATTAATAAGACACGCGTACTTGAGAACTGAAAATGAACCATGAAGAAAAATCACAAAAACAACAAACATCGCTGAACCCCTTCGTCGTCACGTTGGTACTGTGGCTGTTTCCCCGCTCCTCGGCTACCTGAACATCAAAACAAATGTCCGCCCCCGAAGGGGTTAGCAAAACGATGCTAGTACAAGTATCATAATAAACAAATCGGATATGCAACAACAATGCATAAAAAGATACACAACACGGACTTCCGCTATCGGAATCTAACAATGCGAATCCACAAGATTCCATTAACACTGTATGGGTATTCCAATGATCCAGCGCCCTCAGCATAGATCCCAAGATGATACCGTCGGACCAACCCGAGGTGGAAAAACCCGTCCAATGATCCAGCGCCCTTAGCCTAGATCCCAAGATGATCCCGTCGGACCAACAGGAGGTGGACATCCGATCCAGCGCCCTCAGCATAGATCGTACAACATACACAAGCACAACTCATGCAAAATCGCTGTGTCCATCAACATGAACATACAAACACTAGATAACGAATATTATGACAATTCAACAAAATAAATCCCATGTTCAACAACATGAATAAACCACATGTATGCTTAAAATACCAATATTAACAAATTACGATACTTGCTTCAAAGATGGCAAGAACTATTCACTCCAATTGTCTCGACACCCTCGAAGGCCGTCTCCTTCGATCAACATAACAAGCTCGAACCTTAACAAAAGAGATAATAAAGGATTCATCTCACGTCGTACGAATGTCTAACAATCCGGTCTACGGCCGAAAACTCTAAAAATGTAATATGCCTGAACTACTTAGCGTACGCTACGTACTCTACGTAACATGCGCTAAGTCTGCCTGTTAGCGTATGTAAACGACGAAGTCTAGCGTATGCTAACTATGTACTGACAGTTCTCTCTGATCAGCCGACTGACTCGCCTAATGACATAACGTACGTTACGTACCAAACGTAACGTACGTTACTCATTCCCGATCGCGCACGTTAATATACATATCTTAGCGTGCGCTAACCGTGCATGGAAGTTTACTACTGGGCAGAAAACTTGATCTAATGGTGATGAAACTCATGAAATCTTCAGTGTTAATACATGTCATCTCCGTGCATATCGTGCTCATACGGTTTGCGAGAGATCTATACGGATTAAACGACTACGAGATACAAGGATACTTATAATCATTACAACACCATAATTCATCTCGATCTTCAAGAAAATATCCTAAGTTCAATCCATTCCATGCCCCAAAACGTATGATTCCATTATGTAAAGACATAAGAACTTGATAATCTCCATAAACTGGTCATAATAGGTTTTGAAGCTTCATGAATATGCTATGAGTTCAAACACTAAAAGGTTCAATGGTTTATACGATGAAAAAGTACCGAAACATCAAAAATATCCTTCTAACAACATGATGTTCGACTACGTACGAATTTAAATGACTAGATAATCCCAAATCATGATCAAAACATCCTTCATAAAATTACTTAATATTGGTGAAGAATCACCTACCTCAAAGTAGTGAAGAACAAGGAGGAACTTGAAGAAATCCAACGCCGAATGCTTGAACACCAATCTCCAATGATCTACGATCTTCCAACTCGTGCTAGGATGATGATAAGAGATGTTGAGGATGGAGGAAGTAACTCTTTAAGTCTAAGAATTCGGATTTTGGGAAGTGAAAAATCTGAAAAAATGAAAAAGGATGATGTCCTATATATAGGAAATGGTTATTAGCGCGCGCTAGTCCTTATCCATAGCGTGCGCTAACGGCCATACGAAGCTTACTGATTTCACTGTACTCAGAATTTAGCATGCGCTATCCTCATATCATTAGCGTGCGCTACCGCGTTGACTTGGCTTTTCCCGAAAGCCGTCCAGGTTCATCCCGACATGATCCGACCAAGATCCGCGGCTGATCTCACCTACCACCCTGTCTTAATCATGCTGACTACGTATAGCATGCGTTAAGGTACATAAGTAGCGTGCGCTATGAATCCAGTTTAGCGTACGCTACGCTAAGTCAATAGCGTGCGCTACATGTGCAAAAATCACCACTTAGAACACATTCATGCAATCATGCGCTCAACAACACCGGATCATGAAATACGGAGAATAATACTCGGATCAAAATGCAACAAATACAATATTACAAGGTTCAATTACACATCAGAAATCTCGGGTATTACATCCTCTCTCCCTAAAAAGAAGTTTCGTCCCGAAACTTAAGATGAAAACAACTCCGGATATGTAGTCTTCATATTGTCCCCCATTTCCCAAGTGGCCTCTTAAACTCCGTGTCGTGACCATTGTACTTTAACCAAGGGTATTGATTTATTCCTGAATTGTTTGATCCGACTCTCAAGTATCTTGATTGGTCTCTCTTCGAAGGTGCCATCATTAGCTATCTCGATCTCATCGAACTCAATGATATGACTGGGATCTGGTACATACTTCCGAAATTGGGATACGTGAAACACATTGTGAACGTGACTCAGTGATGGCGGTAAGGCCAACCTGTATGCTAAATCCCCAACTCTCTCGAGGATCTCAAATGGTCCGATATATCTCGGACTTAGCTTACCTTTCCTCCCAAAACGGAAAATTCCTCGTGTAGGAGACACCTTCAATAGTACGTGGTCCCCAATGTCGAACTCTAGCGGGCGACGACGCACGTCTGCATAAGACTTCTGTCGACTCTGGGCAGTCAATAGTCTTTCCCGAATCAAAGCTATCTTCTCTTGAGTCTGAACTATCAATTCCGGTTCCGTCCCGATCAAGTCCGAAGAATCATCCCAGCACAGGGGTGATCGGCATCTTCTCCCGTAGAAAGCTTCAAATGGTGCCATCTTAATATAAGTATGCCAACTATTGTTGTAGGTGAATTCAATCAATGGCAAGTGAACTTCCCAACCAGTTGACCAATCCAAAGCACAAGCTCTAAGCATGTCTTCTACTGTTTGTATAGTCCTTTCGGACTGACCGTCCGTTTGAGAATGATAAGCCGTGCTAAAGTTTAGCTCGGTCCCCAAAGCCCTGTGAACTGCCTTCCAGAAGTGCGACACGAAGTGACCATCTTGATCAGAAATAATGGTCTTCGGCGTCCCATGCAATCTGACTATCTCTGCAATAAATACTCGTGCCAATTTCTCGGGTCCCCACGTGTCTTTAATTCCTAGGAAATGAGCCGACTTGGTTAGTCGATCAACTACAACCCAAATCATGTTCATTCCCATCTTGGTCCTTGGCATATTAGTGATGAAATCCATCGAGATATCCTCCCACTTCCACTCAGGGATCGAAAGCGGCTTTAACATTCCGGCAGGTCGCTGATGTTCAATCTTAACCTGCTGACAATTCAAACACTTCGAAACGTACTCTGCTAAGTCCTTCTTCATATTTCCCCACCAGAAGTTTTGTTTTAGATCCTTATACATCTTACTGCTGCCCGGGTGAATAGAATAGGGCACGCTGTGAGCTTCCTTCAGAATTGTCCGTCTCAAATCATCATCATCGGGAACGCAAAGTCGACTCTGAAATCTCAGACGTATCACGAATCCTGGGGCCTTTCCTTTCTTTACTTCGTCACATAACCGAAGGATCAGAGAATCGTTCAACTGCTTAGATTTGATTTCCTCGACTAGTGACGAAGTCAGTTCCATCACATATAGTTGCCCTTGGATTCATGGTGAACATACTTCAATCCCTTCGCGGATCCGTTCTCGTTGAATGCTGGTGTGGGACGTAAGTGCTTCCAACACTCGAAGAGAAACAGGTTTACGGCTCAATGCATCAGCTACTACGTTTGCTTTACCCAGATGATAGAGAATTTCCAAACCGTAATCCTTGATCAATTCTAGCCACCTTCTCTGCCTCATGTTTAATTCTTTCTGACTAAAAATGTACTTGAGGCTTTTATGATCTGTAAAGATCTGACAATGAGTGCCGTATAAATAATGTCGCCAAATTTTCAAGGCAAAGACCACAGCTGCTAACTCCATATCATGAGTCGGGTAATTAACTTCGTACGATTTCAACTACCGAGAAGCATAGGCAATCACCTTATCCTTTTGCATCAACACACATCCCAGACCCTGATTTGAAGCATCGTTGTATACCATGAATCCATCGGTTCCATCTGGTAATGCTAATATAGGTGCTGTCGTCAGTCTCTTCTTAAGTTCATCAAAACCAGTCTGGCATTTCTCATCCCATGTGAACTTTTGAGTTTTCTGTAATAGCTGAGTGAGTGGACGAGCAATTTTGGAAAATCTCTCTACAAAACGGCGACAATATCCAGCAAGTCCTAAGAAGCTTTGGACTTCTTTCACGGTATTAGGAGCTTCCCATTCCAAGATTGCTTCGACTTTCTTCGGGTCCACCTGAACTCTGTCAGCTGATATCACATGCCCAAGGAAGGTTACTTCCCTGAGCCAGAACTCGCATTTGGAAAGCTTCGCATAAAGTTGTTCATTCCTCAAGGTGCTCAAAACCACACGCAAATGCTCGACATGCTACTCTGTGTCTTTCGAATAGATCAAGATGTCATCAATGAAAATGACCACAAACTTATCTAGGTATTCTAAGAATACCCGATTCATCAATTGCATAAATACCGTAGGAGCATTGGTAAGTCCGAATGGCATCACCACGAATTCATAGTGCCCGTACCGGGATCTGAAAGCAGATTTCGGTATATCCAATTCTTTAATTCTCAACTGATGATATCCTGATCGCAAGTCAATCTTCGAGAATTCCCTTGCCCCTTGCAGTTGATCAAACAAGTCATCGATCCGAGGTATAGGATACTTGTTCTTGATCATCACCTTGTTAAACTCCCTGTAATCAATACATAATCGGAGGGATCCATCTTTCTTCCGGACAAAGAGAATGGATGCTCCCCAAGGAGAAATGCTAGGTTGAATGTAACTCTTCTGCAATAATTCCTCCAGTTGCTTCTTTAGTTCATACATCTCGGTTGGCGCCATGCGGTATAGTGCTCTGGAAATAGGAGCGGCTCCAGGCTCTAATTCGATAGTGAACTCCACTTCTCTCTGTGGAGGTAACCCAGGTAGTTTGTCAAGGAATACATCTGAGAATTCGTTCACAACTGGAATAGATGAGAGCTCTACTCCTTCTTCTTTCTTCATGGTGTAGCACCAAAGTCCATGACATCCCTGCTTCAGTAATTTCACAGCTTTCATCGCTTTGATCAATTTTCCCGAGCTTCCCGGTCTCCACCCTCTGAATAAGTGTTCAGATCCGTCATCAGCAATGATAGAAATGACTCTCTTTCGGTAATTCAGAATAGCTCCATAACGGTTGAGCCAATTGTCTCCGAGAATTAAATCGTCGCCATGGATGTCAACTACAATAAGATTCGATGGCCAATCTCTCCCTCCTATAGACACTGGAAAATCTCTAGTTTCTAGGGTTCCCACAATTCTCTCTCCGCTCGGCAAACCCACAACATATGGTTCACAACCAAATGAACATGAGATTTTCAAACGATTAACACAATTCAATGATATGAAAGAATGTGTACCTCCGGAATCGAATAAGACACTAACTGGTTGCAAAAGGATCTGAATCGTACCTGATGCAACAGCAGTGTTCTGATCGTCAGATTTCCTCATCTCGTTCAGGCGCGGAGGAACGGACCCAGCACTGGATGTCTCTCTCTTCCCAACATTATGCTGCTGAAATCCACTCTGCTGCGTCTGGTTTACACTTATCTCCTTCGGAACTGGCGCTGGAGTGCGAGTACCAAATGATCTAGTCGCAACTCCACAGAAAGCCGCACGGTGCCCTTCTTGCCCACAATCGAAACAAGTCACAGAAGATGTGGGGCAATCACGTCGAATATGCCCTGCTCGACCACAATTATAGCATTTCTTTGATGCGTCAGAAACTACTGATGTTTTCCGGAACTTCTTTCCACCTAGAGAAGGATGTGGAGGTTTTCTAGATGAATAAAAGGAAGATTGGCCCTTGCGGGGCCCACCACTCTTGTTTTCTGAGAAGTTGCCGGTCACTTTCTGCTTCTTTGCCTCCATTGATTTCTCCACCGCCGCCTCTTTCATGTCGTAGGCCAGCGCTTTGTCTTGATACTGTCGCAACGTAGTACACTCGAATCCGGACATGTACTGCTGAATCTCCGGCTTCATCCGCATATCGAAATGAAAAATCTTTTATGCCTCCGTTCTGACCAAGTGTCGCACACAAGTCAGCTGATGATTAAAAGTTTTGATTAAGTCTGTCACAGATACTTTCGAACTCTGTGGTGAGAAAAACTCTCGGATTTTTGCCTCTCTAACTGGACGAGGACAATATTGTGCTTCCATCATTTGTTTGAATTCCGTCTAGTCAGCATTATGATTCTCAGGTCGAATAGCTTCCCACCAGTCAAAGGCCTCCCCAGTCAGAAAATACTGGGAAATGGGAACTTTCCGGTCCTCGGGACAGTTAATACCCGTGAATATCTTCTCTAACTCCTTTAGCCAATGATCCCAAGTAAGTGCCTCAGCAGATCCGTCAAATTTTGGTGGGTGCAATTTGACCACCTCAGCAAGCCATCTGTCTCCCCGGTTATCCTCGTGGTGCAGCTGTCCCATCGCCGTCTGCATGCGGTCAACTACCTGAGCGAACTGGTTTATTTGAGCCACCACCTGTTGAAGCACTCCCGGCATGTTAGGATTCGCGTCGTCATTCACTGATCCCTACGGCCCTCTAGAATGGGAATCGGTTCGACTAGCCGATAATTCTGGGGTAGTTGCGGAATCCTCCTGTCTCATGTTACCACGTCCGCGTCCACGACCGCGTCCGCATCCACGTCCTCCTCTCAACATACTGTAAACACAATTTCTCAATATCCAGGACAAAATTTTCAAAATAAAGCCCGTCAAATACTCACAAAACAGAAATCAAGTAAAACGGTAGTATAAGAGATTAGGAGACTTACAACCACGGTCCACATGACGACTTTGGCTGAACAGTGATGTTACGAACGACCCGTAAATCAAATAACGTAAACAGACCCAACTAAAACCCGACTGCCAAGATATCCATGAATCTTAGCTCCGATATCATATTCTGTAACACCCCGAGATATTCGGAATAATTACAGCGCCGTAAACCCTTTAAGTAAGGATTTACAAGGCTAATTAAAAGAAATGTGAATATAATCCAACAATACCACATAAATTCAAATTACAAAACCGGTTCCAACTGATCCAATGAGTTAATTAATACAACCATATATAAATGATATTAATAAGACACGCGTACTCGAGAATTGAAAATGAACCATGAAGACAAATCACAAAAACAACAAACATCACTGAACCCCTTCGTCGTCACGTTGGTACTGTGGCTGTTTCCCCGCTCCTCGGCTACCTGAACATCAAAAAAAATGTCCACCCCCGAAGGGGTTAGAAAAATGATGCTAGTACAAGTATCATAATAAACAAATCGGATATGCAACAACAATGCATAACAAGATACACAACACGGACTTCCCCTACCGGAATCTAACAATGCGAATCCACAAGATTCCATTAACACATTACGGGTACTCCAATGATCCAGCGCCCTCAGCATAGATCCCAAGATGATCCCGTCGGACCAACACGAGGTGGAAAAACCCGTCCAATGATCCAGCGCCCTCAGCCTAGATCCCAAGATGATCCCGTCGGACCAACACGAGGTGGACATCCGATCCAGCGCCCTCAGCATAGATCGTACAACATACACAAACACAACTCATGCAAAATCGCTATGTCCATCAACATGAACATAGAAACACTAGATAATGAATATCATGAAAATTCAACGAAATAAATCCCATGTTCAACAACATGAATAAACCACATGTATGCTTAAAATACCAATATTAACAACCTACAGTACTTGCTTCAAAGATGGAAAGAACTAATCACTCCAATAATCTCGACACCCTCGAAGGCCGTCTCCTTCGATCAACGTAGCAAGCTCGAACCTTAACAAAAGAGATAATAAAGGATTCATCTCATATCGTACGAATGTCTAACAATCCGGTCTATGGCCGAAAACTCTAAAAATGTAATATGCCTGAACTACTTAGCGTACGCTATGTACTCTACGTAACGTGCGCTAAGTCTGCCTGTTAGTGTACGTAAATGACGAAGTCTAGCGTACGCTAACTATGTACTGACAGTTCTCTCTGATCACCCGACTAACTCGCCTGATGACATAATGTACGTTACGTACCAAACGTAACGTACGTTACTCATTCCCGATCGCGCACGTTAATATACATATCTTAGCGTGCGCTAACCGTGCATGGAAGTTTACTACTGGGCAGAAAACTTGATCTAATGGTGATGAAACTCATGAAATCTTCAGTGTTAATACATGTCATCTCCGTGCATATCGTGCTCATACGGTTTGCAAGATATCTATACGGATTAAACGACTACGAGATACAAGGATACTTATAATCATTACAACACCATAATTCATCTTGATCTTCAAGAAAATATCCTAAGTTCAATTCATTCCATGCCCCAAAACGTATGATTCCATTATGTAAAGACATAAGAACTTGATAATCTCCATAAACTGGTCATAATCGGTTTTGAAGCTTCATGAATATGCTATGAGTTCAAACACTAAAAGGTTCAATGGTTTATACGATGAAGAAGTACCGAAACTTCGAAAATATCCTTCTAACAACATGATGTTCGACTACGTACGAATTTAACTGACTAGATAATCCCAAATCATGATCAAAACGTCCTTCAGAAAATTACTTAATATTGGTGAAGAATCACCTACCTCAAAGTAGTGAAGAACAAGGAGGAACTTGAAGAAATCCAACGCCGAAGGCTTGAACACCAATCTCCAATGATCTACAATCTTCCAACTCGGGCTAGGATGATGATAAGAGATGTTGAGGATGGAGGAAGTAACTCTTTAAGTCTAAGAATTCGGATTTTGGGAAGTGAAAAATCTGAAAATATGAAAAAGGATGTTGTCCTATATATAGGAAATGGTTATTAGCGCGCGCTAGTCCTTATCCATAGCGTGCGCTAACGGCCATACGAAGCTTACTGACTTCACTGTACTCAGCATTTAGCATGCGCTATCCTCATATCATTAGCGTGCGTTACCGCATTGACTTGGCTTTTCCCGAAAGCCGTCCAGGTTCATCCCGACATGATCCAACCAAGATCCGCGGCTGATCTCACCTACCACCCTATCTTAATCATGCTGACTACGTATAGCGTGCGTTAAGGTACATAAGTAGCGTGTGCTACGAATCCAGTTTAGCGTATGCTACGCTAAGTCGATAGCATGCGCTACATATGCAAAAATCACCACTTAGAACACATTCATGCAATCATGCGCTCAACAACACCGGATCATGAAATACGGAGAATAATACTCAGATCAAAATGCAACAAATACAATATCACAAGGTTCAATTACACATCAGAAATCTCGGGTATTACAGTTTTGGGTAAATTGGGGGTTTTCACGTTTTCGTCCGATTCGTTCCGTATGATAGGTTAATTCATGTTGAATATGATTAATCTTGTTGGTATTGTTGGTTTTCCTATGGATTCATGGTATATTTCGTGGTATTTTTGTAATCGAGAGGGTTTGGTTGTGGTCCGCCCTCGTTGTTGTTTTTATAGGAGTATACATGAATCGTAGGCGAGTTTTCAAGTGTATTCCAATTCCGTATTCGTTTAGGATTGGTTGTGATTGTGTTCTTCGAATCGTTAGGTTCGTGATTGATGGTTCCTAGCATTCGTCGGTGTTTTTCCTTCCATTCGTTGCGTCGTCAATTATTCAAGGCAAGTATTTTTGGAAACCTTTATGCTTAACATGAAATGGTAATGTATATTGTGTGTGCTTTGCTCACCTCGGGAGGGTCCGACGGGATCACGGAGGGAATCCAATGGTTTAGCCCTGGATTCACGAGTTTGTTTCGCTAGCCAGCTCGGGAGGGTCTTTAGATGCCTCGGGTGGGATTTGTGGCTTCGTCCCAATCTTAGGCAAATTGATTGACTGTTTGTTTCTGGAAAAGACATGTCTGGTTTTGGTTTTTGAAATGAATTTGGTGCATTGTACTATGAAATGTGTAAGCGATTGGTTTGCCTTGATTACTTGTACTAGCGTATTTGCTAACCCCTCTGGGGACCCGTTGTGGGGAAATTCTTGTTATGGATTTCAGGTTATGATCATCCGGACGAGCGAGCGTTGGGACAGTACGAGGATGTTGTCCAGGGTCGTTGACATGTGCACTTGAGTCCTTTTATTTCCGTTATTCCATTCGATATGGTTGTTGTCTACTTTTGAAACTTATAGATTGTACTCGCGAGTACTTAGGCTTTTCTCTTCGGATTATGATTTGTATTCGTTGAAGTTATTTATGTTTGCCATTGTTGATTATTCAGCTGGTTGTACCGGGCGTGTTATTTGATTTTCAACTGGATGATGTGTGTTTTTACTGTGGCAAGTTGTGTCTAGCCTGGTGGGTCCCATGTAGGGGTCCACGGCACTGTAATATATCTTGAATATCTCGGGGGTGTTACACATTGTTACCAGATGGCTCATCTTCAGCATTCTCTTTTGAGTTAACTCCAAAATCAGCCAGAATAGCTTCTAGTTTAGCAAGCTCCTTTTTCCTTCTTTCCTTCTTGGAAAGCTGTCTTTCAGCATCCTTAGGTGCTGGAGAAGCTTCAACAGGCCTTTTCAACATCAGTTGAGACTGTTCTTGGACCTCTGGTTCATGTTCATCATCAACATTCTCATCGCTTTTGTCGAGGAGTTCATCTTCACTTTCACTTTCCTGCAATTATGGACAATGAGTTGCACAAATAAACCATACATTTCGTCCAATCATCTAAATGGGATAATTTATAGAAATGAGTTTTAGCGACAATTTACTTGCAGAGAAGTAATTTTTACAAGAAAAGCCACCCTCGAAATCTTTACTGGTTGACGAGTAATAATATTATGGAATAACCAAATATGGGGAAAATAATATATACATAACCAATAATTATCTACAGAATTAGAAAAGCTGAGATGGTTGAAGCAAGCAAGTCAAAAATTGCAAGAGACCAGAATCGACACATACTTAATTTGATGGTCTTATCTGGACATCACTCACGAACAATACCAAAACACATTTATTAAATGAAGAAATAAAGATATCGATAAATATAAATAATCAAAAAAGTTTCAAATAACTGAAAATAGAAGGTCACACGGTACAATCCCATCAACGAAGTGACATCATAATATATTCTTAGTGCAGCAATTATTAAAACACTTGAGCAATTTTTGTAATAGCTTCAAGGGTTCGGAGAATAAGTATATATGAGATCAGATATACGATGCCTACTGAAATAACCCTTAAATGAGATCTCAATGGTTATAATCATAGCCTATAAAAACAGAGAACCATGACAAGTTATCATTTTTTCTTGTTAAGCCATTGGTGAAAATTCCTTTCCTTAAATAAAATCAAAACTTAAAACAGAAACTCTTGTTTTTCCTACAAATTCATTATGTTACAGAGAAACTCGTCATGAAATTTCCAGCTATAGCAACATCAAGATACTTGAAACTTAAACTCATGTATATACTATCCGTAATATATATTTAGATATTCAGGTATAATACATATTCACAATTCAACTTAAACTCATGCCTATACTATCCATAACATTTATTCTAAAATAGCCCTGCACTTGGGCAAATAATTTGAGCTAGTTGCACTAAATCAAATATTATTCCCAATTCACATGTTTTGTGTATACCATATTCAACAAACACATGAACAAGGCATAATCCAACAACTTTTATTCTTTGACCAATAAGAAATAAGGCACTTAGACCATCTCCAACCACACACCAAAACACCAAATTTGGTGTGTGGTTTACTCCAACCATACATCAAAACATCAAAATAGTTACTGTAGCACACTTCAAAATTTTCAAACCACACCAAATTTGGTGTGTCACTATTCACACACCAAATCACTATTCATCCATTAAATCATTTTATTTTATTTATTTTCATGTTTTAAAATATAATTATTTAATTTTTTTTATGTTTTAAATAATCTAATTATTATTTATGATATTAATTTTAATAAATATTAATCTAACTTAATATTTTATATGTTTTTGTTAATTCGTTTTTTATTTAAAATTAATTTATAAATAATAATTACCATTAAAGAAATAATATTTTATATGTTTTTGTTAATTCGTTTTTTTATTTTAATTCGTTTAATTTGTGTTATTTCAATTGATGTAATTTTATTTAAATGTATTATTAATTAAAAAATTATCGTTTTTATTTTTATCAGTTTTCATTAAATAAATTAATTACTGATTATTTATTATTATATTTACAAATTATAATTATTGTTATTAATAAAAATAGTTAATAGTAAATAAAATATGTTATTTTAATGTGGGGTCCACAAATTTGGTGTTTTTTTTGAAGTATGGTTGGAGTTGAGGGTTTTTTTTTGGTGTTGGGCCCACCAAATTAGGTGTTTTGGTGTGTTTTTTTGGTGTGAAGGTTGGAGATGCCCTTAACCCTTTCAAAACTATTCCACAAAACAGCACAACCATTGTGGGAATTAAAATATTACTGTGCACATCGCACTTAAATATTTTAATAAATTGAAAAATAATTATCTTATTATGAAGCAATAACGTTACCATATACTCCATGTCCATGATGAAATACCCGCGGCTCTATCCAGTATATGAAAAACCCACACATTAGCATAATAGCAGTATTTTTTTATCCTTCTCTATCACCTGTACTACCAACAAACACCACCAACAACCAACAGATAAAATTCTAGTCTCTAAAATAGAATAAAATGCAAAATTAGATTTGGGCTCCATGAAATTATTTTAGTTCTATAAACACACGTATACTAACATTTTCTCACCCATTTTTGTTCATCTCATTTTTGCCTAGTCAAATTCAGTACATCACAAAATTTCCACAATATCCATTAATTAATGAAAAAATGAATCAATAATTTGACATCAAGTTTTGGTACCACAAATCTCAGTATTTCGATTTATAAATCCATAAATTAAAATTCAAGAAAAATGAACAAACTTACAAAAACGAAGAAGAATAACAAGGGCTGCAAATTAACGAATATATTAGGTCTTCTTGATGTTGTTGAGTTGAGATTGAGAAAAGGGCGGCGAGCTCAAGTCCACGGCAGCAGCGGCGAGGAGCAAGGAAGAAAAAGGGAGCAGAGAGGATTAGGGCTTCTTGATGTTGTTGAATTGAGGCCGTCAAAGGGCGGCGAGCTCAAGTCCACGGCGGCAGCCTCGAGGAGCAAGGAAGAAATAGGGAGCTGAGGCGGCGCTAGACTTGGTTGATTGTTGAGTTTCGACGGAAATGCTGAGAGCTAGAATTAGGGCCGGTGTTGTGCAGAGAACTTGAGAGTGAATAGATCAATTATAACTACTAACATATTATTAGCAAAATATGACTGAATTTGATTTCGGTCCAGTTCGGTCTGGTTCGGTTCGGTCCATCCCAGAACCGAGAACCGAACCGAACTGTTTTGGTCCGGTTCTGCTTTTCTATTTTCCGGTTCGGTTTTTTCGGTTTCAGTTTTTCGGTTCTTTTTTTGAGTTTTCTCGGTTCGGTTTTCAGTTTTTGGTTCCGAAATGCCACCTCTAGGTTGGGTCAATGCCTTCTTCAATTTCCAGTCTCAAGACATACACTTCGTTATTGTAAAATTTTTTTGATAAAAAATAAACTTTCACACTTTTTACTTCAGTAATTATCAAATTAGCGAAGTCTTTTTAACTTTAAATTTCTAACTAGCTCCTACTTTTTTGTTTGGTACCATTTACTGAAGTCTGTGTGGGTTTTTTACTTCAGTCAATTGAAAAGCAAAGTTGTTGTTTGTTTTTACTTTGCTAATATACATTACCGAAGTGAGACGTACCGAAGTCTTTGATGTTTATTCTACTAGTGCATTTATAATGTTACCTCTTCAATTAATATTAATAATCCGTTCAATTTTATGCAATATATTTTTATTTTTATTTTCAGTCATTATATCATAGTATTTTATAATGATTAAAATTAATATTATATGTAGACATTAAATTTGTTATTTTAATTATTTTGTAATTATTCATAGTTATTACAAGCTTTTATTTTTTTAATAATTTTTAATTAGTTAATCCAAAATTTATTAATTTTTAAATACTACTTTATTTTAAAATCTTTTCAATTTAAATTTATTAAAAATATTTTATTTTATAAAATATATATAATTCATTATTTGATAGAATAATTTTTTATAAAAATAGATTCAATGTTTTATTAAAATTAATTAATTTTAAAGTTAAAAATTAATTAAATCATTAATTTTATATAAAATTCAAAATTTTGTTTATTAATACTCTAAGGTAACACATCTCATGGTGTTACTGAGAGTTACACCTTTTATAGCAAGAGTAACATATATTTCAGGATTTGGTAACACCATAACCCGAACGTTGTGGTAGGTCCAAAATTTCATAGCTATGGTAACATACAAGAAGGTAACACCTCCCCCTAAGTGTTGTAGAAAGTCATCTATGGCATAGTGTGTGGAGGACCAGTGGACGTAGAGGGGTTTACCTCAAACCACTTTAATTACCATGTCATTTACCTTCTGCATTTACTGTTTTAATATTTGTGATTATCTTTAAGTATACACATCATATCTAGTTGTTGTATTTACAGCAACTCACTTTAACAAGACTTCCGCTACGCACTCAGATTTGAAAACCGTACAACCTGTTGTTTAAAGGGTTAATGACGCCAAAATCCACAACATTTCATCTGACTTTCATTTTTTCCACAACTTTTTAAAAAAATCTGTAAATCCACAACATTTGGCACTTGTTCGAATTTTTCATAATTTTGATTTAGCCCCAAATTCGGTCCTACGTGGATTCTACGTG
Organism: Orobanche coerulescens; assembly: GCA_033398695.1. Taxonomy (NCBI): domain Eukaryota; kingdom Viridiplantae; phylum Streptophyta; class Magnoliopsida; order Lamiales; family Orobanchaceae; genus Orobanche; species Orobanche coerulescens. Next base: position 134,001,729 of record CM065816.1, on the reverse strand, counting down.
GACACCGTGTCGCCGTCGAAAATTCAAACTGCGTTATTTTAAGCTTAGGGTTAATGACGCCAAAATACACAACCTTTGATGCCCCTTTCATTTTTTCCACAACCTTTGGCACTTGTTCGATTTTGCCATTAGCATTATCAAATTAAAGAAGTCCTAAGTGATTATTATCGAAAAAATTGAAAGTAATATTATCGAAAAAATTAAAAGTATTATTAACAAAAAAATTATCGAAAAAATATCACTAAAAAATTGAAAAAATTCAAAGTATTATTATTTAGGTTTAGTGACGCCAAAATTCAAGTTTGATAATTTTTTTCGGGTCAGTTGTTTGTTGGTTGATGATTAATCACTTAGGACTTCTTTAATTAGTGTTTTTTTCTTGTGTGTTGTGTGTGTATGTGTGTGTTTCAGATGTCAATTGAATGTTTGCATTAATTATTTGCACTTATGTAATATAATATGTTTTTCCCCATATTTCAGCTGTTTTTTTTTTTTTTGGTTTTTCTTAGCTTTCAGTTTTTAGCAAGTATATTGTTTTAAGATCACGATATACTAATTGGGAAACTAACTAGTTAAAAATCTAAAAAGAGGAACTCTACAAACTGATTTTATTTTTTTGGAAAAACAAAAAAAATAGAACTATATTATAAAGCCGTCCTTAAAATTGTGCAAAAAAAACTAAAAAATGAAAATATGGTTCAACTTTTTAGATACTGCTAATGGAAAAATCGAACAAGTGCCAAATGTTGTGGAAAAAATGAAAGGGGCATCAAAGTTTGTGTATTTTGGCGTCATTAACCCTAAGATTAAAATGACACCGTTTGAATTTTCGGCAGCGACACACTCCCGGCGTCCACGTAGGATCCACGTAGGACCGAATTTGGGGCTAAATCAAAATTATGGAAAATTCGAACAAGTGCTAAAGGTTGTGGATTTACAGAATTTTTTAAAAGGTTGTGGAAAAAATGAAAGTCAGATGAAAAGTTGTGGATTTTGACGTCATTAACCCTTGTTTAAAACACTTTCCAAGCTGTATCTTATATACTTAGTGGCCAACAAGTGGTATCGGAGAGGTTGATTCTAAAAAGAATCAGTCGTATTTTTGATTGAATCAGATCCTTAAATCACTTATTTTTGAAAAACAGTCTTTTTCTTCCTTATTCTCATATGGATACATCAATGTTCAATAAAGTTCATATGTTTTCTATTAATGAATTTGATGATTGGAGAATTAGGATGGAGGCTCATCTTGCAGCAATGCACGAAGAGATGATTTTTGTTATACAAGATGGCCCCATAAAGATCATGAAGGCAAATCCGGCCCCAAGGATTGAAGGTCAGGCTCATGCAGAGATGCTCGAGAAAGAGCACGAACAATGGACTTCTGATGATAGAAAGCGCGCCAACCTCGACAATGTTGCTAAGAACGCACTATTTGTCACTCTTGATAAAGGCACGTTCTCAAAGGTAAAAAGCTGTAAAATAGCCAAGGATATCTGGGATAAACTCAAGTTAATTTGTCAGGGAACTGAGCTCTCAAAAGAAAATAAGATTTCAAAATTAACTCAGCAGTTTGAATCTTTTGAAATGAAACCAACTGAAACACTTGAGGAACTTGACCTCAGATTTACTGGCATTGTTGGTGAACTTGAAGCATTAGGCAAAATTTATACCCAAAGGGAGAAAAACCTAATAATTTTCCAATCTCTCCCTACCCGATGGGACATTAAGACCATAACTATGCGTGTGTCGTGCAATCTTAATGAAATATCTACTTTTGATCTCTTTTCTGACCTCAAAGCATTTGAGTACGATATAGACAGGAGAGAAAAAGCTGAAGAATCTTCTTCAAAGGTTACAGCATTAGCCGTTGTATCGAACCGAAGACACAGTGTGCCGAGTTCATCAAAGCCCATTAATAAAAATGCTGATAGCGATGATGACATCTTGTCGCAAGATGAAATGGCGCTCCTCATGCATAAGTTCAAGAAGTTTATTAAGCAGTCGGGAAAGACTCCATACAGGCCCAAACCTGTACACAAGGTAAGTACTTAAACTTCCTCTGGTGATGCTAACCTATGATATAATTGCAGGAAACCAGGACATTATGCAAATAAATGTCCTCATCCAAAAGTTCAAAGGTTGTCGGAAGTCGAGCAACAAGAAAAGGATGAAAGAAGACGTGCTTGGAAAAACAAGCTCAAAGACCTGATTGGTGAATCAGAAGTCGCCCCCACTCCATCAAAATCCTAAGAATGTCTTCAGGTAGTCACTGACAGTGATTCATCTGATGATGATTTCGAAGATAAAGCCTATATGTGCTTTATGGCCAAGGACATTCCAAAAGATGAAGATAGCGATGATGAGGTAAGCTCAATCTCAACTATTCCTTCAAATGCATCTCATACTTTTGCAAACATGATGAATGAATTTAAAAACATTCAAATATCCCATGAGACATTGAAAAATGAAAACATACAGCTCCAACTTTCTAATCTAGAGATGAAAGAGGAAAATGACTTGCTGAAAGTAAATTACGAAAATATGTTTGTTGATTGTGAAAACAGAAAAGTCGAGTATGAAAAACTCATGGAGAGCAATCATCAACTTGCTCATGAACTAAGTGAGACTAAATCTCATAGTGAAAGCAATACAAATGATTTTGTTTTGCTTCAAGCCAAAGTAAAAACTCTCGAAAAACGAGAAGGAGAACTTGAGACCATTCTGAAATCTTTTGAGAAATCATCTAAAAAATGGAAGAAATTCTAAGCACTGGGCAACATGCTCATGATAAAAGTGGCTTAGGATACAACTCATTTTCCAACAAAGGGAAAACTAGTACTGTGTTCGTCAGGGGTGTGGAACCCATTCATGTATCGGAAGAAGTTCCGAGTCCTGTGAAGGAACCCGTTGCACCGCGAACTACAAAGGCTGCCATTCCGTCTCCTCAGTCATATTTTAGACAACGGAATCCTCATCCATTCAAACCTGTAAGGCGCATTCAGCAGCATGCTACCCGAGCATATCAACGGCGCCAACAGCCGTTCAGAAGGAAGGTTGTATCCAAATATCAAAGGCCCGCACAGTAGTACTTTCAGTACAGCATGCCTAGGTATTGGATACAAGAGCCCCATCATTCATAGCGACAGCAAGTTTCCGCACAGTATCAACAACAGCGTTGGGAATCCAACTGGAGACCCAGAAGGCAAGCTGTTAGGCCGAAGAAAATGGCTCCACCTCCAAGACGGCATTTGTACTGGACTTATAATAACCCTGAATTTTACATGCATAATAATTATCATGGTTATAGCAACTACATACATGCCCCATGTAGAAATCGCAACTATGGACCTAAACCATCCTACAATAAACCTTTTGCTGTCAGGAAAATCTGGGTACCTAAAGGCACTAACGTCTATGGACCCAACAACCAAAGGGGACCTAAATCGACCTAATTTGCTTGCATACAGGACATTTTGGAGAAGGACATCTGGTACTTCGACAGCGGATGTTCCCGGCACATGATAGGGGATAAAAGCAAGCTATCAGATTTCGTAGAAGGCCGCGGTCCAAAAGTGCGCTTCAGTGATAAATCTAAAGGAAGGACAACAGGGAAGGGAATCCTACTTGTCAGAAAATTCAAAGTCACTGATATAGCTTAGGTTGAAGGCTTATAGTACAATAAACTTAGTATTAGCCAGTTTTGTGACAAATAGTTCTCGGTGAAGTTCTATATAGATCACTGTAGAGTCAAGAACATCCTGACCAAAGAAATTGTGCTCATAGGAAGTAGATCAGGTAATATGTATATTGCTGACTGGATGCCTACAAGCTCCACAATTCCTTGTTTCGTTGCCAAAAGCACTGCAGATCAAAGCTGGCTATGGAACAAGAGGATGTCACACATCAACTTCAAGACTATCAACAAACTCTCCAGACAGGGAATAGTTAGAGGTTTGCCAAATATGTCATTTCAAAAAGACAGCGTATGTGGACCCTGTCAGAAAGGCAAGCAAATCAAATCCATCCTAAAGAGCAAATACTACCATTCCACCCACGGAGTTTTGGAAATGCTACATATGGATCTCTATGGTCCTGTAGACCCAGTAAGTTTGGGAGGTAAGAAATACTGTCTCGTTATTGTTGATGATTATTCCAGGTATGCTTGGACAATTTTCCTAAGCAAGAAGAAGGAAACAACATCAAAGCTGCCTGAGCACTTGAGAAAGCTTTAAAATGAAAAAGATCGAGTATCGTGTCCATTCGTTCTGACAGAGGTACAGAATTTACTAACCGCTTTATAGAGCAATACTGTTCAGAAAATGGGATACAACACGAATACTCAGCTGCCCGTACACCTCAACAAAATGGTGTTGCTGAGCGAAAGAACAGGACGCTGAAAGAAGCAACAAGGACAATGATTGCCGCAAGCAAATTGCCATAGCGTTTCTGGGGCGAAGCCACCAATACAGCGTGCTATACTCAAAACCGTTGTATCATCAACAAGCATCACAACAAAATAGCATACGAGGTATGGAACAACAAAACTCCGCTAGTTTCGTACTTTCACATTTTTGGATATAGATGTTACGTTTTGAACAACAGAAAGGATCAACTTAGAACCTTCTATGAGAAATCGGATGAAGAGATATTTGTAGGATATTCCTCTGTTAGCAAAGCTTGCAGGATCTTTAATAAAAGGAAGCTAACAATTGAGGAATCAGTTCATGTAGTATTCGATGAACCTCACCATGATCCTACAGGAGTAGAAGACTTTTCTCAGAACATCCAACAACTTTCCATCGATGATCCACCAACTCCCATAGAACCTGTCGTTGACCTAGAAACCAACCCCGCAGCTGTAAGAACTGACGTAGATGAAGCCAATGTTGTAGAAGCTGAAGCCAAAACTACAGCAACTCAAGATACAGTACAGGACCCCGAATTAGAACCCGACAGAAGATGGTTGAGAGATCACCCACAAGAGTTGATAATAGGAATCATTGATGTTGGTGTTTCTACTCGTAGGAGAATACAGAGTACACAAGGAAATGTACTATGTGCGCAAAAAGAACCCGATACTGAGACATCCCCATTTCCTGAATGGAAATCTCAATCCGAGCTTAGAAGACTTAATATGTGCACTCTTTCTGTATTCTTAGCCCAATACGAACCTATTTCTACCAAAGAAGCTCTCAACAACTCTTATTGGATTACATCTATGGAAGAAGAGCTCAACGGTTTTGAAAGAAACAACGTATCGTATCTTGTACCTAGACCCACTCATCAATCCGTAATTAGAACCAAATAGAAATGGACTCATTATCAGGAATAAATCCAAACTAGTCGCCCAAGGCTATAGACAGGAAGAAGGCATAGACTACGATAAAACACTTGCCCCTGTAGCCAGACTAGAAGCCATTAGGATATTTTTAGCCTTTGCCGCCCATAAGAACTTCATTGTATACCAAATGGACGTCAAAAGTGCATTCCTGAATAGAGACCTTGCTGAAGAAGTGTATGTTGAACAACCACCAGGGTTTGTCAATCCAGAAGGCGAAGACCTAGTATACAGGCTAAGGAAAGCACCGTATGGACTTAAGCAAGCCCCTAGAGCATGGTATGAGACCCTGTCCCAGTATCTAACCGATAATGGATTTGAAAAAGGTGCTGTGGACAAGACCTTGTTCAAAATACAGGAATGTAATGACCTCCTCATGGTTCAAATATATATAGATGATATAATATTTGGTTCAACTAACCTTGCTTTGTGTCAAAGGTTCTCTCATCTCATGCAAAGTAAATTTGAAATGAGTATGATGGGAGAACTTAGTTATTTTCTAGGTTTGCAGGTAAAGCAGTTGCCTACAGGGATTTTCGACCTGGAAAAATACAGCAAGGAGCTTCTCAACAAGTTTGGAATGAATACTTCCAAATCATCGTCAACCCCCATGAGCACTTCCGTGTAAATTAGTGCTGATGAAGCTGGAAAACCGTTTGATCAATCACTCTACAGGAAGCTTATTGGCTCACTCCTGTACCTAATGGCTAGCAGGCCCGATATCCAGTTTGCTGTAGGAGTGTGTGCGTGATATCAAGTATCGCCTAAAGAATCACACTTCGCAATAGCCAAATGAATCCTGAAATACATCAAAGGGACAGTCAATGTAGGACTGTGGTATCCTAAAGAAGGCGGATTCGATTTAGTTGGATACAGCGACTTGGATCTCGGAGGTTGTAAGCTAGATAGGAAGAATACAAGTGGAACTTGTCACTTTCTTGGACCTAGACTTGCGTCTTGTTTTAGCAAGAAACAATTGGCAAACTCGCTTTCAACAGCTGAATCAGAGTACTGTGCTAATGGTAGTTGTTGTATGCAGGTCCTTTGGATGCAACAACAGCTGCCCGATTATGGATTTGAAGCCAAAGAAACGCCGATTATGTGCGATAGTACGAGTGCAATTACTATCACGCACAATCCTGTACTGCACTCTCGCACCAAGCATATTCACATGAAACATCACTTCATTAGGAATCATGTTGAGAACAAGGATGTTCGGATGGAAAAAGTTCATACAGATATCCAGTTAGCCGACATTTTCACCAAGCCTCTCGACACAGCAAGATTCTGCATGCTTCGACATGAATTGGGATTTCTACAGCCTGACTCCCTGTAAGTTTTTAATGCTTTTACTCAGCAAATTGAGGGGGAATGCTGTAAGACCCAAGAATACAGTATCCATCGTTAGTTATATGTACACTCAGTCTATCAGAACAGCACTGTAGGAACAAAGAGACATGAATTATCCTACAGCTGACGTGTGCAATAACTAAGGGGGAATACAGTACGACCCAAGAATATAGCATTAATCCGAAAGCTGCTGTATCGAATTGAAATCCGTATGTACCTTTTAAGGGGGAACGCTGTATTTTCGCGGATACAACACACACTATGGAAAAATTAATTATCATGTTATTTATTTTAAAACGATCTTTGTGTCCATATGCCCTGTCATAATTAAAAGTTTTTGCATTAAATGGTTTACACGACATCTGGACATTGGTATCTTCAAGCCGCGATGTTTCATATTATTATATTAATTTTACACCACCGTTTCAGGCAATAAGGGTAATTTGATAAGTCAGAAGTGGGACCCGCTCGTATTTCAAAATCAGATGGATAAGCTGTACTGGTTACACTCAGTCCATCGTGGTCGTTCGTTTCAAACACCGGTTCCCATCCCTTAAATCTGACCATTTAGTCTCTGAAAACCCTTCTTCGCCGCTTACTATAAAAGGACTGCAAATTCCATTTGAGACTCTTTACGCTTTCTGCATATTGAACGAGTTCTTGAGCATACAGCCTATAAGTGTTTTTGTGTTTTCCCTGCATTTCTCTTTGAATCCTCTCACTTTTCTTCGAGAAATCATCAATGGCATCTTCTCAGACCTCTTCCATATCTATCAAGAAATCCTCCAACATCATCGACAGACGGATCTTTTCTAGATATGTCGTACTTGAATGTGTTCATTCTGAAGGTGATGACATCGAATCGATGGAATACGTCATTACTAGGATTCGTCAACAAGGCCTTTATCGCCTTGGAAGCCACACTGTTGAACGATTTGATGTTCATCTGGTTGAGGAATTCTACCTCATGCTGCTGTTCGTTTCCTTTCACTGGCTCAGGGAGGACATATTGCGGACATCACAGCTGTCATTCGCTGAGTTGAGATCCGTGTTGACCAAGAGCTACTTCAGAATCTCTACAGGCTACCTGTTGATGGCCTGACATTGGAAGATATTGAGACCTTTGGGTTGTTCACCGGTTCAACATCGGTTGAAACGGTTCACACCTCTTTCCATAAGAAACACTTTTGTTTAACTTTTGTCTATTTGCACGATTTCTGTTGCTGTGTTATTGAGAACAGAACAGGTGCGTTCGAAATGTGCACCAATCTAAGGTTCAGGATGGTGGTTTCAATTATGACATGTGAGAAGGTCAACTGGTGTCAAATAATCCTCAAACGGTTGCAGGAAGAAGTCTCTAAGCCTGCCTCGCAGAAGAAATCCTTTGGTTTGCTTTTGAATTATATTCTGACCAAATGCGGTGTTCCGCAAGATGAAAAAGCAAAGAAGATCACTTATCAGATTTATATGGGAAACATCAGACCCACCATTTTCAAGAAAGGGCCCGTGATCGCAAACAGACCTTTCGTCTGAAAATTGCCCCTGTCTGCCGACCCAAGGGATGTATCTTCCAAATCAAAAACCGAAGAGTCCTCGAGGAAGCGAAAGAGATCTCACAGCAAAACTCCTGTTGCTGTTGAGAAGCCCAAAAGGAAGCTAAGGAGGCTTTCAAAAGTTAAACCTACAGAAATCTCCGAGGATGCTCCTTCCGTGGCTCAACCCACTGAATCAATCCCCTAAGGCGCAACCCCTGTGGAAGAGATGCCTACTACTGTCGATTCAGAAGATCCCGAGCCTTTGGCGGCTATGACGGATGCTCAAACATCTGCTAACTCTAAATACTCTAGCGAGTAGGCTGCCCCTATGCAGCCTAAAGCTACTTCTCCTATACGGGATCCCACACCCGTTAAGGATCCATCGCCCATCAGGGTACCAACCCCTGTAAGGGATCCAGCTCCGACACAGGAACCTATACCTGTAGAGGAACCCGAGCATACAGCGGACCCAAGTGCTGTATGCAGTCCCTCCCCAAACACCATTATCAAAGCCTATAGGCTCGCTCCATACAGCACATTGTACAACTAGAGTGATTGGTGCGAAGAAGAATGATTTGTATTGGAAGTGACGCACTCACCAGATGTTGCAGTCCTGATCCAATGGGACAACCTAATATGCAAAGAGTTGATCACGATCCACCTGATGGACAAAGCAAATACCCGTCAGAAAGGAAAATCTAAATCCGGCGATCAAGCTCCCGAAAGTCCAAAATCAGATCACGACTCAGACGATGATGACGATGCCCTTCAGGATGGTATAAGAATGAGTCGCGAGGAATCTGAATCTCAGATGGGTGCGGGAACTTCTAGTCAACACCAAACTCCTCCCCATCAACAAGACACTGTTCCAGACAATGAGGATTCAGTCCCTCATGTCGCAGAGGAACAATTTGTTTCGTAACAGGCACCCGAGCCTATAGCAAAGGAACAACCGGCTACCCAACAGGCACCCGAGCCTATCGCCACCGAAGCCGAAGAATAACCCAATGCCATTCCACACGAGGAATCAGTCCCTCTACAAGAGCAGTAAAAAGCTGAGAGACAGCAGGAGGAATCAATCCCTTCTATACCTTTGTCTTCAGAACCCACTGCCGAACAAGAGAAAACATCAAACCCTGTCGCCGAGCCTGCCTCTAATGCTACTGAAACCTCAACTGTTTTGGAATCCGACGGCGGTATAGAACCTGAGGATGTCCAACTCAATTCACATCTGAGACGGTTGAATGGAGTTGAAGATTTTGCCCAGCCAGATTCTCAAAGGACTGCCACAAGGAAAGAGCGATTACATGCTCTTGGCCTTCAAACAGTTTTCATCCAGGATGCCGTCAATGCTCTATATTCTATCAAAAAAGCTCTTGATTGGATGCACCAATCAGCTGTTCAAGAGATGACAGGTTTAAGGCATGAAGTTTCCCGAGTGGAAGAAGCCTTCAGAATATTGCCATCAGTCTTCAAGCAGGCCCTAAGCCAATTGCAAGAAAGACAGGAGCAGATCCTAAGAGAAGAACAATCTAAACTACGGGTGTCCGAGGCCAAGACAGCATCAGCTATGATTGAATCCGGTTCCCAGCTTCGAGCCCACGACAAGAAAATTCAATATATGTCATAGGTGCTCACCTCCCTGGTTGAGAAAATGACAAGTTTTGAGACGAAACAGGATGCTGCTATGCAAATCCTGGAATGCCTTGATGAGAAGGTGTCATACCTTGATGACGCCAAAAAAGGGGAAGAAGCGAGGGAAGCTGCAAGGAGATCAAGACTTGAGCAAGAGAAGGAAATGCTAGCTCCTTTTTAAGACAGCATCACTGCTGATATAGCCCGTATTTCATCTCCAAATGTTAGAATACAGGGAGATTTCCCAGAATTCCAGGACCATAAGTTTCCTTGGAAGAGCCTCGTTCGAAAGCCGCAAGCTATGAACCTCCCGGCCGACCGAAAGCCTACTGCATAAGAGATCAATAACTGGAGGAGGAATGAGCTGCTAAGATACTTTGTTGTTCTTACCAGGGAATCCTCAATTTTCAACAGATGCAGGATGGTACAGGAAGCTGCTGAGGAATTTAAGAAAAGGTCCTACCTGCAATGTTGTATGGCTCCGAATGTTGGGTGATGAAGAAGTCGCTTGAGAGCAAGTTGGAAGTGGCTGAAATGAGAATGTTACGTTGGTCGTGTGGTCATACAATGTTAGATACAATCGCGAATGGGGTTTTCAAGAACGTGCTGGAAGTGGCGCCCATTTCAGCGAAAGTTAGGGAAAGGAGATTGAGATGGTTTGGCCATGTCTGCAGGAGGCAGGCATCTGCTCCAGTGAGGAGGATCGAGAGTTTATTGGTTGTCGGGGAGAGAAGGAGAGGCAGACCGAGGAGGATGTGGGATGAGCAGCTGAGATTAGATTTGAAGGCCTTAAACCTTTCCGAGACCATGACTGTTAATAGGTGCGCTTGGAGGCGCCAGATCAGAGTTGTGGATTCTTTTGTAGGGAGCGGTGCTGTAGTTGAGAGCCTCAGGGTTGGGTTGTCTCGGTTAGCTTTGACCTAGAGCATTTCATTTTTTTTTTTGCTTTTATTGTATATTTTATCCTATTGTCTTTGCGTGTGGTGTATTTTTGACAGGGAGCTGTGCTTAGTGTCAACCTCTCTTCTGTTAGAGCAGCGTGCATCGGGAGTGAAGTAGCCGAATTCCGCTTCGGTAAGTCCCATGTGGATTAAGCCATGTGCTCAGGTATGGTATCGAGCTTTTTCGAATCATATGCTTTCCTTTGCATTTATCATTCAATATTTTATTGTGCACTAAGCTGGGGGTCTTCACGGAAACAGCCTCCCTACCGTAATAAGTAGGGGCATGGTCTGCATACATCTTACCCTCCCCAGACCCTGCTCTGAGCGGGATATACTGGGTATGGTTGGTTTGGTTTGGTTTGGTTTGGATGATGGATCACTCCCGCTCCAGCAGTAGATGAAGTATAAACATAGATAAGGTGACTTGGTTACCCATCCAAAAGATTAGATCCTAGTCTTCGATAAGTCGTATGATGGACGAGCCTTATATCTGAATCGAGACAGAGACGCTCATCAGAACTGGTGGAAAAATACCAAGAATGACCCCAAAAGTCCGTGGAGACACTCAGATTACAAGAGTTAAATTCCTTGTATTTTTTTTATTTTCAAAACAGCAAAATATTGTACTCTTTGTTTCAATATCAATAAAATATTTGCCTGTCTTGAAAGATTACAACTCGTAATCTACTGTGTTCTTGTATGTTTACAAACACTTAATTTATTCTTGCTGTATACATGTATGAAAGTTGTCTTAATACATAAGCTGTAAGAACATGTCTACAAAAAGTTCATAGTTTAAGTTGTATGTATCTAGAATACAATGTAAAATTGTGCCTGCGCGCCAATCATAAGCTTAAAGATGTAATACTCTTTTGATAAAAGCTGAACTTGCCTGCGAGCAATTCTCAGTATTAGGCCAAATGCTGAAGGCCAGAACATTCGAAAGAAGACCAAGAAGTCTGCCCTCCTTCAAGACGCTAAGTGTCAAAGTTTTGGCATCATCAGGGATGTTTGTGTAACACCCCCAATCCGCTCAGGGATATTACACGCCGTAGACCCTCTCCTCGAGGATCTACCAGGCTGATAACTAAAATCAAACACCTAAACATCGCCTTTAAGGCTAAAATGACTCAGTAGACCGATTTGGTCTTTCAATAATAACATACAACTCCATTCCAAACACATACCCATGCAGGGGTCAAAATACAATAAACTCCCGTACAACGGGGAAAAGATACTGCAGCGGAAAAGAAAATACAACTAGACCAATACGACATCAACGGATCCTCGTGTGATTAGTATCGTTCATCTTTCATCATCCTTCGTGCCGACCCTGTGCTATGCTCCAAAACCTGAATGCAAAATAGACATCCACCCCGAATACTCGGGGTTAGCAAACTCCACTGCTTTGCTAGTGCAAGTATAAATACGAAAACAAGCCATACATATCATACTCCACAAAATGAATAATCGCGAATATACTTCCCGAGAAAATTCACTTGATCAAACCATTCAAAACGTGAAAGGTAGGAAATAACCCAATGTCCATATTACAAAACATTTGACGATCTCGGAGTTTAGAAAACATTTGGGATATAAGAATTCTAAAACCTTTGAAAACATTTAGGACACATTTCAAAAGTCATTTTCCAAAATTCAAGTTCCTAGAACAATACGCAGGTCCACAACCCATTTCACAAAACACGGGTCCGTGACCCAAATCACAAATCACATGTTCCTAAGGATTATTCGTGTCCCGTGCTAACAAGCCACGAACCTCGATGCTCCCAAGAACAAACCCGAGTGAATAACCCAATAGGAAAACATATCAAATCACATGTCTCCACGACACGAATATCACAACCAAACCACAACCATAAGTTATCCGGCATCGCGCTAACAAGCCACGAACCTGAGTCCCCGCAAGACATACCCGATGATAACCCCACAAGTTATCCCAAGACGGCCAGCAAGCCCCGAACCTCGGAGTCCCCGCAAGACATACCCGTATTGGAAAACCCTACGGTTTCGCCCGACCCATACTAGCAAGTATGGATCCTGAGATTCAACAATCCTACCCGAGGCACATCACATACAACAAGCACACAACAATAGTCGATTATCAAGACAAGCAACATTAAGCATCACAACCTCCTTTCAAAGGAGTAACGACTAACATCACATCATGTCGAATACCCACCGAACAAACATACAATTCAATACACAATCCTCAAACAATTATGGTCTATTATATTCACTCAATGCGATTATAACGTCTCAAGGTACGAAACTAACACACATATTCCGAGAACATATCCATTCACGAAGTATTCGAATTATCGTTGAAAGACAATATTTATCGAGGACATACCGATCCTTTTTAACGCTCATTAAACATCGATTTCGCATAAAATCATTTATCAATAATTATGCCGATGAAATATAAATGTATGGGCAAGATACTTGCCTCCAAATTGGCACGCAAGTATTCACGAACACGGCTCAACCTGAAAGCTTCAAACGCCCGATGCTATCAAAAGGAAGACGACGATGAGCGGAAGGGTTCGACACGGTTTCTTCGCAAGAAACACGACCTAACATCATACAATTAATAAATCAACGATCATACGATGAAGAATAATCGTAGAACGCCCGAAAACCCCTCTATGACATTCTACCGACACCTTCAAGGCGTCGATCAAGAACTTGACCAAAACAACGAATCGATACGATCCAACCATGGAATAACAAGGAAATGATATAATACATCTAAATAATCATCAATCCATCATAATCCTAAGTTAAATCGGATTAATCGGACGAAAACAACCAAAACACCCAAATTCCCAAAACTAGATTTCTAGGAAATCACGATCTGGTAGATCGGAGGGTGTTATAGGATGGATGATTGATGATATGAACTTCAAAACTTCATGGATTGATTGTCCAACAACATCTCTCCATGATTTACCAAGCTCCAAAGGAAGATAAGAAAACCGAGTGAAAAATGGTCAAGAAAACGTCTGCGGGGCCATAACAGATCGCACAGCAGCCGCGGCCAGCCGAGTGTGCCGTGGCACAGCCCAAAAATGGCTCCCAGTGGTCGGCGGTGTGCCGCTGCTCGGCCGGAGTGTGCCGCGGCACCGTCGATCGGTTTGGACGAAAAATGCCACAGAGAGTGTGCCGCGCTGCCACACTGTGCGCGGCCTGTGGATCGCGGCGAGAATCGCTGATCACGCGGCCGTAACTCGGCCAGAAGCTGCCGAGCACTACCGGCCGTGACTCGGCCAGTGCCGGCCTGGGCCTAGGTTGCCCGGCCATGACTCGGCCGGGGCCAACTCCGACGGCCCGAACGACCCCGAAATCCGAACCTGAATACGAATCGATGATACGGTTACGACGTACTCACAAAGACGAATCTAAGAGTTAAGAGAACACACAATTCCGACCACCCGAAGGCTCGGAATTCAACAACGGAAGTAATTACCCAAAACTTTGGGAAATTACGAAAATGGCCCAAAACGTCCGAAAATCACGATACGCGATCGAAACACCAATACAAAGCTCGCAAAATGAATAATAACATTAAATGAACTTACGAGAAACTCGAAACAACAGTTTCGGACGAGATTCGCAAGAATCGAACTCAAGTGCGGAAAAGTCGCTAAAAAGCTCGGAACTCAACAAAACGATACCGAAACGAACTCGGATGACAAAAAGTGCAGAATTAATCATTCTCGAAATGACGAAACGGTCATGAGCGAGTCGTCAAAACGGACTCCGGCCAAAAAAGAAATTTACCGAAAATCGAAAATTGCGGATATTACATTCTACCCTCCTTAAAAGAAGTTTCGTCCCGAAACTTAAAACAAGTAGGGGGGAGCAATATACCCGCCAGGAAAAACTCGACGAGATACACAAAAACAGAAAACTCGTGCCCAACGGCGAAACGCTGCAAGAAACGCAAAGAGACATACGGCGTGAAAACACGCTCCACGACGACCAACACAACGTCGCCGTTAGGGATATAATAAAACCAACAAATGACAAGCGTCATCAAATGGATAATATAGCCAAGTAAATTATCCGACAATCACAAAACACCACGAACGAAAGTCGGTATGATTGACCAACCCAACGGTACATCAATCGAAACGCGAGCCAATCGCTGAACCAATACGGAATTCCACCGCTCAAGGGTTGGAAGATCGAAAACGAGACTAATTTCCCGAACTTAAGGGAATTAGGAAGGAGCCTGAATGCTCAACAATCACGAAGCGAGGACAAAAACCGAACAAACAAACGACCGAGACAACAAAAATCGAACAATCATGTCCGAAACACGAAGGATAATAAAATTCAAACAACAACTCTCAGGATGATCTAGTGAGAACTACGAGACATGCATTCCCATAAGATCCACCGGAAAGGGAATAGCGATTGAAAAGTCATAACGACAAACGAGTTATTCCGAAACAATACCACACTTGTTCGATCAACAAAAGCAAGGGGCAGGACAAGCTCAGAAATGTCAACAAACATAATGAGTCGACAAAGTCAAAAACACAAGAGTTCCAAATCCGATCCACTTCGAATAAAGGAACTAATAGATCCAGATGATGTCACTTCCGAACAAGGTTCACAAGAATCGAACTGAACTCGAAAAGATCACAGCGATAACCAGATCGACCCACAACAAGATCACAGTTCGTTCAGACGATCAAATCGAAATACAGAACACGTTCATAAAGTATCAACGAACATGAGCGAATCGATAGACTGGAGAAAGAGAAAATACCGAAGTCAAAATAGTATGGGTATTACCTCCGACCTCGTCCACGAAATTCACAAAAACGGGAGCAAGGTAACAAGAGATTAAACAACCGACACATAACAAAACCATCACCGATGCACACGGCCATACCAACCCAAGCTCTAACAGCTCGCACATGCGCGACAACGCAGAAATCACCACGAGGCGACAATATTCAACACCAACATCCCGCCTCTCACATGGGGCTAACACAACAAGTGTGTGGAAAACGACTCAACGCTCACACCGCCAATTCGGTCATACTCGGGAGCAAACATCAAAATGACAACGCGAACATCATACATACATACCCAGCCCTCAAATGGGAATGGATAGGTTTTAAAAACGAAAACCTCATTTTGAAAGTAATTTAGAAGAACACCGGTTGATCTTTGGTATCACTTTTCAAAAACTACAAACATGAAACATCGTTATCGAGACTTTGAAAACCATCATGCACTTGGTAAAAATGAGGACATCTTCTTTTAGCGAAAGACTTTCAGAAATATTCGACCCTTGGGTCTAAATAAAAGTGTTTCTAAAACATTGAAAATATCTCAAAACATTTTGGTCCTCGAGGTAGAAAAATTTTGAAATATATTGTGGCACCTTGAATGTACCACAAGAAAATAACTCATTTGAAAAATATGTCTCGAATTTTATTTTTCTAAGATACTCAAGGTTTTCAAAAATCCAATAGGCCAGAATGCCCAAAACTCACGCATATCGACGTTCACTAAAACAACTCCTAGTACACGCATCAAAACGTTTAAAATCAAGACAATACATGTCTTTAAACGGAAACAAACGATAAAATACCACGAAGACCGCCAGGATTCGTAACAAAACCACTGACCCCATTCGAGGTCTCTAAGGACCCTCCCGTACTGACTAGTGAACAAGTCGTACGCGTATAAACACAAAGCTTCCACAAGAGAACTTGTAAAACGAGCAAATTGATTCGAAAATCATCAGCAACGGACAAAAACAACAATAAAAAGACATCACAAGCGACGACACTCCTCGTATAAATCAAATACGAGAGCCAACTAAATACATATCGTGAAATCAAAATCCACATAAGGATTCCATCACTTAACAAATAATCATAAAAATAGCTCGTGTCACACGAGGCACAACACAAAGAAGGGAGAATTACTTCCACAGGTCGCACGAAGATGATGATCGCCCCACGATACTAATCACGACCAACAAACTCAAACGACGCGTCGCGACACGACTCAGTCAGACAAAATCTGACAATACAAGACTCAACAACACATAACTCGACCCGACAGCCTAGGTTTCCTCAACCTAAGCTCTGATACCATTAATGTAACACCCCCAATCGGCTCAGGGATATTACAGGCCGTAGACCCTCTCCTCGAGGATCTACCAGGCTGATAACTAAAATCAAACACCTAAACATCGCCTTTAAGGCTAAAATGACTCAGTAGACCGATTTGGTCTTTCAATAATAACATACAACTCCATTCCAAACACATACCCATGCAGGGGTCAAAATACAATAAACTCCCGTACAACGGGGAAAAGATACTGCAGCGGAAAAGAAAATACAACTAGACCAATACGACATCAACGGATCCTCGTGTGATTAGTATCGTTCATCTTTCATCATCCTTCGTGCCGACCCTGTGCTATGCTCCAAAACCTGAATGCAAAAATAGACATCCACCCCGAATACTGGGGTTAGCAAAACTCCACTGCTTTTGCTAGTGCAAGTATAAATACGAAAACAAGCCATACATATCATACTCCACAAAATGTAATAATCGCGAATATACTACCGAGAAAATACACTTGATCAAACAATTCAAAAAGTGAAAGTTAGGAAATAAACCAATGTCAATATTACAAAACATTTGACTATCTCTGGAGTTTAGAAAACATTTTGGATATAAGAATACTAAAAACTTTCGAAAACATTTAGGGACACAACCAAAAGTCATTTTCCAAAATTCAAGTTCCAGAACAATACGCAGGTCCACAACCCATTTCACAAAACACGGGGTCCGTGACCCAAATCACAAATCACATGTTCCTAAGGATTATTCGTGTCCCGTGCTAACAAGCCACGAACCTCAGATGCTCCCGAAGAACAAACCCGAGTGAATAACCCAATAGGAAAAACATATCAAATCACATGTCTCCACGACACGAATATCACAACCAAACCACAACCATAAGTTATCCCGGCATCGCGCTAACAAGCCACGAACCTCGGAGTCCCCGCAAGACATACCCGATGATAACCCCACAAGTTATCCCGGCATCGGGCTAGCAAGCCCCGAACCTCGGAGTCCCGGCAAGACATACCCATATTGGATAACCCTACGGTTTCGCCCGACCCATACTAGCAAGTATGGATCCCGGAGATTCAACAATCCTACCCGGAGGCACATCACATACAACAAGCACACAACAATAGTCGATTATCAAGACAAGCAACATTAAGCATCACAACCTCCTTTCAAAGGAGTAACGACTAACATCACATCATGTCGAATACCCACCGAACAAACATACAATTCAATACACAATCCTCGGCAAACAATTATGGTCTATTATATTCACTCAATGCGATTATAACGTCTCTCAAGGTACGAAAATAACACACATATTCCGAGAACATATCCATTCACGAAATATTCGAATTATCGTTGAAAGACAATATTTATCGAGGACATACCGATCCTTTTTAACGTTCATTAAACATTGGATTTCGCATAAAATCATTTATCAATAATTATGCCAATGAAATATAAATGTATGGGCAAGATACTTGCCTCGAAATTGGCACGCAAGTATTCCGACGAACACGGCTCAACCGGAAAGCTTCGAAACGCCTGATGCTATCGAAAAGGAAGACGACGATGAACGGAAGGGTTAAACACGGTTTCTTCGCAAGAAACACGACCCTAACATCATGCAATTAATAAATCAACGATCATACGATGAAGAATAATCGTAGAACGCCCGAAAACCCCTCTATGACATTCTACCGGACACCTTCAAGGCGTCGATCAAGAACTTGACCAAAACAACGAATCGATACGATCCAACCATGGAATAACAAGGGAAATGATATAATACATCTAAATAATCATCAATCCATCATAATCCTAAGTTAAATCGGATTAATCGGACGAAAACAACCAAAACACCCAAATTCCCCAAAACTAGATTTCTAGGAAATCGACACGATCGGTAGATCGGAGGGTGTTATAGGATGGATGATTGATGATATGAACTTCAAAACTTCATGGATTGATTGTCCAACAACATCTCTCCATGATTTACCAAGCTCCAAGCGGAAGATAAGAAAACCGAGTGAAAAATGGTCAAGAAAACGTCTGCAGGCCATAACAGATCGCACAGTGTGTCGCGGCCGGGAGTGTGCCGCGCACAGTGCCCAAAAATGGCTCCCGTGGTCGGCGGTGACGCGGCTCGGCCGGAGGTGCCGCGGCACCCAGACAATGGCTTGGGCCGAAAAATGCCACAGAGTGTGCTGCGGCCTGCCACCAGGCCGCTGCCTGTGTGGACTGCCGGCTTTAAATCGCTGATCATCGCCGGGCCGTGACTCGCCAGAGCCGCCGAGCACTACCGGCCGTGACTCGCCCGGCCTCGGCCTGTGTTGCGGCCATGACTCGCCGGGCTAACTCGACGGCCCAACGACCCAAATCCGAACTCGAATACGAATCGATGATATGGTTACGACGTACTCGCAAAGACGAATCTAAGAGCTAAGAGAACACACAATTCCACCACCCAAGGCTCTAATTCAACAACGGAAGTAATTACCCAAAACTTTGGGAAATTACGAAAATGGCCCAAAACGTCCGAAAATCACGATACGCGATCGAAACACCAATACAAAGCTCGCAAAATGAATAATAACATTAAATGAACTTACGAGAAACTCGAAACAACAGTTTCGGACGAGATTCGCAAGAATCGAACTCAAGTGCGGAAAAGTCGCTAAAAAGCTCGGAACTCAACAAAACGATACCGAAACGAACTCAGATGACAAAAAGTGCAGAATTAACCATTCTCGAAATGACGAAACGGTCATGAGCGAGTCGTCAAAACGGACTCCGGCCAAAAAAGAAATTTACCGAAAATCGAAAATTGCGGATATTACAGTTTGGATAACATCAAAAGGCTTTAAAAGGAAGACTTGGCAAAACTTGGCAAATTATCAAAAAGGGAGAAATTGTTGGGATAACAATCCCTGTATCGAAATGTTGGGATAACAATCCCTGTATTGAAATTGTTGGGATAACAATCCCTGTATCAAAAGTTTTGACAGAATGTATTGACAATGTGCCAATACAACATGCAGCAAACAGTTGTATCGAAAAGCTGATCAAAGGTGTCAACCTATATCGAAGACTTCTCGTAGTCCCTGCATACAGTGAATCAATCATACAGCAAAGGAGTCTCATAAGACTAAGTATGGAAGCTGTCCGAAATCGACTATACAGCTATCTTCCCATACAGTATCGATCTAATCCAATATGCCTACAGCATGATTGGATACAACATTCATATCGGAACAGGACAAGAAGGAATCTTTGTTATTTGCTAAAGTCAAAGTCCCGTTTAAAAAGATATATTTAAATATTAAAGGATAAAGTATTTAAATATTAAGCCGTCAAAGATCTTCAATCAATCGCAAAATCCGGATTGTGTTTTATTCAAACACATCATACCGTTGGAACGGACTTCTTCTCAACTTATCTATCTCAACGGATATATTCAAGAAGGCTATATATATCTCCAGAGTTTAAAGATCAATCATGAACAACTGACACACGAAATCAAACGAAGTTATCATCATATACATCTGAGCAAACATATCTCCCAAAGCATACTGCTATTCTGAAAGAAGAGATATACAAGTGCTCAAACCGTGAACAACACATCATCAGCTAAAAGCCCATAAAGTCAAAGTTGTTATTCAAACATTGTTCTACCCTTGAACAAAACCCATCAACCCTGTGTGGACTGAGAAACCTTGCTATTCCTGAACTGTGTGTGATGGACTTGCATTGAAGAGACGTAGATTCAGAACTGTGTGTGAAGAAAGCAGTCAAGTGAAAGATTAAATCAATCTGTGTGAACGGTTGAAGGCTAAGATCATTATATCAATCTGTGTGAACGATATATTGATTATGTTTGATTATAAATATGTAGTTGTGTACGTAGTATTTATAATAAACATTTCCACTCCTGTGTGAAGGACCAGTGGACGTAGAGGGGTTTACCTCAAACCACTTTAATTACTGTGTCATTTACCTTTTGCATTTACTGTTTTAATATTTGTGATTATCTTTAAGTATACACCTCATATCTAGTTGTTGTATTTACAACAACTCGCTTTAACAAGACTTCCGCTACGCACTCAGATTTGAAAACCGTACGGCCTGTTGTTTAAAACACTTTCCAACCTGTATCCTGTATACTTAGTGGACAACACACACTTTTGAAAAGCTCTCTAATTCTGTGCAAGACAGTCTGACTCTTACTGTTCGGGCTACCACTCCACTTGTTTATAAAGTCGAAGAAAACAAAGTTTCTTATGAGATCGACCTTCGAACCTGGACATATTGTTGTCGGGAGTTTGATTTGGATCAGATTCCATGTCGTCATGCTGTTGCCGCTATAAGGTCATTTTTTTGCTCTAATGTGCACATCATTCAATGTTTTTGTCTATGTATGTGACATAATTGCTTATTGTAACAGGCGCGCTGGTAATGGTTTTTCTGTGTATGATTTCGTTAGTCATTATTTCAAGCAACAAGGCCTTGAGAGACTTATAAGGAGCATATTAATCCTATCCCACATCTTGATGAGTGGAATGTCCCACCGAAGATCTCATCCATCGTTTGCTTACCTCCAGAGAAGGTACGACAAGCCGTCCGACCAAGAATGAGTCATGCACGGTCCGCTGTTGAAAATTTAGCCGCAGGTAGACGGCCTCAGGTGTGCGGTAGGTGTAAGGGAACCGGCCACAATAGAAAATCTTGCAAAGTATTCATTCCCATAGGTGATGTGGATTGGAATAACCCTCCAGAAGAAACTCGATAAATGGATGAACAGACGAGGCAAAGGCGCCGCCAGAAGAAGTGATGTAGCATTTGTCGTCATGATGACCATGACATAAGGGGATGTTTATACTATGAAACCTAAATTGCTTATGTATTTTGATATTTGTGACTATCTAAGTTGAAATGAAATGCATAATTTTGATTCGTAATGATTCATTATTCTGATTATAAGTTAAAATGAAATGCATAATTTTGTCTTTATTTTCTTTATCTTTGAATTGAAACTTAAATGTTCAGTGATGTAAAGAAAATAAAGGTGAATATGGAGGCAAATATTAACCATAATAAAGTAGCTCAGTTTAAAGAGCAATAGTTTATACCAAAAGCATATAAGTTTAAATAACAAAAGTTCATTAGTGTGACCATAACAACTATAATTCATCACCATCACACCAAAATATCTAAGATTAACTTAAAAACAACAATCATTTGGATCCCCTTTTCCCCATCTGTTGTTGTTCCTTTAGTCTTGTATCTTATGTATCAGCTTCATCTCCATGAACTTCAACTTCTTCTAAAATAACCTCATTTTCATCTACTTTTTTACTTGTCTTCTCAGAAATCTCTAAATCATAATCATCATCACTATCTAGTATAACTGGAGTGCTCGCAGTGCTTTTAAATAAGCCCTGTTTCATAAAACACATTAATTCGCAGTACACAACTATACATACAATAAAATCAAAAAACTTAATCTGAGCATTGAGTATCTCCCTCTCGGCCTAGTTCTGTATGGTGGGTTGGTGTTTGGTATATTTTGAGTAATATTTTTATTAGTATTTTATGTATATAATTGTGTGTTTTGTGTGATAATTTATTCGTTTTACCATATATTTATATTATTTCATTTTGTTAGAATTTTCTATAATTTTGTGTCATTTTTGGATAATTAATTAGAATTAAATTATATCTAGAGGTTAACCAACCGGTACAAGACAGATCAATTGGTTCAAAGACGATATTTTTACAAAATTCAAATATAGTCACGACTGGTCTCATTTTATTCGGCTCGTCGAGATGATTGTTTTAAAAAAAATTCATCCAGATACGAGTTCGTATGAAGAAGTTATGACCGTTCAAAGGACAATTAAATAGACGGACCATATTTTGCCACATGTCAACACCCTATTGGACCAGAAATTCAACTCTCTGCTGACGTCATTCACTACATCAGCATCTCCTTGGCAGCCGTGAATAATTGAGTGGTGGGATTTAAATATTTTTAAAAATTATTATTTTATTAATTTTGAAGTAGTATAAATAGGGGAGGAAGGTGTAGTGTTTTTTGGAGAGAAAAAAAAGAGAGAGATATTATTGTAAAAGGGAGAAATAAAAATATTGTGTAATAAAATTATATTTGAGTAATAATATTATAAAATATTTATTTATTTTTGTTGTTATTATGAGTGAGTAATTTTCTTGTACTGGGGTTATGATGAAACCATATCTATATTATTATTAATATTTATATAATAATTCCAAATAAATATTTTTAACGATTATGATTTTCGCTTCAATAGGAAAATATTATTTCATCAATTACATCACGTATTTTTGATTGTTATAAATTCTCCCCTACTTTGTGATTATTGATATTAGTTAATTTATTTGATTATTTGTTTTCCATTAAATTGGATACATATAATGCTTAGAAATTATATTTTTCAAGCTAATGAAATTTTTTTTTTATTTTTTATTTTATTTTTTAATTATTTTTATTATTATTTTTATTATTTATTTTTTTATTCATAAAAATATGAAAAATAATAAAAACTTAAATATTAAATATAAGTAATAATAATAATACAAACTACTGTTCATTTTCGTAAAAATAATAACAAAATAATAAAAAATAAAAAAACCTAAATATATAAAAATATAAAAAATCTGAAAAAATTTAAAAAAATCAGAACTTATTTATTTTATTTTAAAAAATATCTGCAAAATAAAAAAAAAAGTTTTAAACTTTAAGGTAATATTTTTGTTATTCTGGAATACTAATATTAAAAAATCAAAAATTTTAATTTAAATTAGAAAAAATAAAAAAAATTAAGACAAATAATCAGGAATATTATTTTCCGTAATAAATAAAAATCTGAATTATTTTATTTTATTTTTAAAAGAAAAACCTGCTACTTTTATTTTTTTTTTAAAAAATCTTTTCGTAAAAAATCTAAAAATCTAAAAAAAATAGATTAAGAAATAATAATTTGAATAATCTGGAATTTATATAATCAAAATTGTTATCTCTATTTCCGAACTTTTAATTTTATTTTAATAAAAACAAAAACTTATTTTTTAAAATAAAATTACAATATTTAAATAAAAAGGGAAAATATTAAAAAAATTAAAAAACTAAAAATTTATAAAAAAACAGAAACGAAAATTTGTATTATATATATATATATATATATTGTTTCAATAAATAAAATAAAAGTGTATAATTTTTATTCTTTTTTTAAAAAAAATCTGAAATATTTTTTTTCGTGGAAAAGTATATATATATATATATAAGTTACAAATTTGTTAGACTTGAGTTAAAAATTAAATATTATTTACCACAAAATATTAAAATAGTCTCAGTCAAAATTTATATTTTTCTAAAACAAAATGATCCTTTAATTAGCAAGATTGGCATTGAACATGCATATGTGTGTAAATGGCGAAAGGATTACGTTCAATTTAATTTAATATACAAATATATTGTATTTTCGGGATGTATTTTAATAAATTAGTATTTTCAGACAAATTGATTAATATGTTATCCGGTATTTTTATATTTAGCAACTATAATAAGATTTATATCCATAGATTAGGTTTCATTTCAATTTCAATTACAAATAATATAAATTATAAATAAATTAATTATTATGTGGCAAAAAGAATGATGTGTAATAATTCCACAATTTGATTGGACAATAGATTATGACATGGATTATGGTCATTTAATTTTTTTGAGATTTGTCAAATTGGTTTCACAAATAGTATATATGGGATGTCCTAAAATAAGAAATAAAAAAAATCAAAATCGGTAAAGAAAGCAGCAAGTCAAGGTGAACAAACTATTTCTTTAAGATTCTTGTTGCCCCATATCGCAGCTCACGATTTATAGCAACGAACCTCCCAAAGTACAATAATTTGGTATTGAGTAGGAGCAATGTGGAACCAATCACCCTACTGAATCAGTCCTGATCGAATCACTAACCGACAAACTTTGAAAATTTAATATGAATGTTGCATGTTGCACATATATGCATGCATTAAGTATTGTGTATTCCTTCACTATTGATGGAACCGAGCTGATCGGTTACCAAGAATTGGGTTGCTCTCAAAAATCCGAGCTAAAAAACCGCCAGAGTTATTATTCAAAAATTCCAGCAAGATTTGTAGAACTCTCTGGTGCTCAGGTAAGAATGGACTCTAGAAGAAACCCAAAAATGTGATAAAAATATGTTTGTGTGGTCTGATTGCTTAATTTCTCAAAATGGATAAGCTCATCCGTATTTATAGAAGGGAGGGGAAGCCTGTCCCTGAGATCCAACTTTTGACTATGTGGGATCCCAAATTTTCCAGGGTAGGGTTGTATCCGTCGTTCTCTGAATATTCGAGATTTTGTCATAATGATAAGATCGCAGCTTCCTGGGGATTTTATCCCTACAGAACCAGATTCTTCCTAGCTTGTCCAGTTGATGACATCGGAATCTTGGCTTCTAAGCTCGAAGCATATATTTAAACCTCGAGGCGTAGACCTAGAGCTCGGACCTTTTTTACGAGGAGGCCCCTCTCATAAGCATGTTCGATCTCACCCATTCTCCCCCGACCAACACCGAGTTGCTAGTTCAGTTGGGTCTGGTAGGAACCGGGTTCCTTGGATTGGGTTCTTAGGAGGCCCAAATATTTCGTCATATCAACCAGTCCCCATACTCTAGTTGAGCTAATAAGACTGAGTAGAGTAGAACTGTTTGAATTCTGATGACCTCGATAAAATGAAACCCTCGGGCGCTGTCCACTAGGTACTCATTAGGTTGCATCTCGAGAAAGCTCTTTCTCGGGGAACCTAAAAGAATTCATGCATATTTATGCTAGGCGTTTTCCTTTCTCGGGCCCTCCCCTAACCGTCGCCCTTCACTGCATGCGTCCATGTCCATGTGTCAACACGCTGTAGGTGGCTGAAGCTGTTTTAGATCTGGGCCATTCGTTTGAAGAGCTAATCGAATGCTCCAGGATCGTCCCATCTCCCTCGGGGTTTCTCCCTTCCCATCTATAAAAGGGAGGCTTCAGACTCCCTTTTTCATTTCCGCACCCCTGCACTTTTTATATAGAGCCAAGTTTTCTGCCGATACACCTGATCACGGCTATGGTCCTGTGGCATCCCCCTTCCTCCATATACGACGTCCTTCTTCCCTTCTTGTCTTGCCTTTGGGTATGTTCTTCTGAGCTTTATAACTTGCCCCTCTTTTTATTTCCTTTCCTTTTTACTTTGAGTTTTTACTTTTTTAGATATAATGTCATCAGCCTCCGACTCCCAAGATCTTTCCGCCCAGTGGGCCTCCATAGACCTTGATTGTTTGGAAGGTTTATCTTTATCGGAGGAGGATTTAGGACCTTTAGATAATAGGTCACCCCCAGCAATTAGATCATCTCCCCATCTAGTAGATGAGCCTGTTGGAGACGTGGATTTGTCCGATCTAGGGGATATACCTGATACCCTTCTTTCTGGGATCCCTTAGTTTTTGTAGACCCCCTATCTCCCGTTCCTTCTGGTCAGGTAACCATTATCGGTCTTCGAGATGATTTTAGCCAGGTAGGTGTTGGGGCTACCCGCCTCCTTCCCACTCATCCTTTATCTAGGACCAGTCCATATGCCTTAGAGGATTTTATAAATTTTCTTAGGCTCCCTTGGGGATGGGATTTCTTAACCCCTCAGGTTATTGATTTCCCTGATCATCCCCCTCCAGGTCATATTACATGATTCATGGATCAGGTGAATAGTGGCCTCGCTTCCCCTTCATTATTTTCTTATTTCTATTCGATCAATTGATCAACTCTCTCCAAACACTATTCATTACATGGTCAGTTTCCTCGTGCTCTGTTACTATACAAATGAGGAACCCGAAATATATTTCTTTATTTTTGGTTTGGGCTAAAGAGCTTCAAGATCTCATTTGATTTGACCTCCAGGAATGACGCCCACTTTTCTACCCATCTCCCTTCCAATATAAAGGACTGGAGGAACCGGTTCTTTTCCCTCGCTGCCACTCGGTAAATCTTGGGGCTTCCCGACAGAATGGGTACAGGACAATCCGAGCCAGGATCTGATTCTAAAAAGTAGTTCGGCTGGGATGTCTGGATTAGTTAAGTTCAGGAGTGAGTCTTTTATAATGTCTTCCAATTTACGCACTTCCATGACCTATTATTTCGATGGATTGAGTTCTAATACTTACCGCTTATTCCGAATATTGGTAGGTCTAATTTTTCCCATTTGATTTTATGTCTCCACCTTTCTTTTCCATTATATATTTTGATTGTGCTTTTGTTTTCTCAGATCATTTTATGAGAACTGCCAATCCGACACCACCAAGCCCGCCGAGCCTGTCAGGGATAAGGCGGTCGGTGTTTCCAGGTTGGAACAGCTTACCAAGGATAAGGTCAAGTCAAGCAAAATCCTTTCGGGTTCAAGGTGGTGAAGATTGGGGTACCTCTTCCTTCTAACTCAGCTCCTTCTCTAACCACTGGGTTTGGTCTTGTCAGCTCAGTTGGGAAACCCAAAAGGGGCAAGCTAGCCCGATTTCCGAGTCCCCCATCTCCTCCTAAGTGATCTAAAACTATTGGTACTGCGAGCCTTCCTATAGTTATGGACTGTAGACCTTGATACAGTGCAAGGAGTTCGAAAAGTTCTTGCCTCTTCAGCTCCCTGATTGCTGATAAAGCTAGGGATATATTTTGGGCTCCTCGAAGGATAGCCGAATTAATTATATGATGATGTATTTTGGGAAGGTAATCATCCTTCACCCTTCTTTCTTGTTTTTTTTTTTTTTAAATTTATATTTTGGGTTTTACTTTGCTTATTTCTTTCTCTCTCTCTTTTTAGATTTGCTCTACCTTGGTGTATCTCGCCGAGGAACAAATAAGAAAAGGCCTTTTTCCTTCTACCTCTGATATGGATCATTTGTCGCCGAGCTTAAGGCCATCCTGAAGGCTAAAAAAGAATCAGAAACTAAGTTGGCCGATAGGGAGAATCGCCCGGACATACTAAAAAGATCTCCAAGCGGGAATCCATTCTGGAACGTGCTCAAATGGCTAACATCAGCTAAACAAGGAGCTGAATTTTGCGAAGGCTCAAGCCAAGGATGAGTCTGATAAGGTATCCTGGCTCGCACTTCAACTTGAGGAGGCCAAGGCTTAAAAGTCCTTAGCTTATGACCGGGGGGTTCTGATGGTCAGTGCCGCTTCTTAACCACTGAGGCTGGGTCGCCCTTCTTCGGAGCTTACCGCTCAGCCCTTTTATCTCATTATCATAATTCGACCGCCTTCCTGGTCGGACTCGCCCCGCTATGGCACAATATTTTGATTTTGCCTTATCTACGTCCGGGAGCAGCTGGCGGCCCTGGGATTTATCGTTGAGCTGGATATGGAAGTTGCTTTGGCAGGAGCTACTGCCCAGTGGGCTGAGCTAGAAACATGAATGAGCCCCCTAAAGCTGCTTGGTAGGAAGCTGCTCTGGGGGATTCGATAACCGAATCTGACCTCAATTTGGAGTGGCGGGCTACCCCTCTGGCCAAAGAAGGAGATCTTGTCTCGCATGTGAGAGGTGATGCATCCGGCATTCTGACTAAAGGAGCCGAACCTAAGGATTCCACCCCATCTACTTTTGGCTCGAAGGAGCCCATAGTTTAGTTTGTTTGTATTTTTATTTTTCGCCTTGTAATAGCATAGATCCACGTTTTAATGAAAACTTCTATTTATAGCTACTCTTGCTCCTTTAGCTTTCTTTACTTTGTTGTCTTTAATTGTTGCAAACTGGTGTGGCTCAGATATAGTTGTTGCTGACCTTAATAATATATAATTTTTATAAAGTCAAAATAGCTCGATTTGATGTAGCTCGGGGCTACCTACTACCGACATTTCATTAAATACAATTATATTGTGTCAGTGTAGCTCGGATCTATATGTTGATAACCTCAATAACATATTTTTTATAAATTTGATGTAGCTCGGGGTTACCTACTACCAACCTTTCATTAAGTATATTCTATTGGGAGGGTGTAGCTCGGATCTACATGTTGCTCACCTCAATAACATAATTTTTATAAAGTTGATGTAGCTCGGGGCTACCTACTACCAACCTTTCATTAAACATAATTTTATTGGGTCAGTGTAGCTCGGATCTATGTGTTTTTTACCCTTGCTTGGATCTGAGGGCGTTTCATCCGATCAAATTTTAAGGGGTGTTTCACCCGATCAAATTTTGGGTTTGTTCACCCTTATTTGAATCTAAGGGCATTTCACCCGATCAAATTTTAGGGCAGTTCACCTTTATTTGAATATGAGAACGTTTCACTCGGTCAGATTTTAGGGCAGTTCACCCTTATTTGAATCTGAGGGCATTTCACCCAATCAGAGTTTAGGGGACTTCACCCTTGTTTCTTGGAGCTTGATCAGACAATATATTGGGTTCCTTCGATAATGGACTTTCATTAAAAATTCACAAGTACACGACTATTTTTAGGAGACCACACATACTATTTTGTTAGATGACATATATTCTAGGCTCTCTTAATAGGTTACCCTTCCATGTCTTCGAGTTTATAAGCTCCTCCTGTAAAAATTCAGACTACTTTGTAAGGACCTTCCTGGTTAGGTTCTAGTTTTCCTATTTTCTTGAGGGCATCACCTCACGCCAAGCTTTTGTATCTTTTAGTTTGGGCTGCGGCTATTTCCATATTTTTTTCTATGGTGTTCAACGCTCCTTCATCATTTCCGTATTTTCTTTTTCATTAAACTATTATACTCTATTTGACATTTCTCTGACCTCTGCTGGGATTACAATATCAGTCCCATATACCATACTAAAGGGTGTTTCTCCGGTTGATGACCCCGGGATGGTTCTGCAGGACCAGAGTAACGAGCTGAAATCATCAACCCATCATCCCCCCGCTTTATGAAAACAGGTTTTTATTCCTTTCAATATTATTCTTTTTCTGACTTCCGCCTACCCATTGGCCTATGGATGGGATACTGCAACAAATCATTATTTGATATGCATCCCTTCGCACCAAGCCTGGATTTTCTTCCCATTGAATTGCGTCCCATTATCCAATATTAGTATCTGGGGTGCTTCGTACCTGCAGCAGTATGATTATTTGCTCGTTAATTGTATCTACTAGCTCGGCCTCCACCCATTTACTGAAATAGTCAATGGCAATCACCAAAAACTTCCTTCTGAAGCTGCTTTGAATTGACCCATAATGACGATCCCCCACATAGCGAGCGGGCATGGTGCGCATAGTAATCATATTTTCTACTAGAATATGTATTAAATGTGCGTGAATTTGACATTTTTTGCAACACTTAACCATCTCAACCACCTTTCTGCTCATTGTAGGCCAGAAGAAACCTGCCCTTTATGTTTTATTGATCAATGCTCTCTCTTTCGTGTGGTCACCACAACACCCCTCATGGATTTCTTCTAGGATACCTCCTCATTCTTATGAGAACACACCTTGGATAAGGCCTGAGGTAAGATCTTTTGTATAGCTCACCATTGATATAACAAAATTTGGCAGCCCGACGCATAATTTTGGCTTTTTCCTATTTGTCGCATGACAACTCCCCTTTATTCAGGTATTCAAGCAGGAGAGCTTGCCACTCCATAATATCATTTATTTACATCACATGTTCTAAGATGCTACTACAATATATTCTTACCATTGTTATTGTCCGTGAGCGACAATACACTAATAAGCTTCCCATTTTAGCAAACCATCAGCTCTTACATTTTCCATTATGTAGATATGGACCAGTTCTGTAATATCCGCAATTTTCGATTTTTGGTAAATTTCTTTTTTTCGGTCGGAGTCCGTTTTGACGACTCGCTCATGACCGTTTCGTCATTCTGAGAATGATTAATTCTACACTTTTTGACATCGGAGTTCGTTTCGGTGTCGTTTTGTTGAGTTCCGTGCTTTTTAGCGACATTTCCGCACTTGAATTCGATTCTTGCGAATCTCGCTCAATCGCTTCATTTGAGTTTCCCGTAAGTCCGTTTAACTTTGTTAAACGTGTTGTGAACTTCGGTTTGGTTATTCGATCACGTATCGTGATTTCCGGGCGTTTTAGGCCATTTTGTAATTTCTTGAAAGTTACGGGTATCCGTATCTGTAATTGTTGTCTCGACCCGTTTCTTGGTCGCGTATGATTAATTATTGCATTATGTTTTCATTTCGGGTCGTTGATGTCGTCCGCGAACTTTTCGTCGTGTTCGTTCCGTATGTTTTCGGAAATTGGGTCGTCGAGCCCTGGTGGTCGGGTACTGGCCGGACGGTTGCGGGACTGGCCGGACGATTGCGGGCACCGGCCGGACAGGTGCGGTAGGAACCGGCGTAGCGCACGCTACGACCGGAAGGCTGCGCGCGCTAACCGGCAGGTGTAGCGCACGCTATCGGCTGGCCTAACGCACGCTATCGGGTCTGGGCAGTGGGGTTCTGAGATTCTGGAAACGGTCAGGATCGGCAGGTAGCGCACGCTATTGTCGGTCGTAGCGCACGCTAACCGGCAGGGGTAGCGCACGCTGTCGGCCGACTAGCGTACGTTACCAGGGCGAGCTGTTTAGTCCAGAGGCTACTGGACAGGTCGGCTAGCGCTCGCAGGCTTCCGGCCGTAGCGCACGCTAGCGGGAGTCCGGTCGGCAGGTTTGGTCGGTGGTGCCGGGTCGTGCGGGCCCTGGCCGAGGGTACTCGGCCGATACCGGCCGATAGCGCACGCTTGTCCGGGAAGGTTAGCGCACGCTAGTTCCGGCCCAGTATAAATGTGACCGAGCAGTCGCGTTTTCATTCATTTTTCACTTCCTTCCTTCTCCGTCCGCGACTGGCGATTCTTAGGTGACGAAGCCATGTTGTTTAACAACAAATCCACGAAGTTATTGAGTTCATAACATCAATCAATCATCCGTTATCATCCTTTGATCCAGCGAATCAAGGTAATCTTACCTTAGAACCCTAATTTCGTGAATTTGGGGGTTTTTGCATTTTTGTCCGATTCGTTCCGTATTGTTGATTAATTCATGATGGGTATGATTAATCTTGGTAGTATTATTGTGTTTAACATCATTTAATCCATTGTTCTTCGTCGAATCGAAGTATATTTCTTGATTTCCTTCGAATTGACTTTTTGGGGGAATTGTCCTCGATCTCGTTTTTCATCCATTTTCGATGGATCGATTATGGTTAAATGATGTTGTTAAACATATTCTATGGATTGTATATCCATATTTCAACTTGAAATTCCGTTTTCGTGATTTGACGGAACGAATCGTGTTCTTGGCCGTTTTGGGGGAAATCCTTGAACCTTCGTCATTTGTTCTTTGAATTCAGCGGCTTTGGGTCGTACATTGGAATTCATTTTCGTTGTTATTGTTTTCGTTCGTAGTTCATTGTTGTGGATTGTCGTTCGGTGGAGTCGGCGAGTTCGTAGTCGGTTCGTGCCAACCTACTTCGGTCGATTCTCCGCGTTGTGGTTATTCGAGGCAAGTACCTTGCCCATACTTTTCTTATTTTATGGATATGATGATCGGTGATCGTCTTGGTGTGTTTGTTTGGTTGTTTGAAATGAAGTTTCAAAAGATTTCGGTTTGGCCTCGTTAAAGGCTTTCTTTCAAAATGCGTGTGTGTTTTGTGAATGGTGTGTTTTGGGAATTGATTATGATTTGATTATTTTGAACGTTGAAGGATTTGATGATGATACTCCTATTGTTTAAAGTTATGGAATCGTGTATTCCGTATTTAATCTTGTTATTGTGTTTTGAAGAGTTTGATAATGGTGTCGAGTTAATGGCCATCTCTAGTGAGTATTCTTAATGAACTTACATTCTTAGCATATTAGTATTGCATGAGTAATGTGTTTGTGTGTATGCTCACTACGGGTTAGATCCGACGGGGTCTCGGTAGGGGTCCACAAGAGACGTGGATCGACGAGCTTGATTTTAACCACTACGGGTTAGATCCGACGGGGTCTCGGTAGGGGTCCACAGAGACGTGGATCGACGGTTAATTGTGGTGCATTTTGCAAATGTGATTTGATTATGGCATTTCCAGAAATGAGTGCTTTCGAACGGTTTTCATGATTGCATGCATTGACTAAGTGTCTAAGAGGTAAGTTGTTCGTTTGGCCTACTTGGCTAGGATGGCACTAGAGTACTTTGTTGTTTGTGTTAAATCCTTTATTTGTGGATTTTGATGTTGGGAGACGAACCTTATGGTCGTTCTTGTGTACTGTGAGTTGATGAGATTGGGGCTAAAATCCCAACGTTTTTGTAAAGGTCATTTGACGGATTTGGGGCTAAAATCCCAACGGTTTGGTAAATGTCATTTTTCGGAAAGTAAACCTTTGGGGCGGTGACCCCTTTTGTCTTTTGGATTTTGAAAAGTAGGATTTGATAATCCTAAATTGTTTTCTATTAAAATTCTCGATGGCATTCTAAACCGTTTTATAAATTATTTCCATTGATTTATGATATTTCGATTTTGAAATGTTTTCTCAAACTCTTGCCTCGGGAAGTACTTTTCGTTTCGTTTGGATCTTTGAGGATCCTTGGTTATTGTTATTCGTAGAATGTGGATTGTATGGCTCGAATTTGCACTTTGTTCTTGCACTAGCAAAACAGTGGAGTTTTGCTAACCCCCGAGTATTCGGGGGGTGGATGTCTGTTTTTGCATTCAGGTTTTAGAGCATAACACAGGGTCGGCATGAAGGATGATGAAAGATGATCGATACTAATCACATGAAGAACCGTACTTTGTTTATTGGTTCAGTTGTACTCTATTTTTCCGCTGCTATATTTTCCCGTAGTACGGGTGTGGTTGTATTTTGACCCCTGCGTGGGCATGAGTTGTATTTGAGTTGTATGTATTTGTTGAAAGACCAAATTGGTCTACTGAGTCATTTTAGCCTTAAAGGCATGGTTGAGTTGTTATATGTTGTTACCAGCCTGGTAGATCCTTGGGGAAGGGTTCTACGACGTGTAATATCCCTGAGCGAATTAGGGGTGTTACATAAATGGTATCAGAGAGCTTAGGTTGAGGAAACCTAGGCTGTCGGGTCAAGTCGTGTTGTTTGAGTCTTGTTTCGTCGGATTTTATCTGACTGAGTCGTGTCGCGACGCGTCGTTTGAGTTTGTTGGTCGTGATTAGTATCGTGGGGCGATCATCATCTTCGTGCGACCTGTGGAAGTAAGTCTCCCTTCTTTGTGTTGTGCCTCGTGTGACACAAACTATTTTTATGATTATTTGTTAAGTGGTGGAATCCTTATGTGGATTTTGATTTCACGATATGTATTTAGTCGACTCTCGTATTCGATTTATACGAGGAGTGTCGTCGCTTTGTGATGTCTTTTTATTGTTGTTTTTGTCCGTGGCTGATGATTTTCGAATCGATTTGCACGTTTTACAAGTTCTATTGTGGAAGCTTTGTGCTTATACGCGTTCGACTTGTTCACTAGCCAGTGCGGGAGGGTCCTTAGAGGCCTCGAATGGTGTCAGTGGTTTTGCTCTGAATGTGGTATCTTTTTTGTTTATTTCCGTTTAAAGACACGTATTGTCTTGATTTTAAACGTTTTGATGCGTGTACTAGGAGTTGTTTTAGTGAACGTCGATATGTGTGAGTTTTGGGCATTCTGGCCTATTGGATTTTTGAAAACCTTGAGTATCTTGGAAAAATAAATTTCGAGACATCCTTTTCAAATGAGTTATTTTCTTGTGGTATATCCTAGGTGCCACAATATATTTCAAAAAATTTCTACTTCGAGGACCAAAATGCTTTGAGATATTTTCAATGTTTTTAGAAACACTTTTATTTAGACCCGAGGGTCGAATATTCTGAAAGTTTTCACTAAGAGAAAGTGTCCTCATTTTTATCAAATGCGAAATGGTTCTCCAATGTCTCGATAACGATGTTTCACGTTTGTACTTTTTGAAAGGTGATACTCAAGATCAACCGGTGTTCTTCTAAATTATTTTCAAAATGAGGTTTTCGTTTCTAAAACCTATCCATTCCCGTTTGAGGGTTGGGTGTGTATGTATGATGTTCGCGTTGTCATTTTGATACTTTCTCCCGAGTATGATCGAATTGGCGGTGTGAGCGTTGAGTCGCTTTCCACACATTGGTTGTGCTAGCCCCTGTGAGAGGCGGGATGTTGGTGTTGAATGTTGTCGCCTCGTGGTGATTTCTGCGTTGTCGCGTATGTGCGAGTTGTTAGAGCTTGGTTTGGTATGACCGTGTGCATCGGTGATGGTTCCGTTATGTGTCGGTTGTTTAATGTCTTGTTACCTTGCTCCCGTTTTTGTGAATTTCGTGGACGAGGTCGGAGGTAATACCCGTACTATTTTGACTTCGGTATTTTCTCTTTCTCCAGTCTATCGATTCGCTCATGTTTGTTGATACTTTATGAACTTGTTCGGTATTTCAGTTTCATCGTCCGAACGAGCTGTGATCTTGTTTTGAGTCGATCTGGTTATCGCTGTGACTTTTTCGAGTTTGGTTCGATTCCTGTGAACCTTGTTCGGAAGTGACATCATTTGGTTCTATTAGTTCTTTTATTCGAAGTGGATCGGATTTGGAACTCCTGTGTTTTCGACTCTGTCGACTCGTTTATGTTCGTTGACATTTTCTGAGCTTGTCCTGCCCCTTTCTTTTGTTGATCGAACGAGTGTGGTATTGTTTCGGAATAACTCGTTTGTCGTTGTGACTTTTCAATCGCTACTCCCTTTCCTGTGGATCTTATGGGAATGCATGTCTTGTTGTTCTCACCAGATCATCCTGGGAATTGTTGTTTGAACTTTATTATCCTTCGTGTTTCGGATATGATTGTTCGATTTTTGTTGTCTTGATCGTTTGTTTGTTCGGTTTTTGTTCTCGTTTCATGATTGTTGAGCGTTCAGGCCCCTTCGTAATTCCCTTAAGTTCGGGAAATTAGTCCCGTTTTCGATCTTCCAACCCTTGGGCGGTGGAATTCCGTATTTGTTCAGCGATTGACTCGCGTTTTGACCAATGTACCGTTAGGTTGGTCAGTCGTATTGATTTTCGTTCGTTGTGTTTTGCAATTGTTCGGATAATTGACTTGATTGTATTATCCATTTGATGACGCTTGTCATTTGTTGGTTTTATTATATTCCTAATGACGACGTTGTGTTGGTCGCCGTGGAGCATGTTTTCATTTGAGGATCCTTGGTTATTGTTATTCGTAGAATGTGGATTGTATGGCTCGAATTTGCACTTTGTTCTTGCACTAGCAAAACAGTGGAGTTTTGCTAACCCCCGAGTATTCGGGGGGTGGATGTCTGTTTTTGCATTCAGGTTTTGGAGCATAACACAGGGTCGGCACGAAGGATGATGAAAGATGATTGATACTAATCACATGAGGAACCGTACTTTGTTTATTGGTTCAGTTGTACTCTATTTTTCCACTGCTATATTTCCCCATTGTACGGGTGTGGTTGTATTTTGACCCCTGCGTGGGCATGAGTTGTATTTAAGTTGTATGTATTTGTTGAAAGACCAAATCGGTCTACTGAGTCATTTTAGCCTTAAAGGCATGGTTGAGTTGTTATATGTTGTTACCAGCCTGGTAGATCCTTGAGGAAGGGTTCTACGGCGTGTAATATCCCTGAGCGGATTGGGGGTATTACAAGTTCCCGCTCTCCCAATTTCTTTGCAGCTTCTCTTATTTCCTCGACGTACCTCCTCATCGGTTCCTCATTTATTTCGAATTTTTCTTCTACTTGTTGTCTAACCAGCTGAGAGTCAGAATAAGTGATCATTCATCATGCGCCCAACTCTATCCCTAGTTGCATCCCTTTGACTGAAGCTTTATACTCAACTTCACTGTTAGAGACTTTAAATGCAAATTTTAAACCATATTCCAAATGATCCCCTTCTAGGGTGGTGAGGATTATACCTGCTCCAGAACCACCCGTAGTGGCTGATACATCAACATGTAGGATTCACCAACCTTTTGGAAGCGATGTTATAGCCATTTCCTGAATGAAATCTGCTAGAACCTGGGGCTTGATTGTTGTTCTAGGCTCATACTCCATGCCATATTCCCCCTATTTCTACAGCCCACTTCACTAGGCAACCTAATGCGTTAAGTCGTCCAAATGTCTCTCTCAAAGGTAAGTTGGATCGAAGCTTTATACGATGAGCCAGGAAATAAGGACATAGCTACTGAGTTGCGATTACCAGTGATAGAGCTACTTTCTGTAGGTCAGAATAATTCTGTTCGGCCCCCTATAAGATCCGACTAGTGTAATAAATAGGCTTCTGCTGACTCTTTTCTTCTCTTAACATGGTTGAGGTAATTGCCCCATTTCCAACAAGAATTCCTTTAGTTTGTCGAATGATGTCTATGCTTTCTATGTCTATTCGAACTTGTTTCCCTTCCTTAAAAGGTTCAAGAAGGGGAATCCCTTCTCGGCTGAGAAGGGAGATAAATCGGCCTAGCCCTGCTATCCTTGTTATTAGTATTTGAATCTCTTATATATTTTTTGGCGGGTTTATCTGTAATACTACCTTTACTTTCTCTGGATTTACCTCAATCCCCTGCTCTATAACCACATATCCCAAGAACTTTCATGACCTTACTCCAAAGGAACATTTTGATGGATTAAGGTTCATCCCGTATATATGCAAACTCTCAAAGGCTTCCTCCAAATCTTTTATGTGCTCCCCCGCTTTTGCACTTTTGACCAACATATCGTCCACACAACCGATTTTGAGATTTAAAGATTTTGTCAATCATCCTCTAGTATATAGCTCCCATATTTTTTAGCCCGAAAGGCATACGCACATAGCAGTTTGTTCCTTTTAATACTATGAAGCTAATCATCTTTGTATCTTCAGGTGCCAAGGAGATTTGATGGTTCCCCTGAGAGGAATCCATCATGCTGAGCAGCTCCCTGAGGTAGATTCAATGAGTTGATCTATACAGGGTAAGGGATAATATTTCTTGGGGCATGCCTTATGTAGGTCACGAAAATCCATGCACATTCTATATTTTCCTGGCTCTTTTCTACCATGACTGCATTGGATAGCCACTTCGGGAATTGGATTGCAGTTATATGTTCATCTCAGACGAGCTTATTTACCTCTTCTCCAATAATCCCGTCCATATCTGGCCCGAAGTGTCTTTTCTTCTGCTTCACTGACCTCACCAATGGATCGATATTCAATCTATGCTCCACGACCTTGGAACTTATAGGTCCTCAGCCAAAAATGCGAAGATGTCGAAAAATCTCCTTGATAAGAGAATTAGGTCTTCTCTGAGCAGACTATATAACCGACTTCCCACGCGAGTTTTTTGTTTCTGGCTTGCCTGGGATTAATTCTATCTCCATTAGTTCTTCATTAGGCTTAACACTTTCTTCCTCGGTTTTGTCCACCGTTTTCAGCTTCTTATCTTTTATACGCTCTGGATCTGATCCCCTCGGCTTGGGTGTTCTTTTATTATTTTGTACTCTAGTTTTACCGTTGTCTAGTAGTAGGATAAGGATATGAATTGGTATCCAACTACTTCACCAATCTCATTTTCATTCGGGAACTTCGGTCATACAAAACCCATAAAGTGTCTTATCATTTTTCTTGAACTCTACCTTGAGATTCATTTGTTTGAAACAGTCGCAAAATAGTATGTCTCTATCCCATGTATTTTAACTAGATTGTAAATTTGATAAAAAATCATCAAGATTGATTTGAACTTTATAAAATAATTGATAAAAAAATTTATAATGTTGAAAGTACATCATATCAGTTATAAAATACTTTATTAACATGTTCAAAAATTTAAAAATAAAAAGCAGTAATCTTACTTACAAAATAAAGCTATCGAGCTTCCGGTATCAAGAAAAACCTTTGTACGTTGTAACTGGCAATCTATGTAATAATAACGAGATCATCATTGTGGGGTGCGTGTATCCCCCTATAGTTTGAAGGACCAAATTAGATGGCGTGGCCTCTACTCACGCAGGCGACCTCCTCAAACCGGCGGTGTTTTATTTTTGAGAATAAGCTTTACTAGCTTGATTATAACTTCCATCGGTTGGCTCTCCTGGTATCATATGAATTACACCTTTCTTAGCGGGAGGGAGTAGGAGGCTTTCGAGGAGTCTTCCTTTTTATCCACAGACCCCCTAGTGGCATGGGTAGCTTTTTTCGGGCTCCATTTATTTCTTGGTACGTGAACTCCATTAGGTGACTTGCTTAGATGAGCCTCTCTATCTCGTCCTTTAAGTGTTTACAATCATCCGTTTTATGTCCATAATCACTATGGAACCGATAGTATAGCTCTGACCTTGGCTGGGTGGGTCCATTAAAGTGAGATTTGGTCCAGTCAATAAATTTGCTCATCTCACCTTCGACCGCCTCTAAGACCCGCGCCTTCCTCATCGTCAGTGGGTAATATTGATCAAATTGTGGCCTTTGTAGACCGAGGTTGGTTTCCTTCTTCCTATGATCAATGTTTCAATCCGCCCTTAGCGCCTCCCCATAGTACTGCTTGATACTAAATGGAGACATGAATGTTTTTTGATGAGCTCTCATACTTACATAGTGGGTTAAGAATGCTGAGCTAGAATCTCGGAAGCTGGAGATCATTCCAGATGGTATCTGGTGGAACCAATCTTGAGTTGATTCTATCAGTGTGGCTAAAAATGCCCTACAACTAATGGGGTCGGAGTATCAATGTAGCACTGCCATGTTCTTGAACCAGAGTGTTTGGTAGGGTAAAAGAGCCCATCATAGGTGA
The DNA here is from genome assembly GCA_033398695.1 of Orobanche coerulescens. Taxonomy (NCBI): domain Eukaryota; kingdom Viridiplantae; phylum Streptophyta; class Magnoliopsida; order Lamiales; family Orobanchaceae; genus Orobanche; species Orobanche coerulescens. The sequence goes on along the minus strand of CM065816.1, from coordinate 133,961,967 downwards.
AGTTGAGCTCTCTAAACCCATAAGAGATCATGCTTGTAGTATTTATTCTGAGAAGGGATGGCCTTGGCAATTCACCGGACCCTTTCCCGCGACCTTCTTCCGTAGCTCTTCTAACTCGCCCTGCATGCTGGATATGATTTTATCCAGTATATCCTCCTGTCTAGATCATTCTGACGCCATTAGGTGGCTTTCTCCATGTTCTTCTTATTGGCTGATATAATCTGGCTTGTCGAAGAGGATGGGTATTATTTTTCGGGCCATTCTTTACTTGTCGGTATCCTTACTTTTCTGAATCGCGCTAGCGATGATGTCGGTCAATACTTCTTTCGTCAGGGTAATTATGGTGGGTGAGATTTCTTCTCCAGCAGGGGTGGTAGGTGTTTTCTCTGTATTTTCTTCCACCTTCCGCCACTAACCGTTCTTTCGAGTTTCTAGGTATCAGTTCTATGATCAATTTGTGAATTGTTTGTTCTTTTGCCATGGTTAATCTCACGTCTCATATCTGGGAGTAACTCGATACCGTAATTCTCAAGACGGCGCCACTTGATGTAACCGAGCTTATCAGCCACCAAGAATTGAGTTGCTCTCAAAGACCCGAGCTAAAAAACCATCGGAGTTCGTATTTGAAATGTCGGGAAGATTTCCAACATAAAACTCTTTGGTGTTCAAGTAAGAATGGACTCTGGGATAAATCCAAAAATGTTATAAAAATGTATGTGTGTGTGTATGTTCTGATTACTTATTTCCTCAAAATAGACAGGATCCTCCCTATTTATAGAAAGGATGGGAAGTCTGTTCATGAGATTATGCTTCTAACTATGGGGTATCCCAGATTTTTTGGGGTAGGGCTGTAGTCGCCATTTCCTAGATATCTTGGATTCAGTCATAATGATAAGATCCCCAACTTCTTGGGGATTTTATACCTGTAGACCATGATTCTTCCTAACTCGTCTAATTGATGACATCAGAATCTTGACTTTCGAACTCGGAGTATAGATTTAGAGCTCAGGGAGTAGACCTAGAGCTCAGACCTTTTTACGAGGCCCCTCTCATCGGCATGTCTGACCTTACTCGTTCTCCCCCGACTTATCCTGAGTTGGTAGTTCTGTTGGGTCTGATAGGAACCGGGTTCCTTGGACCGGGTTCTAAAGAGATCCAAATATGTCGTAATATCAACTATGTAAGAGTATATTTACACAAGAACTGTTAAAAATGAGATAAAAACCTAATTTAGTAGATCTCCTAGATTAGTATGGGCACACCAAAAAAATTTAAATACACCGAAATAATTCCTCAAATTTACGCCCACTCAAAACTAATCCATCAAATATCCACAAATCATAATTTTTCACATAATTAATAGGATAGAAAAAGATAATGTTTCAGTAATAAATTGTATAGGATATGAGATCTGAAGTACTTTTACATGAAATTTTTTATGATATGATTTAGGAACAAATTTAAGAATGATTTTATATGATTTCTGTTCGGGGGCTCTAAGGGGCTCTCTTTATGAGTGTATGAAATACATGAATTATGGAGAAAAAATCCTGGCAGATTCGAATTGCTATCAAGCAAAACCGTGAATTCTGAAAAGTTATCGAGACAAAAAGGCCCAAATAAGTCATTTCGGAGAAAATTTTAAACCTTGGAACAAAACTATACTGAGGCCGATGTTGGGACGAGTTAGGAGACAAAGCCTAGGCTCAAAGCCCAACACTCCTCTTGACTTGTACACATTTTATACCTCTTCCCACCTATGAAATGCTCCACACTTGCACCACCATACACTCACCATCACTATCTCTTACTTTCTAATCTCCACCACGCCCAGAATCATTACTTACACAATCTACTCATCTATCACATCCAATCATTCTCGTAAATAAACCACTTTATGATGAAATGTTACATTTGTGCTTGGACGGTGGAATACATGCAATGTGTGTAAATACAGTGCCTTTATATATATATATATATATATATATATATATATATATAATACTCCTATTATTATTTGGCCGGACAGATCCAGATCGGAGCGATATATTAGGACTGTAAAATCATCAAAACTTTATTTAGGAATATAACATCATAAAAACAACAAATTTACTTTAGATCCCTTCACTAAATTATACAAATTTCCTTTCTATCAATAAGAAAGTGGATCAGATTGTGCCACATAGAAATATTGATGTATATATATTGATTTTTCTGTTATGTTCCCCTAGAACACATAATAAATATCATTTAATATTATTAAATTTTGCTACATATTGTATTTAAAATACAAAGTGTAATTATGGAATGAAGAAAAAATGTATTTCATTAATGAATTCCATTAAAGTGAAGCATATTAATGCTTCTTATCAAGTGTCCTGACACATAATAAAAAAGCTATACATATACTTCATCTGTTCCATTCAAAGTTTTACTCTTTTTTTGTCTTTTTAAAAATTTTACATTTATCACCTTTACACAATCAAATCAAACAATCACATTTCACTTTTTAATCTTCACTACATACTCACCATCAATACATTGTTCTTTTCAATCTCCGTCATATATTTATCATCATTACTTACACCAATCATTACCTAAAATATACCAAAAATACACTCCGTCAAATTTGAGCGGAACAGAGGAAGTACTCACTCTGTCCCGCTAAAAGCTTGGCGGATTTATTTGGTGTATTTTACGTAATTATTGGTGTAAGTAATGATGATAAATGTGTGCGGAGAATTTAAAAGTAAAAATTATTTATAGTGTGATGGGGATTATGTTGGTATATTTACCATGAAAACAAACTGCCAACATCGATTATCCAACGCATGAATCATTCTATATATCTCATTCCAAATTAAATAAGAAACATGCACACTTAATCATGTGAATATTAATGATGAGGAAAGCTTACTTTTCTGCATTGTTTCCAGTATCAAACTTCTTTGCAGGAAGTTTAAGTGCTTTCTTCCATTCTCTTCCATCATCACCGATGTCGGATCCATGTTTTGAATCTACTGCATGAGCTGCAAATTTGAGAACCAACTAGGAGACAGATTCGTTAATGACGAAAGCATTAAATAATATATATGTATATATATAATTATTCAAAGGAGGTAAATCCGAATATGGGCGATATTGAGTCCAGAAAATCTGTCTCCTTAAAGCAAATTCGCCTCCACCAAAGTGTATAGCGTCTGCCTCCCAGGATAAAACAACATCTCGATGCGTTGATAAATCGATCATCGCACCCTCAGCGAACTAGAATAAAATCTGAACTATCACCGACGCGACCGAAAATATGAGAAGAAATTTATTTCCGAAAAAAAAAGGTAGTCAGAATTTTGGCTGAAAAAAAAGGACAAAAATTAATTGTAAATTCGGACCCCTCACATCTGTATTTATAGGTGAAGATGAGAGAGAGAGACATGTGCTGGAAGAACTCTAATTAGGATTGGTCTCTTCAACACTTATTCTAATCTATTAATATATTAGTCCGGTAATTATCAAATAACTTGATAGTTATCCTAATATATTAATTCGATAATTATCAATTAAATTGATGTTTATCCGGATCCGAAAAATTCAGAATTTATAATGGAGTTATTTTCAGTAAAATAAATTTTTACTGTTAGGCGTATTTTTATGCGCTTATTTATCATTATTTTATATCCATTTTAAGCCTAAATCTGCAATAAATGAGCTTTTAATGCCCTATCTTTATATGTTTTGTATGAAATTGGAGTCCGGAAGCTCGAACGACGAAAAACGGGCGAAAACGGTGATTTCTGGTCATGAGCCGCGGCACAAAGAAAGTGGGCCGCGGCACAAAGAAAGTGGGCCGCGGCACACGAAGGTAGCTAGCAGAGCGCCGAGCGGACTGTACCGGGGGCCGCGGCACAAGGATGCTGATCCGTGGCCCAAGAGGAAAAATACGCGCCGAGGCATAGGCGCTGAGCATGGTGAGCCGCGGCACAGATTAAGTGAGCCGCGGCCCACGGGGCGGTTTTGCTGAGTCTTCCGCGTTTCTGGGCCGTTTTTAGAGCCTGTTCCCAACCTAATTCCCGGACGCATTTTAGAGGCTAAGGAGAGCTATAAATAAGCATGGAAGGTCAGAAAAAGGAGGAAGAAATCATCGACAAGGGAAGACATCGTGGGACGGGACAGAAGAACACAAGAAGAGGAGATTTGTGGGCGACGACAAGACCACGGATCCCTTACGGTTTTTCTTAATTTTTCCGCAACTTATTTTCTAGATCTGTTTGAGTAGGATTGTGATTGTAGCCGATTACATGACGGTTTGATTTATTTATTTTTATTTCAATTCACTCGTTATTCGTATTGAGTTGGATTCTTCTCACTGTTCTCAGTGCTTTCAATTGTCTGGCCAATGGTTGAATTGATTTGAATGTCTTTATGGATTCGGGAGATGAAATTTAGGCATACTTCTTGTGAGAAAAATCATGATTTTCGTGAGATAGGGATATACTCATGGGAATTGTGAAGCATGTTTATTGTGGGAATTAATGAACTGTTTTAGCTATTAATTATCTAATTCGAATAGGGATATATCGAGTTAATAATTCTTAGTATTTTCTATCGACCTTGGGAAAGGCTTTAGAATAATTTAGGAATTCATGGCTTACAATCAATTGAATAAAAGTGAATTGAATTAAATAAAAATCATTCCTGATTGTTTGAGGTGAAAATCATAATCCTACACCCTTATTATTATTATTACTATTATTATTTTTCTATTTATTTTCTGCTATTAGTTTATAAATAATTTCTATATAATTGTTCTTCAAATAAAATTACGAGTTGACTATATTTTGGTACTTAGTGAAATCAGTCCTCGAGGGAACGATATCTTACTTATCACTTTATAACTTGTTGACACCGTGCACTTGCGGCATAGTGTGAGGGATTTCCTCACAAAAAGTTTTTGGCGCCGTTGCCGGGGACTGATTTTTCGCTAATATCATTACCAATCGACTCTAATTTTAATTTGAGGTTTTGTTTCTTTAGTTTCTTTATTATTATGTTTTCCTTTGATTATCGTGACCCTTGGCATTTCATAAATTTCGATGATATTAAAAATTTGCCTAATAGGGTCAGTCAGCCCCCTCCCCCGAAACAAAAGACCATGTTTGAACATTGTGTAGACGCTCTCGAAAATCCTGATAGTACCCCTCTTGAGCGAGAATGTGCAAGTCGTGGTCTTGAGATTCACTTTGGTTATTTTACAGCTCATCGCTTTAGTAGTGAAGTTGAGGGGGAGGTTGAGAAGAAAGACATGCTGAGTTTTAGGGTCGATCCCCCAGCACCTGATAATTACATAAAGTGTGATGAGCTTGTAGAAAAAGTTACCATCGATGATGTTTCGAAAGAAATTTCATTAAATTGTCATCAAACTTCGACTAATAAGGTGAACACTTTTGTTCCAAAAATTTTATTAACGGTGCCACGCATAATTTTTCCTAAATCCGTAATGGGAGAGATTGACCCCATTACTTGTGATTTGGTTGAGGCTGATTCTTTGAGTTCTAATGAGGTTGTTCATGATATGTCTTTATTATCTACCCATTCGAACTCTGCTTATTTTTACATACCTTATCATTATTATATTCTTCCATTATTTCTTGGTTGTCCGGATAATTATTCTTACTCATTATTTTTGGCAACCAGGCATGAACCAAAGCCTCCCTTGTGGAATAAGAGGCTTATAGATTGCAAGAAGGGGGTATTTGGCAATCTCTTTAGAAAGAAGCCACGTTAATTTTTTATTTGCCATATCGTGCTCAAGACGTAAAATAGAGCGTTTGATGGGAGGCAACCCATCATTTTTACTTGCTTTCTGTTGTTGCCCGAAATATTTATCCAAAGATTAAATACTGCTGGAATGGACGGATAACAAACAAGGTTGCGGGAGCACTTCCGAGAGGGTGTGAATAACACAAGATTTGCCGGGTTTGTTAGGCCCGGGCTTGAATGCTCTCGCGAGATGTTATTAATACAAATATTCGTGGATACAAGTATTAATGTGAGAATCTAAGTACAATGAGTGTAAAAAGACCCTGTTAATCCAGCTCTTGAGCGAAGCTTGGTGTTCTTCCTTCTCGGCCGATCGTCTTCTATGTGAGAGAGGCTGAGAGAGGAGAATGAACCGAGAGATAGCTGTTGCCAAGAGTAGGAGAAAGCCAAGTTGTGTGTAATGCTTGTAAACTGGGCGAAAACAGAAGGAAGGTCCAAATGCAGGCAGCCCTCTATTTATAGGGGCTGAGGAGCTTTGTCTTCTGGCGGGCGATCGCCTTCCGGCCATTATAATAATGGGGCGATCGTCTTCAAGTCACATGGGCAGTCTGCCTAAAGCCCAAGGTAGATGCTGGCAGCCAGCTGTGTGGTCCAATGAGGAGCCAGCACGCGTCCGGAGTCACTGTCACATGCGGTCCTACTGACACCTTTCGGCGGGCCTGTCGGCTGGTGGGAAGATGCTGACAGGCTGTGGTCAACGATCCGTGATATGAGGATCTTGTCTTGGCACTGCACGTGGGTTCTGTCCTGAGGTTCGGCCTTTGCCAACTGGGTGACCGTCGGCTTCGAGTGGCATGAGGCGGTTGTCAAAGGTCGGTCGCCAGGGGTCGGCATTGGCCGGTCACCAAGGGTCGGCATCGGTTGGTCACCAAGGGTCAGTCGGCAAGTGCCGAGAGATGATCGTCTGCTAGCCGGTCGGCAGGAGTCGATCGCCAAGTACCGAGAGACGATCGTCTTAGATGTCGATCGCTCGGCATCGGGACTTGTCCTGGGACCTTCGGTCGGCCGATCCATCTTGACTGCCGGGCTAAGGCTAGGTCGCCTGGTCGCTGGTCGGCAGTTCTGCCTTGGCTGCTCGGCAATGGCTAGGTCGCCTGATCTCCGAGGCGATCGCTGGTCGGAGAGTATAATTCTCGACACAACAATTGCCCCCCAGCTTGCTCCGATGTTGAAGACATGGGGCGAGGTGGTTCTTGCTGGCGATCGTGTAAGATGAGGATGGGCGATCCGTAAATGTATACCAGTAATATTATACCAGTAATTTGTTTGAACCTTAAATTTTGTCGCTTTGTCGTATTTCATATAATATTATACCAGTAATGATCGTAAATGTATAGTAGAGAAAAATATTGATGATGAATGTATCGTGTAAATTAAAAAGTAAAAAGTGATTGCTTGATTAGATTCTAAAAAGTGATATACGTAAACTTATTAAAGAAACTACTTTTTGGGAGAAATGTAAATATTTAGACGAGACGGAAAGAATACTAGTCCCTCAGTTCCGTCGTAAATATTATGTCATAAGTCCCTCTCAAAATTTTACACTTACTTATTTTTTGTCCTTTTACTTTATATTTATTATCATTACACAATCAAATCAAACAACTATATTTTATTTTTTAATCTCCGTCATACACTCACTATCAACACTTTTTACTTTTTAATCTTCATCATACATTTATCATCATTACTCACACCAATTATTACGTAAAATACATGAAATATACACCATATGTCAAGTTTTGAACGGGGCAGAGGGAGTACATTTCAATCAAAAAATTATTCATTAATTATTGACTATCTTATTAAATATCTTCAATCACATCAAATCATCACGTTTTCTCTTCTAATCTCTACTAACACTCATTATTAATACCTTTTAACTTTTATTCTACACTATCCCTCAACATCAACATCAATACTTAAAATTTTATAAATCTATCCCATACAATTATTCTCCTGAATATACTAACTTTATCTCAGATATGAATGTCTTTTTTACTACTCTGCGTTTCGTTCTATATATGCCATTTAAGAATTATACACTGATTACATAAATATAGCTATATATAAATGTTTGCACATCAAAACTATATTGATACATATGGTCTAATGAGAGGAATGGAAGTGATCCATACGGGAGCTCCTCTAAATGTTTCGATTGGGGTGGTGCAGATGTGCCCAACCATTCAAACCGTCGGTCCAGAACCATCGGATCGAACTTTTCGAAACCTCAAACCGAAACCGATTGAACCACCAGTTGAGCAGGATTTTTCGAACTGCCAATTCGGTTTCGTCCGGTTCGATACTAGCCGGTTTCGATTTGGCCCGATGTTTTTTTTTTTAAATTTACTTTTGAAGTCTCTTTTCGATCGAAATCGGGTGAATTGACGAAGTAGTAGGACTCAGAGGAAGGGAGTACTTTAAATGTTGACATGAATCCCACCGATTTGGAAATAAAACAATACCACATTATTGTTCGGCAAAAAATTACATAGTGCAACTCTATATTCTTAACTTTCATTCAACATTTCAAGTATAGTTCCAACAATTTCTGACATTCGGCAAAAATTTTTGGGATGAATATTGGTTGTTTCACAAAATTTCTTCGGTCTTTTTCTTAATGATGAACTTCCATGTAAAACGACTATAGAGTCTCTAATAGGCGCAACTTTATTTTTCAAAAGTGTTAACCATCTTGATCACAAATTTCAAACATGAAATATGGATCTAATATGAATTTCACGGTTGGAAAATGTTTTTTAAGAAATCTCAAACTAGCATTATTAGCACCAGCATTGTCAAACAAAATTAAAAAAACTTTTTGAAATATATCATACTCTTGTAAAATAATAACAATTTTATCTGAAATATTTTTTGTGGTATACTCCATATTAAATTCTCTAATTGCAATTATATATTTCTGTATATTCTATTTACCATCAACCCGATGACATGTAATTTCCATGTAATGATTTATTTATCAGTGATCGCCCTAAACATACAAATAAAATGAAACTTTATGTGATAAATTAACAAATTTATTATTTAAAGTCAATTTAAATTCACTACCAGATTTTCTAACCTTGTGAGTAACTGTAGAACGTAAAAATTTTCTAATCACGGGATTAAACTAACTTGAGTAAATTTTTCATATAATTTATTACCGGCATGATTAAAAGGAAGAGACATACCGCATACATAATTAGCTAAATCTTTACTAGTAGTAGCTTCAGAATATGTAAATAAGGGAGAAGATGAACCTTGATTGGAAGATCTGTAACACCCTCAAGACGTTCAGGGCATATTACAGCGCCGTGGACTCCACTCTATGGAATCCACTAGGCTAACGTACCAACAAGACATTTGACAACGACAAACAATCATCAATAATACGACAATTCAAATAAGATTACAATCCGACAATAAAATCCGACATCAATCCATTTCCCAAAACAAGAACACAACATTAACAATTTTGAAATAAGAAGTACTCGAGTACTTAAACCAATTTTATAATACAAAAGTCCCAAAACAAGACATCAAAAGTAATAGACTGAACTGAACACCAATAAATGACTACTGATCAGTATCATGCTTACCCATCATCCTCATACGGCTCAAGTGCTCGTTTGTCCCCACGATCGATACCTGAAATACAAAAAGTATTTCTCCCATTTAAGGGGTTAGCGACAACTGCTAGTGCAAGTACAATCCATTTGAACTACATTCTAATCAGATGAATATATGCGCCAACAGTCATTTTAGAAAACATTTTATATTCCGGAATATTTACATTGTACAATCGTAAAACACATTATCTCCAACAAATCACAATTCAAAGCTAACCGTTGGTACGAGACTCACGGCCACCGTACCCATGAGCCGTCGGACATCCCTGGGTGGCTAACCACAGTTGCGATACGCACACTCACGGCAATACGTATCCCTAGAGGCCCCGTCGGACCGTCCCTAGGTGAACATACACATAACCATCCACAACAACCACGATACAGCCATAATTCAAATACTAGAACATGTAAACAAATGTAAAGTACTTGCCTTTGAGACATTCTTGAAGAAACGGAAGTGAAACACGACTACGAACGGTCCGAGTGGAAAACGACGGTTCCTAAACGAAGGATCAACACAGTTCAGTCCCAACGGACAACAATAACCGATTGGAATACACCCATAATCCCCGATTACAATTCATGACAAAAACGTTCAATCGATATGAGCGAGGGTTTACGCAAAATCTCCCCGTATCAACAATTCGCGTATTAAAATAGAGAAAAACGGATTGGGAATCACCCAATAACAATAATCAGTGAGGAATATCACAACATACTAGAATAATCGAGTCCAATTAGCGAAACCCGGAAAAAACCCCAAATTTGACGAGTTAGGGTTCTAGACGAAAATACCTTGAATTCGGACGATGGATGATGATTATGCTGATGATAATATGTTAACACGACTCTATAGTGATGGAATTTGAAGAGAACTCCGATCAGTACTGGTGGAAATCGCCTCTGAGGTCGCACGTCGAAGAAACGAAGAGAAAAGAATAAAACTGCTGTTTTGAAACTGCCCGCTGACTTATATATTCTGTGGAGTTAGCGCACGCTAACTGTCATATATAGCGCGCGCTAACGGGGCCGTGACAGGTCCAGTGGCTACTGCCACCATTCGCTAGCGTACGCTAACAATAGGGAGTTAGCGACGCTAGCGCACATCGGTAGCACACGCAAGGTAACGAGAGTAGCGTGCGCTACCTACACCGATTGATCTGGCTGATGTCACATCGGCAGATGAAGCTGCCGAGGTACAAAACACGAAACGCAGCGAGACGAGAATCCAGAACATAGACGAAGCATACAAGGCAGCGAGCTAAGCGCTGAAATAAAATACAATTCCGACCACCGGAGGGTCCGTAATGCGACAACGAAAATAAGATTCCCTAAACTATTAGGAAATTACAAAAATGGCCCAAGTGCCCGAAAATCACGAAACGACGTCGGATTAACAAACCGAAAGTCTCCACATGACCAACTCAACCATACGAACTTGTACAAACCAAGAAACAACGAAAACGAATGAGTTTTACAAGAATCGAACGTTCATACAACAAAACATGTCATAAAACGAATTTACGTGAAAACATCATCAAAACTCGTCCAAATGGAAAAACTCCAAGAACAAAGTAGATTCAAAATGTCAAAACGGTTACAAGCGAGTCGATAAAAATAGACATACACCAAAAATGGAAACTGCTAAAAATGAAAAATTACGGATATTACATTCTCCTCCTCTAAAATAAAGTTTCGTCCCGAAACTTAAGAATCAAAAAGTTCGGGATGCCTCGAACGCATATCCTCCTCTAACTCCCACGTCGCTTCTTCTACTCCGTGCCTAGACCATTGCACCTTAACCAAAGGAATGGTTTTGTGCCTTAACTGCTTGTCACGACGCTCCAAAATTTTGACGGGCCTCTCTTCAAACGTAACATCCTTCTCGATCTCTACGTCCCCAAAGTCAATAATGTGGGACGGGTCTGGAACATACTTCCTCAACTGGGAAACGTGAAATACGCTATGCACATGACTCAGCAACGGAGGTAAATCCAAACGGTATGCCAACTCACCGACTCTCTCCAATACCTCGAAAGGTCCAATATATCTCGGGCTGAGTTTCCCCTTCTTCCCAAAACGGAAAACTCCTTTCGTCGGAGACACTCTCAACAGAACATGATCTCCCACCTCAAACTCCAAAGGTCTACGCCTAACATCCGCATAAGGCTTTTGTCGACTCTGAGCAGCCAACATTCTCTTCCTAATCACTTCAACTTTCTCCCTCGTCTCCAACACAAGGTCCGGCTCGGTGCCAACCAAATCGGATGGCTCATCCCAACATATCGGCGATCGGCAACGTCGGCCATAAAGTGCCTCATATGGTGCCATCTTAATCGATGCGTGCAAGCTATTATTATAAGTAAACTCAATTAAGGCCAAATGCTCCTCCCAATCACTACTCCAATCTAACGCACACGCGCGCAACAAATCCTCGAACGTCTGAATGGTACGTTCGACCGCATCGATGCAGGGATGGAAAGAAGTGCTCAAACGTAATCGTGTCCCCAATGCCTTATGTACCGCCTGCCAAAAATGCGATACAAATCGGCCATCTCTATCCGAAATAATGGTCTTCGGCGTACCATCAAGTCTCACTATTTGTGCGATAAAGACACGAGCCAACTTTTCTGGACCCCAAGTATCCTTGATGCCCAGAAAATGTGCCGACTTAGTCAGTCGGTCTACAATCACCCACACCATATTCATACCAGTCTTCGTCCTCGGCAAACTCGTGACAAAATCCATAGAGATATCCTCCCACTTCCACTCCGGGATGGGAAGTGGTTTCAATAACCCGGCTGGCCGCTGATGCTCAATCTTGACTTGCTGACAAGTCAGACACTTAGCCACAAACTGAACTACCTCCTTCTTCATATCGTTCCACTAGAAATTTTTCCTCAGATCTTTATACATTTTACTCGAGCCCGGATGGACTGAGTAAGGTGACGCATGAGCCTCTCGCATAATACTCTGTCTAAATTCCGAGTCGTTCGGAACACACAACCGACCTCGGAATCTCAACACTCTGTCCTCATGAATAACGAATCCCGGGGCTTTCCCCTTCCCTACACTCTCTCGAAGCTGAATAAACATTGGGTCCTCCAACTGTCCCGATTTTATGTCATCGACGAGAGATGAAGAAATCTCAAGAGTACGCAACTGCCTGGAACTCTCTGGCAGTACAACCTCAATGCTCAACCTCGTAAACTCTCGCTGAAGTCCCGACTGGGCCGTAAGCAACTCAAGGGCCCGAAGCGATACCGATTTCCGGCTCAAAGCATCTGCTACCACATTAGCCTTGCCCGGATGATAGAGGATCTCGAGATCGTAATCCTTAATTAATTCCAACCATCTCCTCTGTCTCATATTAAGCTCTTTCTGGGTGAAAATGTACTTCAGGCTCTTGTGATCGGTGAAAATCTGACACGACGAGCCATACAAGTAATGACGCCAGATCTTCAACGCAAATACGACTGCGGCCAACTCAAGATCGTGTGTAGGGTAATTCAACTCGTACGGTTTCAACTGACGGGAAGCATAGGCAATCGTCCTCCCATGCTGCATAAGTACGCATCCGAGCCCTTGGCCCGAGGCATCACTATAAACTGAGAAACCATCATTACCACTTGGTAAAGCCAAAACAGGAGCGGTCGTCAACCGCTTCTTCAAATCCTCAAAACTATTCTGCCTCTCATCGGTCCACACAAACTTCTCCGACTTCTGTAACAACTGAGTCAGCGGTCGAGCGAGCTTAGAGAACCCCTCGACGAATCTGCGGTAATACCCGGCTAATCCCAGAAAACTGCGGACCTCCTTCACGTTCTTGGGCGGCGCCCAATCCAACACTGCCTCTACCTTATGTGGGTCCACACGAACACCCTCGGCCGAGATCACATGACCGAGAAATATAACCTCCCGTAACCAAAACTCGCACTTTGAGAACTTCGCAAAAAGATGCTGAGTTCTCAAAATATCTAGCACGATATGCAAATGACGGGCGTGCTCCTCCTCGCTCCTCGAGTAAATCAGGATGTCGTCGATAAAAACGACTACACACTTATCGATGTACTCGATAAATACTTTGTTCATAAGCTGCATGAACACGGCTGGTGCGTTGGTTAGCCCAAAAGGCATAACCACAAACTCGTAGTGTCCGTATCTCGTCCGAAAGCCCGTCTTCGGAATATCAGTATCCTTCACTCGGAGCTGATAATACCCCGATCTCAAATCAATCTTCGAAAACAAGGTTGCCCCTTGCAACTGATCAAACAAGTCATCAATCCTCGGGAGCGGATACTTGTTTTTGATGGTCACTTTGTTCAACTCTCGGTAGTCGATACACAAACGAAGTGACCCATCCTTCTTCTTCACAAATAGGACCGGTGCGCCCCAAGGTGAGGCGCTCGGTCAAATATACCCAATGTCTAGCAACTCTCCCAACTGTTTCTTCAACTCCAGCATCTCGGCGGGCGCCATACGGTATGGCGTCTTAGAAATCGGTGTTGCACCCGGCTCTAAATCGACGGTAAACTCAACTTCTCAGTCCGGCGGCAAACCCGACAACTCGTCTGGAAAAACATCAGGATACTCACACACTACCGGAATAGACGAGAGCTCGACTCCCCCTTCTTCCGATCTCAAGGCGTAACACCAATAACCCGTGCAACCTCCCCGAAGAAGCCTCACCACCTTCAAGGCGCTGATCAAGAGTCTCTGGCTACTCCGCTTACGCCCCACAAAGGAATGCTCGGTACCGTCAGAAGCTAACATCGAAACGGTTCTCGTTCTATAATTCATGATCGCCCCATGACGGTCCAGCCAATCCTCACCAAGAATCAAATCCTCATCTCTAATATCTACCACAATCAGATTAGAAGGCCAATCCCTCCCCGCGATACTCACAGAAAAATATCCAATCTCACGATCCCCCACGATGCTATCCCCACTAGGAAGTTTAACAACAAAAGGCTCACAGGCAACTATGCAATCAACATGCAGACGATGCACACAATCCATAGATATAAAAGAATGCGTAGTACCAGAATCGAACAGTATGGAAACAGGATGATCAAGGATGTGGACGGTACCTGTAGCCACCGTCGCGTCAGGATCTCCTGCTCGTCTCATCTCGTACACTCGGGGCGGAACACACCCCGCACTAGAAGCTCCCCCTCTAGAAGGCTGACCACGTCCTCGAACTCTACCAAGACTCTGCTGCGGCTGAGGAACTGTCGGTGCCTGATTCACACTCGGCTCTCCCGCAGCTGGGGCTGATATCTGAGTAACTGGAGCCCGAGCTGCATCCGTACAAAACTTAGCACGATGACCCATCCGATCACAAGCAAGACACTGAATCAGAGGCCTATCACACTCACTCATCATGTGGCCCGGACGACTACAGTTGAAGCACGTAGGACCACGAACGGAACCAGCAGGAGCAGACCTAGAACCGTTTCCTCGACCAACTGATGGCGACTGGCTCCCGAAGACTCGCGAACCAGACTGAGCCTTCGGATACCCTCCTGACTTGCCTCCCGAAAACTGACCGAAGGTCTTCTGCTTCTTCCCTTCGGTTGCCGTCTCTGTCGCAGAAAACGACATCTCATAAGCCATCGCTTTATTCTGATAATCTTTCAAAGTCGTGCACCCCAGTCCAGACATGTAGTGGCGCACCCTCGGTTTCATCCGCATATCAAAGTGGCGGATCTTATCAAGCTCATCTCGGACTTGGTTTCTCACATAATGCAGCTGTTGATTGTAGTCTTTGATAGCTTGAGATATAGGAACATCTTGGGGCTTAGCCTCAAAGAAAGCTCGAATCCTCCCCTCTTTCACTGGCCATGGACAGAATTCGTCTTCCATCATATCCCAAAACTCTGCCCACGTAGCTGCCCGGTCACGCGGTTTCACCGCTTGCCACCATGTTGCTGCCTCATTGGCGAGGAAGTACTGAGCAATGGGTACTTTCCTCTGATCAGAACAATTAGCAGCCTCAAATACTTTCTCCATCTCGAATAGCCAGTTCTCCCAACCGGAAGGGTCGGAAGCACCATCAAACTGTGGAGGACGCATACGAATCACGTCCTGAAGCAACTTATCATTTCCGGATCCAGTAGGCGGAACCGGGTTGGCATTAGCTTGGCCGACTAGAACGGATTGAGTCAGTAGCGTCATCTGGTTCGCTACTTTCTGCAAAATGTTGGCCACTCCAACATTCTCATGTGCAATACCGGAGCTAGCGGTAGTCCTGTGACCTCGGAACTAGGGGAACACTGCTCGACAAAGAAGGCATCGCGAATCGGTTCCGAGTGATCGGACATGGCCGCCCCACCGTGCGCCACGTCCCCTACCGCGTCGCGTCCTCTACCGAGAATTACGAAGAAGCGGGTAAGTACAATTCAAACGCAAAACGCAACAAGATACTAAGACAGAATAGAACATAATGGTGAAACGAGTCAAGTTGGGAAAACTTACGAGCACCGTCTTGAGATGATGGCATAGCGGTGATCATCCCCAGCGACACTTAACTAGACCCAAATAACCGACAGCCTAGGTGTCCATAAACCTAAGCTCTGATACCATATTCTGTAACACCCCCAAGACGTTCAGGGCATATTACAGTGCCGTGGACTCCACTCTATGGAATCCACCAGGCTAACGTACCAACAAGATATTTGACAACGACAAACAATCATCAATAATACGACAATTCAAATAAGATTACAATCCGACAATAAAATCCGACATCAATCCATTTCCCAAAACAGGAACACAACATTAACAATTTTGAAATAAGAAGTACTCGAGTACTTAAACCAATTTTATAATACAAAAGTCCCAAAACAAGACATCAAAAGTAATAGACTGAACTGAACACCAATAAATGACTACTGATCAGTATCATGCTTGCCCATCATCCTCATACGGCTCAAGTGCTCGTTTGTCCCCACGATCGATACCTGAAATACAAAAAGTATTTCCCTCATTTAAGGGGTTAGCGACAACTGCTAGTGCAAGTACAATCCATTTGAACTACATTCTAATCAGATGAATATATGCGCCAAAAGTCATTTTAGAAAACATTTTATATTCCGGAATATTTACATTGTACAATCGTAAAACACATTATCTCCAACAAATCACAATTCAAAGTTAACCGTTGGTACGAGACTCACGGCCACCGTACCCCGCAGAGCCCCGTCGGACATCTCTGGGTGGCTAACCACAGTTCGCGATACGCACACTCACGGCAATACGTATCCCTAGAGGCCCCGTCGGACCGTCCCTAGGTGAACATACACATAACCATCCACAATAACCACGATACAGCCATAATTCAAATACTAGAATATGTAAACAAATGTAAAGTACTTGCCTTTGAGGCATTCTTGAAGAAACGGAAGTGAAACACGACTACGAACGGTCCGAGTGGAAAACGACGGTTCCTAAACGAAGGATCAACACAGTTCAGTCCCAACGGACAACAATAACCGATCGGAATACATCCATAATCCCCGATTACAATTCATGACAAAAACGTTCAATCGATATGGGCGAGGGTTTACGCAAAATCTCCCCGTATCAACAATTCGCGGATTAAAATAAAGAAAAACGGATTAGTATCGTAAATATACAACTGAGCAAATAGAGGTCTCGGATGCCTAGACGGAAGCAAACTACCCATGCAATGATAATTTTCACCGTTTAATCTAAATATAGGAGATGACCATCCATTATTAAACGTCCTGTCCATTGATGTGAAAGAAAACATGTGATTATATAATCGAAGACCTTTTTGGAATTGCTTGCTCAATCTACTTAGACCATACAACAAATTGGTATAAGCAGAAGGAGGCTTCTTCATCTTCGCAAGCTTGATCTTTCCTTTATTTTCAACAATAAAAATGTGTAAGCAATAAGAATTCCAGTCTTCTTGAAAAAAATGGACTATTTCGAAGCTTACTGTGAGTACAACACAATCCAACTGGGGGATCTCTTCTACGAGACTTATGCTTCTGGATTCTCTCATCATACCAGAAAATAACATCAGAGAGGCAAAGACGGTAATATTTTTACAAATACTTACAAAAGTCATTTCCCAAATACGAAATACTGCCATAAAATACCATTTGAAAATACAAGACGAAGACGTCAAAACTCAATAGTTTCAAAATGTACGTTAGGCCACCACTTTAACGTACCGATAAAATAATTTAAGGAAAAAGGGTTTAACGAAATAACCCAAATTTACGAAATACCCAGAAGGCTATTTAAAAGTTATACACGAGTTGGTGAAAAATACTGGAAAGTCATTTTAAATACACACACGCAGCGGATAAGAACACAGTTCAAAATACATATTTGCAGCGGAATAAAAACAACCAGAAAAGAAAACTCAATTCTCAAATAAATGCCACCGCCAATATCACTCGGGAAGCTCACTTCTTCACGAACGCTACTAGCTCAATCTCTGAGTACCTAAAATAAAGCCCACGACGGGGTCAGCCACAATACTCAATAATGATAACGATCACGTCCTCATAAATAATTACATACCAATGTAATAACATAATAAGAATACTACTAACGTAATCTTACCGTCATAACCTTACCAATCCATGGCAATCCATAATAAATCAATCCTTACCATAATCCATATTTCGCATTCTCAAATGACGAAATGAACACGACTCTACGGTGATGGAATTTGAAGAGAACTCCGATCAGTACCGGTGGAAATCGCCTCTGAGGTCGCACGTCGAAGAAACGAAGAGAAAAGAATAAAACTGCATTGCGAAGCGCCATTGACTTATATATTCTGTGGAGTTAGCGCACGCTAACTGTCATATATAGCGCGCGCTAACGGGGCCGTGACAGGTCCAGTGGCTACTGCCACCATTCGCTAGCGTACGCTAACAATAGGGAGTTAGCGTACGCTAACTGCACATCGGTAGCGCACGCAAGGTAACAGGAGTAGCGTGCGCTACCTACACAACATTTCAGTACTGCTGATGTCACATCAGCAGTAAGCTGCTGTCGAGGGTACAAAACACGAAACGCACGACGAGACCAGAATCCAGGAACATAGACGCGAAGCATACAAGACGACGGAGCTAAGCGCTGAAAGAAAATACAATTCCGACCACCGGAGGGTCCGTAATGCGACAACGAAAATAAGATTCCCTAAACTATTAGGAAATTACAAAAATGGCCCAAGTGCCCGAAAATCACGAAACGACGTCGGATTAACAAACCGAAAGTCTCCACATGACCAACTCAACCATACGAACTTGTACAAACAAAGAAACAACGAAAATGAATGAGTTTTACAAGAATCGAATGTTCATACGGCAAAACATGTCATAAAACGAATTTACGTGAAAACATCATCAAAACTCGTCCAAATGGAAAAACTCCAAGAACAAAGTAGATTCAAAATGTCGAAACAGTTACAAGCGAGTCGATAAAAATAGATATACACCAAAAATGGAAACTGCTAAAAATGGAAAATTATGGATATTACAAGATCGTCGTCGAGAATCCTCGTAGTTATGTTGTGTTCCCTCAATTCTAAATTTATCCTAATGCTTGTTGTGTAAGCGGTTGTTGAACGTCCCATAACTTTTACCTTGCTTGAATTTATACGTACTGACACAATAGTTGCAAAGGACTTTTTACATATTCACTAGCGATATATCGCATCCAACTCCTTTTTAAATTCGAGAAAATGTTGGAGATGGTGGTCGAGCTCGAGGTGGAGGAGGTGGAGCACCCACTGCATTGGCGGCTCTAAAGCACTCATTATTTTCTTGACTCCATTCGGGAATATGATCATGGACGGGAGTAGGAGTAGGGGAGGGTGGTGATTGCGATATCAAAGCTCTTCCTCAGTGAGTTGCCATTTTTATAGTAAAACTAATAAGCAAATCAACTAATTTAAGAATTTAAAAGATATTGGTAGATATTAACAACTACACAAGTTTCATTAACCAAACGTCGTGCCCCGTGACATACACTTTACGGTTTACATCTAAGAACAACTAAATTTAATTTTTTAATTAAGCACTTAGTTATAGTTAAAAACGGGCGTCCGAGCTGCCGATTTGCAGTCCGCAAGCACAACACATCAGAACCGAACCGCCTGAACTAGTTTACAGTGTTGGTTTCAGTTCGAATTGTGTTAATTGATTCTGGGATCATTGACAACGATTCTGAAGCACGGTTCCAGTTCGACCGGCGAACCATAAGCACGTTGAAGGCGGTGGGAGAATAGAATCCTTTTTGAACATCTAAGCTTCTTGTTCATGCACTCGTTAAAGCAAACTCCTGGAATATTTACTGAAAATATTGAATTTATTACTTACAAAGTTTCGTAAAGCCTTTTGGTTCTCCCAATTTTTTGGTTCAATCTGTAACATTTACTACACATACAAAATTAAGTCATATGGTAGAATTGGTGTTGGGTACCGAGTCGTAGAATTCGGCTAAAAAACAAGATCGATTATACAACCGGATAAACGAATATAACGATTACAAATTATATTCTACGGAATAGTGTTTAAGGATTACAAGTTAACTAAATGAACCTTGTAATTATAACCAATATAATTAATCCGATAAACCCGAACAACACGCAACTGGTATGAATCCCAAACGTCCAGAACAAATCTGAAACACAAAGAGCCGATCCAGGTTAACAATGATAATGATAATAATCGATCGAAAATATATATTATATATAAATATATAACTTATATATATTTCTAATATATAATATATATAGGCAGTAGGTATATATATATATATAATAGTGCAGAATATATATTTATATATATAACAAATATATATATATATAACAAATATATATTACTAATTAATTGCACAATATCACCAAGAACAGCAATAAATAAGGATCGGAAAAACCCCTTTTTAGGAACGAGATTAATAGGCTCAGATTTTCCGAAACCCTAGCAATTGACACCAAGACAATCGTTTTCCATAGAGGAGGGACGTCGAACCACCGCCGGCCGACCACAAAGCACGGTAGCACCTTCACCTAACCTAGAAAACTCAGAACATCAATCTCACTCACGGTTCTCACAACAGAGATTACTCTCGTTTTCATTCGGATTCTCAGAAGGTTCAAATCAGTTTTTCTCAGTGTTCAACTTGGTGTATCTCAAACTTTGGTCTACCAAACTCCAGCCCCTACCGAGCCTTTTATACACACAAGGAGGGAACCGAACATGGAGAATGTCACGGGATTCCATTGTTAGTCAAAAGCTCACGGGGGGAAGAAGGATGAAAGAATCGGGAGCAGGTTTCGAGTTTGGAGGAGTTGACCAAGAAAGGGAGAAATCACGGGGGAGAGAGGTGAGACAGGAGAGAACGAGTGAGGGAGGCGGTGAGAAATGAGGGAGTGAGGGTAGGGTTAGGTAATATAAGGGAGTAATCGGATGGTCCAGATTAGGTGTAGATAATACATCTTGATCGGACGGCTCCAATTAATAAGGGCTGCCAAGGGCTTTGGGCCGAGTTCGGGCTGGGATAATAAAAATGTTATAACGGGCCGGGTTGGGCCAAAACATTATAACATTCTCCACCTTTTTAGACCAACCAGTCAAATTGTATTTTCGGATTTCGGAGAAAACTCATCATCGCCTAGCTCCGGGGTTACCTGCACTTACACTCAAAATAAATAAGGTAAAGTATTCACAAAGAAGACTAACTCACAAAGAGATCCCCTAAAAAACACAAAGTTTAAAAAGATTATTCTACTGAATCGAAATTCAGTCTTTTCAAACAGGATTTAAATTTTCAACAGGCAAACACTTAGTATCCATCCGTACTCAAACACACAGTTAGCACAACAAATATTTTAGCAATAACACAAAAAAGGCTAAAATTGCACAAAGCACACAAATACCAAAATATTTCCAAAAGCACAAATGCATTAAGAGAAATGAACGATATAAGCAACACATAGATTTGAGGAGACACCACTCCACCTCAAACGCAAAGCACTAAGCATGTTGCTTCACCTGAAAAAGGAGCGGAGGTTTACACAAAACCGCCAACACATGAAAGCTACAAAACACAAAAGGTTGGTCGACCGAACCACAACACCGCAGTCAGCATAGAAATGTCACAGAACACAAAGTTCAAGGGAAAATAATCACAGAGATTATATTACCCACATCCACAAAGGATTAGAACCACGAATAATTCATATAAGTCACACAGACACATAAATCAGACACAAGTCACAAAGACACTCCACAGTCAACTAAGGACTGAAAAACCTCAAGGGTCAACTAATACACATCACTAAGATTGCTATCAGACATAGCCAGGTTAGCCTTATCATCAGTTTGATTTTTACGCTTTTTGTTCCTCTTAGGACAATACTAGCAATATGACCCTTTTTACCACAACTATAACAATTCCTTGAGTTCTGTCGAAAATTATAATATTGACCATCCTTCTTAGTGAAATAGTCATAGCAATTTTCATTCCTAACCATCGAAACTGATTCGAAATTCAAATTCTTACTCACATTGTTTTTTAAGTCTAATTTCTTACTCTTTAGACCGGACACAACAATATCTAAAGATACGTTATCTCTACCATACTTAATAGCAGATTTAACATCACCATAAGACTCTGGAATAACATTCAAAAAGACAATAGCAAAGTAGTCAACAATATGTTTATCACCTAAATTTTTAATATCTTGAACTAACTTAGAAACACATCAAGATTTTCATCAAGACTTTTATTCAAATCAAGTTTAAAAAAGAAGAACTTTTTAAGCAAAAATAGCTTATTTGGCAAAGAGGTTTCAACATATAATTCTTCCAACTTTTCCCAAAGTTCCTTAGCCGAATTTTGTTTACCAACTTTTCGTATCACAGAATCAGACAAGTTCAAGATTATAGACGAGTAAGCAAACTCATCCAATTCAGCCTTTTGTCGGCCGAAGTATCAGCGGCAAAAGTTTGATCAATGGCTTTAAACACTTTTTGTTGTATTAAAATACCTTTCAATTTTTGTTGCCATATTTGAAAATCCGATTTTCCATCAAACGGAGCCAAGTAAAATGTAGAAGCCGTGCCCATTTGAAAACACAACGTTTAACCAAAAAACAGTAAAAGCTACAGCAACACGACACACACTGCACTCACACAAAGTAGAAAGGGAGTTAAAATTAACACAACCGATTCTGTAGATTACAACCCAAGCCCCTACAAGATCCAAGGATGCTAAACGGTCCAGCCAGGAGGATTTATACATAATGAGTTGAAAAACGTACAACACTCAACCTAGAAATAGGAATAAAACTCCTGGATGATATAAACCGAGTGCAGAAAATACACACAGGAAATCAGAATAAGCAATCTGCCCAGATTAATCACCCAAATTGTAAAAATGCACAATAACCAACCGCGGCAAGCGGTATCCACGAAAACAGTAAAAGAGTGGAGCTTAGCCAAAATACTAGAGCAGAAACCCCGGATGGGTTATTCCGTATCACCAAGAGGCCACAGGACCCGACACCCGACAAAATAGTCTCCGATACCACTGTTGGGTAACGGGTCGTACAATTCGGCTGAAAAACAGGATCGATTATACAAGCGGATAAACAAATATAAGGATTACAAATTATATTCTACGGGATAGGGTTTAAGGATTATAGGCCAACTAAATGAACCATGTAATTATAACCAATATAATTAATCCGATAAACCCGAACAACACGCAGCTGGTATGAATCCCAAACGTCCAGAACAAATCTGAAACACAAAGAGCCGATCCAGGTTAACAATGATAATGATAATAACCGGTCGGAAATATATATTATATATAGATATAGAACTTATATATATTTCTAATATATAATATTTATATATAGGCAGTAGGTATATATATAAAAGTGCAGAATATATATATATATAACAAATATATTACTAATTAATTGCACAATATCACCAAGAACAGCAATAAATAAGGATCGGAAAACCGCCTTTTTAGGAACCAGATGAATACGTTCAGATCTTCCGAAACCCTAGCAATTGACACGAAGACAATCATTTTCCACAGAGGAGGAACGCCGAACCACTATCGGCCGGCCACAAAGCCCGGTAGCACCTTCACCTAACCCAGAAAACTCAGAAAACCAAGCATGAATCTCACCCACGGTTCTCACAACAGAGATTACTCTCGTTTTCACTCGGATTCTCAGAAGGTTCAAATCGATTTTTCTCAGTGTTCAACTTGGTGTATCTCAAACTTCGGTCTACAAAACTCCAGCCCCTACCGAGCCTTTAATTCACACAAGGAGGGAACCAGACATGGAGAATGTCAAGGATTAGCTGAACACGTGCATGGCCCATGGCCCATGTGGCCTGATATAGGCAGACTTGGACTTTGAACAATTTCACATAAGTGGTAGATCTTTCAATCTTTTTCGTGACCACTTGAATCATCTTAGACTAATTTCGTATGAGATAGTTTATGACCAAAATACGAAAACTGCGTGCAGTGAAAGATTGTCTAGACACAGAAAGCGATCGTGTCGCATGTAGATGACTTTCGATACGGTCGAAACAGACAGTCTTTTTCATTGAAAATGGTCCATGTCGTGTGTAGGTGACATCCGGCACGATCATGTCATATATACGCACCCCGGAAGTCCATATTCAAAGGTTACTATCCCTATTAGTGTAGTTCAAAATAAATTCTTACACCCTGCACACTTCAAAGAAAATTTTTGGGTCCGATCCATGGGTTCGATATGTAGTCGATATAGGATCGCCCTAGGAGATAACTATCTAGAATGTGGAATAAGAAAAACTCGAAAAGATTGGAAATTAGCAAAAACGAATGAGGACATATTAAAATAAAACCTGCTACCACCCTTTTCGGCGAGCACATAGATTTGGGCAAAACAGTAACCCACTTTTTACACACAGGATCATAGATGTCTCCATCCCGGTCTTGTGAGTATGCTGTCAGAAATCCTTTTCAAGTTCTGTCCTCATAGGTTCATAAAGCAAAGCCCGATATATGAATGGCCCCAACAATTGTTGGATTGGACGTTTGATATTTCTTCAAAAAGTTGTTTTAATCATTGGGATTATATATTATCGGACATGTTATGTATGGACGGACTACCATATCAGTTATCACTAATTAATTATGCCTAGTTTTCTAACATACTGTATTTTAGTTATAATTGAATTACAATTATACTAATGATGGAAATATGTAATTACAAATATATCATTTATACGCGTAATTCGTACCAAATATCACGTATCCCTCAGAGGCCCGTTGGGCAGTCCAGTGATGGTTAATCCAATTGTTTGTTGATCCGCATCAAAGGCCATGGATCTCTCAGATGTCTCGTCAGACCTTCTATGTCCGAACATACACATACATACACAATGATAAACTTACAATGCTAAGAATGTATAAACCTGAGTAATATATTTGCCTTTGAGATGTTATGAGAAGGAGGAATACAATGGCAAGCTTTATCGGTCCACGAATGCACCTCAATTCCTATCCTAAGAATTTCGCATAAGACACAATCAACAATCATATCTAGAAAGAAGAACGTCCAAAATCCCATCTTCGATCCATTCAAACAATTTATCAAACATGTAATTGGCGATAATCATATAACTCCCTTGAAACTTGATCAAGTCACACCTCCAATCTTTAAAATCATAGGGGAAATATTTGTATAAATATTATATCACAACTTTCATGATCGAGCAAATCTACGAAAACCAAGAACTCCTAAACTACGGTTCTAACAAATTTTGCCTTGATTAGGATGAAAATAGATGATTAGACATTGATAAATCCACATTAAAAACCTTAATTTGACGTCTTACGATATCCAAAGAACCAAACTTCAAAAATCTACTGGAAATCGCCAAGGGAAACGAGAGAGAGGTCTTACGTGTGACAAACGCCAAGAAAAACTAATTTGTCGGTTTTATACCTGACAGAGTTACAACTGTGACTCCCTCCTCCTACGGCCATAACTATACGACGTCTTGGCCATAACTTAAAGAATGTATGGCCATAACTAGCAGTCTGGAATCCCGAAGTTACTTTGAAACACATAATACCCTGTGGCCACACTTAACAAGGCTTACGGCCGCAATACCTCTTTCATTACACATTATAACTGTAAGTTGGTGCTGAACAACATGATCAGAAAGTCAACAACTAAAACATTATCCAAATGGCGATTACGCCTTGATTCCACAACTAATGACTAAGCACTTTCTTAAAAGATCAAAACACAACTCTAAGCATTATTGTCCGATACATCATTGATAAAAAAATCGAGATGTGCACACAAAGGCTACAAATGACACAATCCGTAGATAATAGAAAGAAAAGACAAAGTAATAAAATGCCAAAAAGCCATAGCGAAAACATTCGAATGTGAAATGATAAATCCGATAAAGTACTATAATCATTATACAAAAAAGATATTTAATAACAAATAATATCAATTTTGGGAAAATCGATGTTTGCAAAATAGTACGGTAACATAATTGTATTTTTTAAACAAAATTAACGTCGGTTCTGCTAAAATAGATGTTAAGTTTTTATTTAGCGCTGGTTCTGAAAGAACTAATGCCATATTCTCTCATTTAACATAGGGTCCGATAAAAACAACTGATGTTAAATGCTCCCAATTAACAACGATTCTATAAAAAATTGATGTTATAGCACTTTTTAAATATAATATAATATATATTTAAATTTATATTATAATATGAATTCATAAATTTTATTATGCATTTTATTTAAACATATATGACAATGTTAATATATTTATATATATATATATATATATGAAGGTATAGTTTAACATGAATATATAGTTATATAAATTTTTATCACGAAATAGTTTTATATTTTTATAACTTTTAAAAATATAATATTAATATTTATTTTTATGGTTATATTAGGAAATGTAGATACATGTTTATTAGATATACCCAATTATAATCAAAATCATATGATAATATATATATATATATTTATATATATTTAAAGTTATATTATAAAATACATATATATATATATATATATAAGTTATATTATATTTATGTCCGTATATATATATGTATACATATATATATATTTGAAGTTATGTTATAATATATAGTTATATTATATATATTCAATTATATTTAAAGTCATATGATAATATATATTCATATATTAAGTTATATTATATTAAAAATATTTTAAAGTTACATTATCATATGTATATAGATAGTTATATTGCCTTATTTATTCATAAGTAGTTTCAAATTTGAATATATATATATATATATATATATATATATAGTATGTATTTATACATATAGAGTTATGTTATACATATTCAATTATATACGAAGTTATGTGCTAATATATATATATATAAAGTTATATTATATTTTTTTTTGATGACCCATGTTGAATCCTGGGGGTTGTAGGTCCGATCCCTCATTCCTACCCCCGGTTAAATCGCAGGTTATACCTCAGCAACTCGGTTTTGATGATGCTTCAACTGAATAAACACACAAGGTTTAAATCCCTGAAAAGAGCGGATGCTCCCACGAGGATTCGAACCCACGTTGCGTGCCACCAGAGCGAAAGATATCCCCCTCCTTTGCCACTGAGCTATGCCCTGGGGGATAAGTTATATTATATTACATACATGCAAAGTTGTGCTATCGCACATGATGGGCGTTTCCTTGGATTCAATCCCATAATCTGACAACTGTTGCTGCATCCAAAGGATCTGCATACAGCAACTACCAGCAGCAATTCTGATTCAGCCGTGGAAAGTGAGTTTGCCAATTGCTTCTTGCTGAACCAAGACACAAGTCTAGGTCCAAGAAAGTGACAAGTTCCACTTGTACTCTTCCTATCTATCTTGCAGCCTCCGAGATCCGAGTCGCTGTAGCCAACTAAATCGAATCCGCTTTCTTTAGGATACCATAGTTCTACATCAACTGTTCCTTTAATATACTTCAGGATTCGTTTAGCTGTATTGATGTGTGATTCTTTAGGTGCTACTTGATATCTCGCACACACTCCTACATCAAACTGGATATCGGGCCTGCTAGGCGTTAGGTACAGGAGAGAGCCAATAAGCTTCCTGTAGAGTGATTAGTTAACCGGATTTCCGGCTTCATCAGCACTAATTTGCACGGAAGTGCTCATGGGGGTTGACGATGATTTGGAAGTATTCATTCCAAATTTGTTGAGAAGCTCCTTGCTGTATTTTTCCTGGTTGATGAATATCCCTGTAGGCAACTGCTTTACCTGCAAACCTAGGAAATAACTAGGTTCTCCCATCATACTCATTTCAAATTTACTTTGCATGAGATGAGAGAACCTTTGACATAAAGCAAGGTTAGTTGAACCAAATATAATGTCATCTACATATATTTGAACCATTAGAAGGTCATCGCCTTCCTGTATTTTGAACAAGGTCTTGTTCACAGCTCCTTTCTCAAATCCATTATCGGTTAGATACTGGGACAGAGTCTCATACCATGCTCTAGGGGCTTGCTTAATTCCGTACAGTACTTTCCTTAGCCTGTATGCTAGGCCTATGCCGTCTGTGTTGGCAAACCCTGGTGGTTGTTCAACATAAACTTCTTCGACAAGGTCTCCATCTAGGAATGCACTTTTGACGTCTATTTGGTATACAGTGAAGCTCTTATGGGCGACAAAGGCTAAAAATATCCTAATAGCTTCTAGTCTGGCTACAGGGGCAAACGTCTCATCGTAGTCTATGCCTTCTTCCTGTCTATAGCCTTGGGCGACTAGCCTTGATTTATTCCTTATTATGAGTCTATTTCGATCCTTCTTGTTTTTAAATACCCATTTGGTTCCAATTACTGATTGATGCGTAGGTCTGGGTACAAGATACCATACATTGTTTTTTCGAAACCGTTAAGCTCTTCTTCCATAGATGTTATCCAATGAGAATTATTGAGAGCTTCTATGGTAGAAACAGGTTCGGACTGGACTAAAAATACAGCAATAGTGCACATATTGAGTCTTCTAAGCTCGGATTGAGATTTCCATTCAGGGAATAGTGATATCTCAGTATCTGGTTCTTCTTGTGCACACAGTACATTTCCTTGTGTACTCTGTATTCTCCTACGGGTAGAAACACCAGCATTAATGTTTCCAATGATCATCTCTTGCGGGTGATCTCTCAACCATATTCGGTCGGGTTCCAATTCGGGGTCCCATACTGTATCTTGAGTTTCTATAGTTTCGGCTTCAGCTTGTACAACATCGGCTTCATCTACGTCGATTCTTACAGCTGCGGGGTTGATTTCTAGGTCAACAACAGGTTCTATGGGAGTTGGTTGATCTAAAATGGAAAGTTGTTGGATGTTCTGAGTAACAACTTCTATTCCTGTAGGGTCATGGTGAGGTTCGTCGAACGCTACATGAACTGATTCCTCGATCGTCAGCTTCCTTTTATTAAAGATCCTGTAAGCTTTGCTGATGGAGGAATATCCTACAAATATTCCTTCATCCGACTTCTCATCGAAGGTTCTAAGTTGATCTTTCCCATTGTTCAACATATAGCACCTGCATCAAAAAATGTGAAAATACGAAACTAACGGAGTTTTGTTGTTCCATACCTTGTATGCTGTTTTTTTGTGGTGCTTGTTGACGATACAACGGTTTTGAGTGTAGCATGCTGTATTGGTTGCTTTGGCCCAGAAACGTTGTGGCAACTTGCTTGCGGCAATCATTGTCCTTGTTGCTTCCTTCAGCGTCCTGTTCTTTCACTCGGCAACACCATTTTGTTGAGGTGTACGGGAAGCTGAGTATTCGTGTTGTATCCCATTTTCCGAAAAGTATTGCTCGATAAGGCGGTTAGTAAATTCTGTACTTCTGTCGGAACGAATGGACACGATACTCGATCCTTTTTCATTTTGAAGCTTTCTCAGGAGCTCGGGCAGCTTTGATGTTGTTTCCTTCTTCTTGCTTAGTAAAATTGTCCAAGCATACCTGGAGTAATCATCAACAACAACGAGACAGTATTTCTTACCTCCAAAACTTACCGGGTCTACAGGACTATAGAGATCCATGTGTAGTATTTCCAACACTCTGTGGGTTGAAAGGTAGGATTTGCTCTTCAGGGTGGACTTGATTTGCATGCCTTTTTGACATGGTCCACAGACACTGTCTTTTTGGAATGATACATTCGGCAATCCTCTAACCAGTCCCTGTCTTGAGAGATTGTTGATCGTCTTGAAGTTGACGTGTGACATCCTCTTGTGCCATAACCAGCTTAGATCTGCAGTGCCTTTGGCAACTAAACAAGGAATTGTGGGGCTCGTAGGCATCTAGTCAGCAATATACATATTACCTGATCTGCTTCCTATGAGCACAACTTCTTTGGTCAGGATGTTCTTGACGCTACAGTAATATATATAGAATTTCACCGAGACCTGTTTGTCACAGAACTGGCTAATACTAAGTAGATTGTACTATAAGCCTTCAACATGAGCTACATCGGTGACTTTGAATTTTCCGACAAGAAGGTTTCCTTTTCCTCTTGTTCTTCCTTTAGATTTATCACCGAACTTTTAGACCGCGACCTTCTACGAAATCTGATAGCTTGCTTCTATCTCCTGTCATGTGCCGGGAGCATCTGCTATCGAAGTACCATATGTCCTTCTCCACAATGCCCTGTAGAAAACAAATTAGGTAGATTTAGGTCCCCTTTGATTGTTGGGTCCATGAATGTTAGTGCCTTTTGGTACCCAAATTTTTGTGACAGCAATTGGCTTACTGTAGGTTACATTTGGTATAGTTTTGCGGTATCTACGTGGGGCATGTACGTAGTTACTGTATCCATGATAATCATTATGCATGTAAAAATCAGGGTTATTATTATTAATCCATTACTTATGCCGTCTCGGAGGTGGAACCATTTTCTTTGGCCTTACAGCTTGCCTTTTGGGTTTCCAGTTAGATTCCCAAAGTTGTTGTCGATGCTGTGCGGACACATACTTTCTTGATGGATAATGAGGCTCCTGTATCCAGTACCTAGGCGTGCTTTACTGAAAGTACTGCCGTGCGGGCCTTTGGTATTTGGATACAGCCTTCTTTCTGAACGGCTGTTGGCGCTATTGATACGCTCGGGTAGCATGCTATTGCGTGTGCCTTACAGGTTGAAATGTCTTATGATTTTGCTGTCTCGAATAGGATTGTGGGGGCGGAATGGCAGCCTTTGATTTTCGCGGATCAGCAAGTTCCTTCACAGGACTAGGAGTTTCTTCCGATACAGGAATGTGTTCCACACTCCTGACGAAAACAGTACTAGTTTCCCTTTGTTGGAAAATGAGTTGTATCTTAAGCCACTTTTATCATGAGCATGTTTCCCAGTGCTTAGAATTTCTTCCATTCTTTTAGATGATTTCTCGAAAGATTTCAGAATGGTCTCAAGTTCGCCTTCTCGCTTTTCGAGAGTATTAAATTTGGCTTGAAGTGAACAAAATCATTTGTCTTGCTTCCATTTTGAGACTTAGTCTCACTTAGTTCATGAGCAAGTTGATGATTGCTCTCCACGAGTTTTTCATGCTCGACCTTGCTGTTTTCACAATCAATTGACATATTTTCATAGTTTATCTTCAGCAACTCATTTTCTTCTTTCAGCTCTATGTTGGAAAGTTGAAGCTGAATGTTTTCATTTTTCAAAGTTCCGTGGGCTTTTTGAATATTCTTAAATTCATTCATCATGTTTTCGAAAGTATGCGATGCATTTACTGGAATAATTGAGGTTGAGCTTACCTCATCATCGCTATCTTCTTCTTCCGGAATGTCCTTTGCCATAAAGCACATATATGCCTTATCTTCGAATTCATCGTCAGATGAGTCACTTTCAGTGACTACCTGAAGACATTCTTCGGATTTAGATGGTGTGGGGGAGGCTTCTGATTCTCCTATCAGTGCCTTGAGCTTGTTTTTACAAGCACGTCTTCGTTCATCCCTCTCTTGTTGCTCGGCTTCCGGGAACCTTTGAACTTTGGGATGAGGACATTTGTTTGCATAATGTCCTGGTTTCCTGCAATTATAGCACAGGTTAGCGTCACCAGAGGAGGTTTCAGTACTTACCTTGTGAACAGGCTTGGGCCTATAGGGAGTCTTTCCAGACTGCTTGATGAACTTTTTGAACTTGTGCATGAGGAGCGCCATTTCATCTTGCGACAGGATGTCGTCGTCGCTGTCAGCATTCTTGTAATTAGGCTTTGATGGGCTGGGCATGCTGTGTCGACGGTTGGATACAGCGGCTAAGGCTGTAGTCCTAGCGGGAGATTCTTCAGCTTTCTCTCTCCTATCTATATCGTACTCAAATGCTTTGAGGTCAGAAAAGAGATCAAAAGTAGATATTTTACTAAGATTACACGACACACGCATAGCTGTGGTCTTAATGTCCCATCGGGCAGGGAGAGATCTGAAAATCTTTAGGTTTTTCTCCCTTTGAGTATAAATTTTGCCCAAAGCTTCAAGTTCACCAACACTTCCAGTGAATCTGAGGTCAAGTTACTCAAGTGTTTCAGTTAGATTCATTTCAAAAGATTCAAATTGCTGAGTTAATTTTGAAATCTTGTTTTCTTTTGAGAGCTCAGTTCCCTCACAAATCAACCTGAGTTTATCCCAGATATCCTTGACTGATTTACAGCTCTTTACCTTAGAGATTGTGCCTTTGTCAAGGGTGACAAACAGCACATTCTTCGAAACATTGTCGAGGTTGGCGCGCTTTCTTTCATCATAAGTCCATTGTTCGCGCTCTTTTTCAAGCATCTCAGCATGAGCTTGGCCTTTAATCCTAGGGGCCGGATTTACCTTCATTATCTTGATGGGGCCATCCTGTATTACAAAGATCATCTCTTCGTGCATTGCTGAGCCTCTATCCTAATTCTCCAATCATCAAACTCATTAATAGAGAACATAGGAACTTTGTTGATCATTGATGTATCCATATGAGAATGTAGGAATGAAAAGGACTGTTTTATAAAAATAAGTGATTTTAGATCTGATTCGGTTAAAAATACGACTGATTCTTTTTAGAATCAACCGCTCCGATACCACTTGTTGGCCACTAAGTATACAGGATATAGCTTGGAAAGTGTTTGAAACAACAAGCTGTATGGTTTTTAAATCTGAGTGCGTAGCAGAAGTCTTTAATACAGTAAGTTGCTGAGGATACACCAACTATGTGTGCAATGTATACTTTAATAATCACAATTAATAAAACAATAAAGGCAAAAGGTAAATAAAACAATATTTAAAGTGGTTCGAGGTCAACCCCTCTACGTCCACTGGTCCTCCACACAGGAGTAAAAAATTTATTATAATTACTACGTACACAACTACGTAATTATAACCAAACCTAATCAATATATCGTTCACACAGATTGATATAAAGATCATAGCTTTCAACCGTTCACACAGATTGGTTTGAGCTAACACGTGACTAGCTTCTTCACACACAGTTCTGAAGCTTCGTCTTCTTCAATGCACGTCCGTCACACACAGTTCGGGAATAGCAAGGTTTCTCAGTCTACACAGGGCTGATGGGTTTGTTCAAGGGTTAGAACAATATTTGAACAACACCTTGACTTTATGAGCTTAGAGCTGATGATGTGTTGTTCACGGTTTGAGCACTGTATATCTCTTCTATCAGAATAGCAGAAAGCTTAGGGAGATATGTTTTGATCTGAATATTCTTATAAGCACTTGATCGTTTGTAAGTCGTGTGTATGTATGTATCTATTGATGTCGATGATCTTCAAACTCTGAAGATATATATAGCCTCTGAAATATATCCGTTTGAAATAGATCCGTTGATCAAGATTCTGCGACAACTTGATATTTGACTTGAATAAACGAAGATCCGGATATTACGGTATTTGAAGATCTTCTGATGACTTACCGTATTTAAATACTTTATCCTTTAGTATTTAAATACTTCTTTATCAAACGGGACTTGACTTCTAGCGAATAGTGGAGATTCCTTCTTGTCCTGTTTGAGGGCTGTATGGAAGGATTGCTGTATTGATATTTCGAGACAGCTTCCATACTTAGCTTTGCGGGACTCTTTGCTGTATGATAGATTTACTGTATGGTTGGGACTGCGAGAAGTCTTCGATACAGGTTGATACTTGATCATATTTTCGATACAGCTAATGGCGGTATGCAGGATTTGGCATATTGTCAAAACATTCTAACAATACGATCGATGCAGGGATTGTTTATCCCAACAACATCAATATAGGGTTTTTGTTATCCCAACAGGGTGGTGGAGCCTGTTAGGAGTATGCCCTCGAATGCCACTCAGAGGATGCTGAGTGAGGGCATTGTACTTGTAATTATGTAAATCATTAATATAAGGCAATGGATGTTTCTTTATTTACTGGCAGTTACTGGCATTCCTAACTCGTAAATATATATAGAAACTAGTCCGTGTATTTGAGAGCAAAACGTTCCACTCCTTATTGGATAATAGGGTCGGCACTGGAAAGGTTTATAGCTCAAACACTTAACCATTCGCAAGTCGATGAAACTTGACTGGGCGTTAAGTTTATGTGAAGACTTGTACGACGTGTTCTTTGACATGGAGAGTGCCTGTCGAACGCTAATGATTAGTGGGAGCACATGTTATAGGTATGTTAATTGGATTAGTATACTCGAACCGACTCACCCTCGATTCGTCACACGGATTTCACTCCGGGACAGTCAATGACGGAATCGAAAGATTGTGATAGGTATTCGTGAACCTTCGACTTGAGGATTTAGTAGGGATGTGCTTGTGACGTTAAGATTTTCATTAGAGTAGTTCGACCTTATAAACCGGGAGGTGGGGGTCAACCTCGACGTGCATCTTAACGGGGAAGTAGCAGGTCCTACTGAATACCAAGATAGAATTCTTTCTCCCGTTAGTGAGCGGGTTATATGTCCTATGCAGTTATTGGCAGATGAGATCATAAGTCTTTGGCCAAAGCATTGGAGCTAGTTGTATTGGATACACGAGAGCTCGATGATCTCAATTTGCATTAATGCATGCATAGAGTCAAGTACGGATAGGGTTTGACTGACCGTGACCCTATAACTTGATCAGGGCGTTTGAAAGAAGGGTTTATACGTATACTGGTATTCACGACAGAATGGTTCTTGAATGATCTCAATCATTCGTTCTCAGTTGGGGTACAGTGTAGGCCGCCAGGCTGGCTAGATGGTGCTACTACTCTTTGGTTCCTCCCATTGTTGACTGAGACGGACCTGCCGAGTCGTGCAATAGGATTGACGACAGAATGTATCAAGCTTATTATCTCATTATAAATATTAGATATTGGATATCTAAATTTACGACATTGGATGTCTAAATTGATTTATTGGATAAATAATTTACGGCCTAATTAATTAAATAAATTACCGGGTGATTAATTTAATTCATGAATATAATTATTTCTTGGAGAAATTAATTATGTTATTATGTATTTAATATGATTAATTAATTAGATTAATTAATCGATATAAATACATCGGAACGGAATCGGAGTTTATCTGTTTGGACTCTCGGGAGTCCTAAACGAACCAAACTCGTCGGATTTCTTCTAGAGACCGGCCCCACCATTGATTCCTTACCTTGGTCTTAGTCTTGATTTGGTTGGTGTAAGACTTAAGACTTGTGAGATATCATATCTTTTATAATAAGGAATAGTTGATTTTGTGGGATTTGGAACAAGAATATAATGAAGACTATTCCTCACTTCTCCAACAACAACAACAACATCAGCCGTGAGTTTAGTTTTGAGAGAGAGAAGATAGTTTTCTCAATTGTCTTCATCTTGTTCTTCATCTTGTTCTTGAGTTTTCTTGGAGAAAATTCAAGATACATTGAGAGAGATATATTATACACTTAGAGTGCAATAATAAAAGGCTTCATCACTTGATTCTAGCCGTAACCTTAGAGGTTAATCGAGTGTTGTCATTCTGGTCGTTTTTTCGGCGTGTGGCAAGTAGAGACGCGGTGCTTTCGGTGTTGGATCGTTCAAGAGCTTGGAGCGGATTGGATTCGTAGAGATCAAGCAAAGCTTGGGAATAGCTCCAGAGAAGGTTACCATTTAATCAACAGACTTCAAGGGTTAGTTTCTTACAACTCTTCCCTTTCGTTTATATATTCGTATATACGTAGCTCGATCGATCCTCGTAGGGATTCGGATCGAATTAATTTTCGTTTTACCTCTTCCGCTGGGCCTTCGTTTTAGGCACCGAATCCCAACAGAGCCCTCGACCTCCGCTGCTGCTGATGCGCCCACCGTGGTGCCGCCGGTCGTCGCGCCTCCACTTTCTGCGATTCTAATGGCGGAGGGGTCCACGCCCTCCTCGAGCTTCCTGAAAGCCACGGCGGTTGCCCGTGCCGAGACCCCTCGGGGGAGGTTATTCTTTGGCCGCGACGCGGAGAAGGTCGAAAGGTGAGTTTAGTTGCTTTGCTGGGTTATGATATTTCCTTGTTGGAAATATACCAACTCTTGTTCTTGGTGCAGGGTCCGTCGCTACGATCTGAACTGCTCGCCGATGATGCTGGACTTCTTATCGAGCAATGCCCCTCGCGAGGCCTGCGATGTCCCTTCTTACGTTGCTCGGGCTGCCGCCTCCCTGCCGAAGGCCTGGACGACCGACCTAGATGCGATCGCACGCCGGCGGTCCGCTGATGCGATGCAGACGACCTTCGCTCTGGCCCTTTAGACGGCGACGATGGCTGCTCAGGCCGTGAGGGATTATGAGGGGCGGCCCTCCACCGCTCGTCTCCATGCAGACCTCGAGGCCGCTCAAAAACAAAATGCTGAGCTTGTCAACCGGCTCGTGGCGATGGATAAGAGCTCCGTGGAGGCGGCCAAGCAGGCGAGGCAGGATCTAGACCGGGCCCGGGCGGCGACCGACCGGATGAGTGATCAAATGACGGACGCCCGCCGGTTGCATGCGGACGCGCAAAAGGAGGCAGCTGAGCTGAAAGAGGTTGTCGATCAGTTGACCGACGAGCTGGCGTTGTCGAAGGAAGAGGTGGCCGCTAAGGTTTCCGAGCTCCAGGGCGCGGACCAAACGATCGCGGGGCTGAGAGAGAAGCTGAAGGCGACCGAGGATGATCCCTTCCTCAACGTGGAATACGTCAGCGAATTTGCCTATTATATAGCTTATGCTGACGCAATTCGCGCTGCTAATAAGGGAGGGCGAGGCCGGCCCTTTGGTCGATAACTTCAAAGCCTACGCAGCCCGCCCTCTTCGTGCCGATCCTGGACCTCTCGGATCTCGGTGTCGACTTGACCTGGTATCCGTCTCCTGATAATCTCATTCACCTGGATGCCCCGGAGGACAGGGGGGCAGTGCCTGACACCGGTTAGGGAGCGTACGCCAATCCAGCGGCCGATGGCGAAGGCCAGGCAGGGGAAGCCTGAGCTTGTCCGCTTTCATTTTTATTTTTGCTTGTAATTTTTTAGGCGCCTCCTTTTTTGTAATTTTCCCTTGGGCGATTTGTACTTGTGTTTTCAATGAAATGAAATCAATCTCCTTCTCTGATTTCTTGTTTGTACGATCGTCTTTCTGAATCTTTTGCATTTGACTTTACACGAGTGTTTGAGGAGCGATCGTCGTACGTACAGCTCCAAATGGATTGATATGCTTAAAACTCATACTGGTAACTTTCAGAACAAAGTCGATCGATGTATGTATATTTGAACAAGGCCGATCATCATATGTGTATTTGAACAAAGCCGATCGTCGTATGTATAGCTCCGCTCTCCCCCTTGTTTTTGTTTACTTAGTGAAAGTAAGGGAACGAAATAAATCGTTTAGTGAGTGATCTTCAATTTTGCAGATTCCTCAAGGAAGGCCGACGATCTCGGCCTAGAGGAACCATGCAGTCGTGGAATTTGATGGAACCGACCTCCGCGACCATGTCTTGTGCGCGAGCGACATTCCGTCTGATGGCCTACTTCTCGCGACTCATTTAATTATTAGGGTCCTCCGTAGGCTATGTTTTGCCTCGCAATGTAGCGATGGGGTGCCGTCGGATTACCGACTCCGCGACCGTGGATTGTTAGCACTTTTCTGCCTAGGACCGACATGTTAGATGACGGACCTTCGAGGGCATACGTTGTGATGGGGGAGGGACGCGTCGCATTGTCCGGATCCACCATGTTAGATGATGGACCTTTGAGGGCGGGCGAGCGTGTCCACAGATCTATTTTGGAGGGTCCTTCGGCTATGCCTGCCTCGTAGTTAAACGAAAGGGTGAGCGATCTCTGCCCGAAGGAACCTTGCATGGACAGGCTGTCGGTTCCATCGACCTCCAGAACCATGGCTTTACTTTTCTACCTCGGACCGTCTTGTTAGACGGTGATCCTCGACGGTATTCGTTGTGCTGGGGGAGGGGATCGCTTGCCTAGGTCCATCATGTTAGATGACGAACTTTAGATGGCGAGCGAGTCATCCTCTTTTTGAGGGCGTTGCTCAGGCAATAGCCTTTCTTTTGACATGGTGGGAATCGGGGAAAGACCTCCGAAGTTCCCACCTCTTGATTGAAGCATATAGATCCGGCCGCCGGGGTTGATTGGGGGGATCGGCTCGTATGAGTCCTCCGGCTCATAACGTTCGACTCTGGCGACCGGTTTGGGAGTTTGACGATCGTTGTTCAGTCACCGATCATGGCCCTTGGTCCTTTCTGCCTGGGGCTCCGGCTTAGTTATTAAATTGTCCAGCTTGCCCTCCTCGAACAATCTCCAGAGTTGTTTGAGGAGGTCACGACACTGCACTATGCCATAAATGGCCTTCAGCAACACCAGAAAAAGTGTGCTCAAAGGGGTAAAAAGTGTTGCTGAAAGGAAAAAAACATGCTACGGTAACACTTTTTCGAAATTTGGTGGTGTTACAAAAACGGCCGCTACCATAGGGGTCTATGCCAACACTTTTTAACTTTATGGTAACACAAAGAAAATGTGTTGCTACAGACCCCAATGTCTACACTTTTTAGCTCTGTAGGAACACCAATAAAAGTGTTACTGTAGACCAATGGCAACAACAATATCTCTCTAGCAACACCCATAAACGTGTTACTGTAGACCAATGGCAACACCACTAATCCCAACTGTAACACCAGTTGCTGAAACACATTTTTGTTTTGGCAACAACCTTTTCCATTATTGTAACATTTATTTTGTGAGCACTTTTTTGTTCGGGTAATAGTTTGAACCATAATAAGACCATTCAAATAAACCATAATCAAATAACATGTCAAAGTTTTACATAAGCAAGGCCAGCCATCTAAATAAACCACGACATCATCATCATTCGACATAAATAAACCAGTCAAAAGCTAAGTTAAGTACTATAAAATAACTAACTTAGTACCATTCAAAAGCTAACTTCAGTACCATCGGATTAATACCATCACAATCCGAAAATAATGCGAAAGATAATGTAAATACTAAGAATGACTTAAATCCGGATTCTGGCCAGCCAATTTTTTCATCATCTCTCGAACTTTTTGGTCAAGTTTCTCATCCATCTCTTGATGAAGTTGAGCCCGAATCTTTGCAGTTAAGTCTAATTAAAGCGTAAAACACCTTTAACTAGAAAGTATCCATCACAAGCAATAAAAGAGAGCACACAAGAATACTTTTTAACCAAAATATATATTATGATAAATGAATTCAAATAAAGTATATCCAAGTTATGAAATAATAATTCAAAATAGACGCACTGAGAAAGCTAATCCAAAATTTAAAGATATGTAATAGTAACATTTTCAACAAATCTAAACAAAATATAGCAGAAAATCCAACTCGCATATTTTAGTCAAACAGCAGATGCTAGAATCTATAGACCGTGCAGTGTTTTGAATAGCGCTAAATAGCGCGCTGTCGCGCTTTTGCGCAAAAATTCCACAAAACGCGACATAGCGCGCTGCTACTTGCGCTGGCTCCTGGTTTGCGTACGCTATTGATGCACTACCATCGAAATTGCGCGATAGTGCAAGTTACCTGCGCTATTTGGGTTTGTATCAGAAAACCCTAATCTTAAATCTGCCACTTTAATAACGGCGCATGAATTAGAAACCCTAGTGTAGCTAGTTCTTTTTTTTTTTCTTAGAAAAGGCAACTGAAACTCTCAACAAGAGCATCTTATTGTCACACAAAACCAGGAAACTCAACCAAACTTAACAAACCAGCATAGCACAAGATGAGTGAGCAACCGCAAGCAGATCAGGAAACACAAACATGCGACACCGGAAATAGAAAACAACAAAAATAAAAGGAAAAAACAACACAACCGAACATAAAAAAACCACACACATGCCCATATTCAAGTGATCACTTAGACAAGATGATAATTAACATGAAAGGTGGTCCTAATCACCCAGAGCTGCTACAGACAGAGCTTGCTCAGTGAAAAGCAACTGACCAAACTTGACAATCAATAAAATTAATCATCTGTCTTCCAGGTCATTGTACACAACTTGTAAGCTCTTTTCCTGAAAAGTACCAGTAAGCTTCAAGTAATATCTAGTGAATATCCAGTCGACTAATTATGAGTAATAAATATTTATATATGTATAAATTATATAATTTGACTGATTGTATATAATATATCTATACAACAAAGTGGCTTCAGCAATTAGGTTTCATACCAGTCTCGACGGGTCGGGTCTTATACCACTCGGGCCCAAGTCGTGGCCCAATCGACCCAAGTCGTCGACTAGGCGACTGATGTCTTTCTTGGCGGGCGAAATACTTATATCAGGTATTGTGGAACCAAGTTAGAATTCAATCTTCTGTGTTCTAATATAAGTGCTTCACGTTATATTTGATATACTTGGATGTTCTGTTTGATCAATGGAACTCATTTCTGTTTGTTTACTCCTGAGAATAGTCTGATGCATTGTGTCTCACAAAGCACAAGTTAATATCCATCCACAAACTGGTTATACTGATTTGATTTCATGTGTTTTTTACTCTAGTTTTCCTTGGAATTCATTTATGTTAAACAACCACATACTATAGCCTTACTAAACACATGTACTTGTATTTCTTTGTTCCTTTTGATCTTCATGCTCACATTTCTTGAGTTTATCTTGTTTTATTTTGTTTTAATGTTAATGGTATCGATATAATTACTGTTGAAGGACTGAAGGATATTAATTACTTCGCATGACCTTTCTTATTATTATTTTTTTTAACTGACAAGTACTTGGTAATTGAGTTTATTACCTTAAGTTATCTTTGCTTTGGCCAAACATAAAATGAAGAATATCGCTAGTTTGGTAGCAGCTGTTCGATAAAGGTGTGATTAATAAAAGTTTCATGCATCAAGGAAAGAACAAGTAATTACTATCGGTAGTAGATTATATCATATTACCCATGAACAGATCTCACCATGTTCTCAGCATTTCAAAAAACCCCAATTTTGATAACACCAGACTACATTTACTAATTACTATCATACCAAAATAACAACAAAAGAAAACAAAAACAAAAACAGTCTAACTAAAAACCCAACAACAAGCATATAAAAATATATAATCTTTAGCATACCTTGCAATCGCAGGCGGCCGGCCCGTGGCGCAGTGCAGACGTGCAGTGGCTGGAGGAGGAAGGGGGCGGGTGGGGCGGCAGCGGCTGGAGGTTGGACTTGGTGGGCGAGAGGCGGGCGGAAACTTTCAGGAGAAACGGGCGGGTGAGAGGCGGGCGGAAACTTTCAGCCAAAGGGGCTGGAGGAGGAAGGGGGCGGGCGAGAGGCGGATGGTTCAAGAGAAGGGTTAAGTTCACAGGGGAAGAATGAAATGAGAATTAACAGGGAAGGAGTTTTTTAATTGCATCCCAAAACGACGTCGTTTTGATTTTACACAAAACGATGTCGTTTTGGTTTTGACCCAAAAAATTTGGTGGTGCACTTGCACCACCATACTTCACACAGGTCCGTCGCTGGATACAACGCAGTGCCAACATGTTGAAGACCTTTATAATGACAATTTAGGATCAAAATGTGTTCCAAATAAACAAGGCAGCACAAAACAACGCATTTCTTTTTCTGTGAAGAAATATAGAGACCTATTTGCAGCCACAAACATACACGAAAAGACCCACAAAATCCGCAAGCAAATAGACCTATTTGCAGCCATTAACATACACGAAAATACCCATAATTTCGCAAGCAAAGAGACCATTTTTCAGCCATAAACATACACGAAAAACCCCATAATTCAGCAACCAAAGAGACCTATTTGCAACCATAAACATACACAAAAAGACCCATAAATTTGACAAACAAATAGACTATTTGCAGCCATGAACATACACGAAAAAACCATAAATTCCGCAAGCAAAGTGACCATTTTGCAGCCATTAACATACACGAAAAAACCCATAAATTCCGCAAGCAAAGAGATCATTTTGCAGCCATAAAGATATAACAAAAAACCCATAAATTCAGCAAGCAAAGAACTCATATACTCATTGTCTTAGGAGTTTTACAACAACAACAACAAACAACAACAACAACAACAACAATAACAAAAAAAAAAAAACATAAACAAAAACAACAACAACAACAAATCTGCTCCTACAATGCAAGATCATAAAAAGAAAGGAAAATACCGAAAAAAATCAAGAAAACCCCATACACATAATCATGAATTTTATACACATAGAACTCATATACATAAGAGAAAACTAACCAAAACAACAGTAATTCAAATGAATCATGAAAAATAAAAAGATAAAGCATACCTTGTAGATATGGCAGGCTAGAGGTGGTGGTGACGGCAGCGGCTAGAGGTGAATGGCGGTGGACGGAGGTGAGTGAAGGGTTTTATGGGTTTAAAGGGTTTGGATGGTTTGAAGTGTGTGGGAGGCGACTGAATATTTTGCAAGGTTAAGAGGGACTAGGACCTAATCCCCAACTCTGATCTAGCAAGAGGTTTGCATCTTACCGCGTCTGAACCACAAAAAACAAAACAAAACAACCCCATGTATGACCGGGTAAGAGTCAGGCGCGGTTCAGACGTTTTTGCAAAAATAAACACAGCCTAAATCTCACCTTCCCATATCTCGTTCCGCTAGAGATTCGTCGCGCTTCTATTGCAGCATTCCAGACCTTATCGTCAACAAATATGAAGGGGATCCCACATTTGATGATGGAGTGAGAAAGAGTGAGATGAGGGCAATGGCGATAGGGATATTATATCCGTAGAATTTCATTTTTGTCCCTATATTTTTAATTTTTTCAATTTGACCCCAACCAATTCTAATATTTTTTTTCAGATTTGGTCCGATAAGCCTTTAAATTAAATCAAGTCCTATCATTTTATACTTAATTTTTATGTTAGTTTCATAAAATTTATGTTTTCTTATGAGAATTTAATATTTATATATACTCCTATTTAAATTGTAGGATTCGAGAACCAAGGGCTAGATAGGATCTATTCATAAGCATCAATCATTTTTCATCAAGTCATCTCAATTTCAGCTTTTAAGTTCCGCAAATATTTTACAAAATATTAGTTTCATAACGACTTTAAATTTTTATCGGTATTCCTTATTTTAAAAAAATATTCATAAAATACTATTAGAAAAATCGGGCCGTTACAATTTTTACTGGTTTTTCCTTATTTTCCACCTATTTTTTTCTTCCCTTGTAACGCTTTTTTTAAAGATCAACGGTAACACCTAATTTGGTGTTACCATAGACACTGTGGCAACACCGGTTACTACCAA
The DNA here is from genome assembly GCA_033398695.1 of Orobanche coerulescens. Taxonomy (NCBI): domain Eukaryota; kingdom Viridiplantae; phylum Streptophyta; class Magnoliopsida; order Lamiales; family Orobanchaceae; genus Orobanche; species Orobanche coerulescens. Next base: position 133,918,679 of record CM065816.1, on the reverse strand, counting down.
CTATAACGATAAAAAAAAGTGTTAGCGTAGATCAATTTAAGACATCTATGCTAACACTTTTGCTTGTAACATCGAAATAAACGTTGCTGAAAGCCATTTGTGGTGTAGTGCAGGTTGGTATTGTGGCCCGGACATTTGTGGTATGCACAAAATTTATCGTGGTCCAGGTGACCGTTGTCCCTTATCGCTCTTGGCTTGCTTAGCCATCCGCGCCCCTTGATGGTGTTGAAAATACGGGCCGGAGATAGATTGAGGTTGTGGAGGAGACGGTCTTCCACATCCTCGAAGGCCTTGAACTCACAGGCTGGCTTGTCGACCGCCTTTTTGGGCTTGGCGATCGTCTTCTTTGGGGATGGGAGACGACGTCTTCCTCTCCCCGGTTGTCCCCTTGTCTAAGTGAAGGGTGAGTAGCCTTTGCCTGGCCATAAAATCAGCATTCTTGGCACGGAAGATCGCGTAGGTTGGGGGGATGTCCTTCGTGAGGTGCCTGAACATGGGCGAAAGACCATCGAATCCCCCCAGGGCCGAGTAGAAGGCAAGATCGTCGCTTATGGGCTCACCGGTGAGGACTACTTCATCCACCCGGTCGATGTTATCTTCATCGGACTCGTCTTTCCCCTACCTGATCTTCATCATGCGGGGGGTCCTTCTGGCCGAGCGACCCTGGCGGCGAAGTACGACGTGAAGTCGCTCGCCAGTTTTTTAAAGGAATTGATTGAGTGCGGTGGCAATGAGATGTACCACCTATGGGCAAGGCCCAATGTCAACGGGAACATTCAGCATTTTGTCGCGTCTGATGCTCCGCATCCGGTCATGTAGATCCGGAACCTTCTTAAGGGAGTCTCGGGGTCCGATCTCCCCTCATACAAAGGTGTTTGAGGAGGAGCGATCTTTGGTTGCACGGGGGAAAGCTCGATCTGGACCGCGAGCGGCTCACTTGGTCCGGCGACCTTTCTCTTGGCACCTGCCCCAGTTTATAGGAGCGCTTTCATATCGTCGAGTTGGCGTTGCATTGCGGCTATCGCTGTAGCCTGGCTGCTCGCAGTTTGGCTCTCGGAGCGGGAGCCGAGGCGATCATGTACTGATCTCCTGGATCCGCAGTAGGCGATGAGGTCTTCGCCGCCGATCTCGGTTTTTCGGTGAGGGGGAGCCAAATGGTCGACCTGCCTTTTGGGAGTTGGGTATGCCGAACTCCTAGTGACAGATTCGGGCTCCGACGTCTCATGACTGGGGCCAGAATTTCCCGATCGCCATGAAGGGTCACTTCCAAGCCGGCTGACGACGGAATTGTCCCGCCTCGTGAGAGCCTTTTCTTGTGAATCGGGGCTTTCTGACAATTGCGCGATAAGTAACCCCTTGAGCTTTCGTTTGCCCGCGTGGCGGATGGCCGATGGGGTAATAATGGGCGTGTCGCATGCTCTCTATCGCTCCCTTAGCATGGCCATGGCCTCCTCGATCTGTTCCGCGGTTTGGAATTGATCGAGTGAGAGGCTGGGGCCGTCCCTCGGAGGCGAGAGTGAGAGTCTCGCGTTGCCGCGGCTACCCTCCGCCGTGGGTGGACTCGGTTTGGGCCGGAATAAGACGTCCGGTGGATCGTAATGTGGCTCTCTTCGAGGTGGTGGCAGACGTCAATATTTCGAGGGTTTTTCTTTGAAGAACAGTGAGTGTTTCTTCAAGTATATGTTCCGGAGAACAGTGAGTGTTCTTCGAAACGGTCAGAGAGAAAATAAAGGTAAACCCCTTCTTCTAGCACCAATTGTTGTTACCCAAAATATTATACGTAATGGTTTACTGAATATGGCTATGGGTGAGTAACAAACAAAATGTGAGAGCACGTGCGAAGGAATGTAAATAACAGAAGATTTGTCGGGGTTGTTAGTCTCGGGCTTGAATGCTCTCGCAAGATATTATTAATACGAATACTGCTTTGGATTACAAATATTAATGTTAGAATACGATTACAATGAGTGTAATGACCCTAGTTGTCTAGCTCTTGAGTGCTGGTGATTGCCGGAAGAACCAGAGTTAATGCTCTGTGAGTTCTTGTAACAAAGATGGAGTGCTGTGTTTTTAGCTGTAGGATTCAACTGTGTGAATTTAGCTATTTTTCCTGTGATGGAAGTCTGATCCCTTCCCAAATGCTGGAGGTCTCCTATTTATAGAAGAGGAGGTAGTTGGGATGTCTTGATCCCAAACGGGCGATTGCCTTTCCTGTATTATAATAAACGGGCGATTGTCTCAGCACATGGGTCGGTTTTCTCAAAGTCCGTAGCTGCTACTGGCAGCCAGATGTGCGAACCAATGAGAAGACAACACGCATCTCATGTCACTGTCTTGGGAGGTCCCACCTTGGACCCTTTCGATGGGTCTGTTGGTAGGTGAGGCTATCCTTGTCGTCTACAGTTGGTGATGGGATGGACTAAAAAAACCTTATCTGGCGGCGCCTTTGGCGGATCTGCACGTGGGTCTTCATCCGAGATTCGGTCTTCGTAGACTTTGAAGGATGTCATCCTTACACGTGGCAGAATACGGTCGTCCTTGGTCGGGTACTAGGGTCAATCGCTAGGTGCCAAGAGACGATCGCCCCGAATGCCGATCGCTCGGTACTTGATCTTGATCTGGAACCTTCGTTGGCGGGTCTGCCGTGGTTCATATGATGCTGACTTGGTCGCTCGGTCCTTGTGCCGATCTTCGTTGAGGCGTATTAATCGCCGCACAACATTATGTACGTTTTAGGTTGAGCATTACATATGTTAAGTCGATCGATAAATTACGTAAGTTAGTTAAGGAATATTGCATATGTAAGGGTAATGCTGCAAAAATCACATAGCCTGTGGTTGGCGACTTGCTTATGTGGTTGAGACAGGATTACGTACGTTAAGAAGGTCTTACATGCGCAAACTCGAGATGTTACGTACGTAACTTAGATCCAGATGGAACATTGAAGCGGGTCAACACCGAGTTACGTACTTTACCAGATGGGCATTGTGTATGTTGGTGATGGTTTACGTATATTACTGGGGATGATTATGTACATAATGTATGAGGCTATATATATTCGAGACATGCATCTTTTCTCCATTTCCCGAAGTTCTTCATGTTCGTCCCGCATCACCTCTAAATTAATTTATGGCTCTTCTGACTTGATGGGGCACATCATAGCTTGCATTAGAAGCTTGATACTTGGAGTTGATGATGATTCTTGGAAGGAGTTCAAGGTTATTATTCGCCCTTATTCATCGTTCTTTGTTGTTCTTCTTTGTTTGAGGTAATATTAGTTATCATTCAATCCTCCTACAGTTATATGATGATGTTATGTTATGTATGTCGAACTCATGGCATTGACGTGGCATTTGATTTATAATTCTTGAGATGGTTAGAACTTTAGTGTTGTTTTGGACGAACTTATATCATAATCGAACTGACCGTATCATTTAAACTTTGAACTTGATTAGAATTGGAGTTACTATTGATGTTTGTTAGAAGAATATGCCAAGAACTCGGTTGTTCGTGAAATGTTGACAAGATTAATCGAATTTATCATAATCCAAGAATGGTCAAAAGTAGTATATTGGTTATTAATAATTAATCTTGGTAGAACTGATCGAGTTGTTGATTCATGGAACAACTTAGAACTGAAGTGAAATGATAACTCTTGTTAAAGATGACCAGAAAGTACTTCAACTCATTCACAGTCAGATCATGAATGTTTGGAATCCATATTATGCAGGAGACATTGCTTTTGCTACTGATAATTGAAAGGTGATATCAAATAGGTCTAATTCTTCACACATCAGATCCTTAGTTATCAATTCCAGCTCCGTATCAACAAGGTCACAATCGATATCGTAACTATCAGCAATCTCATCAATATAATCATTATCGTAACTACCACCAAGAACGTAATTATCCTCAATATTCTCATCCAAATGAGACTTTTGATACGGGAACTTGTTCATAAATACCGTAATGAAGGAAAGATAGGGATTTGTCGCTAGGTATTTGACCAAATAGGATCATCTAGTTCCTAGAGCACCTATCACTAAAATCCCCCTAGAGGGGATAAAGCTAAACAGATGTTCAGGCAGTATGTTGATTGAGATATAAATTTTGTTAATAAACCGATTATGTTGAACCATTAGTATGATAATTGAATTATCAAATGTGAAATCGTATTTTGAATAATCGTAGTATTTTGTTATGACCGAAGAACTCACAAATATATGTAAGTGATGTAATCGTTGTTAAACAGGTGAGTGATTTCCGAATTGTCGTTACTCATTGATAAACGAGTTATTGACTGGTTGCATTATGACCAGGTTCTAAATTATGATCGACTGATTATTGTTACCGAGGCATTGGTGATTCTCGAGAATTATGCTCGTCGGACTTGAGGCAAGTTCGCTACTTGAATGGACTATAATAATTGATATTATGAGATTAACTTATTATTATGTGATTTTATTGTAATATCCGCAATTTCGAATTTCGGTAATTTTCTTTTTTTTTGGTGTATTTCTCGATCGTAGTGACCCTCGTGTACCTTTCAGTGTGTCCTTCATGTCAACTGTTGAACTGTATTCTCGTTATTGTTGTGCGGAACCGCCGTTTCGGGGTTGCCGCGGATCCATTTCGTGTTATTGGTTCCCAAATATTGATTCCTATCGTTTTATTCTCTTTCCGGATCATTTTCATCATTTTGGGACCCAAAAGGGGGTGTGGGCCGCGGCACAAGACAGGTGTGCCGCTGCACACATATTTCTCCAATTGATGGTCGAGCGAACTGTACTGTGTGACGCGGCACACCCATCCGGTGCCGCGCACAGCCGAGTCGATGCAGCGGCACATCCGTCGGTGCCGCGGGACACCGTGTGACATCTCGCGACCAAAACACTGCCAGACGTGTGCCGCGGCACACGGGGGCGGTGCCGGGGCACACCGCCAAAACCTGGGAGTAATTTTTCCCCCTGTGCCGCGGCACTCTTCGGCTGTGCCGCGGCACACGAAGCGGTCAATCGTGCGATTCGTCTTTATTAGACGAAATCGGTCGCCTTCTCCCTCATTTTCACCGCATCGCGAGAGAGAGTGAGAGAGAGGGGAAGGGTTCTTCATCTATATCCATTGGGGTTGATTTTCACCATTTTTCTTGATTGTGAGGCTCGGGCAATCAATCTAACGCGTGTTCTACGGATCTTGGTACTTGAATCTCGTAAGGTAATATTCTAAAACCCTATTTTCGATTAAATTGGGGGTTTTGGGTTTTTCTTCCGATTCGTTCCGTTTTGTTGGTGGATTCATGATGTATACGATTAATATTGTTAGTATCTTTAGTTTTCCTACGGATTCATGGATATTTTGTGGATTTTTACGGAATCGAGAGGGTTTGGTTGTGGACCGCCCTCGTTGTTGTTTTCGGTATGAATATACATGAATCGTAGGCGGGTTTCCGGGTGTATTCCATTTCCATAATCGTTTAGAAGTGGTTGTGATTGTGCTATTCGAATCGTTAGGTTCATTTTCGTCGGTTCCTCGCGGTCGTGCTTGATTCTTCCGTTCCGTTCATTGTCGTCTTCCTTTTCGTTAGCATCGGGCGTTCCGAAGCTTCCCGATTGAGCCGTATCCGTTCGTGGTTCAGTGCTCGTGGTATCGAGGCAAGTACCTTGCCCATACTTTTCTTATTTTGTGGATATGATGATCGGTGATCGTATTAGTGTGTTTGTTTGGTTGTTTGAAACGATGTTTCAAAAGATTTCGGTTTGGCCTCGTTAAAGGCTTTCTTTCAAATGCGTGTGTGTTTCGTGAACGGTGTGTTTTGGGAATTGATTATGATTTGATTATTTTGAACGTTGAAGGATTTGATGATGATACTCCTATTGTTTAAAGTTATGGAATCGTATATTCCGTATTTAATCTTGTTATTGTGTTTTGAAGCTGTGGAACCGCGAGCTTGCTTTTAACCACTGCGGGTTAGATCCGACGGGGTCTCGGTAGGGATCCACGAAGCTGTGGGTCCGCGGTTAATTGTGGTTCATTTTGCAAATGTGATTTGATATTGGCATTTCCGGAAATGAGCGCTTTTGAACGGTTTTCATGATTGCATGCATCGACTAAGTGTGTAAGAGGTAAGTTGTTCGTTTGGCTTACTTGGCTAGGATGGCACTAGAGTATTTTGTTGTTTGTTTTAAATCCTTTATTTGTGGATTTTGATGTTGGGAGACGAGCCTTATGGTCGTTCTTGTGTACTGCGAGTTGATGAGATTTGGGGCTAAAATCTCAACATTTTTGTAAAAGTCATTTTACGGATTTGGGGCTAAAATCCCAACGGTTTGGTAAAGGTGATTTTACGGAAAGTAAACTTTTGGGGCAGTGACCCCTTTTGTCTTGTGGATTTTGAAAAGTAGGATTTGATAATCCTAAATGGTTTTCTATTAAAACTCTCGATGGCATTCTAAACCGTCTTATAAATTATTTCCATTGGTTTATGGTATTTCGATTTTGAAATGTTTTCTCAAACCCTTGTCTCGAGAAGTACTTTTCGTTTTGTTTGGATCTTTGAGGATTCCTGGTTATTGTTATTCGTGGAATGTGAATTGTATGGCTCGTATTTGCACTTTGTTCTTGCACTAGCAAAACAGTGGAGTTTTGCTAACCCCCGAGTATTCGGGGGGTGGATGTCTGTTTTTGCATTCAGGTTTTGGAGCATAACACAGGGTCGGCACGAAGGATGATGAAAGATGATCGATACTAATCACATGAGGAACCGTACTTTGTTTATTGGTTCAGTTGTACTCTATTTTTCCATTGCTATATTTTCCCGTTATGCGGTGTGGTTGTATTTTGACCTGCGTGGGCATGAGTTGTATTTGAGCCGTATGTATTTATTGAAAGACCAAATCGGTCCATCGAGTCGTTTTAGCCTTAAAGGCATGGTTGAGTTGTTATATGTCGTTACCAGCCTGGTAGATCCTTGAGGAAAGGTTCTACGGCGTGTAATATCCCTGAGCGGATTGGGGGTGTTACATAAATGGTATCAGAGATTAGGTTGAGGAAACCTAGGCTGTCGGGTCAAGTCGTGTTGTTTGAGTCTTGTTTCGTCGGATTTTATCTGACTGAGTCGTGTCGCGACGCGTCGTTTGAGTTTTTTGGTCGTGATTAGTATCGTGGGGCGATCATCATCTTCGTGCGGCCTGTGGAAGTAAGTCTCCCTTCTTGTGTTGTGCCTCGTGTGACACGAGCTGTTTTATGATTATTTGTTAAGTGATGGAATCCTTATGTGGATCTTGATTTCACGTTATGTATTTAGTCGACTCTCGTACTTGATTTATACGGGGAGTGTCGTCGCTTGTGATGTCTTTTTATTGTTGTTTTTGTCCGTTGCTGATGATTTTCGAATCGATTTGCACGTTTTACAAGTTCTCTTGTGGAAGCTTTGTGCTTATACACGTTCGACTTGTTCACTAGCCAGTGCGGGAGGGTCCTTAGAGACCTCGAATGGGGTCAGTGGTTTTGTTCTGAATCCTAGGCGGTCTTCGACTGTGGTATTTTATCGTTTGTTTCCGTTTAAAGACATGTATTGTCTTGATTTTAAACGTTTTGATGGGTGTACTAGGAGTTGTTTTAGTGAACGTCGATATGCGTGAGTTTTGGGCATTCTGGCCTATTGGATTTTTGAAAACCTTGAGTATCTTAGAAAAAAATAAAATTCGAGACATATTTTTCAAATGAGTTATTTTCTTGTGGTACATCCAAGGTGCCACAATATATTCCAAAATTTTTCTACCTCGAGGACCAAAATGTTTTGAGATATTTTCAATGTTTTAGAAACACTTTTATTTAGACCCAAGGGTCAAATATTTTGAAAGTTTTCACTAAGAGAAAGTGTCCTCATTTTTTTTATCAAATGCGAAATGGTTCTCCAAAGTCTCGATAACAATGTTTCACGTTTGTACTTTTTGAAAGGTGATACTCAAGATCAACCGGTGTTCTTCTAAATTATTTTCAAAATGAGGTTTTCGTTTTTAAAACCTATCCATTCCCGTTTGAGGGCTGGGTATATATGTATGATGTTCGCGTTGTCATTTTGATGTTTGCTCCCGAGTATGACCGAATTGGCGGTGTGAGCGTTGAGTCGTTTTCCACACATTTGTTGTGTTAGCCCTCTGTGAGAGGTGGAATGTTGGTGTTGAATGTTGTCGCCTCGTGGTGATTTCTGCGTTGTCGCGCATGTGCGAGCTGTTAGAGCTTGGTTTGGTATGACCGTGTGCATCGGTGATCGTTCCGTTATGTGTTGGTTGTTTAATGTCTTGTTACCTTGCTCCTGTTTTTGTGAATTTCGTGGACGAGGTCGGAGGTAATGCCCGTACTATTTTGACTTCTATATTTTCTCTTTCTTCATTCTTTCGATTCGCTCATGTTCGTTGATACTTTATGAACTTGTTCTGTATTTCGGTTTCATCGTCCGAACGAAATGCGATCTTGTTATGGGTCGATCTGATTATCGCCGTGACTTTTCAGGTTCGGTTCGATTCTTGTGAACCTTGTTCGGAAGTGACATCATCTAGTTCTATTAGTTCTTTTATTCGAAGTGGATCGGATTTGGAACTCTTGTGTTTTCGACTTTGTCGACTCATCATGTTCGTTGACATTTTCTGAGCCTGTCCTGCCCCTTGCTTTTGTTGATCGAACGAGGGTGGTATTTCGGAATTACTCGTTCGTCGTGGTGACCTTTCAATCATTATTCCCTTTCCTGTGGATCTCATGCGAGTGTGTATCTTGTTGTTCTCACCGGATCATGTTTTGTCTCGAGTCGAGGTGTGAACCTCGGAGTTGTCGGCTGAACCTTATTGTTCTTCGTGATCCGAACATGATCGTTCGATTTTTGTTGTCTCGATCTTTTTAGTTCGATCGTTTGATTGTTCGGTATTTGTTGATCCCGTTTCGTGATTGTTGAACGTTCAGACTCCTTCCAAATTTCCTTAAGTTCGGGAAATTAGTCTCGTTTTTGATCTTCCAACCCCTGGGCGGTGGAATTCCGTATTTGTTCAGCGTGTGGCTCATGTTTTGATTGATATACCGTTGGGTTGGTCAATCGTATTGATTTTCATTGGTTGTGTTTTGTGATTGTTCGGATAATCGACTTGATTGTATTATTTCTTTGATGACACTTGTCACTTGTTGATTTTATTATGTCTCTACCGGTGGCATTGTGTTGGTCGCCCTAGAGCGTGTTTTCACGCCGTTTATTCCTTTGCGTTGCTTGTAACGTTTCGCCGATGGGCGTAAGTTACGCATTTCTTGTGTATCTCGTTGAGTTTTCCCTGGCGGGGATATTGCTTCTCCCTACTTGTTTTAAGTTTCGGGACGAAACTTCTTTTAAGGAGGGTAGAATGTAATATCCGCAATTTCGAATTTCGGTAATTTTCTTTTTTTGGTGTATTTCTCGATCGTAGTGACCCTCGTGTACCTTTCAGTGTGTCCTTCTGTCATTGTTGAACCGTATTCGTTATTGTTGTGCGGAACCGCCGTTTCGGGTTGCCGCGGATCCATTTCGTGTTATTGGTTCCCAAATATTGATTCCTATCGTTTTATTCTCTTTAGGATCATTTTCATCATTTTGGGACCCAAAAGGGGGTGTGGGCCGCGGCCTAAGCAGTGTGCCGCGGCACACATATTTCTCCGGTCGATGGTCGAGCGAATCATCTTGTGTGACGCGGCACACCCATCCGGTGCCGCGGCAAGTGCCGAGTCAGCCGCGGCACATCCGTCCGTGCCGCGGCACACCCATGTGACATCTGCGACCAAAACCTGCCTGTACCGTGTGCCGCGGCACAATGCCAAAACCTGGGAGTAAATTTTCGGCCTGTGCCGCGGCACACTTCGGCTGTGCCGCGGCACACGAAGCGGTCAACTATGCAGTTCGTCTTTATTAGACGAAATCGGTCGTCTTCTTCCTCATTTTCACCTGCATCGCGAGAGAGAGTGAGAGAGAGGGGAAGGGTTCTTCATCTATATCCATTGGGGGGTTGATTTTCACCATTTTTCTTCGGTTGTGAGGCTCGGGCAATCAATCTAACGCGTGTTCTACGGATCTTGGTACTTGAATCTCGTAAGGTAATATTCTAAAACCCTATTTTCGATTAAATTGGGGTTTTGGGTTTTTCTTCCGATTCGTTCCGTTTTGTTGGTGGATTCATGATGTATACGATTAATATTGTTAGTATCTTTAGTTTTCCTACGGATTCATGGATATTTTGTGGATTTTTACGGAATCGAGAGGGTTTGGTTGTGGACCGCCCTCGTTGTTGTTTTCGGTATGAATATACATGAATCGTAGGCGGGTTTCCGGGTGTATTCCATTTCCATAATCGTTTAGAAGTGGTTGTGATTGTGCTATTCGAATCGTTAGGTTCATTTTCGTCGGTTCCTCGCGGTCGTGCTTGATTCTTCCGTTCCGTTCATTGTCGTCTTCCTTTTCGTTAGCATCGGGCGTTCCGAAGCTTCCCGGTTGAGCCGTATCCGTTCTTGGTTCAGTGCTCGTGGTATCGAGGCAAGTACCTACTTTTCTTATTTTGTGGATATGATGATCGGTGATCGTATTAGTGTGTTTGTTTGGTTGTTTGAAACGAAGTTTCAAAAGATTTCGGTTTGGCCTCGTTAAAGGCTTTCTTTCAAATGCGTGTGTGTTTCGTGAACGGTGTGTTTTGGGAATTGATTATGATTTGATTATTTTGAACGTTGAAGGATTTGATGATGATACTCCTATTGTTTAAAGTTATGGAATCGTATATTCCGTATTTAATCTTGTTATTGTGTTTTGAAGAGTTTGATAATGGTGTCGAGTTAATGGCCATCTCTAGTGAGTATTCTTAATGAACTTACATTCTTAGCATGTTAGTATTGCATGAGTAACGTGTGTGTGTGTATGCTCACTGCGGGTTAGATCCGACGGGGTCTCGGTAGGGCTCCACAAAGCTGTGGAACCGCGAGCTTGCTTTTAACCACTGCGGGTTAGATCCGACGGGGTCTCGGTTGGGATCCACGAAGCTGTGGGTCCGCGGTTAATTGTGGTGCATTTTGCAAATGTGATTTGATATTGGCATTTCCGGAAATGAGCGCTTTTGAACGGTTTTCATGATTGCATGCATCGACTAAGTGTGTAAGAGGTAAGTTGTTCGTTTGGCTTACTTGGCTAGGATGGCACTAGAGTATTTTGTTGTTTGTTTTAAATCCTTTATTTGTGGATTTTGATGTTGGGAGACGAGCCTTATGGTCGTTCTTGTGTACAGCCAGTTGATGAGATTTGGGGCTAAAATCACAACATTTTTGTAAAAGTCATTTTACGGATTTGGGGCTAAAATCCCAACGGTTTGGTAAAGGTGATTTTACGGAAAGTAAACTTTTGGGGCGGTGACCCCTTTTGTCTTGTGGATTTTGAAAAGTAGGATTTGATAATCCTAAATGGTTTTCTATTAAAACTCTCGATGGCATTCTAAACCGTCTTATAAATTATTTCCATTGGTTTATGGTATTTCGATTTTGAAATGTTTTCTCAAACCCTTGCCTCGAGAAGTACTTTTCGTTTTGTTTGGATCTTTGAGGATTCCTGGTTATTGTTATTCGTGGAATGTGAATTGTATGGCTCGTATTTGCACTTTGTTCTTGCACTAGCAAAACAGTGGAGTTTTGCTAACCCCGAGTATTCGGGGGGTGGATGTCTGTTTTTGCATTCAGGTTTTGGAGCATAACACAGGGTCGGCACGAAGGATGATGAAAGATGATCGATACTAATCACATGAGGAACCGTACTTTGTTTATTGGTTCAGTTGTACTCTATTTTTCCGCTGCTATATTTTCCCGTTGTACGGGTGTGGTTGTATTTTGACCCCTGCGTGGGCATGAGTTGTATTTGAGCTGTATGTATTTATTGAAAGACCAAATCGGTCTACTGAGTCGTTTTAGCCTTAAAGGCATGGTTGAGTTGTTATATGTCGTTACCAGCCTGGTAGATCCTTGAGGAAAGGTTCTACGGCGTGTAATATCCCTGAACGGATTGGGGGTGTTACATTTATAATTTGGTAATAACAATTGTGATTGACCATGGAACTGGTAGTGTGTATCTGAGTATGATGTTTTATGATTACCGACAATGCGTATCCCGATACGATCTTTTCCCCAGCATTGGGTACCCCGATACAGTTCTTTCAGTGGCAATATGTATCTTGGGATTATGTGATTTTTATTTGGCGCGTGTATTAATTGTGATTTGAATGAGACTATGTATTTACAGGTTTTTCGTGTATGTATTATAGTTTCATGATATTTGTTATCATAATTGGACATCAGGTTAGGCTGGCGCGATTCATCGTGTCAAGTAAATTTGTTGTATGTGTGCTGATATTTCTGAAGGTTCAGATCGAGCTTCGACGAGTGTTGAGGCACGATTACACGAATGCTGATTCCCTTTGAGAATAAAATTAAACTATTTATTTGTAATATTTTCGGGAAATTCAGTAAACTATGGTCGTCTAATTATTAAAAATTTTAAATCTGTTTGATGTTTGACATGGTGGAATTGCTCATCTTAAATTACTTTCGAAAATATCAAGTTTTATACTTAAAATAATCTTGTGGGTTCCACTTGGGATTTACGGCGCGGTAATATCGAGTAAGTTTTGCTGGTGTTGTACCGGTTAGAATCAGGCCCAATAGGCCCAATTTGATCTCCCATGTTTTATATGATCCAGCCACCCTCAAGACAAACCCACCACTTCTCATTTTCTTTTGACGCAGAAGAACAAACACACACACTTCGTGCATTTATCGTCCTCTCCATCAGTCTAACGGAGATGCAACAGTGGTGGAGGTGAGGGCTGATGGGTGGAGATCAGAGCCGGATAGTGCTGGTGTAAATGGCAGCAGCGGACACTAGGAGAGGCGACATCATGGCGAAGAATAGGGGTTCATCACGACTATTGTGTGTGCAGTTTCAGGAGAAATTCATGTTATTGCAGGACGATTTTGAGGGGACAAGCGATATCGGGATTGGTTGAAATTCGGAGGGCTTGTTAATACACTCATGACTCCATTAGACGAAGCCAAAACAGATATCGGACTCGTCTTCATGTGCCAGTAGACCGTAGCAGTAGTGTTTCCATTTCTCAAATAGCTGCCATTGCCACTGTAGATTTGTCCACTATTCCATTTGGCTGAAACTTTGGCAGCAGATTCACGAGGCTAGGTTAGACATTTTTATGGTGGATATAATGTGTAGAAGTCTATATAGAGAGATATAGCCCTCGAAAAGAAGCTTTGTTTTGGGGGGAATTAGAGTTTTAATGGAACTGATCGAGGGAAGTTATCTTGTGACTTGATTGTACCCGTCTCTATAGAGTTTATTTCCGTGTAGTTCCTTCTGCATTACATGTGACGCCCTGTACCTTATACATGTGTAGTTTTATAATTGTCATGCAAATATTATTGAGATAAACATAGTATTTTATTAGTTATCGAGTATTGCGCTAAGGATTATATAGGCATAACAAATAGATGCATATTTGACACAATTTTGATCTTGGGATATTGGAGATACGAAAAGAGGTCGGAGGTGTGACGGAAATCTAATCCGTTCTTCTATTTGGTACTAGTACGCAGAAGGGTCAACATTAAAAAATACCAAAAAATATGAAATTTTACAGGACTGTAAAGAATTGAGTTAGCTTTCCAAGGCTTCAAACAGCGAGTGAATCGGAGCACAAATGAAGAACTTACAATAAAAATAACACAAGGGTGTCAGTATACTACGGCGCAATTTACCAATATGCCCTTAACCGACCTAATGGGCATGTTTTGGCGCTAGTAGAGAGTTTGCTGAAGTTTTTCTTCATTTCTCTTCTTCCCCTCGGCCACACCTGATCCTACACCATAAAAATAACATTTTGATCTTATTTTTGAGATTTAATCGCGTATCTAACATCCGGGAATCGAGTTATCAATTCCGTTACAACCGATTTCAGAAGTTTTCGTCAGATTGAAGGTAAACTAGCCCTGGAGCCTAATCTTGTTCTTCAAGATCTTTGATTAATTGTTATTTAGAACTTGAAATTGATCGTATATCGAGTATCTTGGGATTATTCTTATCGATTCTATCAGAACGGAAATCATATCTTTTATTTGAATCATCCTATTCGTCAATGCCCACTTGGTGTCTGATGAAATGGCCCATTATGGGTTTTAATTGAGTATTTCAATATTGTTTTGATGAGAATATCTAGATCTAACATTGATTATACTGTATTGCTTGTTCTAGGTCTGAATTCCCAGGGTTCCAAGTCTTATTTGCATCTTGATTGAAACTTCTTATATCTAAAATTACCAGGCAAGTACCTTGATCGTGCTATATATATTATCATGCATTTGATGTTATACTATGATGTTCTTTGAAAATAAAAGAAATTGTTTTGACAAATTTTCTGAAAAGTGGTGACTTTGTAAATTAAACTTGGTCATTCGAACTGTGTGGACCGAGTAAAATTGGGGAATGCACCTAACGAGAGCTCTGGGGTGCTGAGCCAGCATATCACTCGGTGGTTTATCCAACCAGGGATTGCCCTGACGAGGGATCCGTGGTATGGAGTTGAGTAATAATGATATAACTGTGTGGGTTTTATCGTTTGATGATATATGTATTATTCCGGAATAATGACGTGATATGAATGGACCATTGTAGTGTTTTTTATTTTCTGCATGTTATACATATTCATGTTATCAATGTACTTGCACCAGCTATTTGCTGACCCCTTCAGGGGTACATACATTGTTTGTGCATTCAGGTACAGAATTCCATGATGAGCAGGCGTATGGAGAGTACAGAGATAAAGAGCACCTGTGATATTGCCTATGAATATCCCAGTTGTTTATCTAGTTGTTTTTGTCTTAGCTTTGTTTGATTACTCATGAGTACGGTGTTTTGTTGTCGTTTATTTGTTATGCCAGCGTGGCGAATGGGTTGAATCGGATTTGGTGGTCTGTATGTTAAAACAGATGTTGTCGGGTTGTTTTTATTATGATGTAGTCTTTCAGTGGTAAATGTATGGTCAATCAACCTTGCCGATTGATTTAGTTATGAGGTTCTATTATGCGACCTGGTCGGTCGATGTATTATTGTGCTTGCAGGTTTCTGCCTTGTGGATCCCCAAAATGGATTCACGGCGCTGTGGCAGTCCTGGCCTGGGATGGGGTTGTTACAGAATGTGGTATCGGGGCCAGGTTATATAGATACATAGATTGTTGGTTATTGGGTCTTGTCGTGTCGTTTCATAGTTGTTGTTCCTTCCAGTCGGAGAGTATGACTGTTTTGCTATCGTCTCATGTGCCATGCACTCTAAGTCTACCTAATCTCTATCTTCCTTTGAAATTTATTAACGTGTCAAATTAGGGGATTCACCTTGTATATATAGGTAGGTTATCAAATTGTGCTTATTATTTCTTCCTTCGCCAGCATGTTGACAGGACGTGTCATTCATGGTCGTGGTCGAGGTCGCGGCCGTGGTACAACTAGGGACGAGGCTACATCAGATGTCTCTGAAGCTGGGTCTATATTATCTAACGAGGCCCAGTTGTCGGAGCGAGGTCAAAATGGGGGAGGAGAAGCAGGGACAGACGTTCCTAACGTACTCCAGCAAGTCGTCGCCCAAATAACCTAATTAGCACAAGTAGTACAACAGATGCAGACGACTAATATGGCCCAACAAGGTTGCCAGCTTTTGACAAGTGGCTCCAGGAAATTGTGGAGATGAACACGCCTAAATTTGAATGGGCCGCGGACGCTATGAGGTGGACCCACTATCTCATAGAGCTGGAAAAGATGTATGAGGGCATTCACTGCCTCGAGGACCGCAAAAAGGCCATTGCACAATATCTCTTGACCAAAGATGCTTCGGATTGGTGGCGAACTATCAAGCCTAGAGATCGGGAAGTAAGCCGGACAAAGTTTAAGGAACTTATGGGGGCTGAGTATTATCCACCCTCATATCGGGAAGTGTGGATTCAATAATTTTTCTCTGTGACACGCTAGAGTGTACCAAACTCACAACCCATCAGGACTTTAACCAACAATTGGGCTTTGTCCAAGCCCAGGTTTGTAACACCCCAAACTATGCGGATATTACAGTGCCGTGGACCCCCGACTGGGACCCACCAGGCGAATGAAAACTGATGAATTAAATAATATAATTGTAGTACCGAACCACATTATATTACCAAATACTCCGATGAGGAGCTTAAGTACAATACACCAGGACAATACAGAATACTAGTATATTTTATATGAAGATAAAATACACCACTCTGAATAAATAAACATCTCAAACGGAATTTACAGCGAAAAATACAAATGGCGGAAATGACTGAAATGACTGAAATGACTGAAATAATCGGAAAGACTGGGGCCCCCTACTAGTATCACTGGGACTCCTCGCCGTCAGCATGCTCTTCCCGTGCCTTTGCCTTGCCGTGACCTGAAAATAAAATCCCCCAACGGGGTCAGTTACATAGAACAACAAGCCTCAAGGGTTGAAAATACACAATCATGATTTAACTGAAGTTATGAAATATCCTTAGTTATGAATTACGCTGAAGAGGAGTATCATAGTACGCCCGTAGTGTTCTGTGCAAGTGTACAAGATGGATGACCGGACACACCCGTCCTTGTACCTAATTAGTCTCATGGAGTTAATCTTTACCGTGTGCACAGCCCAATGTATCACTCCCAATACATGGCCATCACGTGCCCGACTAAAAATTCCACACATCCGCACCCGGCCACGCAATATGAACCCAGAAGGTCATATGAACGAGAATGACCACAATGAATATCAATGAATAATAATAATCTGACAAAGTCAAGAATGACTCACCGAGATGAAAGTAATAATGAAGTGATTGATAGTTTTAATGAAATGATTGGAACTGCCGTTCCTCGTTAATGAAGTAATTCTTCGCCAATTACAAGTCTCAATATGATTAATACAATGATGAATGAGTTATGATTATGAATGATCAACAACAAAAGGAACGAATATCCTTTTAACCGAGTAAGAATTAACTTACTCAACACCGGTGACAATTATCCTTCCACGAACAACGTCCTAATTGAGATATCGGTCGCTCGAACAACCTTGAATAACACAATCACCAACAATTCGTTCAACACACGAATCAAACATGAATATAACGAACTCAAAACGTCGATACGACTAAACTAAGTTCATTGGGGCATTATATCGAACACTTTGTGGCCAAACTTCGATTGTTTATAACCAAGCCTCAATAATACCAACATCAAAACCCCAAGAAGTGTTTCAAATCAACCAAAACATCTTCAATACAATCAATAATCCAATATGAATGTACAAATTCGTGATTTCAACAACGATTAATCGAAAACCCCCAAATCCAACTCAATATTCAAAGTGTTCTTGAATAATCCTTCAATAATCCAATGAATAATCGAACATATCCATAATCATGTGTATATCACTTCATACAACATGATCTTAATATCCAAAACATCATATCTCAACAGAAATCGAGAATCCAAGAGGTTTGATGAAAATTACCTTTGAAGATCCAAGCACTATGATCCGAAGAAATCGCGTTAGATCGACAATCTGAACTTCACAACCGAATGAAAATGATGAAAAATGAATACTCAAGTGATTGATGAAGAAGATTTCTCCACTCAAGCTCCCTCTCTCGTATGAAGGTGAAAAAAATGGAAGAAATGAGCTGAATACGCTAAGGAAAACGCAATTATAAGGTTGACTGCCCTGTGTGCCGCGGCTCAGCCGAAGTGTGCCGTGGCACAGGGCCAAAAATGCCTCCCAGTGGCCGGCAGCGTGCCGCGGCACGGACGAGTGTGCCGCGACAGTGTCTCGGCAGTGTGTCGCGGCCCTGCTGGCATGTGCCGCAGCACAAGGTACAGACGGGTTTGGCCGACAATGCAATACGAGTGTGCCGCGGCCCGGACAGGTGTGCCGCGGTGACTCAGCGGTGTGCAGCAGCCCGGCATGTCCGCGGCACAAAGTACAGAATGATCGGCCAAAAAACTGGAAAATGTGTGTGCCGCGGCGCACACTCCGTTTGCCGCGGCCCACACACCCCCTTGGGTCCTAAAATGATGAAAAATGACCCGGGAAGGGAATAAAAGCAATAGGAATCGATATTAGGGAACCAATAACACGAAATGGAAGTACGAAAACCCCAAAACGGTGGCTCCAAGCCATGATTACAACGGTTCGTCCAACAAGAACACGATTTGAATAATGAAGAGATTTGAAATGACATGAATTCCATCGTCAACAACGACTAATGAATCAATTACCACGATCAAGATACTACTCTTGCCTCGATTCCCGAATAAGGTTGAAACAATGAACAATATCGATACACAACTCGAAATTATTCCGAATGGTGAACACGAATGAATGATTATTAACAAGTGAGAAAGTACATAGCAACAATTACCGAATGAAATTACTGAATGATAATGACTGAATTACAACCGGGTATTACATACACCCCCCCTTAAAAGAGTTTCGTCCCCGAAACTAAGGGTCAAATAATTCGGGATAACTCTCCCGCATACTATCCTCGGTTTCTAAAGTAGCCTCTTCGACTCCGTGTCTAGACCACTGAATTTTAACCAAAGGAATCGCATTATTCCTCAACTGTTTGATTCGTCGCTCTAAGACTCGTATGGGACGCTCCTCATACGAATGATCATCAGCGATCTCGATTTCATCGAACTGAAGTATGTGACTCGGGTCGGCAACATACTTTCGCAACTGAGAGACGTGAAACACATTTTGAATTCGGCTTAACACCGGAGGTAAAGCCAAACGATAAGCTAGCTCGCCTATTCGTTCCAAAATCTCAAACGGTCCAATAAATCTCGGAATCAACTTCCCCCGTTTTCCGAAACGGAAAATACCCCGACTCGGGGAAACCTTGACCAAAACGTGGTCACCCGTCTCGAACTCTAGTGGTCGACGACGATTGTCTGCAAACGACTCCTGATCAAAGCCACCTTCTCACGGGCGGCTATAAGCATATCGGGCTCGATGCCGATTGATTCTGATAAGTCGTCCCAACACAAAAGAGATCGACAATGACGACCGTACAAGGCCTCGTAAGGCGCCATCTTGATCGAAGCATGCCAACTATTATTATACGTGAACTCGATCAATGGTAGTTGGGCTTCCCAATCGTCTTTCCAATCGAGGACGCATGCCCTCAACATGTCCTCTAATATTTGAATGGTTCTCTCTGATTGTCCGTCGGACTGAGGATGAAAGGCGGTACTGAGATTAAGCTGAGTTCCCATAGCACGATGAACTGATTTCCAAAAATGAGACACGAACCGTCTGTCACGATCGGAAACGATACTTTTAGGAGTACCGTGCAGTCTCACTATTCCTTTGATGAACAGTTGAGCAAGTCTCTCGGGACCCCACGTATCCTTGATCTCAAGGAAATGAGCTGATTTAGTTAAGCGGTCCACGATCACCCAGATCGTATTCATGCCACGACGACTCGTCGGCAAACTCGTGATGAAATCCATAGAAATGTCTTCCCACTTCCATTCTGGAATAGGAAGAGGTTTCAGCATACCCGCCGGTCGTTGATGTTCAATATTGACTTGTTGACAGGTTAAACATCTCGAAACAAATTCCGCGACTTCTTGCTTCATATTACTCCACCAGTAATTTTGTTTCAAGTCTTTGTACATCTTGCTAGACCCCAGATGAACAGAATAAGGGGTAGCATGAGCTTCTATCAAAATCGAGTTTTTCAACTCGTCATTCGCCGGTACGCACAACCGATTCTTAAATCTCAAAAGTCCATCCTCGTGGACCACGAATCCAGGGGCTTTCCCCTGAGCCACATCCTCACGGATGCGCAACAATGATGGGTCCGAACCCTGATTCTCTCTGATTGCCTCCTCAAGTGGCGATGAAATCTCTAACATGCAAAGTTGCCCTTGGACTCGCTGTAACCAGACCTCGATCTCGGTTCTCAGAAATTCCTGCTGAAGTTCCTTCTGAACTGTTAAATGAGCAAGCATCTGCTCCTGAGCGGACTTACGACTCAAGGCGTCGGTGACAATGTTTGCCTTCCCCGGGTGGTAAAGGATCTCGATATCATAATCTTTGATTAATTCCAACCACCATCTCTGTCTCATATTTAACTACTTCTGAGTAAATATATACTTCAAACTCTTGTGATCGGTGAAAATCTGACAGGTGACGCCATAAAGGTAATGACGCCAGATTTTCAAAGCGAACACCACGGCTGCTAGCTCCAGGTCGTGGGTCGGATAAATAACCTCGTAAGGTCTTAATTTCCGTGAAGCATAGGCAATAACCTTCCCATTCTGCATGAGCACACATCCGAGACCCTGTCCGGACGCATCACTATAAACCACAAATCCTTCCGTCCCTTGCGGCAAGGAAAGTACAGGTGCTGAGATTAACCGGCTCTTGAGTTCCTCAAAACTACGCTGACACGCGTCGGACCACGTGTATTTCTTATCCTTTCGCAAAAGGTTCGTCAAGGGTTGAGCGATTTTAGAAAATCCTTCCACAAACCGCCGATAATAACCGGCTAATCCGAGAAAGCTTCGGATTTCCTTAACATTCTTCGGAGGTAACCAATCCTGGATAGCCTCCGTCTTCTAAGGATCAACACGCACTCCATCTGATGAAATTACATGCCCGAGAAAAGTCACTTCGGACATCCAGAACTCACATTTGGAAAACTTTCCATAAAGTTGCTCTCGTCTTAATACGTCGAGAACCTGATGAAGATGAACCTCGTGATCCTCACGGTTACGAGAATAAATCAAAATGTCATCGATGAAAACAACAACAAACTGATCCAAAAAGTCGATGAAAACCCGATTCATTAATTCCATGAATACCGCAGGTGCATTAGTCAATCCAAACGGCATAACCACAAACTCATAGTGACCATAGCGTGTTCGAAACGCCGTCCTCGCGATATCCGACTCTCGAATCCGCAACTGATGATATCCAGATCTTAAGTCGATCTTGGAAAATACTGAAGCTCCCTGAAGTTGATCTAAGAGATCATCAATACGGGGTAAGGGATACTTACTCTAGATTGTCACCCTGTTCAACTCCCGATAATCAATGCACAAGCGAAAAGAACCATCCTTCTTCTTGACAAACAACACCGGTGCTCCCCATGGGGATGCACTCGGTCGGATATAACCTTTCTCGAACAATTCCTCAAGTTGATTCTTCAACTTCTGCATTTCGGTCGGGGCCATCCGGTACGGTGCCTTCAATAACGGGGACGTACCGGGCTCCAACTTAATCGTGAATTCCACATCTCTCTGTGGAGGCAAACCAGGTAACTCGTCTGGAAAAACATCGGCATATTCCCTCACTACCGGAATATCCGTCAACATTACTGATGATTTCTCGGTTTTGGTCATATAGCACCAATAACCAACACACCCCTGATTGAGTAATGTCACTGCTTTCATCAAATTAATGACCTTACCAGAACAGTCGGGATTACCTCCCTGAAACACACATTAGACCCCATCGTCTGAAATGATAGTGACCATACGCTTACGGACACTAATGATGGCATCATGACGATCCATCCAATCAATACCCAAGATGACATCGTCTCTCGGCAAATCTACTACGATTAGGTCCACTGGCCATACACGACCATGAAGCTGAATCGGACAATTCTGAATCTCATGATTTCCGATAATTCGTCTACCATCAGGTAGACCAATGACATAAGGCTCACAACTAGTAGCACTACCCAGACGTAGTCTACTCAAACATGACTCGGAAATGAATGAATGCGATGCACTAGTATCAAAAAGGGTACACACAGGTTGAGATAGAATATCGAGTGTACCTGAGATCATTCGGGCCTCTGGATCATCGGTCTTCTTCATCTCATAAATCTGGGGCTTGCTAGTCCCGGCACCGGATGCTCCCGTATGCTGGCTATAGGTTCCACCTTTATTCGCTCCTGTCGTCTTAAACGATGCTGATTGAGTGGCCTGATTCTGAACGACTGACTGCTTAGGGGCCTGAGATGACGCCGGAGTAGGTTTGGAGTCCCTACGGCAGAAATGGGCCTTATGCCCAACAATTCCACAGTTATGACACGTGACAGACTGTCTCGGACACTTGGTGCTGACATGACCAAGATCCCCACAGTTAAAACAGGTGATGGCCGAACTGGCCGCTCGTGAATGAGATTCCGTGGGTTTGGACGTCACAGGAGGTCGCTCAGAAAAATCAGAGCCCGCACGAGGCTTCTTGAAAGTGGCCTGACTGCCGTCAGACTGATTACGGTTCTTGGACTTCTTGCTAGCAGATGAAGGTTGCTGCTTAGCAATCTCCTTAGCAGTAAGCTCATAGGTAAGAGCTTTCTCAATGAATTCGGCCAATGTGGTGCAATTATGATTAATCAACTGCAGTCTCATACGGGGTTTTAGCCTCTTGCTGAAATACTTAATCTTATCCGCCTCGGAATGAATGATAGATGAGGCGAACGGAAGAAGTTCCTGAAATTTCTCGGCAATGGCGAGAACATCCTAGTCTGCTTAGGGGTCGGGAGTGAGTAATTCTGACAGCTTGGCCTCTCTGAGTGGGGACGGGTAATACCTCTCCATCATGAGAGTCTTGTACTGATCCCGAGTATATGATCCTTCGGTGGGCTTCAACGATAACCACCAAGAATGAGCGCTCTTACCCAGGTAGTAAGCCGCAACTGAAACTTTGTGTCCTTCGGGACACTCTACCATAGCGAATAACTTCTCAAAATGTTCGAGCCAATGAACAATATCCGCCGGCTCAGATGAGCCTTCAAAAGTAGGTGGCCTTTGGCGAGAGATGTCGCCGATGATACTGCTCACATTCCTCTCTTGCCTATGAGGTGGCGGTGGAGGAGCCTGTTGATTTTGATTAGCTGAGTTATGCATCGCCTCCATCAGTTGTGCCATCTGAGTCATTTGGACCATCATGCCCTGCATAAAAGTGAGTAGGTCAACCCGGACACCTTCTGACTGAGCCGTGTCCCGGGTACGACTCCCCGATAGCGAATGATCACGTCCAGGTGAATGAGTGGCAGCGTCGCTGCTCGATGAATTAGCATTATTCCTCGCGTTCGCACGTGTATTCACATGAGCTCTCGGGATTAGGCCCACACCACGGCCTCGTCCTCCTCGTCCTCTTCTTGCTCTCTCCATACTGAAGTAGAAAAGTCACATGATGATTATATTTTCCGTATGAATATCACGTTATGATTATGACATGAGATGATGAAAATGAGCATACGCTCTAACGCAGTGATTACATGAATGATCAACTGAGGTGACATGATTATCTGATAAAATTATTGAAATGATTATCTTGAACAAGTTAACGAGATTAATGATATGATCTTCCTGATCAACAACTGAGTAATGAAATGAATTAAGTGATTAACGAGCTAACATGACCGTCCTGGTCAAAATGAAAATGATGATTGAGGATTGTTAACTGATGAATTATGAATGAATGATTCTTATTGCCAGAAATTATACCATGGCGTTAGAAATCTTACTGTTCTTTCGGTCTGATTGGCTCAGCATCTGCATAGGTCACACGTGACGCGAAAGTCCAGTGATACTAGTCCGATGACGATGATTTCAAATGAGACATGACTCGGAATGTAGTATTCAAAACCACGCTCCGATACCAACTCTGTAACACCCCAAACTAGGCGACTATTACAGTGCCGTGGACCCCCGACTGGGACCCACCAGGAGAATGAAAATTAATGACTTAAATAATATAATTGTAGTACCGAACCACATTATATCATCAATTACTCCGATGAGGAGTTTCAAGTACAACACACCCAAGATAATACAGGATACATGTATATTTTATATGAAGATAAAATACACCACTCTGAATAAATAAACATCTCAAACGGAATTTGCAGCGGAAAATACAAATGACGGAAATGACTGAAATGACTGAAATGACTGAAATGACTGAAATGACTGAAAGAATCGGAAAGACTGGGGCCCCCTTCTAGTATCACTGGGACTCCTCGCCGTCAGCATGCTCTTCCCGTGCCTTTGCCTTGCCGTGACCTGAAAACAAAATCCCCCAACGGTCGCCATACGTAACAAGCCTCAAGGGTTGAAAATACACAATCATGATTTAACTGAAGTTATGAAATATCCTTAGTTATGAATTACGCTGAAGAGGAGTATCATAGTACGCCCGTAGTGTTCTGTGCAAGTGTACAAGATGGATGACCGGACACACCCGTCCTTATACCTAATTAGTCTCACGGAGTTAATCTTTACCGTGTGCACAGCCCAATGTATCACTCCCAATACATGGCCATCACGTGCCCGACTAAAAATTCCACACATCCGCACCCGGCCATGCAATATGAACCCAGAAGGTCATATGAACGAGAATGACCACAATGAATATCAATGAATAATAATAATCTGACAAAGTCAAGAATGACTCACCGAGATGAAAGTAATAATGAAGTGATTGATAGTTTTAATGAAATGATTGGAACCACCGTTCCTTGTTAATGAAGTGATTCTTCGCCAATTACAAGTCTCAATATGATTAGTACAATGATGAATGAGTTATGATTATGAATGATCAACAACAAAAGGAATGAATATCCTTTTAACCGAGTAAGAATTAACTTACTCAACACCGGTGACAATTATCCTTCCACGAACAACGTCCTAATTGAGATATCGGTCGCTCGAACAACCTTGAATAACACAATCACCAACAATTCGTTCAACACACGAATTAAACACGAATATAACGAACTCAAAACGTCGATACGACTAAACTAAGTTCATTGGGGCATTATATCGAACACTTTGTGGCCAAACTTCGATTGTTTATAACCAAGCCTCAATAATACCAATATCAAAACCCCAAGAAGTGTTTCAAACCAACCAAAACATCTTCAATACGATCAATAATCCAATATGAATGTACAAATTCGTGATTTCAACAACGATTAATCGAAAACCCCCAAATCCAACTCAATATTCAAAGTGTTCTTGAATAATCCTTCAATAATCCAATGAATAATCGAACATATCCATAATCATGCGTATATCACTTCATACAACATGATCTTAATATCCAAAACATCATATCTCAACATAAATCGAGAATCCAAGAGGTTTGATGAAAATTACCTTTGAAGATCTAAGCACTATGATCCGAAGAAATCGCGTTAGATCGACAATCCGAGCTGCACAACCGAATGAAAATGATGAAAAATGAATACTCAAGTGATTGATGAAGAAGATTTCTCCCCTCAAGCTCCCTTTCTCGTATGAAGGTGAAAAAATTGGAAGAAATGAGCTGAATACGCTAAGGAAAACGCAATTATAAGGTTGACTGCCCTGTGTGCCGCGGCTCAGCCGAAGTGTGCCGCGGCACAGGGCCAAAAATGCCTCCCAGTGGTCGGCAGCGTGCCGCGGCATGGACGAGTGTGCCGCGGCAGTGTCTCGGCAATGTGCCGCGGCCCTGCCGGCATGTGCCGCGGCACAAAGTACAGAATGATCGGCCAAAAAACTGGAAAATGTGTGTGCCGCGGCGCACACTCCTTGTGCCGCGGCCCACACCCCCCCTTGGGTCCTAAAATGATGAAAAATGACCCAGGAAGGGAATAAAAGCAATAGGAATCGATATTAGGAAACCAATAACATAAAATGGAAGTACGAAAACCCCAAAACGGTGGTTCCAAGCCATGATTACAAGGGTTCGTCCAACAAGAACACGATTTGAACAATGAAGATATTTGAAATGACATGAATTCCATCGTCAACAACGACTAATGAATCAATTACCACGATCAAGATACTACTCTTGTCTCGATTCCCGAATAAGGTTGAAACAATGAACAATATCGATACACAACTCGAAATTATTCCGAACGGTGAACACGGATGAATGATTATTAACAAGTGAGAAAGTACATAGCGACAATTACCGAATGAAATTACTGAATGATAATGACTGAATTACAACCGGGTATTACAAGGTTAAGGAGTAAAAGGATAAGATCCGGCATTTTGACATGAAAGCGCGGAGGTTCGTCGCTATATGTCTGGATTTGGATGTGCCACCTTAAGACAATATCAGGATAAGGCTTTATCTTTTGAAGTTGCATCAGTCGCGGTTGAGGGTGCAACCAAAACAAAATAATCGAGAGGTGCCACTAGCTTTAGAGGAAATAAGAGGAATACATTCACTAGACCACAATCATCCGACTAATCTTCATAAGGGGAATCTCGGCCCGCGGAAAGCTCCAAGAGTGTGAGGGACAAAGTTATTTGTTATAATTGCAGCAATTTTGGTCACATCTATACGAGTTGCCCCCACCCACCAATCACTTGCCACAACTGCCTGTGTAAGGGACATCGAGCCATGTATTGCGAAGCTGCTCCTAGGCGAATCGAAGCCCAGGATTTAGTCCCAACTACCCAAGGACCCAGTGTCATCCAGCGGCCACGAAAGGGTCAACCAACTTCAAGTGTCGGTCGTGGGAGAGGACAGACGAGTTGCCAAAAAACACCAACTGCTGGATAAGCACCTGGTCGTATCTATGAGATGAAATGGGTAGATGAGCATGGTGCCTTATCAGCTACAGGTATTATTCATATTTTCTCTCATCCTATCAATGTATTATTTGACTCTTGCGCCACCCATTCTTTTATATTTTTATCCTATGTACATCGACTGAACCTCGATGATATGTCTCCGGGTGAGCCTTTTATCGTGGGAATGCCGCTGATATAGGATTATCGGGGATTGTGAGATTCATGATTGCCCTATTAGTATTGGGGCCCGTGATTGGTTCTCAAACCTGATTGTCATTGATATGCATGGGGAGGACTCGATCCTCGATGAAGATTGGTTAGACAGGGATGGAGCTATTATGGATTATTGAAGGAAAACTATTTCAATGATCGCAAGTGATGGGACCAAACATGTCTTTGAAGGGCGGAAACAGGTACTAATGGAAAGATTATACGGGCCCTGAAAGCAAAGTTGAAGCAAGGCTGTATTGGCTGCTGGTGTTATGCAATAAAATCTAAGGATAAAGAAATTCAGCTATCGTCTATTCTAGTCGTGAACAGGTTTCCAGACATATTCTCGGACGATCTACCGGGGTATGGAGTTCACCATCGAGCTAGAACCTAATGTAGCGCCAGTGTTGAAGGCACCATATCGTATGGCACCATCAGAAATGCTCGAGTTAAAAAAACAGTTGGGCGAGCTACTAGACAAAGGATACATTCGATCGAGTGCATCTCCATAGGCCCCACCAGTACTATTTGTCTGAAAGAAGGATGTATCATTGCGGTTCTGTATTGATTATCGCGAGTTGAATAAACTCACTATCAAGAACAAGTATCTGTTACCCCGGATTAACGATCTATTCGATCAACTGTAAGGAGCTACTGTGTTGTCTAGGATAGCCCTGAGATCAGGATATTGCCAATTACGAATTCGGGATTCTGGCATCCCTAAAATAGCATTCAGGACAAGGTACACACATTATGAGTTTGTGGTTATGCATTTTTGCTTGACCAATGCCCCAGTCGTATTTATGCAGCTAATGAAACAAACTTTTATCGAATACGTCAATAAGTTTGTAGTTGTGTTTATTGATGATATCCTAATCTTCTCAAAGGATGAGACAGAGCATGCCGAGCATTTTCATATTGTGTTGAGTATCTTGAGAGCCGAGAAGCTTTATGGCAAACTCTCCAAGTGTTAGTTTTAGTGGAAAGATGTTACCTCTCTCGACCATGTTATTTCATCTGAAGGTGTCAAAGTCGATGCCCAGAAGATCGAAGCAGTGTTAGATTGGGATCCACCAAAGAGTGTCAAAAGTTAGAAGTTTATTGGGTCTCACCGGCTACTATCGCAGATTTGTCGAAGGCTTCTCAAAAATCGCATGACCCCTTACATACTGCAGAAGACTTATAAGATCAAATGGGATGATGCTTGTCAAAGGAGCTTCGATGAGATGAATGAGCAACTAATGACAGCACTGTAGGTCACAAATCGTCAGAAATAAGTCTAGAGGGGGGTGAATAAACTTATTGAAACTCTTTTTCCAAGTAGGAATGAAGGAGTTTCTCAGCTGATGATACAGATGACTTAGAGTCGTTTGTAGATAATATGAGTGCGGAAGTCAGCTGATGATGAATACAGCAATATAAACAATGAAACACTAAGTATGAATGCAGCAGTTAAGTATGATGCTAAAATAGTAAAGTACGCAGGCAATTTATAGTAGTCTCAGAGGTGGGATAATTTTCTACTAATCCACTTTCTCCAAACCAGTTGGAGATGAATCCACTATAATTTTCAACCAATGATAAATATTACAGTGATTCTACAACTTAGCTACAACAACTTCCAACCAGTGAAAATCCTATCGTTGCAACTCCTTTCTGACTGCCTAGCACCACTTGATCTTCAAGTCCTTGGATGCTTATCAGTCGCGAAACTTCAACCAGTGAAGTACCCCTTACTCAGGTTTTAAGACAAGTGTGTTTTGTCTTCTCCAACTAAGAGCTTTCTTCGTATATGAACTGAGAATACTGCTCTTCACGATGCTATAGATCTTGATCGCTTGATTGCTTGAATTGCTTTAGAGTATAGTTCGCATCGTACTGCTCAACTTCAAATCTTTGTATATATATAGGTGTCGATCCTTTGAGCTTTTCTTTTTAGCCGTTGCAAATCTGTAACAAATCCGTCCGTTGGAGAAATAGACTTCTTTGTTTTTCTTTCTGAACGTTGCAAGGCTGGATTCCCATATTTTAAACCATTTTTTGACCGTTGTTAAGACTTCCATGTGATGGCGCCAAATCTTTTGATTTTAATATGTTTAAAGTCTCCAGTGGTGGGTCTTGATGAATTATTTAATTTATATCCTTCCGGGAATCTCTCCAATCTGTCCATTAGCGCCCGCATATGACTTTCCATGAATATTGACTATTCAACGCATGCTGACGTGGATTGGTTTACTTGGCTGATCACTTAACTGATCTCTCTGTGGTCAAACTATCTGATGTGCAGTCAACCTTCTCTGATGTCGACTTCTCTGATGTGCCGACTTGTCTGGAGTCTTCTGACCTGATTGAACTTGACTGATCTGATGGTCAAACTTCAGATGACTTGACTTTTCTTCTTGACTGCAGTCTGGTCCAACTTCGCTGATTAAAATATTGACCAGAACTTCTCTGATAGGGGTTGCCTGATATAGCTCGTTTGTTGTCAACCTTATCCGAACATTTGAGTTGACCAAGACTCGGCTGATAGATACTTATCTGTGATTTGTACTTAGCCCATTTTTAAACCCTAAGTTATATGGCCTATAGAAGATACTCATTTGGTTCTTCTTTACATTTTGCCAAGTATCTAACTTAACACAATTTGGCCTATGGAAGATACTCATCTTGTTTTTCCTTATATTTTGCCAAGTAATAAATATACATTTGAATAAACAAATACAATGGTGACATCATCAAAATCTAACAAGTATTCCTAACAAATTCCCCCTATTTTGATGATGGCAAAACTTAAGCAATTATTCAAATGAATAACAGGTCTGCACATAAGTGCAAGACACAAACTAAAATCAGTCTTTGTTTTGAGACAACTAGATATTGTTGTTCAAACGACTGTTTATATAATTTTTCTGAGTTTGTTTACAAGTACGTAGGCTTCGAATGAACAAACAAATACAGAAAAAAAATTACAAGTACTTCAAAAACAAAAATTGCAAAGAAAATCCTACCTGCCTCTGCCTCTTTGGATAGTTTGCTTAGGAGGCCTAAATAACCTAGCTCCAATAGGCCTCTTACAGACAGGTTCCAGGCCATATTTCCTTTTGATGATCTGGGAGGCAAACTCTTGCTCGTTTGGAGTTGAGAATTTATTTTTCTCGCAGAGAGCTCTGATTTCTTTTTGCAAGACTAGCTTATCCAATTCATTGTCCAAACGGGTAGGTGCTTATTTTGCTCTAAATGGAGGGATCATAGGATAAGCATCCCATTTGGCTGCATATTTCAGCATGATCTTCCAAAGAGTAGGCCATCCGGTCTCCATGTAGTGGATGAATGACTGTTGAGGAGAGCATTCTATGTCCTGGAGTATTTCCCAGAGATAATACTTCTATGTGAACTCTTTCTTGGCCTCTACCCAACTAATCATAAATTCCGTAGGCAGAAATTCTCCTTGCCTTGTTCTCCTCTTCTCATTCGAACCTTGTTTGCCTTCCCATTCGAACCTTGGCTCTTCTCCTTGCCTTGTTCTCCTCTTCTTCTCTGTAGGCTGATCTTTAGTCTGCTCAGGATCAGCTACTTCCTTCCTCTTTTGGCTTGATGTCCCAGCTTCAATTAATGGGATATCTTGCCTCTTCTTCGATCTGAGCTCCTGAAAGCCATGTACCTGTCCTGATACTTCTCTTACTTCCCCCTGCTTACTTCCTTCCCCCTTTTTTCCAGCATCAACCAGTATAGTCAATTGATGCTCAACTCTGTGCATCCATTCAGACATGTCAAGGGGCATTCTGGAGTTTGTAGGAGTAGGAGGTTGAGGAACATTCCTCTTCAGTAGGGTATCAATTTTGTCATTGATGGTCTGCAGGTCAGGTGAGATTTTTGTGGCAAGCAACTCTCCAACAGTTTCTTTGACAATGTTGCGGATCAGCTCAGTCATCACATGTGAGATGGGTGATGCCTAAGGAGAGTGCTCACCTAAGATTTCTGCGCCTGCAGGTAGGTGTGCAGTTGACCTTCCTGTCTGCAGACTCCTATATGCAGGCGGATGATCAGACGGGGTCTGTTCTGGGGACCCAATCTGTCTTCTTCTTCTTCATCTAGGCTGGTGTATCGGGCAGGTGCCCCAGCCTCATCTGCTCTGTCTTCACCTTTGTCTTCTTTTTCTTCTTATGCCTTCTTTTCCATCTCTTCTTCCTTTTTCTCTTCTTCATTCTTCTCTTCATCATCATCATCCTTCTTTTCATCCTCATCGCCTTTCTTCTCCTTATCATCATCATCATCATTTTCTTTTTTTTTCCTGCTCAACTTCTTCTCCTTCGTCATCTTCTTCTTCTACCAATTCCTCTGTCTTTTCCTGTTTTTCTTCTCCAGATTATTTTTCAACTTCATCTTCTTTTTCCTTTTCTTCTTCTTTTTCTTCAACTATAATGTTTTCTTCTTTTTCTTCTTTTTCAACTCCTACTTCTTCTTCCTCTACTATCTCTTCTATTCTAATTTGTTTTTCTTCTACTTCTCCATCCTCATTGATAGAACCATAAAAAACACTTCCCATAATAATATGGATGAGCTGGTCCATGTTGGTTTTAAAATGAGACATGAACCAATCTTCCTGGAGCATAAAAATTGGGTCTGACTCATTGCAAAAATGCATGAGTAGTTGCTCCGTAGCCTGGGGAAAATCCCAGCTACTCGTTTCAACAAAAGACTGAAGTTTAGTAAATGGAAATGATTTCAAAGTTTTCCATTCCTCAAAAATATCGACAAAAGAATGTTTGAGAGCGTGTTGTTTTACCAGTAAAAGCTGCTCTATAGACAGGTTTAGGAAATTATTCTCGAGCAGGTTGAAAGTGTAGTCTACTTCAGCAATATGGATAATCAATCCTGCTTCTTCTTCTTCAGACATGAATTTAGGGGTTAGAAGAGGAACCATTTGAGTTTCCAGGCTGGAGGGAGCAGGCTGATCCTATATGTGAGAGGGTGCAGGAGTGGATAAGTAATCTGGCTGCTCTTCCTCTTCAAAATCTAATCGCCTGGGCCTCTTGGGGGAGGGTTCAGGTGAAGAGTGGATCATCGATGGCTCTCCAGGGGCTGATCCCCTCCTCTTGAAACGAAGAGCTATATGTGTATTGTCTGAGTCTGAATCAGACTGGTTTGTAGGTTGGTCGCGGGCTGCAGCTTGATCTCCATCAGACTCATCTGAGCTTGATCGATATCTGTAGGGAGTTGGCTGACTTGACATTTCCCTTAATAATTTAGCTGCTTTCCTCTCTCCGCCCAATCTCCTTAGAGTCTCTTGGTCCAAGTAACCAAGTCTCTTGTTGATGTGGAAGGGGTCAGGATTTCCCTTCGCCATTCCTAACTGCTCCAAAATCCAACTAATTTGAGTCCCAAAGGCCAGCTTAGATTTGGACTTTTTCTCGTCATCTAGCCATTGGACCTTGTTTACTTCGCGCACTAGTTGTCTGAAAATGTAGTCAGCCCAGTCAATTGGTTCATCCTGAATTAGTGCTCCCATCACCATAAACTTGGCTGACGACAACTGGTCGTAGCTGCCCGCCATCCCCATCACTATTTTGTTGGTAATATCTAACGCATAACGATACTCTTTCCTCAGCTCGCTTCTCTTGGCGGTCAGCTTCAACTTTGATGGCTGCTCGTGAGCCTTGATCTTCATCCACGTGTCGGCTGTGTTTTGCTTCAGGGCTTCGACGGTCATTCCATGAGATTTCATTACGAAGGCCTTTCCGACGGTTTGCGGCGTGATTTCCACTTCTTCTCCAAGGACTGAACTCCTGATGCCCGATTCCAGAACTCGAGCTTCCTTGTAGAATGCGATAATATCCTATTTGAAGAGAAATTTAGGGTTGATATCCAAAAATGGGTAAATCCCGTTCGTCTTCATAGATCTGATAGGATGACGCACATCGTTGTCTAGATTGGTTTCGAGTAGCCCTTCGAACTCCACCACCAGAGAAAAAATGATCTGGTCCTTCACAACCTTCAGATTAACTCCTTCAAAATACGATTCCATTTCTGCACAAAAAAATTTCTGAGTGTATTGAAAGTTCGAAAGGATTTTTGCTCTTGAAAAACTAGGGTTTTTAAGCTTGAAGAAGGTAAAGTTGAAATGATTTTCCCGTCTTTAAATAGAAAATTGAAACGACATTTGGAATTTAATATTATTTATTTAAGCGGTGGTCCACCTTTTGAGATTTTAAAATTTAAATTTAAATTAATCGGTGGTCCTGCTTTTGAAAATTTGAAAAATGACGGTTGGATGTAATTGGTCATCGTGGAGGTCGTGTGAACGTGTAGTTGCCACGTGTAATTAAATACTAATAAAATATTCAAGAGTCGGTCAGGGGTAAAGAACTTAGCTGGTTGACCATTCACTGTTTGACTGATCTGATCAGGTAGGTCTCCTTGTCTGCTTCAGGTAGGATCTGATACCTGTTGTCAGCTTCGTCTGTCCTTTGTTTTTTGTATGATCTGATCAGGTAACTTCCTTCGCTCGTCTGATCTGGTCTTCAGATAGCTTTCTCATCTGTACTAGGTTCCCGCTCTAGTAATCCAAGTTCTCTACTTAGCTCCAAAAACCTTTCTTCTGGTAAAGGTTTGGTGAATATGTCAGCAATCTGGTATTCTGTGATGACTCTTTCTACTCTGACTCTCTTATTAAGCACATGATCTCTTATGAAATGGTTTTTGAGATCAATATGCTTCGTCCTTGAGTGCAATACTGGTTTGCACTATTGTTATCACATCATATTAGGACTTCATTTGCAATGATGTTGTAGTCCCTTAACTGTTGTCTGATCCATAAAATCTGGGCACAACAGCTACCTGCAGCTTGGTATTCTGACTCTGTTGTTGAGTGTTAGGCGTATTTTTATGCGCTTATTTATCATTAGTTTATATCCTCTCACTTCCTTGCTTCGAGGAGCATAATGCTGCGTAGTTGAAGGGCCGAGAGAATCTCTTCCTATTGAACTTCTCCACTAAACTATTTTGAGCCTAAAAATGCATAAATGGGCTTTTAATGCACTATCTTTATATGTTTTGCAGAAAATTGGAGTCCGGAAGCTTAAACGACGAAAAACGGGCGAAAATGACGATTTTTG
Source organism: Orobanche coerulescens (assembly GCA_033398695.1). Lineage (NCBI taxonomy): Eukaryota > Viridiplantae > Streptophyta > Magnoliopsida > Lamiales > Orobanchaceae > Orobanche > Orobanche coerulescens. The sequence continues at coordinate 133,884,653 of CM065816.1, read as the reverse complement.
GCCAGGGGCCGCGGCACAAGGAAAGTGAGCCGCGGCACACGCACGGCACACAAAGGCACCGAGCAAACTGTACTGTGATCCGCGGCACAAAGAGAGTGAGCCGCGGCCCAGGAAGAAAACATGCGCCCAGGCATCCGGCGCTGAGCAGTAGGGGCCGCGACATAGATTAAGTGAGCCGCGGCCCACGAGGCGGTTTTGATGTGTTGGTCGCGGTTCAGGGCCGTTTTTGGAGCATGTTCCCAACCTAATTCCCGGACGCGTTTTGGAGGCTAAAGACACTTATAAATAGGGATTGAAGGGCTGAAAAAGGAGGAGAGGATCGATCGATCAATTGGATTGAAGAACACAAGAATCCGGGGATAGAGGACACGAGGAGATTTGTGGGCGACGCCAAGACCACGGATCCCTTACGGTTTTCCTTAATTTTTCTGCATCTTCTTTTCTAGATCTGTTCTAGTAGGATTGTGATTGTAGCCGATTTCATGACGGTTTGATTTATTTATTCTTATTTCAATTTACTCGTTATTCGTATTGAGTTGGATTTTTCTCATTGTTCTTAATGCTTTCGATTGTCTAGCCAATAGTTGAATTGATTTGAATGTCTTTATGGATTCGGGAGATGAACTTTAGGCATAGTTCTTGTGAGGAAAATCATGATTTTCGTGAGATGTGGATATACTCATGGGAATTGTGAAGCCTGTTTATTGTGGGAATTCTTGAACTGTTTTAGCTATTAATTATCTAATTCGAATAGGGATATATCGAGTTAATAATTCGTAGTATTTTCTATCGACCTTGGGAAAGGCTTTAGAATAATTTAGGAATTTCTGGCTTACAACCGATTGAATAAAAGTGAATTGAATTAAATAAAAATCATTCCTGATTGTTTGAGGTGAAAATCATAATTCTACACCCTTATTATTATTAGTTTTAGTATTACTATTATTAATTTCTATTAGATTAGGAATAATTCCATATAATTGTTCTTCAAATAAAATTACGAGTCGACTATATTTTGGTACTTAGTGAAATCAGTCCTCGAGGGAACGATATCTTACTCATCACTTCATTACTTATTGACACCGTGCACTTGCGGCATAGTGTGAGGGATTTCCTCACAACATTGAGATATAGTTAGATACCTACTTCTTGCTAAACCAGGATATCCGTTTGGTTCCTAGGAATTGGCACGTTCCACTAGTGCTTTTCCTGTTAATCTTACATCTTGCAAAATCTGCATTTGAATATCCTGACAGCTCAAAGTTGTTATCTTTAGGATACCATAATCCAACATTAATGGTAGACTTAAGATATTTAATGATCCTCTTAGCTGCTTCCATGTGTGACTGCTCGGGTTTGGATTGAAATCGTGCACATACTCCTACAGCATATGAAATGTCTGGCCTACTTGCAGTCAGATAAAGAAGTGACCCAATGAGTCCTCTATAGTGGGTTGAATCCACTGATATGCCTTCTTCATCTACATCTAGGTGTGTGCTTGTGCTCATAGGAATTTTTGCTGACTTGGCCGATTCCATTCCAAATCTTTTGATTAAATCTCTGGTATATTTGGCTTGGTTGATGAAAAATCCATTTTCCATCTATTTAACTTTCAAACCTAGAAAAAAATCCAGTTTGCCCATCATACTCATCTCAAACTCTCCTTGCATGAGATTTGAGAATTTCTCACACATCTCTGGACTGGTTGAGCCAAATATGATATCATCCACATATATTTGAACCAGTAATATGTGGCCTTCGTGCTCCACTCTGAATAGAGTCTTGTCCACCTTTCCTTTGCTGAAACCATTCTTTTCTAGAAATACAGATAATGTTTCATACCATGCTCTTGGTGCCTGCTTAAGTCCATATAGAGCTTTTAGAAGCTTGTATACTTTGTCTCCTTTGACAAATCCAGGGGGTTGCTCCACATAGACTTCTTCTTCTATAATTCCATTAAGAAAGGCACTCTTTACATCTATTTGGTAGACTATGAAATCCTTGAATGCTGCATATGTAAGGAATAGTCTGATGGCTTCTAATCTTGCAAAAGGTGCATAGGTTTTATCAAAATCTATTCCTTCACATTGTGCATAGCCTTTAGCAACAATTCTGGCTTTATTCCTAACAACAGCTCCATTTTTATCGCGTTTGTTCTTGTACACCCATTTGGTGCCAATAACCTTCTTGTGATCTGATCTGTCTGTTAGTTCCCAAACATTGTTCTTTTCCATCTGGTTAAGCTCTTATTGCATTGCATTGATCCATGAGTAGTCTTCCAAGGCTTGTTCTGTAGTCTTGGGTTCAATTTGAGACATAAAGCATGAAAACATTGTCATTCCTACTTGTAGAGTGGACTGTCTGGTCTTGATTCCATCAGTTAGCTTCCCAATGATTTGTTGGATGGGATGATCTTTAAGCCACTTAGGAATGTCTTCTTCTTCAGGGTCTGTTCCCCCTGTAGATTTGCTTTGTTGGATTTTTTCTCTCTCAGCATCAGCTTGATTCTTGCTTCCTTGATCTGCAACTGGATCAACTACGATCTTGTGATCTGCAGGTGGAAGTCCTGTCTGGTTTGCAGATGGGTCTTCATCATCAGCAACTGGATCAGGTAGGTTTAGAGGTCCTATCTGATCTGTAGTTGGGTCTTTATCAGCTACAGATAGGACTTCAGGCTGGTCTGCAGGTGAGTCCACCATTCATGTATCATGGATGATAACTTCTTCTAAGATGGCAGATTTGAGTTTGTTCTCAATTAATTCCACCTTTTTCCTGTACTCAACAAAAGATTTATCAAATACAACATGAGGTGTTTCCTCCACAACTAAGGTTCTTTTGTTAAAAACTCTATATGCCTTGCTTCTTTGTGAATATCCCATAAAGAGACCATCATCAGTTTTAACATCAAAGGCATTTAGTTGGGTTTTACCATTGTTGTGTATGAAACACTTACTACTAAAACTATGAAAATAAGCAACTGTAGGTGTTCTGCCATTCCAAACCTCATAGGGAGTTTTGCGATGTCTCCCTACTATCATACTCCTGTTTTGAGTGTGGCATGCTGTGTTGACAGCTTCAACCCAGAACCTCTTGGGCAGGTATGCTTCTGCAATCATGGACCTGGATGCTTCTTTCAAGGTTCTGTTTCTTCTTTCGGTAACACCATTCTGCTGTGGAGTCCTGGCTGCAGAGACTTCATGCTGGATCCCATTCTAATCACTATAATTTGTGATTGCCTTGTTGAGAAATTCACCTCCTCTATCTGATCTGATCTTGATAATTGAGAGGGATTTCTCATTCCGGATCCTTCTCAGTAGCTCAGGCAACTTGGTTAGTGTTTCACTCTTCTTATAGAGAAAAACAACCCATGTGTACCTTGAGTAGTCATCCACTACTACTAGAGCATGCTTTCTACCACTTATGGTCCTTGGCTTGATGGGACCAAATAGATCCATGTGAAGTAGATCTAAGATCCTTGTTGTGGGAGTGGTAGGCTGAACTGGCTAGAATGATGCTCCAGTTTGCTTCCCTTTCTGACATGCATCACAGAGAGCTTCCTTTCTGAAAACTTCTTCTGGAAGTCCTCTGACCAGCTTCTGAGAACTAATCTTGTTGATGGCTTTGAAATTTAGGTGACATAATCTCTTGTGCCACAACCATCCATTCTCAGCTATTGTCTTGAATAGAAAACAGGTATTAGGAGTCCTTGTGTTCCAATCTATCATATAGACATCTCTCCTTCTGAATCCTTGTAGCTTTAATTCTCCAGATAGGATATCTATCACCATGAATTTCCAAATGGTAAAGACTACTCGATTCTTCTCATCACAAAGGAACTTTTGATATAGTGATGTCTATCACCATGAATCCTTATGCTCAAAATGTTGTATTTGAGCCCTTTGACGTAATGAACTTTTGATATAGTGATGTTTCCTCTGTGCAGCTCTCCAAAGCCTTTGGTCTGTCCTCTAGAGCTATCTCTAAAGGTTACATCTGGACCTCTTTCTTTGATATAATTTGTCAGCACCTTCTTGTTCCCGGTCATGTGCCTTGAGCATCCAGAATCTACAAACCATTTTTCACCTCCAATATTTGAATTTGTGGAGATGTGGTAGTACTCATTCCACCTTTTCTGCAATCATACAAGCATAGATTTAGCTACCCAAATCTGTGTGGGTCCTCGGGGGTTAGTTGGTTTCCTGGAGAAATGATTTATCCTGGGATTGTGAAAGTTGCTGTTATTACCCCTAAAAGGTGTGTGTTGTCTCGGCCTATATCCTCTGTTAGGATTGTGTACTGGATATGCCTCATAAAATTGACATGTGCCATTTCTAAATCTAGGTTGAGACCATTTATAAAATCTTTGGGGTCTCCACATCTGTTCATTTTGAACATTTGGATAACCTTGAGGTTTCCATTTGCCCCTCCCATTTTGAAATATGTTTTTGGGGAGTCTTTGATAATAGTGGGCATGTTGTCTGGGCTGATGCTTCTACCTTGGCCATTTCCTAGTCTCATGTCTAGGTGTCTGCCTTGTATACCTTGGCTGCAGCCTAGACTTGTGACTTGGCTGCTGCTTATTGTGAAACACTGGTTTGTAATTAGGCTCAGCAGACGGGACAAGTGTTTCTCCCTTGATGAAAGTGGTTTTAGAACTAGAGGGAGTATTCGGGTCATATCTAAGGCCTGATCTGGAATATAGTGGCCTTTTGTTCATACACAGTTCGTCCAGGGTTAGAGACGCCTTCAGGAAGGTTATTTCCTTCGCCTGAGTTTTACTTAGCTGAGTCAGTTTAGTAAACTCAGCTTTGACATGAGCAAGTGCAGCTGCTTTTCACTATTCAAAATAGTTAATCGTTTTATCTCAACTGTAGTGATATCAGTCTGGTTTTTAAAGTTGTCTGCAGCCTATTTTTCAAGATCAGATTTGGTTTTATTCAACTCTAGGCTGAGTTTATCAAAATCGTTTTTCAGTTGCCTATTCTCATTCTGCAGCTGGGTCTTCTCGGCTAATACAGATAGGTGTGCAGATTTTAATTTCTCAATGTCTTTGAGAAGCTGATTTACAGATTCGTGCAAGTCCATATCTTGTGACATGTCTGAACTATTATTTGAATTAGAGGGTTTAGATGTTACCTCTTCATCAGCTAGGTTGGCCATCAGACAGTCATATTCCTCATCGTCATCAGAGAAAAATCCGCTGCTTGATTCTACTTTCTCTTGATCTTCTCCAATGAGGTCTTTCCTTCGGTCTTCTTTTCTGCTCACCTCCTTCTTGCTCTCGTTGTTCTTATGATCAGGATAGTTGATTAGAATGTGTCCTATCTTATGACATTTATAGCACTCCACCTTCCAGCTTCCGGCTTTTTGATTTCTCCTTGGATTCTCCTTATAATTTTTCTTATATTTGGAGTAATTCTTTCGTAAATTGCTGAATCTTTGCATTATAAATGCCATCTCTTCCTCGAAATCGAGTGGACTTGGAGGTTTGACATCAGATAAGCTCTTGGCGGGGGACTCTGCTGCAAATGCTATTCCCTTCTCTGAAGGCTCGTTTGATGATGAACTTGGAAGTGTGAATTCATAAACCTTCAGGTCAGAGAATAGTTCTTGAATCTTTATTTTATTGAGGTCTTTGGATTCCCTCATGGCCACCGCCTTCATACTCCATTCGGGGCTGAGTGATCTTAACACCTTCAAGGCCATCTCCCTGTTGCCATAAATTTTTTCAAGGGAGTTTATTTCGTTGATTATCTCTGTGAACCTTGTGTCCACCTGGTCTATTGATTCTCCGGTATTCATCTTGAAGTTGTCAAACTTCTGGGTAGCGATTGACAATTTGTTTTCTTTTATCAGTTCTGTACCTTCACACATTACTGCAAGGGTATCCCAAATCTCCTTGGCATTCTGGCAATTCTTGATCTTGACCATGGTTGATTTGTCGAAGGCTTCTCAAAAATCGCGCGACCCCTTACATACTGCAGAAGACTTATATGATCAAATGGGATGATGCTTGTCAAAGGAGCTTCGATGATATGAAGGAGCGACTAATGATAGCGCTGTAGGTCACAACTCGTTAGAAATAAGTCTAGAGGGGGGTGAATAAACTTATTGAAACTCTTTTTCCAAGTAGGAATGAAGGAGTTTCTCAGCTGATGATACAGATGACTTAGAGTCGCCTGTAGATAATATGAGTGCGGAAGTCGGCTGATGACGAATACAACAATATAAACAATAAAACACTAAGTATGAATGCAGTAGTTAAGTATGATGATAAAACAGTAAAGTACGTAGGCAATTTATAGTGGTCTCAGAGGTGGGATAATTTTCTACTAATCCACTTTCTCCAAACCAGTTGGAGATGAATCCACTATAATTTTCAACCAATGATAAATATTACAGTGATTCTACAACTTAGCTACAACAACTTCCAACCAATGGAAATCCTGTCGTTGCAACTCCTTTCTGACTGCCTAGCACCACTTTATATTCAAATCCTTGGATGCCTATCAGTCGCGAAACTTCAACCAGTGAAGTACCCCTTACTCATGTTTTAAGACAAGTGTGTTTTGTCTTCTCCAACTAAGAGCTTTCTTCGTATATGTACTGAGAATACTGCTCTTCACGATTCTATAGATCTTGATCGCTTGATTGCTTTAATTGCTTGAATTGCTTTAGAGTATAGTTCGCATCGTACTGCTCAACTTCAAATCTTCGGATATATATAGGTGCCGATCCTTTGAGATTTTCTTCATAACCGTTGCAAATCTGTAATAAATCTGTCCGTTGGAGAAATAGACTTTTTTGTTTTTCTTTCTGAATGTTGCAAGGCTGGATTCCCATATTTTAAACCATTTCTTGACCGTTGTGAAGACTTCCATGTGATGGCGCCGAATCTTTTGATTTTAATATGTTTAAAGTCTCCAGTGGTGGGTCTTGATGAATTATTTAATTTATATCCTTCCGGGAATCTCTCCAATCTGTCCCTTATCACCCGCATGTGACTTTTCGTGAATATTGACTATTCAACGCATGCTGACGTGGACTGGTTTACTTGGCTGATCACTAACTGATCTCTCTGTGGTCAAACTGACTGATGTGCAGTCAACCTTCTTTGATGTCGACTTCTCTGATGTGCCGACTTGTCTGAAGTCTTCTGACCTGATTGAACTTGACTGATCTGATGGTCAAACTTTAGATGACTTAACTTTTCTTCTTGACTACAGTCTGGTCCAACTTTGCTGATTAAAATGTTGACCAGAGCTTCTCTGATAAGGGTTTCCTGATATAGCTCGTCTGTGGTCAACCTTATCCGAATAGTTGAGTTGACCAAGACTCAGCTGATAGATACTTATCTGTGATTTGTACTTAGCCGATTTTTAAAGCCTAACTTATATGGCCTATATAAGATACTCATTTGGTTCTTCTTTACATTTTGCCAAGTATCTAACTTAACAAAATTTGGCCTATGGAAGATACTCATCTGGTTCTTCCTTACATTTTGCCAAGTAATAAACATATATTTGAATAAACAAATACAATGATGACATCATCAAAATCTAACAAGTATTCCTAACAAGCACCGGTTCTAGCATTACATTTGGGAACCGATGGCTTCATTATATATAGCGACGCATATAAACAAGGTCTCGGATGCGTGCTAATGCACAAAGATCGAGTGATGGGTTATGCATCTCATCAGCTAAAGACGTATGAAGCTAACTACCCCACTCATGATCTAGAATTAGTGGCAATCTTATTCGCATTGAAGATTGGAGGCACTGTCTATATGGTTCTTCCTACAAAATATATACCGACCACCGGAGCTTAAAGTATATTTTTACCCAAAAAGAACTCAACATGCACCAGAGGTGATGGCTAGAGTTAATTAAGGATTACGATCTCAAAATCATTTACCACCCTGGTAAAGCTAACGTGGTTGCATACGAATTGAAACGCAAGTCAGTTGTTTTACAGAGACTAGAACTACTTATGTCCCAACCAGAGATTCGACAGGAATTGGTTGAGCAGGAAGCTGAAGTATGGCTTCAGAAAGCTCAAGGACGGTTGTGCTTCTTAGAGATTACCTCCTCAATAATTGATGACATACAAAGCAGATAGTTTGAAGATCCAGTGATGGTCCAGATCCGGGATGATATTAAAAAAGGGAAAGCCCCTGGTTTTGTGATCTAGGAAGATGGGGTTCTGTCATTCCAACGCAGAATATGCGATCCTAATGATGCTAATCTCAAACAGGCGATCCTGAATGAAGCACATTCTACATTATAGTCGATTCGTCCGGGTATGAGTAAAGTCTACAAATACCTGAAGAAGAACTTTTGGTGGCCCAACATGAAGAAGGAGGTTACGGAGTTTGTTGTAATATGTTTAGTTTTTTAGCAAGTCAAAATTGAATATCAGCGACTTGCTGGGATGTTGAACCCCCTGCCTATTCCGAAATGGAAATGGGAAGATATCATTATGGACTTCGTAGTAGGAATGCCGAGAACTCGTTCAGGGATGAATCTAATCTGGGTGATTGTCGATCGTCCAACTATATCTGCACACTTTCTAGGGATATGTGGGGACCCGAACATCTAGCGCGAGTGTCTGTCGTTGAAATAGTAAGACTACATGGTACCCCAAAGAGTATAATTTCAGATCGTGATGGTAGATTTGTATCGCTTTTTTGGCAAGCTATTAATCGTGCACTGGGTACGGAGTTGAGATTCAGTACGTATTACCACCCTCAGACTGACGAGCAATCCGAGAGAACGATCTAGATGTTAGAAGATATATTGAGGTCTTGTGCCTGAAGCTGAAAGGATGATTGAGAAACTCACTTATCATAAATTTAATGTACCTACAATAACAGCTGGCGCAGCTCCATTAATATGGCAACTTTCGAAGCGCGTTATGGCAGAAGATGTAGATCGCCCTTATGCTGGGATGAGTCATCTGATCTGATTGGTGTCGAGCCAAATCTACTGGTGCAAATGAGAGAGAAGATCGCCTTGATTCAACAAAGACTATTGATTGCGCAGTCGAAAAAAATTATATGCCGATGTTCGACGATGCCCACTAGAATTTGAAGTGGGAGACCACGTATTGCTGAAGGTGTCACCAACCCTAGGAGTTTTACAATTCAAGAAGAATGGGAAGTTGAGTCGAGATATATTGGACCTTCAAAATCTTAGAAGAGTTGGCGAAGTAGCGTATCATTTGGCACTGCTGCCGTCGCTTAGTTATGTGCATAATGTATTCCATGTTCCTCAGCTCCAGAAGTATGTTACTGATCCCAATCACATCATTGAATTTGGGGAAATTGAGGTGGCCATTGACGCCACATTCAAAGAATGGTCATTGGTGATTTTGGAACGGAGAGTAAAGCAGTTCAGGAATAAAGAGATTCCACTAGTCAAGGTCTAATGGTCGCATCATGTAGTCGAGGAAGCAACTTGGGGAGACCGAAAATAGTATGCATTCACGCTATCCCAAATAGTTCACTTCCTAAGTTTCGGGACAAAACTTTTTTGTTAGAGGGGAAGAGTGTGATGCCTTGTACCTTATACCTGTGTAGTCTTATAGTTTCGTAAATTGTCATACAAATATTGTTGAGATAAACATAATATTTTATTAGTCATCGAGTAATGCGGTAAGGATTATATAGGTATAACAAATAGGTGAGAATTTGAGACACAATTCCGATCTTGGGATATCGGATATACAAAAGGAGGTCGAAAGTGTGACGGGAATATAATCCGTCCTTCTATTTGGTACTAGTACCCACAAGGATCAACTTTGAAAAATTACCAAAAATGGTTCAGAAATAAAACTATAATCAAATTTTACAGGACTGTAAAAGATTGAGTTAGCTTTCCAATGCTTTAAACGACGAGTAAATCGGAGTTCATATGAAGAAGCTACAGTAAAAATAAGACAATGGTGTCAGTATACTGCGGCACAATTTACCAATATGCCCTTAACCGACCTAAGGGGCATGTTTTGGTGTAACTAGAGAATTTGCTGAAGTTTTTCTTTATTTCTCTCCTTCCCCTCGCCCACACCTGATCCTACACCATAAAAAATACATTTTGATCTAATTTTTGAGGTTTAATCATGTATCTAACATCCGGGAATCGAGTTATCAAATCTGTTACAACCGATTTCAGAAGTTTTCATCAGATTGAAGGTAAAACTAGCCCTGAACCCTAATCTTGTTCCTCAAAATCTTTGATTAATTATTATTTAGAACTTGAAATTGATTGTATATCTAGTATCTTGGGATTATTCTTATCGATTCTGGCATAACGGAAATCATATCTTTCGTTTGAATCATCCTATTCACCAATGCCCACTAGGTGTCTGATGAAATGCCCCAATGAGTTTTAATTGGGTATTTCGATATTGTTTTGATGAGAATAGCTATACCTAACATTGATTATATCATATCCGCCAATATCGTATTGACAAAACTATGACAGTAAACAACAAGTCCTAGAAAACTACATACCTCTTTCACATTCTTAGGCGGTTCCCACATAATATCACCTCTATCTTTAAGGATCAACACCGACTAGAGGAAGGGACTGAGAATCCTTGTGTCGGACCCCCTCAACTGAAATCACATGTCTAAGAAATGTCACTTATTTAAGCCAAAACTTATATTTCAAAAACTCTGCATATAACTGTTCAGCTCTCAAAATGTCCAACATAACATGGAGGGGCTCTCCATACTCCTTCGATCCCATGAGTAGATAATAATGTCATGGGTGAAGACGACCATAAATTTATCGAGATAATCAATAAACACCTCATTTATCAACTGCATGAACACGTCTGGGCCATTGATTAATCCAAATAGCATAATCACAAACTCATAATGACCTTATTCGAATAGAATCTTTTCGAATATCCGAGTCTCTAATTCTTAGTTGATAGCAAACCGACCGTTAAATCAATTTTTGAAAAGACACTCGCCCCATGAAGTTGATCAATTGAATAAAGTGACCCATCATTATTCTTAACAAATAAAACCGAAGTGCCCCAAAGTGAAGTGCCCAGCTGAATATCCCTTTGTCCAGAACCTCACCCACTGTTTCTTAAACTCTAACATCTCCAACGGCGCCAAATGATATGGTTCTCGAGAAATAAGAGCCGTATTCGACTCTAAGTCGATAGTGAACTCTACATCCCTCTATGTTGGAAACCCATCAGGGTACTCATTTACAATTGGAGTCGACGACAAATCAACTCCCCATCCTCCGTCTTCGTGTAGTAGCACAATAGAAGACATAACCGTGGGTCAAAATTTTCATCGCCTTCATTGCATTGGTCACATTATCCTATTTACCTAGTTTATAACCCACAAAGGTATGCTCAGTATCATCCTCAGTGACTAACAAAATAGTACTAGCTCAATAGTTCATTATATCAATGTGACGATCTAATTAATCGTCGTATCAAATCATCCTTTAAATCTACCACAATAAGATATGGAGGTCAATCCTAGTTCCCAATCCTCATCGAATAATCTTTAACTTACAAATTTCCGATCATATAATCCCCACTAGGCATATCACCACAAAAAGTTCATATTCATACAAAAAATAAGACCAAGATGATGTACATAATCCAATACAATAAAAGAATGGGTAGCACCAAAGTCAAATAACACGAATACTGGGTGAGAAAGAATTTGAGTTGTACCTACAGCCCCTAGTGCATCTATCTCGTCCGCCTGCCTCATGTGATATATGTGGGGATAGGATGAACCGAAACTCAAAATATATTGACAGTTCGGCTGACCTCATTCCTGTAACACCCCCAAATCCACATGGGAATATTACACGCTGTAGACCCTTCCCACGAGGATCTATCAGGCTAAACATCACAGAACGACCAAAGGCCGGGTCAAACAATAAAATAAAATGGACTGTTAAGGTCAACTATAAGTAAATTGCACGGATCGATGAGGTCGCAAAACTCAATCAACACCAAATAACTCTTTACAACAGTACCCACGAAGGGGTTGAAGTACAGTACAACAGAAGACTAATTACGACCTTTCAGCACGACAAAACCATCCCAAACTCGCACTCTTGATTAGTATCATAGCTCATCATCTCCCGTGTTGATCCTGTGACTGCCCCCTCGAACTGAATATACCTGAAATGCATGAAATGCATTTCCCCCATTTAAGGGGTTAGCATTTGAATGGCTAGTACAAGTATCATGCTATACGAAATGTAACAAGCAAATAGCAACCACGAATCAGATACGACAATCAACTACCAACACATTCCCAAGAGGTTTTAGCAAAAGAAAAAAAGCTATGAAGCATTTGAAAATAAAATCATCATCTCGGGAATTGTTAGAAATACGAACCATTAGGACCTCGAGTCCTGGATTCCAAAACCTTTCGAAATCTTAAGGTCTTAACCCAAATCTCAAATTGTATTGCAACAATTTACTGTACGAAAACATTTCCATAAATATCGTGGGGCTCGGTCCAACATTATTTTCTTAAAAACTTTCTTTCAAAACTTTGATTTACAAAACATGATTCATGACACCGTGATCCCCTGTCACGTGTCTCCGTAGGTTCAATGACCCGCACGGACTTAATCAATCATGCTCATGACTCCGTGATCGCTTGCCACGAGTCTACGTAGGTTCAAAAACCCACACAGATTGACCCACACAACAATCACACAACCAGTCCTGACCCCGTGAACCTATGTCACGTGTCACCGTAGGTCCCGTCGAACCCGCACGGTTGGACGTACTGTGTCCTGAGCCCATGGACTTGTGCCATGTGTCATCATAGGCCTTTTCAGACTCGCACGATTGGACCTCAGCACCACATACTAAGTTCTGATCCCGTGGACCTGTGCCATGAATCCTCGTAGGCCCCGTTGAACCCACATGAGTGAACTTAGCATTCTAGCACACAACATTCACATCACACCAACACGTTCAAGATCAATCAACCAATTTGTCTATCACGACTCCACACAACTTTCACAGATAGCACAACATCAACAACCAACCATCAACATCAATAACACATAATCAAGCATAACTCATGATCGAAACACAACACATTGCATAAACACGAGTACAACCAACCAACAAGATTATCACAACCCTGCACACATAACACAACGCACAATACACGTCCAAGCGTAAAATAAATCCCACACAATCATCACAACCATCGTGATTCCTAGATTATGAACAATCAAGTACAACATAATCAACACGGAATATTTATTGCAAATAGTTCATATTTACTACAATTGGATTATAATCATGACATATGAAATTTATATACTCATCTAGGTAAATCAATCATCGTAAATCTAACACATAACCTCTACTCACAAGACACAAATCGTATAAACATGATACATGCCTCAATAACCGATACCGGACACTCCGACGAACACGGCTCGATCGGGAAACTCCGAATACCTACAACTTCCGCAAGAAACAACGAAAACACGATCACAACGAGGATCAAGACCAAAAACAACGGAATCACATCAAACTATCAAAGGAAAACTCATTCGAACATTTAATCGAACATTAAATGTTCACGACTCTTCAAGGACACCAACTCACCCATCGGATTAAACGAACTGAAGATATGGATATTCAATCCATAAAACATGTTCAAAACAATGTTTTTACGACAACTGATTCATAAAAACTGGATAGAATCCAAAATCAAGAACAAAACCTTCAAAAAGTGAACTGGAAGAGAAATCAAGGAATTACCTCGATCCGACGAAGAACAACGGATTAGATGATGATAAAATCGCCTAGAACTCTCCAAAACACCCTTGAATGGTGTAAAATCGGCCAAGAACACGAACTCTAGTCGCCCTTGACTCACACCCGCGGACGAAGAAGAAATGGGAAAGAAAACGGGAATAAATGACTGATGTCCGGTTTTTATACCGGACAGGTTAGTGTGCGCTAACAACAATCGTTAGCGTGCGCTAACGAGGCCTCAAACCCAGTCCAGTCGCTTCTGGACTGTCCCAGAACCACCAATTGGCGTGCGCTACTACAACACCTTAGCGTGGGCTATATCGCTATATAGCGTGTGCTAATCGACACTCCAACCCAGTCCAGTAGTTTCTGGACTGTTTCTGCACCTCCGGTTAGCGTGTGCTAACGAAGCGTGAGCATGCACTAGCAACGCTCCAGTAGTGCGCGCTATCCCTGCACGTAGCATGTGTTATACCTACTGCACATGCAGTAAAAACGCACCAAAACTCATCACAACAACGCTACCTGCCAACGGAACGACAAACACGCAACGATCTGAATCGCAACCAACATGCGTCAAGGCATGACACACGATCATATAAGCACGAACAACATACAATCCACTAAATAGTAGAAAAAAGATTCCACGCAACCAGAAACGAAAATCTCGGGCATTACATTCTACCCCACTAAAAATAAGTTTTCTCCCGAAACTTAAAATAAGAAATATCAAGGTAGACACAAGCGAAACCAAAAGGTTCACACAACAGATATCAAATCTCCACATGAGACATAACCCACAATACAACACGTAGTAACATCACTGGGCACCACCGGAACCTCCACGAGTAGGAGGGGGACCCCGGTCCCCGAACATCTCAATGACGGAGTCGCAGTGTGCCGCTTGGTGTCCTAAATGACCACACTAGTTAACCTACGGCGAGAGACAATTCTTCTGAGTATGGCCCACACAGCTGCAGTTAAAACACATCGTCACGCTGCTCACCTTACTTACTACTGGAGTAAGATTCTTAGACTGACCGAATGAACGAGGAGTGCTCCCAGAAGGACAATGCGAAGAAACAGGATCACAGAACTCACTTCTCTGACCTCTGGAAAAATTACCCTAGGTCTTCTGTCTCTTACCTCCTGAACTAGCCTCTGACACCGAAACAGCCATCTCAATGGCTAAAGCTCGGTCCTGATACTCCTTCAAAGTGGTACACATGAGTGGATCCATGCTCTCACATATATGGGGTTTCATGCGCATATTGAAGTATCGGATCTTGTCCACTTCACTTCTCACTTGATCACGAACGTAACTCAACTGCTGATTATAATCGACTATCGCGTGGGATACCGACACATCCTGGGGCGTTGCCAAGAAAAACTCAATGGTCCTACATTCACGGACAGGAAACGGGCAATACTCTGCCTCCATGGCAGGCTTAAACTCAGCCCACGTAGATGTACGATCTGCAGACGCTACAACATGCCACCAGTATGCGGCTTCTTTATCGAGAAGATACTGAGCAGTAGGTACTCTTCTCTCATCGGGACATGCCACCGCATCAAATATTCTTCCCAACTGTAAGATCCAGTTCTCCCAACCTAACAAGTTAGAGGAACCCGCAAAACGAGGTGGGTGCATTTTCATTACATCTCGCAACCACCTACGAGCTCTATTATCCCTCTCGGGAGGCTCATTCCGATGCACCGCTTGATTCATTTTTGCTAAATGATCATCCACCTGATGAAGGATGGTAGGGGTGCTGATGCGACCCCCACACGACGTGCCGTGGTAACCGCTATTGCTAGTATGATTTTAGTTCCCAAGATCGTTCCAATATTAAGCAAATGATTGTTTTACTTCAAGCCCTCTAAGTGACGCGCCGTAGCAAACCGGAAGGTGCGATTCAAACACGCCACGAGGTTTCTAACGCCTCGATAAGTGAATTGAAATCACGATTTATATTTTGGAGACACACTCAACAAAATAAGAAGAAAGTTTGTTAACACAAACACTCACAATTTGATAAATTTCAAGGTGTCCTTTACAAATGAAAATGAGGGCTATTTATAGCCAAAATTCCTACAACTATTACAATATAAAATTATAAAATAAAGACTAATAAATTATAAATTCAACATTCAAAGCTCCTAAAATCTGATCCATGACAAAGCAACCCATAAGTTAAGGAGTCAACACATTTTTAGGGGACAAAAATCAAGGACCAAGACTTAAGTTTTGAAAATAAGAAATCAAAGTTAAAGAAAAATATGATGTTGTCGTTTTAGTGGAATAACAGATCCTAGACTTCGGATTTTGATCTTGATGTCTTCTAGATAATTGTAGTACTGCCTCTTAGCTTTCCAAATCCACCTGAATCGTCTCAATCGGATATCGGACGTGAATGTTATGATAAAAATACGAATATGTATCGTATCTGAAATTTCCAACGCCTGCTTTCAATTGTATCGCATCTTCAGTTAGGCTTATTGCTTGGAATGATGACATCAACACTTTTAACATGTGACGGCTTCAATAACACAAATTAATATGTTATTATATTTATGATCACCGGTCTGATTAAATTGATTTTGCACGAGCATTGTTAATGAATTCTTTATCGCATTTGCTCGTGATCTTGTTATTGGTCCCACAGGAATGTATAGTTCTTCTTCTGACTGACTGCTTCTTGATTCACATCAGGTGCTAACATCGACATTACCCCAAGCTGATTGCTCCTGATCACGTGACTGGTCAACCCGACCATCTGTATTGAGATGATTGGCACTCGACAACGAGCGAGTTGCCCTCTCATGCTCCTGATTACGTCCACGTCCACATCCTCGACCTCGACCTCTCGGCAAACTGAACAAACAATTACTAAGTACAACAAAACGTAACATCACAGAGCAACACACCAAGATACCAACTCAGCACAACACATCGCAAATTAATATGCCGAAAATCCAGCTCATTATAACTTATCAACGTAAGGCAACAAATATCAACACGAATATAATAACTATCATGGCAACATATGGAACTCACAATGGTAAAGAATCATAAGACCACATCGACAGAAACTTACGACCGTTCCTGATACAATCACAACCATAACAAGCTACACATCATCACAATCAACAGCACATAAGGTATCCCGTGGTCATGCTCTCTTGGCATCGACCGCATAGGTTTCACCGAACCGTCCCCGGGTGGGTAACCTTTTCATACAGAACATAAGCATTCACAGGTATAATCAATCACATCCAAATCATGCAGCACGATGTATCTTAATGCGTGCTAAGCCTACGGTTAACGTGCATTAACTATATATTATATCTGCCCATTCTAGTTAGCGTGCGCTAATTAGTACGTTAGCGTGCGCTAACTGACACAATTCAGAAATATTTTCCTCCACCCTTTTGAAATCAAAATCATATTTGATTTATGAATACAAGAAATTTTATAATGTGAAGGTTTTAAAATCATTTACTCGATCATTTGAAAATAGCACCAATACGCAAAATTATTTTCTTAAAATCATTTTCAACATATCCAAAAACGACGGTAATATTTTGCAATGTCCGAAATACTTTAAAATACATCTTTCAAAAACCGTTTGAATGTGTCATTTGAAACTACATGACCAACTCGTCAAAGTTCAACCAATTTCAAAGTCCATACTAAACCCATTTTAATCGCACCATTAAAATATTTCTCGAAAATCGATTTCTCCATAAACATACTCAAGCCCAAGAAATCCTTTAGAAAACCGTTCTCAAACCTACACGCAGCGGACATAATTACAACTATCCAAAAATCTAAACTGAAAACCACATGCCCAAATGGCAAACAAGATCACCAATCCAATCAAATACAATTCGTGAACACCAAGTTTTATCATTCATAAAAACCATTCATTTGAGTTTCTCAACAAACTCTACCGCCGATGCATTTCCTAGAACACATCAATGTTCAAAGCTTCCATATCATGCTGCACCACTCGATGCCACAACCATCAATACATTTAGCTCAACACACATGTAGCACATCACAAGTACCAAACACATATTTCATGACACAACATACACATAAATGAAATCAAGAAACACAGATATCTCACATGGAAGAGGAGACTTACATCCACTGGTCGCATGAAGACGACGTCCGCCCACGATACTAATCCCAACCGAAAACTGAAATGACATACTGTGTCAACATACATCTCAGATAACTCGACAACTCGGGTGACACGATAAAACACAACTCAACAAATCACGACTCAACTCAACCCGACAGCCTAGGTTTCTACAATCTAATCTCCGATACCATAAATCTAACACCCAAAAATCCAAATGAGAATATTACATATCGTAGACCCTTCCCACGAGGATATACCAGGCTAAACATCATAGAACAACCAAAGTCTTGACCGTCCGGGTTAAATAAAAAAATAAAACGGACCGTTAAGGTCAAATACAAGTAAACTGCACAGACCGATGAGGTCGCAAAACTCAATCAAAACCAAATAACTCTTTACAACAGTTACCACACATGGGTTGAAGTCAGTACAACAGAAGACTAATTACAACTTGTCAGCACAACAAAACCATCCCAAATTCTCACTCTTGATTAGTATCGTAGCTCATCATCTCCCGTGTCGATCCTGTGGCTGCTCCCTCGAACTGAGTAAACCTGAAATGCATGAAACGCATTTCCCCCATTTAGGGGGTTAGCATTTGAATGGCTAGTACAAGTATCATGCTATACGAAATGTAACAAGCAAATAGCAACCACGAATCAGATACGACAATCAACTACCAACACATTCCCAAGAGGTTTTAGTAAAAGAAAAAAAGCTATGAAGCATTTGAAAATAAAATCATCATCTCGGGAATTGTTAGAAATACGAACCATTAGGACCTCGAGTCCTGGATCCCAAAACCTTTCGAAATCTTAAGGTCTTAACCCAAATCTCAAATTGTATTGCAACAATTTACTGTACGAAAATATTTCCATAAATATTGTGGGGCTCGGTCCAACATTCTTTTCTTAAAAACTTTCTTTCAAAACTTTAATTTACAAAACATGATTCATGACATCGTGATCCCCTGTCACATGTCTCCGTAGGTTCAATGACCTACACGGACTTAACCAATCACAACAATCAATCATGCTCATGACTCCCTGATCGCTCGCCACGAGTCTTCCTAGGTTCAAAAATCCACACGGATTGAGCCAACACAACAATCACAAAAACCAGTCCCGACCCCGTGAACCTGTGTCACATGTCACTGTAGGTCCCGTCGAACCAACACGGTTGGACGTACTGTGTCCTGACCCCATGGACCTGTGCCATGTGTCATCGTAGGCCTCGTCACACCCGCATGATTGGACCTCACCACATACTAAGTTCTGATCCCATGGACTTGTGCCATGAACTCTCGTAGGCCCCGTCGAACCCACACGAGTGAACTTAGCATTCCAGCACACAACATTCACATTCACATCACACCAACACATTCAAAATCAATCAACCTATTTGTCTATCACGACTCCACACAACTATCACACATAGCACAACCTCAACAATCAAACCATCAACTTCAATAATACATAATCAAGCATAACTCATGATCGAAATACAACACATTGCACAACCATGAGTACAACCAACCAACAAGATTATCACAACCCTGCACACATAACACAACACACAATACACATCCAAGTGTAAAATAAATCCGACACAATCATCACAACCATCATGATTCCTAGAGTATCAACAATCAAGTACAACATAATCAACACAAAGCATTTATTACAAATAGTTCATATTTACTACAATTGTATTATAATCACGACATATGAAATATATACTCATCAAGGTAAATCAATCATCGTAAATATAACACGTAACCTCTACTCACAAGACACAAATCATATAAACATGATACTTGCCTCAATAGCCGATATCGGACACTCCGACGAACACGGATCGACTGAGAAACTCCGAATACCTACAACTTCTGCAAGACACAACGAAAGCACGATCACAATGAGGATCAAAGACCAAAAACAACGGGAATAACATCAAACTATCGAAGGAAAACTCATTTGAACATTTAATCGAACATTAAATGTTCACGACCCTTCAAGGACACCAACTCACCCATCGGATTAAACGAACTGAAGATATGGATATTCAGTCCATAAAACATGTTGAAAATAATGTTTTTACGACAACTTATTCATCAAAACTTGATCAAATCCGAAATAAAGAACAAAACCTTCAAAAAGTCAACTTGAAGAGAAATCAAGGAATTACCTCGATCCGACGAAGAACAACGGATTAGATGATGATAAAATCACCTAGAATTCTCCAAAACACCTTGGATGGGGTAGAATCAGCCAAGAACACAAACCCTAGTTGCCCTTGACTCACACCCGCGGAGGAAGAAGAAATGGGAAAGAAAATGGGAATAAATGACTAATGTCCGTTTTTTATACCGGACAGGTTAGCGTGCGCTAACAACAATCGTTAGTGTGCACTAACAAGGCCTCCAACCCAGTCCAGTAGCTTCTGGAGTGTCCCAGAACCACCAGTTAGCATGCGCTACTACAACCAATAGCGTGCACGACTGCAACACCTTAGCGTGCGTTATATCGCTATATAGTGTGTGCTAATCGACACTCCAACCCAGTCCAGTAGTTTCTGGACTGTTTCTGCACCTCCAGTTAGCGTGCGCTAACGAAGCCTTAACGTGCGCTAGCAACACTCCAGTAGCACGTGCTATCCCTGCACGTAGCGTGCGCTATACCTACTGCACAGGCAGTAAGATCGCGCCAAAACTCATCACAACAACGCTGCCTGCCAACGAACAACAAACACGCAATGATTTGAATCGCAACCAACATGCGTCAAGCCATGACACACAATTGTATAAGCACGAACAACATACAATACACTAAACAGTATAAAAAAAATCCACGCAAATAGAAACGAAAATCTCGGGCATTACAGTTCCTGACCATGACCTGAACTCTGTTTAATGGGATCCCTCTGATTAACACTAGGCTCTTAGAGCTTACGCTGCACGTTGTGTCCTAGTCACTCTTCCTACTGCCTGACAATGAACTTCCCGATGCCCCTTCTGACCAAAGGTAAAGTAAGTAACCGGTGTAAATAGACAAGCATAGGTGATTAGCTCGACTATAGTTAAAATAATCACTATCACCAGCTGAAAACCATGGGAACCACCAGCCGAATAGGACGACCTCCCAGTCACATGACGAGAAGACTGTGGTTTTGCGAACTACTAACTTTACTGCTAGAAAAGCCACGAACAATTACCCAGATCATCACAAAAATCTCGGGTACAACACCAAAAGGAAAGAAAAACGCACCAAACGACCTCAAACCTCAAGATTCTCAAATACTATCGTTACAAGATAGATCAACAACAAATGGTTCACAACCACAATACTACAATACATATAAGTTCAACAATAATGTAAAAAATAATAAAAAGGAAGAATACAAATTAAGGCTACATCGATACCCTCCAGATCATCTATCTCCTCGATCTCATCGACTCGAGGAAGACCCAAATCTGAACTCGTTGCTCCTCCGCGACTGTCCTTACCTCTGACTCCTAAAGCCTGATAGGACCCCTTGGATGAAGTATGGACTGGAGTAACAAAATCTCTCGAGGCCCGTGAGCTCTCTCGAGACCTACTGGCACTAGGACTCCTGCAGTACTTCTGAAGGTGTCCCTGCCTCCCACATGAACGACAAACAAAAGACGGCACTGTACAACGAGTACTAACGTGCCCAGCTAAATCATAGTTAAAGCAAACGACAGTCGAACTCATCGTCTGAGAAGAAGATGCTTTCCCAGCACAAAGACGACTAGAAAACGACCTCCTGGACGATGGAGCCCAATGTCCCTCTGAACGAACCGGCATCCTAGTCCTCCCACCAGAAAAGCTTAAAGGTGCTTCCAAGCAAGCTCCTTGATCAAAAGCTCTGCTCCAAGAGCCTTCTCTATGAATTCACCAAGTGAGTTACAATTATGGTTGAACAATTGCATCCTCAACTGTGGGTTTAGCCTCTTGCTAAAATACTTGATCTTATCCGCCTCAGTATGGATGACAGACGAAGCAAACTGAAGGAGTCCGTGAAACTTCTCAGCAATAAAAACAACACCCTCATCCTCGACGGATTCGGGGTTCAAAACCTCTAATAGCTTGGCTTCGCGAAGTGGAGCCGGATAATACCTCTCTAACATGAGAATCTTGAACTCGCTCCAAACACAATCATGGTAGGTGGGTTTCACAGAAAGCCACCAAGAATAAGCGCCCTTACTCAAGTAGTAAGCCACTACTGGGACCTTACTCTCTTCCGGACACTGAACCATGTCGAAGAGTTTATCAAAATGTTCAAGCCAATGAACAATATCAGCTGGTTCCGAAGAACCCCCAAAATTAGGCGACCTCTGACGAGAGATATCGCCGACAATCTGACTCACTCTCCCAGCTTGTCCATAAAACGGCACCTGGGATCCCTGCTGTGGTGGACCAAGAACCACCAAGGGGTGCATGGTCTCCATAATCTGCGTCATCTGAGTCATCTGGTCCATCATGCCCCTCATAAGCAAGAAAGGGTCGATGTGTCCACTCTCAGTCTGATTGACTCCTCGAGTATGACATCCCGAAGGAGAATCAGTCGCGTAAGTAACACCACCAGCCGAACTCTGATCCATCTCGACATCTGCACGCGTATAAATATGAGATTCTGGGTCCTGGCTCGATCTGCAGCCCTTACCCCCTCTGCCACGTCCTCGAATTCCTCTTTCCATAGTGAAAGAATAACGTTCGATCATGATCATAACTCAAATACGTCTCAATGGCCAAATCAGAATACTAAGTCAATCTCCAAACACGAGTATACATACTCAACACAACAAATCAATCATGCTAATCATAGCCAATATAGAGCTCACACGTTCTAAAACAAATAATCATGAGTCAGTCGTACCACTAATGTCGCATAAAGGGTGCAACAAAATATGAATCAATGACATAATGAATGTATGAACATAAAGAGAATTGAGTCCTTACACAGGTCACACGAAGCTTTGAGGTCTTTCGATACTAGTCTTCACTGACAATGACTCGATGAAAGAATGACTCATACAGTCATCCAACTATCACGACTCACAAAACCCGACTGTCCAGATTGTCATAACCTGACAGCCCCACTACTACCGGTAGAGCCACATAACTCACATATCAGGGTATATCATAACCCAAAGCTCCGATACCATCTTCTGCAACACCCCAAAATCTCATTGGGCCGTACAGTGCCGTGGACCCCACACCAAGAGATCAACCAGGAGAACACGACTAAAATACAACAAACTGACCAAATGGGGAAATCACAGTCCCTACTATGATATCCGACATAATATTCCGATATGGAATTTCAACGACAAAATTGGGCCTACATGGTCAAGATGAAAATACAACAACATCCACTAGCCTTGCTCGGATAATACAGAACGACAATAACTGACAAAATTGGAGTACTCCAAACTGTATGACCGACATGAACACCAAAACAACTCGGACTAGTATCGCTCGAATGCCTCATCGCCATCGTCATGCCCCTGTGTCTCAACTATCTCCTCGCAAGCACCTAAAACATTCAAACATGTTCCGCCCCCACGGGGTCAGTTATCCAGGTAATGAATATCAAATACATGTATAACATGATATGCATCCAAAGGTAGAATAAAATGATAAAACAATGGAAATACGAGATGCTCACAAACCAAGGTAAGAATCGAGCATTCGTGAAACACTATGCCCACGGCATACGATAGGTACCTATTCAACATGTTAGAATACAAGTGCCCAATGGCGAATCATCAATATAGAACACAACAATGCATTATCCGAAGGTAACCCAAAACAAAGCTGAAATAGATACGAATCATAATGCTCGAAGGCTCCAACAGAAATACTAAAACATCGCAATGGCCTGAAAGCCACTGAGCCGAAGCTGTCAATCATCACAATGGCCCGAAGATAAATAGTCCGAAGCTCTATCATCTGAGGGCCGAAGCCACGGAACGAAGCCGTATCACAATGAGGTCCGAAGCCACGGCACGAATCCGTATCACAATAAGGGCCGAAGCCACGGCACGAAGCCATATCACAATGAGGGCCGAAGCCACGGCACAAAGCCATATCACAATGAGGCCATCCAATGAGTGTGGCCTACTGAATTGTAGGTGTTGGGAAACTAACCACGAAGGTTCAAGCCCCAAGCTTACCCATAATGAGATCACCCAGTGACCGTGACCTACTGAACTGTAGGTGTTGGGAAACCAACCTTGAAGGTTCAAGCCCCAAACTTGACCATCGAGCACTAGCTGAGACTAGCCTCCAGAACCACTAATCACGTACGGTAACGATCAGGAGATTACCGAACACACAAGAACGATAGTGTGCTGCCTTGAGTCGGCCAACACGACAACAAAAACTCACGGATGGGCACCGTCCTCGGCGGTCCCAATTCAATACCTCGATTACCTTTAGAATGGCTAATCGATAACAATGATATCACGGATGGGAAATGTCCTCGACAGTCCCAATTCAATACACCGATTACCTTATAACGGTCAATCGATAACAACGACTCAACGGATGGGAATTATCCCCGACAGTCCCAATTCAATTCATCGATTACCTTAGAACGGTCAATCGATAACAACGGAAATGTCCTCGACGGTCCCAATTCAATACATCGATTACCTTAGAACGGTCAATCGATAACAACGATGAAATCAGAAAAGATGTCCCGGTGCCTTTAATCGACCACCAGAAATGGAGATGATAATCAAATACGTCAAGGCCTTTAATCGGCCAATACAACATCAACAGAAAAACATCGATATCAATAACGACGATCACAACGATATCTCAATGGAAAATCAGTCAATAATAACCATCGATACTGCGAGCCGGCCATCGACAACAACATAATCCAACAAGTATCTCAATACTTTTAACTGGTCGTTAACGGACAAAAGTAACAACAAGATGATCAATACACAACGTTGGCATAATTACCGAAGGGTTTTGTATCATACAATTCCCTGACATCAATAGATCATGAAGAGACTACGTCTCGAAATGATACAATACATTCATACACATATATGATAACATTTATATCATTAACTAGTATAAGTATAAAACTTGACTCAAACCGAAGGCGAGAAAGTCCTTCCACGATCAACGTCCACGCACGAAACGACGAACGGCGTCTCCCGACGATCACAAGCACTCGAACAACCTTGAATGAAATACAAAATTCATTCAATAACACAAAATCAATAGAAAACAACTCCAAAGACAATCCCGATTCAATCACGAATCGGTTAAACTCCACAAACGAATATCATAGTTCTCAACTATGAATGCTAACATCCTCCAACACCTCAATGATCAATATGATCAAATGTTGTTAACACTTGTGAAAACAATTCAACAATAATCACATAAGAACAACGTTATTCTAATCATCCCAAAATGATAACCTCACCAACATAACACTAACACCTCAAGAACATCATCGACACCACACACTTGATGTCCAACCGATAATCCTCCACCAATCATCATGAATTCGGATTAATCAACAAGATTAAATCAACCATTTCAAGATTATGATCATCATTACATAATTCATCATAATTCCTTACTAAAATGGTTATAATCCCCCCAAGAAACACAAACAACAACAACAATCATATCAAGACTATATTAATCATATAACAATCTTAACATAATCCTTCCTAGACATGATTATAATCTCCAAACATTCTAAAACATCAATAACACAATCAAACTCAAACTATAACATCATGTTCTTCATCATAAGTTCATAAAAACTATGAAGAACCTTACTACCCTCCAACAAATCATCAAAACATGAAGTAACTAATAATAACAACATCATAATCTCGGGTTCAACACCAGATTAATGACATACCTCTTGGATAAGTTAAGAACAACCTCAAACCATCAAGAAACACTCCAAAGTCCAAATTCCTAAGCTTCAATCCAAGTTATGAAGCTCCAAAACAAGTTGGAAGAGACTGGAAAAGACTAAGGGATGCAAAGGGATGATTTCCAGAGGAAGAAATCGAAAATGGGTCATGAGAAAATGAAAGACGAATCATGTCTTTATAATCTGGACATCACATTACGGCTGCTATGTATCCCCCTTAACGTATGTTATGCTCTTTAACGTACGTTGGCGCCTCTACGTAGCGTGCGCTACGTAGTCCAGATTCAACTGCCACAAAATGGGGTGTCCCTTACGTACGTTAACAAAATTACGTACGTAACAAACCTCACCATTACGTACGTTAACCTCCCGGTATAGCATACGTAATGTACGTTGACCTGCCTGTCCCGATCAAGCCTCGGAAAAATCAACCTCACCCGACCCCACACGCCAAAAGATAGATATGACTGGATACCCTGCGTTACGTACATAACCTACACGTATTAGCGTACATAACATGCCGACAGTAGCGTACGTAAAGCTATACATATAGCGTACGCTATGGCTAATATACTTGGCTAAAATTCCAAACTCACCAAGCAACATCCAAACGAAGAAACAAAACCGACGACAAGTATAAATATTTTGATTCTGAAATATTTCAACACAATATACATTGTATCGGTCAAGTAAAACAACACTTATACAATTCCAGATGAATACGGACAACACAACAGTAACACGAAAAAAAATTACCCCGGATATTACAATGTCAAAGTAGTGGATATTGTCCGTCTCACTCTTCACATGTTCCCGAGCATAGGCCAATTGATGATTGTCAGTAATGATGGCCTGAGATATCATCACGTCTTGAGGCATAGCCGTGAAAAAAGTAAGTAATTCGATGCTCCAGAACTCGCAATGGGCAATATTCCGCTTCCTTACCAGTCTTGAACTCTATCCAGGTGGCTGCATGTTCCCTAGGCCCCATGGCCTCCCTCCAATCAGCATCCTCCTTGTCGAGGAGATACTGAGAAATTGGCACCCGCCTCTCTTCAGGAGAGCAATCCCATCAAAGGTCCTGCCCAATTGAAAGAACTAGCTTTATCCAACCCAACAGATCCGAAGGAACATCAAAACAAGGTGGATGCATCTTCATCACCTCCTAGAGCCACTTAAAAGCTCAATTATTCTCGACCGAAGGCTGATTATGATGCACAACCTGAATCAAATGAGCAATTTGACCTGCCACTTGCTGAAGGATGGTGGCAACTCCAACATTGGCGTTATCACCCACCGGCTCATCTTCACTAACTAACTAATCCTGACCCTTGGAACCCAAAAGGACTATTGTACGACACCGCATGAGATGACGATCAGTGGACGATTGAAAGGTGCAGCCCCTGTTAGGGTTTCATACTGCAAAACATACTTTCTGCTTGTATTACCTTATTTTCCTGTAACTAACTATGAGAATATTAATTGTATTTTTGTCACATATTTTGCATATAAATTCAAGTTATGGTTACATAAATGTATTGTTTATTTATTCTATATTGTAAATAATGTGGTGTGTTGGTGTCACATGGAAAATCATGTTATCAGTGCTTTGTAAAATAATATAATAGTTCACAACATATATATTTATTAGAAAAATACGTGAAAGGTTGTAATGTATGCTTGAAAATTAGTTGGTCTTGACTATTATCATACATTAGGATATTTGCATACGTTAAACTGGATCACAGTGAGGAAGATTCTTCTCTACTGACTGTAAGAAGAATATAAATCTTGGATAATTATTATTTTTAAATTCTAGTACATAATATTTAATTGTGTATTTATAATAAATATTGCTTTGCTTTATCATGGGTCAGAGTCACATGATTGAATTAATATGCTTCGTATTTTGTGCAATAAATATGTCAATTAATATAACAACTAGAAGTCATGTCCCAACTCATATGGGTTGACGATGTCCACTTAAGGAGCCCGATAATGATTATTATATTAAATACTGTAGATGGATTTAAGTCTGATATAATAATAATGTTCGAGTGGTACTACTCTTGGACAAGCAATTAATTAATTAAAGCTGACAGTAGCTTAAATTAATTAATGAACATTCGATATTCTAAACACGGAAAATAGTATATTTAAAAAAGGATATGCTTTTGTAAATTTAAATTTGGATATGAAGTGCAATATTAATCTTTAATGGATTGAAATAATATTAGTAAACCCATTAGGACGTGCTTAATACGGAAGGTCGAGCTTTAATAAGAGTCCCGAGAGTAGCCTAAAGCTTATAAATAAGACTTGAGAGAGGAGGGGCGGCCGATCCATTATTGTGCTCTTGGAAGTTTGCTTTTTCTTCCTGTGTTTAATTGTAGATCTTAGTTTGTGTCTTTGATTCTACAATTTGAATAACACATCAATTTTGTAAGAATGATTAAAGATTACCAAAAAATAAAGATAAAACTCGAGTGACTCAAGAACATAAATCGGTCGATCCACTTTCAAGTTCAAGTAAGATTCGGTAGCTTGTTATCCACACAGTATCTGGATTAAGGCGAGATATACTATAAAAGATTTTAAGGGAAGAAATCAAGAAAAATTGTCTCGTTTCAAGGATAAATATTATATGACCCTATGATCTAGATTAGAATATTATTTGCTACAATTAATTATAATATATAAACAATAATATTATTTAAATTATTTAGTAATCTTAGTAATAAATTAATTAGCATGCCTGAAAAGATCTTGTGCTCGTGGATGCATAAAACGTGATTATTAAATTTCAACAAACTTCGCTTCTGCTGCATTGTTTCCAACAGCCCCCCTCATAACAGCACTAGGGATGGCAAGAAAACCCGAACCCGGCGGGAAAATCCAAAACCGATCTAAATGGGTCGGGGCAGGGCATGCATTATCGGGTTATGGGGCGGGGATCGGGGCATTAACGGAGATTTTTTCGGGATTCGGGGTAGTGACTGGGGTGACCGTTCCCCGCCCCGGTATTATATTATATATATTTTTTATATTTTATATACATATATAAAATTATATATATTTTTTCCAGCATGCATCTTTATTTTTAGCTACATATTGTGTTTATATTTTGAGAATTGATACCTAGCAATTTCGGGTTTTGGGGCAAAAATGGGGAACGGGGCGGGTTCGGGGTAAGTTGTAGCCCCAATGGGGCGCCCCGATAAGATCCCCGGCGGGGAATGGGGCGGGGATGGGACAGGTTTCAGATTTCGAGTTCGGGGATGGGGATAGCCTGCCCCGCCCCGAACCCGCCCCATTGCAATTCCTAAGCAGCACCACAACCACGACCTCAGACGCGTCCACGAGTAGGTACGTACTGAGGAATAAGAGAAGATGAAAATGATCAACATAGTTCACAACCTTATGCAGTCTAGTGCGCTAGATCACAATTCTAACTTATGACCAAAAGTGATAAGCAATTACAAGAGTTCTAAAATTCTTATAAACACGGGTCGCACGGTATGACAATAACATAGTGATGTTAAGTTGAAACGACTATTCTTGCGACTAGACAAACAGACCCAACAGACCGACAGTGTAAGTATTCACAACATATACTCTGATACCATAAATATGACACCCAACAAAACTAGGGATATTATACATTGTAGACCCCCACGAAGGTCTATCATAAACCAGAAACAGTTATTAAATAACAGTGGCTGCGACCAAAATATAGCAGTTTGTTAAAAACCAACAATAGTATAAAACATCCAAATGATCATGCAGGGAACTTCCACTATAGAAGTACGTAAAGTGTACTTGAGAATATCATAAATCAAAAACACACTGACACTAGACAATATAATCGAGTGACGCAACATGATCCTCTTAACATATTGGTCGTTCGTCGTTCCAATACGTGCTTCGTGCTGACTCCTCAAATGAAAGATCACCTAAAATACTTAACAGGCATTTCCTCCTCGAATGGGTTAGTGGTGGAATCACTAGTGGAACTACATAATCATATGATATATATATTTTTGAAAACATTTGTCAAAATCCATACTTTCACAAAATAATTTAATATTCCAGTATATTACCGAAAGAGCAAAACATATCAACAAGGGTCCTCGACCCTGAACTAAAATGCGACACCCATGGTTATTCGTGACCAAACCCCCTTGGCATATATCCCATACACCCCATAGGGCATCCTTCGGTGGAATATCCCCCATTCATGATCCACTGGCTTTAGCATATATCCCGATACGCCCCATCTGATATTCCTGGGTGAACACATATCCTTTTCCCTTGTATACATATTTCCAGCATTCACAATATTGGCAAAGCACGAAAACATATAATATATAACTAAAGTACTTGCCTTGTTGCTAATATTCGGGGAAAATCGACAAAAATGACTACCCGAGGAAATTTTGTCTGAGACCTTCACAAATCTCTAAATTTAACACAATATAGTAATCAGTCATCATTAACGAATATGAGTGAACATAGAAAACCCCCAAAGAAAACGCACCTGGACATATTAACAACACTAAAGAGGAAAAAACTCGATAACAACTCAACGCTTGAATCCTTTAACGGGACTAAACCCATAACATCACGAGGAACTTGCTATGATACTAATTGTTGGAAATGTAAGATAAAATGGAGGAAATGGGCTATTTTGAGCAGCCCATTTGAGAAAAAATTTTGAGTGGGCTCGACTACGAGTTAAAGTCGGGTCTTAGTTGGAATACGTAGTACTCCGTACGAGGTTTTCAAAACATGTAAGAACACTCAAAATGATTGAGGTATGAATGAGATATAATGTTCCAAAGTGAACCCTTTAAAAATGAATTTGGGATGTTATCCTACATTGGAAAAAGAAAGGAAAAATTGTGAGTATATAAGGAGATGTGGACAAAGGCATGTTCAAAATGAGACATGTGTGTGGATGTGTGACTAGGCGCCCCTCGTGCACACACACACACACGCGTGCGCCGCCGCCGTCCGTCCGTCCGGCTCGGATCGGATCGGCTCGGGTCGGGTCGGGTCGGGTCGGGTCGGTTCGGTCGCGGTCGAAGGGCGATTTGGGCGAAATGTATCGGCATCTCGAAGTTATCTTTTTACTGCAATTTTATTCGGTAAAATTTATTTTACCGAAAATACCTCAACTAATAAAATCCGAATTTTTCGGATCCGGATAAAATCGAATCTGGATAAATATTTCAGTCGGTTTAGAGTTCCTCCTTGATACCAATTTCGATCGGTTTAGAGTTCCTCCAGATACCAATTTCGATCGGTATAGAGTTCCTCCAGCACACAACCTCCTCCAGTCTTCACCTATAAATACCCGGCTGAGGGGGCTCGTTTTTACACTTAATTTTGCGGATGAATTTTCAGAGCCAAAACAGCCAACTATTATTCTTCTTCGTTTTTCTTTCTTCTTCGGTCGGTGATAGTAGACAGAGTTGTTCTAGTTCGTTGAGGGTGCAGCGGATCACAGATTCGTTACATCGAGCTGTTGTTTTATCCTGGGAGGCAGACGTCATACACCGTGGTGAGGACGAATTTGCTTTAAGGAGACAGATTATCTGGACTCAACAGTGAAACTTTTGGGATTGGCGGATTTCGTCTTGCTAACAATTTTCTGCAGGGCTTATACTATATATATATATATATATATAAATATATATATATATATTGAATATATATATATATATTTATTTTCTGTTATTTTCAAGTAATTGTTTTCAAATTCTTTCAACAATCTTAAAGCACATTTTTTTACTTGATTAAAACAGATATATTTTCGTAAAGCTAATCAGTATGGATTCTCAAAACCCAACACTGTCTACGGACGTTTCTGGAGGTGCGCCTCAGAAAATCGGCTTGGGTTCAGCGACTGGAGGTGCGCCTCTGATAACTGGATTACTACTTCGGTTTCGGTTCCGGTCAACCATGCGGACAAACCAGAAAAATTCAACGGGCAGAATTTCAAGAGATGGCAACAGAAGATGATGTTCTATATGACCACTCTAGGCTTGTCTCGATTCCTCAAGGAGGATGCGCCAAAATATGACGAGTACAGTGACCAACAAACTCTGATGGCCATTGACGCTTGGAAAACTTCCGACTATCTGTGTCGGAACTATGTGATGAATGGCCTTGCCGATTCTTTGTACAACGTGTACAGCAGTGCTAAATCAGCTAAGGCATTATGGGACTCACTAGACCATAAATACAAAATCGAGGACGTCGGTGCCAAGAAGTGGATAGTTGGACGGTTTCTCGATTACAAGATGATGGACTCCAAGACGGTAGTGAGTCAAGTACAAGAGCTGCAAGTGATCATTCACGAAATCCATGCTGAAGGAATGGTCATTAGCGAATCCTTCCAAGTGGCTGCTGTGATCGAAAAGTTGCCCCCGACTTGGAAAGATTTCAAGAATTATTTAAAGCACAAGCGCAAGGAAATGAGCATGGAAGATCTGATCGTTAGACTTCGCATAGAGGAAGACAACCGAGGATCAGAGAAGAAAGTAAATATTGCTGTGGCAAAGGCCAATGTTGTGGAAACTGGACAGACATCCAAGAAAGGCAACAATGGAAAGGGAACCAAGCTGGGACCTAAAGGAGGAATTGGGAAAAAGAAAGAAAAATTCCTTGGAAAATGCTACAATTGTGAAAAGATGGGTCATAGGGCGGCGACCATTGCAGTGCCAAAGAAACCAAAGAAAAAAGAGGGTAATGCAGCACATCTGATTACCGAACAAGTCGAACATCTTGACTTATGTGCTATGATCTCCAAAGTGAACCTAGTTGGCTCAAACACCAAAGAGTGGTGGATTGACACTGGAGCAACTAGGCATATATGTGCCAAAAAGACTATGTTCTCCTCCTTGGAAGAAAAGGATGCCGGTGATATACTGTATATGGGAAATTCTGCAACCTCAACTATCTTGGGCGAAGGCACGGTGATCTTAAAGATGACGTCTGGAAAGGAAGTGACTCTTAAACGCGTGTTATATGTGCCTGATATTCGAAGGAACCTTATTTCTGGTACCTTGTTGATGAAGCATGGCTTTAGAACAGTTTTCGAGTCCAATAAAGTTATTTTGTCGAAAAATGGTGTGTTTATAGGCAAGGGATATGAATGTGATGGGCTAGTTAAGCTCAATGTAATGACTATCAAAAATAATGAAATGAAGAATTCTTACCTTACTTGCTTGAGTCTCCTAATTTATGGCATGCTAGATTAGGACATGTTAATTTTAATGCAATGCGTAGACTTATTGCATTAGATCACATACCAAAGTTTAAAATTGATTTAAACCACAAGTGTGAAACTTGTGTAGAGGCAAAATTAACTCGATCTCCATTCCGACAAGTGGAAAGAAACACCAAACCTTTAGAATTAATACATAGCGACCTATGTGATTTGAAGTTTGTTCAAACTAGAGGTGGAAACAAATATTTTATTACTTTCGTGGATGATTGTACTAAATATTGCTATGTATACTTGCTTAAAACCAAAGATGAAGCCATAGAGAAATTCGTTCTCTATAAAACGGAAGTTGAGAATCAATTGAATGCTAAGATAAAAATCTTGAGAAGTGACCGCGGAGGTGAATATGTGGAACCATTTGGCGAATTTTGTTCGCAACATGGGATTATTCATGAAGTCACTGCCCCATATGCACCACAGTCAAATGGCGTGGCAGAACGTAAGAATTGCACTCTGAAAGAGATGATGAATGCGATATTACTAAATTCAGGGCTGCCGCAAAATATGTGGGGAGAAGCCATCTTAACGGCGAATTATCTCTTAAACAAGATATGCCGTAAGAACGGAGACAAAACCCCTTATGAATTGTGGAAAGGAGTCAAGCCTTCCTACAATTACATGAAAGTGTGGGGGTGTCTAGCAAAGGTGCTGATACCTACTCCTAAGAAAGTTAAAATAGGCCCAGCAGTTAACTGCATTTTCATTGGATATGCACACAACAGCAATGCTTACCGATTTCTTGTGCATGAATCCAAAGTGCCTGAGATTCACAAGAATACGATTATGGAATCAAGGAATGCGTCATTCTTTGAGAATATCTTTCCTTGCAAGACAATAAGTGAACCGCTTATCTCATCCGAACAGACTTCTGAATTAATGGATGAAGATAATGAAGACCAAATAAGGGAAAATGAGGACGAACCTAGAAGGAGCAAGCGACAAAGAACGGAGAAATCTTACGGACCATATTTCATCACCTACTTGCTCGAAAAGGCTCCTCAGACTTACAAAGAAGCTGTAAGCTCGACGGATGGACCTCTATGGAAGGAAGCTATCAAAGAAGAGATTGACTCTATATTACAGAATCATACTTGGGAACTAGTGGAATTACCTCCTAAGTGTAAACCATTAGGAAACAAGTGGATTTTCATGAAGAAATTGAAAGATGGAGCAATTGATAAATATAAGGCTAGGCTCGTAGCGAAGGGATATAACCAACGTGAAGGCCTAGACTATTTTGATACTTACTCTCCTGTGACGAGAATAACTTCCATCAGGATGATACTTGCCATCGCAGCA
Organism: Orobanche coerulescens; assembly: GCA_033398695.1. Taxonomy (NCBI): domain Eukaryota; kingdom Viridiplantae; phylum Streptophyta; class Magnoliopsida; order Lamiales; family Orobanchaceae; genus Orobanche; species Orobanche coerulescens. The sequence goes on along the minus strand of CM065816.1, from coordinate 133,850,192 downwards.
TTACGTGGCTTAGAAGTTCATCAAATGGATGTTAAGACTGCCTTTCTTAATGGGGACCTAGAAGAGGAAATCTACATGGAACAACCCAAAGGGTTCTCTACTCCTGGACAAGAAAGTAAAGTCTGCAAGCTCGTAAAATCATTGTACGGATTGAAGCAGGCACCAAAACAGTGGCATGAAAAATTTGATCATGTCATGATAAGCGGTGGCTTCAAAATTAATGAATCCGACAAATGTGTATATGTGAAAGACACAGAAAATGGCTACGTCATTTTGTGTCTTTATGTAGATGACTTACTCATTACCGGCAGTGATGAAAGAATAATCAAATCAACCAAAGACATGCTAAGGTCGAGATTTGATATGAAGGATATGGGACTCGCAGATGTAATTTTAGGGATTAAAATCACACGAACGTCGGAAGGTCTCATGCTGAGTCAAGCCCACTATGTGGACAAAATTCTTGAAAGATTTAATAAAGATGACTCGGCACGCCCAAAACCCGGTGGATATGACGTTGAGACTATCCAAGAATAAGGGTGAAGGAGTATCTCAACTCGAATACTCACGCATAATAGGAAGTCTGATGTACTTGATGAGCTGTACAAGACCAGACATAGCCTACTCAGTTAGTAAACTAAGTAGATACACGAGCAACCCCGGAAAGGATCACTGGAAGGCGATCATAAGGGTACTAAGATACTTAAGGGGTACTTGAGAGTATGGGCTGCACTATATCAAATATCCAGCAGTACTTGAAGGATATAGTGATGCAAATTGGATATCTGATATAAAAGACTCCAAGTCTACAAGTGGATATGTATTCACACTAGCTGGTGCAGCCGTGGCATGGAAATCTTCGAAACAGACACTTATATCTCGGTCAACGATGGAATCCGAGTTTATAGCCTTAGATAAATGTGTAGAAGAGGGAGAATGGCTACACCATTTTCTAGAAGATATTCCAAGATGGGCAAAGCCTGTGACAGCAATATGTATTCATTGCGATAGTCAATCTGCGATTGGCAGGGCACAGAGCGTAATGTACAATGGTAAGTCTCGTCACATAAGGAGAAGACATAATACCATTAGACAATTGATATCAACAGGAGTTATCACTATTGATTATGTGTCATCAAAGCATAACATTGCGGATCCGCTAACCAAAGGGTTATCAAGAGACCTTGTTGATAAATCATCAAGAGGAATGGGTCTATTGCCTTGAGCTAATGGTTTTATGGAGGATACCCAACCTAAGTTGACTGGAGATCCCAAGATCTGGGTTCAATGGGACAACCAATTCATAAAACTGGGCACGATCATTGTGGGGGTTACCCCGAACCGACCATTCCTAGGATGAAAACAGTGATACCCGTAGGGAGAGGTTAAGCTTATGCTTTTAATGATTCTTAAATCGACAACGTATAGTCGGATGGAGTAAAATACGGGTTTACTCAAAACACTTAAAGAGAATCACCTATGTTAGAGAGAAGAGGGGCCGCTTCAAAGGAGAATTGCTAAGGCACAATTCTTTAGAAACTCTCGCAGAACCAGGACGGTGTCCACGGCCAAAATGGGCACAATAATGAGAACAGAACAAATCAGGAAGGGCACTTGTGAAGGATATACGATCACTTACACAAGCGGTCGGACAGTTCAAAGGCATCTAGTCATACTGTCTAGCCAGTAAGGAGAATATATCTTTTCGAGGGAAGGTTCAAGGAGCATACTCTACCTATCCTATGCAATGCCTAACCGTAGTAACTATCACCAAGTCAACTCCGTGTCTGACGTGTGCTGCTTGACCATCAATCTCATTCATGTGGGGGATTGTTGGAAATGTAAGATAAAATGGAGGAAATGGGCTATTTTGAGCAGCCCATTTGAGAGGAAATTTTGAGTGGGCTCGGCTACGAGTTAAAGTCGGGACTTAGTTGGAATATGTAGTACTCCGTACGAGGTTTCCAAACCACGTAAGAACACACAAAATGATTGAGGTATGAATGAGATATAATGTTCCAAAGTGAACCCTTTAAAAATGAATTTGGGATGTTATCGCATATTGGAAAAAGAAGGGAAAAATTGTGAGTATATAAGGAGATGTGGACAAAGGCATGTTCAAAATGAGACATGTGTGTGGATGTGTGACTAGGCGCCCCTCGCGCACACACACACACGCGCGCGCCGCCGTCCGTCCGGCTCGGCTCGGCTCGGCTCGGCTCGGGTCGGGTCGGTCGCGGTCGAAGGGCGATTTGGGCGAAATGTCTCGGCGTCTCGAAGTTATCTTTTTACTGCAATTTTATTCGGTAAAATTTATTTTACCGAAAATACCTCAACTAATAAAATCCGAATTTTTCGGATCCGGATAAAATCGAATCTGGATAAATATTTCAGTCGGTTTAGAGTTCCTCCTTGATACCAATTTCGATCGGTTTAGAGTTCCTCCAGATACCAATTTCGATCGGTATAGAGTTCCTCCAGCACACAACCTCCTCCAGTCTTCACCTATAAATACCGGTGAGGCCTCGTTTTACACTTAATTTTGCGGGACGAATTTTGAGCCAAGCAACAACTATTTTTCTTCTTCGTTTTTCTTTCTTCTTCGGTCGGTGATAGTAGACAGAGTTGTTCTAGTTCGTTGAGGGTGCAGCGGATCACAGATTCGTTACATCGAGCTGTTGTTTTATCCTTGGAGGCAGACGTCATACACCGTGGTGAGGACGAATTTGCTTTAAGGAGACAGATTATCTGGACTCAACAGTGAAACTTTCGGGATTGGCGGATTTCGTCTTGCTAACAATTTTCTACAGGGCTTATACTATATATATATTGAATATATATATATATATAGAGAATTCGGGATATAGGGTGACACTTTCTTTTTTTTGTGAGGTGCCCGCCACGTGTCATTTTCTGATTGGAGCAGATGTTTTAATTAAAACACTCACCCACCAAGTGTTGTGGGCCAGCCGGGTGAGTGTTTTAATTAAAACATCTGCTCCAATCAGAAAATGACACGTGGCGGGCACCTCACAAAAAAAAGAAAGTGTCACCCTATATCCCGAACTCTCTATATATATATATATATATTTTCTTTCTGTTATTTTCAAGTAATTGTTTTCAAATTCTTTCAACACTAATCATATCAAAACAATAATAGATTTAAATAATTGGACAATTTCTACCTAAAATCCTAAAATCTAGAAATTAGAGTTATAAGAAATCAATACATTGATGTGAAGGAAATAGACGGAAAATTATATGATTAAGGTGTGAAGGAAATAGACGGATAATTATATGATTAAGGAGTGGAATCTCCTAGATGATGGCAAATATTAGTAGTTTGCCTAAAGTGAATCCCGAAGTCAAAATCACAAATATTATGTGGAAACCAATAAGAAAAAGAAAAGTGCACGGAAATGAGCCACTGCGTAGGTTTTATACATGTACAATGTTACGACCATGGCGACTACGACTTACAGCTTAATTGTCTAGACATACAGCCATAACTACTGAAAAGTACGATCGTAATAAGCCCACTAGATTCCTAGGAAATGAGACTCATGCAATTACAGTCGTACATAAAGAACTCATGATCATACTGAATATGGATTCACGATCTTAACAAGGAAGGTTTACGGTCGTAAAATGGTGCTGAACAGCAAAGACGGTTCAGTTGTTGGGAATTTTGGCTAAAATGAAAGAAAAGACTTGAAGTGTTTGTCCCACATCGGTTGAAGAATGGAAGGTGAAGGGGACTTCAAGCCTATAAAAGAGAGTCCAAGGCTTTGATTTTAATGCACCCCATAAAATACACATTAAGTATTTTATTCTTTCTTTCTTGGTCTCTTGTTTTAGAGAGTAGAAAGTTGTGAGTTAAATCTTTGAGAGTGTGGGTGTAATTGGGGGGTTGGCTTGAGAGATTAGTCTATGTGATTGTAACAATTTGTCATATAGTGGAGTTTTCTCTCTGGAGGCCCGTGGTTTTTCTCCGGTTTTGGAGTTTCCACGTATATTCTTGTGTTATTTGTTTTTCTCTATTTTCGTTCTTTGGGAGAGTTGTTGGGGATCCTTGAGGCCGTTTTCCCAACAAGTGGTATCGGAGCCAAGTTCGGGGGAGGTCTCGGTCTTAGAGGTTTGGAGTATGCTCTGTGGTTGCAGCTTTGTCTGATCTTCCACATCAGAAATAAATTTCTATTGGTCGTATTGGAGGGTGTCTCGGTATTTCAGAGGTTCGGAGTATGCTCTGTGGTTGCAGTTCTATCTGATCTTCCACATCAGAAACGAGGATTCTGTTGGGTTTGAGATACGGATACGATGTCAAGGTTTAGTCCTATGAGGTTCGATGTAGAGAAGTTTGACGGAAGGATCAATTTTGGCTTGTGGCAAGTTCAAGTCAAGGATATGTTGATACAATGCGGGTTACACAAGTGAATGAAAAGTATGCCGGGTTCGAGTAGTGCTGAAGTGCGGAGAATATGGGCATACTGCTTGGTCTATGAAGATCAAGGTGGAGCTGGTCAGGCAAATAGCTCCGTTGCTATCATCATGATTGAAGAAGGTTTCCTTTTGGGAGGGAATGTGCATTCTTATGGCATGTTGGAGTTGTCATGAAAAATGATGTGATGGTGTTAGCTGGTCCACAAATTGCACACAGGGCTTTGGCTTGGCATAGATGCGGGGTGTGTGGTGGATGTTATGTCGATGGCTGGAGGACTTCCATGGGAGCCAAGAGATGGGAGTAGCACCATAAATTTTCAGCAAGTTTTTCGACATGTGCCGAGGTGAAATTCTTAGAAGGGATCTTTCTAAGTGGTGATACTCTTTTATGGTGGAGTATGATAGTTCTCTGTTTTTGAGAATTATGATTGTTGGTTCAGACAATGGTTGTCGGTGTCGCAGAGAAGATTTTCTTTTATTTAGCCAATGTGGAGTTTGTTGGCAATTTTGGCTAGAATGAAAGAAAAGACTTGAAGTGTTTGTCCCACATCGGTTGAAGAATGGAAGGTGAAGGGGACTTCAAGCCTATAAAAGGGAGTCCAAGGCTTTGATTTTAATGCACCCCATAAAATACACATTAAATATTTTATTCTTTCTTTCTTGGTCTCTTGTTTTAGAGAGTAGAAAGATGTGAGTTAAATCTTTGAGAGTGTGGGTGTAATTGGGGGGTTGGCTTGAGAGATTAGTCTATGTGATTGTAACAATTTGTCATATAGTGGAGTTTTCTCTCTGGAGGCCCGTGGTTTTTCTCCGGTTTTGGAGTTTCCACGTATATTCTTGTATTATTTATTTTTCCCTATTTTCGTTCTGTGGGAGGGTTGTTGGGGATCTTTGAGGCCGTTTTCCCAACAAGTGGTATCCAAAATGTCTAGATCGACATTCGAACTCAAGAATGACGAAGTGATTGTTGGAAAAATAGCTTAATTAATACCATAATTAATTATGGTAATTAATGACATTAAATGGTATATTTGGAATCTACATTTTGTGTAGATTAATTTAGTGTATTTACTTGTTCAATTTCATTAAGAAATGAATGAGTAATTAATGCACAAAGTTAAGTCATTTAATAATTGGGAATGTGGTGTGGAATCTCATCCCACATTGGAGAAGCAAGGAAAAGTTGAGCTATTTATAAAGGACTTTCCATCATAAAGGAGCAATCAAGTGTGCTCCATTATGGTGCACCCTAGTTGGCTTTAATTAATTTTTAAGGCTAAAATTTGAATCATACGAGAAAGGTGCAAAGCACCTTCCGAGTCCGAGTCCGAGTCCGAGCACGTGCACGTTGCACTTGTCGCAGTGGGCGCTTTGTAGGCGCACTTAGCTATGAGCAGCCTTTCGTTTGACAGCTGAGATAGTGGCAGATTCAGACAGGGTACTTACAGGCTATAAATAAGCCATGCAGATAATGATTATACACACATAATTAATTAAGATAATAATACACTCATACTAGCCTAAGTTCATACTACAAGTCCCAAATATCCAGTAGTTCGCCCGGAATTCGATTCCTAGTACAAGGTATCGAGTTCGTAGACAAACCGTTGTATCTTGGGGACGTTTGCCGTTCAACCGTGTGTACTGTGCGGGGCAATTTCGTCTTACGGAGAGAGAGTCCAACTCTTGCCTCAGTTTTGCATCATTTGTCATTTTCTACAGCTTCTACAACAACAATCGTAAGACAAAATTTTTCTGTAGAAGATGGCATCGTCAAGCAACAATGTTGATGCTCCTGCCCATGCCGAAAAACCAGAGAAGTTCTCAAGTACTGATTTATGGAAAGGAAGGAAGCCGTCCTATAAATACTTCAAAGTTTGGGGGTGCTTAGCAAAAGTTGAAGTACCGAAACCCAAGCAAGTAAAAATAAGACCAAAAACGGTTGATTGCACTTTCATAGGATATGCTAATAATAGTAGTGCGTACCGATTTTTGGTACACAAATCGGAAGTACCCTATATAAATGAGGGAATGATTATAGAATCAAGAAATGTCATATTTTTTGAAACTATATTCCCTAAGAAAGAAAAGAATGAAATAAGTTCGAAAAAGAGGACTTATGATGAAATCTCGCCAAATAGTAATGGACCAACACCGGAACCAAGGCGAGGAAAATGAATAAAAACTGGAAAAACCTTTGGTCCGGATTTTGTAGTCTATTCTTTAGAAGACGAACCAAAGACAATCAAGGAAGCATTGTCTGGTTCTGATGCTGATCTATGGCAAGAAGCTATTAATAGTGAAATCGAGTCAATCTTGAACAATCACACTTGGCACATTATTGCTCTTCCTCCGGGAAATAATCTTTTAGGTTGCAAGTGGATTCTCAAGAAGAAATACAAAGGTGATAAATCTATTGACAAATACAAGGCACGTTTGGTAGCCAAAGGATACAAACAAAAGGAAGGTATGATTACTTTGATACATACTCACCAGTTACTCGGATTACATCCATTAGAACGCTAATTGCATTAGCAGCATTGTACAATCTTGATATACACCAAATGGATGTAAAAACGGCTTTTCTAAATGGAGATTTAGAAGATGAATTTTATATGGAACAACCCGAAGGGTTCGTGATTCCCGGCCAAGAAAACAAAGTTTGTAAACTTGTTAAGTCTTTATATGGACTTAAGCAAGCACCCAAACAATGGCATGAGAAATTTGACCATGTAATGATGTCAAATGATTTCAAAATCAATGAATGTGATAAATGTGTGTACATCAAAGGTACATTTGACAATTTTATCATTTTGTGTCTATACGTTGATGATATGCTAATTATGGGTAGCAACAATAAAATCATCATAGGCACTAAGGAAATGTTAAAGAAGAACTTCGACATGAAGGATATGGGATTAGCCAATGTGATTCTAGGAATCAAGATCTCCAGAATACCCGATGGAATAGTCTTATCACAATCTCACTATGTTGAGAATGTGCTTAAGAAATTCAAGGCATATGGTCTATCTCCGGCTAAAACACCTGTTGACTTAAGTTTATACTTAGCCAAAAATCGAGGAGAACCCATATCACAAACAGAATATGCTAGGATAAATGGAAGCCTAATGTACTTAGAAAATTGTACAAGGCCAGACATAGCATATTCTATTAGTAAACTGAGTCGGTTTACGAGTAATCCCGGAAAGGATCATTGGACCGCATTGACAAGAGTATGGCAGGATACTCTTCATAGGAGATCACCTATATAAGTGAAGAAGTAAGGCCGCTTCATAAAATTATTAACACTTATGAATCCAATAAATGGTCCAAGGCCAAAATGGACACAACGTGAGAACGAAAGATATTAGATCTATTATTGTGTGTATGTTATTGTCTTGGTTTACATAAAAGTTGACCGGTTCAAGACATCACGTTCACCGAGCAACGAGTAAATCCGATAGCATTACACTAAGGAAGGTTCAAGGATAACTACCACCTATCCTGAAGCAATAATAGGTCGTCAGGACTTAGTGCATATTGCATTTGCATTAATCATCATTCATGTGGGGGATTGTTGGAAAAATAGCTTAATTAATACCATAATTAATTATGATAATTAATGACATTAAATGGTATATTTGTAATCTACATTTTGTGTAGATTAATTTAGTGTATTTACTTGTTCAATTTCGTTAAGAAATGAATGAGTAATTAATGCACAAAGTTAAGCCATTTAATAATTGGGAATGTGGTGTAGAATCCCATCCCACATTGGAGAAGCAAGGAAAAGTTGAGCTATTTATAAAGGACTTTCCATCATAAAGGAGCAATCAAGTGTGCTCTATTGTGGTGCACCCTAGTTGGCTTTAATTAATTTTTAAGGCTAAAATCCGAACCCTACGAGGAAGGTGCAAAGCACCTTCCGAGTCCGAGTCCGAGCACGTGCACGTCGCACTTGTCGCAATGGGCGCTTCGTAGGCGCACTTTGCACTTTGCTCGAACGCCTCGGAGCGAGGAGCTATGAAGATCCTTTCGTTTTGACAGCTGAGATAGTGGCTCGAGTGACATGGCAGGTGACTAAGATGACACGTGGCAATGACATGTCAAATAGATGATTTGGCTTGGCGGGTGTGGGTCATATGCAGGGGTTCAGGACCTAACCAGTGCAACGGTTCGGACCATTTGGTCCAATCTGAACCAGCACAATGGTTTGGCTCTTCTGAACCAATGCAGCCCTTCCCACCAGACCACAAGGTGTCTATCCAGCCACCAAGACACACTGATTCAGACAGGGTACTTACAGGCTATAAATAAGCCCTGCAAATGATGATTATACACACATAATTAATCAAGATAATAATACACTCATACTAGCCTAAGTTCATACTACAAGTCCCAAATATCCAGTAGTTCGCCCGGAATTCGATTCCTAGTACAAGGTATCGAGTTCGTAGATAAACTGTTGTATCTTGGGGACGTTTGCCATTCAACCATGTGTACTGTGCGGGGCAATTTTGTCTTACGGAGAGAGAGTCCAACTCTTGTCTCGGTTTTGCATCATTTGTCATTTTCTACAGCTTCTACAACAACAATCGTAAGACGAAATTTTTCTGTAGAAGATGGCATCGTCAAGCAACAATGTTCATGCTCCTGCCCATGCCGAAAAACCAGAGAAGTTCTCAGGTACTGATTTCAAACTTTGGCAATCAAAAATGCTGTTCTACCTTACTACTCTCAACCTCTGTCGCTTCCTTTCCGAATCTCCTCCTGTTGTGGGGGATGATGAAACTGACACCCAGAAACACACGGCATTGGATGCATGGCATCATAGCGACTTCTTATGTCGGAACTATAATTTAAATGGGCTGGATGACACACTTTACAGTGTTTATTCCACAATCAAAACGTCCAAAGAGTTGTGGGACTCGTTGGAGACAAAATATAAAACAGAAGATGCCGGCTTTGAAGAAGTTCATCGTGGGTCGTTTTCTAGACTTCAAAATGGTGGACACCAAAACTGGTCTCGAGCAAGTGCAGGAAATACAGTTGATCCTGCACGATATTTTGGCAGAAGGAATGAGCTTGTCTGAATCCTTTCAAGTTGCTGCCATAATCGATAAATTGCCACCGATGTGGAAGGACTTCAAAAACTACCTCAAGCACAAACGCAAGGAAATGGGCCTTGAAGATCTAATTGTGCGACTGAGGATCGAAGAGGACAATCGGAAGACCGATGTCAAGATGAACAAGTTATCTATGGAGGCAAAAGCAAATCTCATCGAGTCAAGCAACAACAAAAAGCGGAAATTTAACGGGAAGAAGCAAGACTCGAAGAATCAAAAGAAGATCAAAGGAGAATGCTACAACTGCGGTAAATTCGGGCATATGGCGAAAAATTGCCGCAAACCAAAGAAGGACAAAAAGAGAGATCAAGCAAATGTTATCGAGAATAAGTATGTTCCCGTCGATTTGTCCAGTCTTGATCTGTGTGCAGTTGTAGATGAAATCAATATGGTTGGAATCCCAGTCGGATGGTGGGTGGACACCGGCGCTACTAAACATATTTGTGCCGATAAAACCATGTTCTCCTCATACGAGCCCGTCACCGAAGAAAGAAAATTGTACATGGGAAACTCCGCTGCCTCAAATGTTGTCGGAACTGGAGAAGTTATACTCAAGATGACGTCGGGATTGAAATTGACGCTCAAGAATGTGCTACATGTTCCAGACATCCGTAAGAATCTTGTGTCTGGCTCAGCACTGAGCAAAGCCGGATTTAGGCTAGTGTTTGAAACGGATAAAGTTGTAATAACTAAAAATGGTCACTTTATCGGAAAAGGCTATATAGATAACGGCCTTTTCAAACTGAATGCTATCAATGTATGTGGTGGAACTGAAATAAACGATAAAGTTGTTTATTTGGTTGAGTCTCCTAATTTATGACATGATAGATTAGGACATGCAAATCTAAATATACTACGTCTTTTAGTAAATTTAGATTTATTGCCAAAAATGACTTTCGATCAACACAAAAGGTGTGAAATCTGTGTTGAAGCAAAAATGGCAAAATCTCCTTTTCATTCAGTAGAAAGATCGACAAAATCTCTTGAATTGATTCACACCGATCTGTGCGATTTAAAACTTGTGCAAACAAGAGGTGGAAAGAATTATTTTATAACTTTTATAGATGATTGCACAAGATTTTGTTATGTGTATATTTTGAGAAGCAAAGACGAAGCATTCGAAGCTTTCAAAACATACAAAACAGAAGTTGAAAATCAACTCAACACCAAAATCAAAATGATTCGAAGTGATCGAGGTGGTGAATATGTTGCACCCTTTGAAGAATATTGTCGTGAAAATGGCATTATTCACCAAACGACTCCACCTTATACACCCCAATCGAATGGTGTTGCCGAACGAAAGAATAGAACATTGAAGGAAATGATGAATGCTATGTTGATAAGCTCGGGCCTATCACTTAACATGTGTGGAGAAGCTATTCTTTCGGCCAATAAAATTTTGAATAAATTACCCAAAAAGAAGAAATATAAAACTCCATATGAATTATGGAAAGGAAGAAAGTCGTCCTATATATACTTAAAAGTGTGGGGGTGCTTAGCAAAAGTTGAAGTACCGAAACCCAAGCAAGTAAAAATAGGACCAAAAATGGTTGATTGCATTTTCATAGGATATGCAAATAATAGTAGTGCGTACCGATTTTTGGTACACAAATCGGAAGTACCCGGTATAAATGAGGGAATGATTATAGAATCAAGAAATGCCATATTTTTTTAAACTATATTCCCTAAGAAAGAAAAGAATGAAATAAGTTCGAAAAAGAGGACTTATGATGAAATCTCGCCAAATAGTAATGGACCAGCACCGGAACCAAGGCGAGGAAAAAGAATAAAAACTGCAAAAACCTTTGGTCCGGATTTTATAGTCTATTCTTTAGAAGACGAACCAAAGACAATCAAGGAAGCATTGTCTGGTTCCGATGCCGATCTATGGCAAGAATCTATTAATAGTGAAATCGAGTCAATCTTGAACAATCACACTTGGCACATTGTTGATCTTCCTCCGGGAAATAAACCTTTAGGTTGCAAGTGGATTCTCAAGAAGAAATACAAAGGTGATAAATCTATTGACAAATACAAGGCACGTTTGGTAGCCAAAGAATACAAACAAAAGGAAGGGTATGATTACTTTGATACATACTCACTAGTTACTCGGATTACATCCATTAGAACGCTACTTGCAATAGCAGCATTGTACAATCTTGAGATACACCAAATGGATGTAAAAACAGCTTTTCTAAATGGAGATTTAGAAGATGAAATTTATATGGAACAACCCGAAGGGTTTGTGATTCCCGGCCAAGAAAACAAAGTTTGTAAACTTGTTAAGTCTTTATATGGACTTAAGCAAGCACCCAAACAATGGCATGAGAAATTTGACCAAGTAATGATGTCAAATGATTTCAAAATCAATGAATGTGATAAATGTGTGTACATCAAAGGTACATCTGACAATTTTGTCATTGTGTGTCTATACGTTGATGATATGCTAATTATGGGTAGCAACAATAAAATCATCATAGGCACTAAGGAAATGTTAAAGAAGAACTTCGACATGAAGGATATGGGATTAGCTGGTGTGATTCTAGGAATCAAGATCTCCAGAACACCTGATGGAATAGTCTTGTCACAATCTCACTATGTTGAGAATGTGCTTAAGAAATTCAAGGCATACGATCTACCTCCGGCTAAGACACATGTTGACTTAAGTTTACACTTAGACAAAAATTGAGGAGAACCCATATCACAAACAGAATATGCTAGGATAATTGGAAGCCTAATGTACTTAGGAAATTGTACAAGGCCAGACATAACATATTCTATTAGTAAACTGAGTCGGTTTATGAGTAATCCCGGAAAGGATCATTGGACCGCATTGACAAGAATGTTGAGATACTTAAAACACACCGTCAATCATGGTATACACTATTCGAGATATCCATCTGTTTTGGAAGGATATTGTGATGCTAACTGGATATCCGATACTAAAGACTCTAAATCCACAAGCGGTTATGTATTTACTATTGGTGGAGGAGCAATATCATGGAAATATTCTAAGCAAACATGCATAGCCCGATCTACAATGGAATCAGAGTTTATTGCTTTAGACAAAGCCGGCGAAGAAGTCGAATGGTTAAGAAACTTCTTAGAAGATATTCCCTGTTGGGAAAAACCTTTGCCTCCCGTTATGATACATTGTGATAGCATGGCAGCCATAGGTAGGGCAAAGAACAATATATATAATGGTAAGTCTCGACATATTCGTCGAAGACACAATACCATTAGACAATTGATCACTACGGGAATAATGTGTATTGACTACGTAAAGTCAAAATACAATATAGCGGATCCGTTTACGAAAGGTATTAACCGTGATCAATTATATAATGCAGCAAGGGGAATGGGATTGAAATCTACACATTGAGAATTTTCATAATGGTAACTCAACCAGGATGATTGGAGATCCCAAGAACTTGGTTCAATAAGACAACTAAGTTGTGAAAGTTCAAGTTAAGCACTTGAAAATCCATTCTCGTAGCTGTTCAAGTGCAAGCCTGCAGTTTGTGGTAAAGGGTAAGCTTTTTAAAGCTTTTAATGATTCCTATAGCCTTTTATAGCTGGAGTATGGCAGGATACTCTTCATAGGAGATCACCTATATAACTGAAGAAGTAAGGCCGCTTCATAAAATTATTAACACTTATGAATCCAAGATGTGGTCCAAGGCCAAAATGGACACAACGTGAGAATGAAATATATTAGATCTATTATTGTGTGTATGTTATTGTCTTGGTTTACATAAAAGTTGACCGGTTCAAGACATCACGTTCACCGAGCAACAAGTAAATCCGAGAGCATTACACTAAGGAAGGTTCAAGGCTAACTACCACCTATCCTGAAGCAATAATAGGTCGTCGGGACTTAGTGCATATTGCATTTGCATTAATCATCATTCATGTGGGGGATTGTTGGAAAAATAGCTTAATTAATACCATAATTAATTATGGTAATTAATGACATTAAATGGTATATTTGGAATCTATATTTTGTGTAGATTAATTTAGTGTATTTACTTGTTCAATTTCGTTAAGAAATGAATGAGTAATTAATGCACAAAATTAAGCCATTTAATAATTGGGAATGTGGTGTGGATTCCCATCCCACATTGGAGAAGCAAGGAAAAGTTGAGATATTTATAAAGAACTTTCCATCATAAAGGAGCAAAGTGTGCTCCTTTATGGTGCACCCTAGTTGGCTTTAATTAATTTTTAAGGCTAAAATCCGAATCCTACGAGGAAGGTGCAAACCACCTTCCGAGTCCGAGTCCAAGTCCGAGTCCGAGCACGTGCACGTCGCACTTGTTGCAACGGGCGCTTCGTAGGTGCACTTTGCACTTCGCTCGAACACCTCGGAGCTATGAGGAGCCTTTCGTTTTGACAGCTGAGCTAGTGGCTCGAGTGACATGGCAGGTGACTAAGATGACACGTGGCGGTGACATGTCAAATAGATGATTTGGCTTGGCGGGTGTGGGTCACATGCAGCGGTTCAGGACCTAACCAGTGCAACGGTTCGGACCATTCGGTCCAATCTGAACCAGCATAATGGTTTGGCTCTTCTGAACCAATGCAGCCCTTCCCACCGGACCACAAGGTGTCTATCGAGCCAGCAAGACACACTGGTTCGGACAGGGTACTTACAGGCTATAAATAAGCCCTGCAGATGATGATTATACACACATAATTAATCAAGATAATAATACACTCATACTAGCCTAAGTTCATACTACAAGTCCCAAATATCCAATAGTTCGCCCGGAATTCGATTCCTAGTACAAGGTATCGAGTTCGTAGACAAACCGTTGTATCTTGGGGACGTTTGCCGTTCAACCGTGTGTACTGTGCGGGGCAATTTCGTCTTACGGAGAGAGTCCAACTCTTACCTCGGTTTTGCATCATTTGTCATTTTCTACAGCTTCTACAACAACAGTGATTACGTTGTCATGTCACTTACGAAGAAAAACGATATTGTTCGTCACATACATGCCAACACACAAGGTACGAAAACAGTCTCAATGCACTACTAAAAAAGGGCTTTAATAGTGTCACCTTATTAGCTTCACTGGAGAAAATGAAGCTAAAGAAATAAGGGCAACAAATAAAGTAAACAAAAGCGTCACATACGTGACGCCTTAAACTTTGGAAAAATCAGTCAAAATTGGGTAAATAAAGGCGTCACATGTGACGGCATTATATAAAATTTATTTTTTAAATTTTATTCTATTAATTGCATCACATATGCGACGCCAAAGACTAAAACTTTAGCGTCACATATGTGACGTCAATAAGGACTAGTTGATTTTTTTAAAAAATATGTTTTTCCTTAATCTCATCCAAATTTTATACAATACAGCATATATTTATATGTACAACGTATATTTATATGTACAACGTACATTTATACAACGTATATTTATGTTAATCTCATGAAATTAAATATATTTAGATATACTAAATCCATTTTAAATGTACAAATTTGTATTGGTTAAAATATTAAATACTACAAATAATGAATTTACAATTATATTTAATAATTATAGTGTAAGAAACTTATTAACATTAAGAAGTTAAATTACATATTTATTTATGCTTAAATATTTCGAAAATTGATTTAATTTGAAAAATAAATTAAATATAAGTACGAAATATAGTATAAGGATAAATAAATATAATGTAATATATTTAATGAATCAAGACATAGCTCAGTGGTTAAAGGCCACGCATCTATCCCACAGGCGGGGGTTCGATTCCCACGATGTACACTGAGCTATGTTTTCATATGCAGTTGTCCATCTTTAGCGTCACATATATGACGCCTTAACTTCTTATTGTGGGAATATTTTATTCCAAATATTCATTAATCGAGTTTTGATGATTTTGTTGTTAAACATAGGAAAACAACAAAGTAGCGAAACAAAACAACGAATAAGTCGAAGACGCAAAAAGCTGGAAATTGCAAGCATAACATATGCTATGAAGAACGTATAACGTACGTAATATCAAGCTACCTGATCAGACGAGTCAGAAAAGTCATCTGCAGATAACAAGGAATAACGCACGCTAAGTTACAATTATAGCGCATGCTATCGCATGAGAATAACGTACGTAACACAGACATGTTAACATACGTAACGAGTTGTTTCAGAATTCCAACAAGATGAACGTTGGGAAAAGTCCGGGTCAAAGTCAAGGAATCAAACGGACAGTTTGACAAAAGCATGCAATGTATATGTGGTTAACGTAAGCTCTAGCGTAGAGTTAACATACGCTAAATAGAGCAGTTAACGTACGTAATGAAAAGTGACAACGTACGTAAAGGAAGAAACGAATGCCACTGGACTGAAACTGGAAGCAGATAACGTATGCTACAGGACACCTATAACGTACGTAACGAGCTAAAGAGTTAAATGGAGCTAACGGCTAGTTGGAGGAAAATGACTATAAATACCAAACCATTTGGTATCAAACAACACAACAACCTTGAGCAAATCATTCATACTTGAGATATCATTTTAATCATTCTAGTTGTTGTACTTGAGCTTATATTTCAAGAGTTTGAGTGTGACATACACGAGAAGAAAAAGAAAGGATAAAGATTGGATTCAGTGTTAATAGGATCAAGGATCCAGCATTGTTAGAATCGCAATCTATAGCCGAGTGAGGTTTGTATAGTACCCATAGAAAGCTAGATAGGTTGATTCCTTGTCCGATAGAAAACGAAAACGGTTTAACTTGAACCGACAAAAATACAAGTGATTGTACAGTTTATCTCGGACCGATAGAAGACGAGATTGTAACGGTAATCCCTCGACCGATAGAAGAGAGGTGCAGAGGTTGATCTTTAGCCTATAGAAAAAGATACGGAGAGAGGACGTAGGCACGTTTGGCCGAACCTCTATAAATCTTGTGTCGTTTAATTTCCGCACCTTTTAATATGCTTCTGCACAATAGCGCGTATATCGAATATCGCACCAATAATTGGTATCGGAGCGGTACTCCTAGAAGCAACTTAACATCCGAGGAGAAGAAGATCCTATGGCGTTTCAAATTGCATCGGTCGAAGGTCTTGCCTTGAACCGACCACCATTCTTCGATGGATCTAACTTCATGACATGGAAGAAGAAGATGTCAATATTCATCCGAGCTTATGACATCGAGCTATGGAAATTGATATGTCTTGGTCCAAAATTCCAATCAAATTCGACGGTACGCTTAAATCTTTTGAAGAATATGATGATTCCGATTGGAAAAACGACCACTATAATTGCAAAGCCACGCAATTATTATATTGTGCTCTAAATCCGAAAGAACACAACTAGATCTCATCGTGTGATAGTGCCAAAGAATAATGGAAGATGCTAGAAGTACCACAAGAAGGCACAAATCAAGTCAAGGAGACGAAGATTAACATGCTTCTCCACGACTGCGAGCTATTCCAAATGAAAGACGACGATTCCATTACAATCATGCTCGACCGATTTTCAATCATTACAAATGGATTAGCTTGTTATGGAAAACCCCTTTCGAGTAGTGAAAAAGTAAAAAAGATCCTACGATCACTACCTCGGGAATGGGACGGCAAGATAACGGCGATTATGGAATCGAAAGATTCCAATAATCTTGATTTTAGTGCCCTCGTCGGATCGCTATTAAATTATGCAATTTGTCTTAAATCTCGAAATGCCAAGCCGAAGTCGAAGGAAAGATCGATAGCTTTAAAAGCTAAGATGTCGAGAAATAAAGAAGAAATCTCGATCGATGAAGCGATGAAGAATCGGCATATTATGCCAAAAATATTAATAAGTTTCAAAACTTATTGAACCGGAGAAAGAAAGACATCAAATCGGGCGAATCTAAGAAATTCGACAACAAGTGTCGAATCTATGGTAAACCAGGCCACTTTGCTAAAAATTGCCGGAACTCAAATCCTAAGAAGGAAGTTCTCGTTGCAACATGGAGCGATGAAGATGAAGATGATGATTTCAATCAAAATAATCTCGCTCTCGTGGCAAGAAGTTCATTTGACGAAAGCGACGTTGAAAGCCAGGTTAGTACATCGTCTCAAGATGAATTATTTGAATCATTCGAATTATTACGTACCGATTTTCAAAATACTATAAGTGAAATAAAATCCCTCCAATCTAAAAATAAATTATTGGAAACTGAAATTTCCAAAATTCTTGAAAAAGGGAAAAATGTCGAGATCGATCATTTTCAATGCCTTGAAAATGAAAATATTTTAAAGAATGATCTTTTTAAAGTTCAAGACAAACTTAAAGGTTTAACAAAGAAATTTTCATGCGGTAATGATAAATTTGAACAAATGCTATCGGTTCAAAAATTTACTTTTAATAAACAGGGGTTAGGATTCAAACCAAATTTTAAAACCGAGTCCTTAAATTTAAAAATACCCCAATGCGATAAATGTTTAAAAATTGGGCATCATATTTCAAATTGTAGAAGCCCACGTAGGACGATTAAAATTAAAAAGATTTGGATTCCTAAAGGAACCACAATTCTGAACATCATCCATATTAATGAAAAACGACCGACTTTCGGTTGGATCCCCAAAAATTAATTTTCATCTATTGATATTTTACTCAGGGAGGGGTATTATTTTTTAAATCGGGAGATATTTTTGTCAGGGGGAGTTTACCCTTTATGCATATTTATCATGAATTTATCATTATCGATTTTATCATATTTACACTTTTTGCTGTTAACAAAAAGGGGAGAAAATAGTAGAATGGAATAAAAGAAGAATGATATAAGGGGAGAAAAACAAGAAAAGCGTCATGGAAGAATGACGAGAAAAATAAAATTTGAAAAGTCGAAAAAGATGAAAAAGAAAAATGAGAAGTAGTTGAAAAGGAGAAAGAAAAGATGGGAGAAGAAACTAACGAAACGGACAAAGTCGAAAACTTTGGTATGTAGAATATACATATATTCTATTTTGCAGGTTTTATCCCATTCAAGGTGTTGTTTTGTAATCATCAAAAAGGGGGAGATTGTTGGAATTCCAAATATTCATTAATCGAGTTTTGATGATTAGTTGTTAAACAAAGGAAAAGAACAAAGTAGCGAAACAAAACAACGAAGAAGTCAAAGACGCAAAAAGCTGGAAATTGCAAGCATAACATACGCTATGAAGCACGTATAACGTACGTAATATCAAGCTACCTGATCAGACGAGTCAGAAAAGTTGGCTGCAGATAACAAGGAATAACGCACGCTAAGTTACAATTATAGCGCACGCTATCGCAGGAGAATAACGTACGTAACACAGACATGTTAACATACGTAATGAGTTGTTTCAGAATTCAAACAAGATGAATGTTGGGAAAAGTCCAGGTCAAAGTCAAGGAATCAAACGGACAGTTTGACAAAAGCATGCAACGGATATATGGTTAACGTACGCTACAGCGTAGAGTTAACGTACGCTAAATAGAGCAGTTAACGTACGTAATGAAAAGTGACAACGTACGTAAAGGAAGAAACGAAAGCCACTGGACTGAAACTAGAAGTAGATAACGTACGCTACAGGACACCTATAACATACGTAACGAGCTTAACGTACGCTACGCATGAAGGCTAGCGAACGCTAAAGAGTCAAATGGAGATAACGGCTAGTTGGAGGAAATGGCTATAAATACCAAACCATTTAGTATCAAACCACACAACAACCTTGAGCAAATCATTCATACTTGAGATATTATTGTAATCATTCTAGTTGTTGTACTTAAGCTTATATTATCAAGAGTTTGAGTCTGACATACACGAGAGGAAAAAGAAAGGATAAAGATTGGATTCGGTGTTATTAGGATCAAGGATCCGGCATTGTTAGAATCGCAATCTATATCCGAGTAAGGTTTGTCTAGTACCCATAGAACGCTAGATTGGTTGATTCCTTGTCCGATATAAAACGAAAACGGTTTAACTTGGACAGACAAAAAGATAAGTGATTGTATGGTTTATCTCGGACCGATAGAATACGAGATTGTAACGGTAATCCCTCGACCGATAGAAGAGAGGTGCAGAGGTTGATCTTTAGCCTATAGAAAAAGATACGGAGAGAGGACGTAGGCACGTGTGGCCAAACCTCTATAAATCTTGTGTCGTTTAATTTCTGCACCTTTAAATAAGTTTCCGCACAATAGCTCGTATATCAAATATCGCACCAACACTTATCAGCGTCACATATGTGACGTTAAATGTCCCTTTCTTTTTTTTTCTTTTGACAGCAGAAGCAGAACCAGCATAAGAACAAACCAAAACAACACAGCTCAGTTTTTTGACACCAATCTATCAGCAGCAAAACAAAACACCATTCTATCAATACAGCATAAAAAAAACATAAGAGTAGTAAACACAGCACACCACCAACCGAACCAATAAACCAACAGAACAACAAACAATATTCTAACCAAACCAAAAAAGCAATAGAACACCATGCAGACTAAATATAACATTTTATACAAATCAAAATCACAATATATGCGAAATATAACAAGTACGATCATCAAAATATATATCTAACATACTCGTCACATATTGAACGCATCAACTCATCCTCATCAAAGTCGTTGGAGTCATAAACCCCACCGTTCGCCCGAGATGATGAGGTATCTACCTTCTTCTTTCTTTTGAGTAATATCAACATGTGTTTACTTATCTTTGAAAATTTGGACTCCATCTTCTCTCTATCCTTCTTCATATTCTCTCTACTCTTCTTCATCTCC
Organism: Orobanche coerulescens; assembly: GCA_033398695.1. Classification (NCBI taxonomy): domain Eukaryota; kingdom Viridiplantae; phylum Streptophyta; class Magnoliopsida; order Lamiales; family Orobanchaceae; genus Orobanche; species Orobanche coerulescens. The sequence goes on along the minus strand of CM065816.1, from coordinate 133,829,875 downwards.
TCTCCATCCTTCTTCATCTCCTCGTTATCCTGTTTTAGCACCTTGATGGTAGCCTCCAAAGTCCGATCAACCTCGATAGGTCGTAATGATGCTCGTGAGTCAACAAGATGACGACTTGTGGGTTGGTCGATGATTTCATTTATGATTATCCCCTTTGAAATTCCCCTCACCCTTCCGCCCTGTCTAACTCCGCCAGCCGCCTGAGCCCACAAGTTCGGGTAAAATTCATCTTCCGGAGGGGGTTTGGCGAATGCAATGCCTCAACGAGCTTATAGTATCTGTCTTGTTTCAAATATTCATAATACAAATAGTGAACAAGTTACATAATTTATAATTTACTGACGTATTCGTAATACAAGAAAATTAACAAATATAAAGCTAAAATTATGTATTGTTGTGCACTGCAGGCGTCTATTCATTTGGGAGTAAATACTCCCGACTCAGCTTCTCCCTCCTACAGTTGAGCCTCTCTGCTGCCCTCACCAATTTTCTTTTTTTCTTTTGATATTTTTCCATTTCTTTCACATTGGTGATGTGAGTCTTCATGAAGGCCAAAGTATTAAACACTGGGTCCTCTACCGGCTTCTCCCTCTCGCATGCTGGTCTTTGGGACGCAGCATCACTCACATATGCATTAACATAAAATATTAACAATATTGATGATGACACATAATTAAAGACAACATATATTATATAATAAAATGTTGACAAAATTTAGACGTACCATGGAATGAGCATGATCGCACATGCTCAACTACCTCCGGTATATTTACCCAGTGCCTTTTGCGTAATCACACCGGTATTATCGTCGTAAAGAGTTCCCCTATTTTTAGATTTCTCGAATGTCTCCTTTTTCTCTTCTGTCTCCCAACGCTTCCACAAGATCTTGAACTATGTGGGAGAAAACATCTGTCACAGTCAAACCATGATGGTTTCCCTCCGTTCTTTAAACGAAAAGAAGAACTACTTTTCATGCAGTAAGGGCATGCTAACTTCCCATGTGTGCTCCATCTCGACAACATTCCATAGGCTGGAAAGTCATTAATCGTCCACATCAAAACCGCACGCATCGAGAAATTTCCTGCCTTACATAATCCCAGGTTGTAGCACCATCTATCCACAAAATTTTTAGCTCATCGATCAAGGGTCGGAGCATCACATCTATGTTCATCATCGGCCCTTTAGGGCCAAATATAATAGGACTTAAGAAAATAACTCCTGGCGCATGCATAAAGTTGGTGGTAAATTATACAGAGTTACGAAGGCCGGCCAACAAGAGTACTGGGCACATGTTCCTCGAAATGGATTAAAACCATCAGTACCAAGACCGAGGCTGTCATTTAGAGGATCTGCAATGAACGAAGGATGCGTACGATCAAAGTTTCGCCAAGCTTCAGCGCCGGCAGGATGAATTACTCCTTCTGACTCATCATGGCACTTTGTGTGCCATGTCTGTTCAGCAGTTTTGCGTGACATATACAGCCGCTTCAGCCTATCAGTGATTGGAAAATACCACAATTTCTTTTGTGCACTCGATTTTCCTTCCTCATACTGTGGCGTTGCATAGACAAAATTTTAAACTCTCACCTTCCCCATAGTACAAAAAACAATTGTTGCTACAAACATCATACTTGATCACTCGGAGACCGAGTTTCGACATGATATTTTTACTTCAGAATGATTATCGGGGATTTGGCTCTGATATTGCTCCGGTGCCATACCTTTGTTGCGTTTGATGAAATAATTCATTGCTTTTTGTGATGCATTATACGTCGCCTTGAAATTCATTACCTCCGTAATCCACTGCAACAACGACTTATTATGCAACTCATACAAAGGCCTATGAGCATACTCTAACAGATAATAAAATAATTTTGCTTCACGATTTGGCTCTGCCGGCTCATTATCAGTGTAATTACAAAATTGAGGAAAACTATCCGTGACCATATCTCTTTGTGATGTAAAATAATTTTCCGCAGGTGTAGAAGATGATCCTCCTATATTATAATCATTGATCCCGCAATTTCGATAATATTCACCATGGCATACCCAAACATGATAATCCGGTGCAAATCCACACTGATATAAATATTGCATGATTGTATTGCGATCATGTTCACGCCAATTCTTGCACTTTTTGCATGGACATAATATCTTACTACCAACTACTACATGAGTGAATCCAAAATTCAGAAACATATTAACACCATCAATAAATTTTCTAGTAATCATATCGTCAGGACCACGACGTTTTTCGTACATCCAGTCTCTAAAAGTTGATATTTTTATCACTGCATACAAAATAAATAACTACAAAATATAAAAATATTTTCATTGCATTCCAAAATAATATATTATCAACAAAAACATAAATAATATTTTCGGATTCAATATAATATTTATAATCCACAAGAAAATAAGTATAATCAACTAACTTAAAATTGAATAGAAAATTTGTATCCGTACTTTATGAAAATATAATATTTTATTTCTAATTATGAATATAAAATCAACTAACTTTCATCAAACTAAATTTTAATTTAATATAAAACTACAATTAAATTATCAACTAAAAAGATAATTCTATTTCGTATTAACAACAAGAGAAATAAGTATAATCATATTTGCATACAAAATTAATATGCAAATTAAATGTCAACTATTTCTACATACCTTATAAAATCGATGAATATTGCTTCAAAATGCTCAATATGTCCTTGAATATATATTTCGAAAAAAAATTCAGAAAAAAAATATGGTGCTCCAGAAATGAATTTTTTTCGTGATAGCTTCTGTGTAATTTTTTCGTGTAGTTTCTCTGTTAAACGATGTATGAGCTTTATAAAATACTTACTCAAATATTGGCTTCACATATGTGACGCCTGTTAGTATTTGGCCCAACCAGGCCCAAACTATATCTCTCTTCCTTCGGCCCATTCCACTTTTGTGCTGACCCAGCCCATTTGGCAGCCCTTATTAATAGGAGTCGTCCGATCAAGATGTATTAAGATATCTCTAATTTGGACTGTTCATCTTATCCTATTTAATCCTAACCCTAACCCTATCTCCCTCATTACTCACTCCGCCTCCACTCGGTCTCCCTCTTTTTCCCTTTCTTCTCTCCCGTGAGTTCTCCTACCTTCGGTCAACTCCCCCCCGCTGCGATTTTGCTCCCGATTCTCCCTACCTCCTCTCCCCCGTGAGATCTTGAATATATTTATGGAATCCCGTGACCGATTCCATCCTTATGGGTATAAAAGGCCTCGCTGGGGACGGGAGTTAGTCACACCGAGAGAAAAAGAATTGAGTTGTGCCTTGAGAATCCGAGTGAAAAAGAGGGATATCTGTGCAGTGATATCATTGAGGGAGACCGGGATTAGTTCATGAGATTTTTCTGAGGTTTTCTGGGTTAGATAAGGCGCTACCGGGTTGTTGTGCCGGCCGGCGGTAGTTCGGCGTTCGTCCTTCGTGGAATCGAACTTTATTGGTGTCAAATTGCAAAGGGTTCGGTAGATCTGAGCCTAAAGATCTCTTTCACAAAGGGGGTTTCTTGTCCCTTATTTTTCCTCCGTTTTTTTCGTATTATTTATCTATATATATTATATATATATATATATACTGCAGTTTCGGTATTTATCTATATATATTATTATATATATATTTGTTATATATCTATCTATCTATCTATCTATATATATATATATATACTGCAGTTTTGGTATTTATATATATATATATTATTATATATATATTTGTTATATATAAATATCTATATATATATACTACATTCTTGCTGCCTTAAATACTTGGTGCATTTCGACCGGTAATATCGTTATCTCGGCCAACTTAAACGAATCTTTGTGATTTACAGATTGGTTTTGGACGATCGAATTCTTTTGAGGTCAGCTTGTTCTTGGGGTTTATTTCAATAATTATATTGTTTTTATTATAGGTTCATTAGTTGTCCTGTAATCCGTAATCCCTTTCCCTTTGAATATAATTGTAATAGTTATATTCGTTTAATCCGCTTGAATTATCGATCCTGTCTTTAACCATTGTACGACCTGATACACAACAGTGGTATCGGATCCCGTTTATCGGGTGTTGGGTTCTTTGGCTTCTTGGTGCTACGGAATAACCCATCTGGGTTTCCGCTCAGGTATATCGGCTTGAACCTCTCTTTTATTATTATTGCTAGCTTCGGTTCTATTGTCAAATTGCTGTCCTTAAAACTGTTTATTATCGGTTTGCTTGCCGCGACCTATTTCTATATTATCTGGTTGGATTCAGTTTTCGGGCGACTCTTGTTTCCTTATTAATTAAAACTCAAACAAATTAAAACCTTAAAATCCAAAACAGCACTAATCTTGCGCTGCCAGGACCGAAAGTGTCCCTCGGATCTTTGTCAAGAGCTTGAGGATCCCGGTTTTAATTTAAACGGGTTTTAATCTCAAAAATCAAATCGAGTCCCTAAATTTTGATTCTCATCAGCTGTGTGCTTCCTTTTGTGTGATTTGCGGTCGTCTTTGTGATTACCTTATATTGTGTGTTTCAATGGGCTCTTTCTCTGTCTTTAACATTGCACCTTTTGATGGTAAAGGAGATTTTCAAATTTGGCAACAAAAAATGAAGGGCATTCTAATTCAACAAAAAGTTTTCAAAAATATTGATCAATCCTTTTCTGAAAACACTGCTGCCGAAAAAAGGCTGAGGCAGATGAGTTTGCGTATTCATAAATTATCCTAAATCTGTCCGATTCTGTAATTCGGAAAATTGGTAAACATGATACAGCTCAGGCTTTATGGGAAAAATTGGAAGAGACTTATACTGAAACTTCCTTGCCAAACAAACTGTTTTTACTTGAAAAAATTTTCCGGTTCAAACTTGATATTTCAAAGGATATAAATGATAACCTGGACACTTTTACAAAATTAATCAAGGATATCAAACAAACCGGTAATAAAAATATTGATGAACACACCCCTATTGTTCTTTTAAATGCCATCCCTGATTCTTACAGTGATGTTAAATCTGCTATTAAGTACAGCAGAGATAAAGTAACTCTTGATACTGTTATAAACGGTTTGAAAAGTAAAGAATTGCATTTGAAAAACAGTAAGGGGAATAAATTTCTAGGTGAGGTTAATTTTGTGAGGGGAAGGCCTCAAAATCGCTTTCGAAAACTGAAACCTTCATCAAGTCAAAATCTACAGAGTAATTTTTCTGAAAATAAGAAGGGCAAATGGAAGAGTAGGTCAAAGTCTCGACCTAAGAACCGTAAGTGCTATAATTGTGGTGAATCTGGTCATTACATTCATGAGTGCACTAAACCTAAGAAAAATTATCAAAATGATAATGCCAACCTTGTGGCTGAAAATGGCCGTGAAGATGAAGTTTTCATGGTTTCTGAAATTTGTGAACAAGCTAATACTGTGCATACTCTCACTTTGTGTGAAAATGAGTGGCTTGTTGATTCCGCTTGTACGTTACATATGTCGCCTTTCAAAATGCAATTTTCTAAATATAGAGAAGTGACAAATTGGTCTGTCTCTATGGCTAATGAGAAAAAGTGTCAAGTCCATGGTTTAGGAGATATTAAGATAAGATGTGACTCTGGTTATTTATTAACTTTAAAGAACGTGAGGCATGTTCCTGATTTGTGTCATAATCTTGTTTATTGTGGTACCCTTGATGATGAGGGGTATGAAGGTAAGTGTGATAATGGGATTATGAAAATATTTAAAGGAAACTTGTGTGTTTTCAAAGCAATAAAATGGAATAACCTCTATGTGAAAACTGCAAAATATGATTCTTTTGTGAATGATGTCCAAGATGACTCAACAGATCTGTGGCATAAACGTCTAGGCCACATTAGTGATAAGGGTCTGGAAATTTTGCAAAAACAAGGGGTGTTTGGGAAAGATAAATTGTCCTCTGTGCCGTTTTGCGACTCCTGTGTGGTAGGTAAACAACATCGTGTTAAGTTTCCAAATCCCCATCCCCCTAGAACTCCTACTACTTATGACACTTTGCATTATTTGCATGCTGATGTGTGGGGGCCATCTAGTGAACCCACACACGGTGGAAATAGATATTTTCTATCTGTGATTGATGATTATTCCCGTAAGGTCTTTGTGTTCCTTCTGAAAAACAAATTTGATGTCTTTGAGAAATTCAAAAATTGGAAAACGTTGATTGAAAATCAAACAGAGAAAAAAATTAAAATCTTAAGGACCGACAATGGCCTTGAGTTTTGCAATCAAATGTTTGATGAGCTTTGTGCTCAATCTGGTATTCAGAGACATAAGTCTGTCCCTTATTCACCCCAACAGAATGGGGTGGCTGAACGCATGAATAGAACCTTGCTAGAAAGGGTCAGAAGCATGTTGGCTATGTCTGGGCTCTCGAAAAAGTTCTGGGGTGAGGCTTTACTTACTGCTGCTTATTTGATAAATAGATCTCCCTCTGTGCCGTTGAATAGTAATTATCCTGAATGTGTTTGGTCTGGTCGATCTATTGATTTTTCTAATCTTCGTGTATTTGGCTGCTCTGCTTATGTGCATCAGAAAAATGATAAGCTTGAGCCTCGTTCTGTGAGATGTGTGTTTCTGGGATACCCGAAAGGGGTAAAAGGCTATAGGGTTTGGCTGAAAGGCCAATCCGGTTTCAAAACCATTATTAGTCGAGATATTGTTTTCAATGAAAATGAATTTCCTTGCCTTTTACCAGATCCGGAAAACCCCCCTGCTCCAAATGAGGTGGAGCTGCATATTTCTTTAGATAATATGGATAATGTGCAAACAGAAACGAATCTTGATAATCATGATAATGCTGATGTGCATGATGAAACAGAAGAAGTTCTTGAAGATAATTTGCATGATTATCAACTTGCTCGAGATAGGCCTAGGAGAGAAATTAGAAGACCATCTCACTTGAATGATTATCATATGGCATCATATGCATTCAATATGTTTGAATCTATTGATAATTGTGAACCCAAAACATATGATGAAGCTTTGAAATCTGAACACTCAGAACAGCGGCTTTATGCAATGAATGAAGAAATGACTTCATTGCACTCAAATGAAACTTGGGCTCTTGTGCCCCGACCACCCAACTGTTCGGTGGTTGACTGTAAATGGCTTTTCAAAGTTAAGTAAGAAAATGCGTCGGTCAGATTCAAAGCTAGACTCGTTGCTAAGGGTTTCACCCAGAAAAAAGGTATTTGACTACACTAAAATCTTTGCTCCGGTTGTTAAGTTCACTACTGTGCGTATCATGCTTGCTCTAATTGCTCAATTTGATTGGGAATTAAAACAATTAGATGTCAAAACTGCTTTTTTACATGGTGAACTTGAAGAAAAACTTTATATGAGTCAACCTAAAGGCTTTATTGATCCCAAGCTCCCTAATCATGTTTGCTTGCTTACAAAATCAATTTATGGTTTAAAACAATCACCTAGGCAATGGAATAAGAAGTTCGATGAATACATGTTCTCAATTAAATTTTCAAGAAGTAATTATGATCATTGCTTGTATTACAAAATTGATTCCAAAAATCCTGTTTTCTTACTCATATATGTTGATGATATGCTCTTAGTGAGCCCTTGTGTGAAAACAGTTGATCATGTCATTAAATGCTTAAGTGCGAAGTTTGACATGAAACACCTTGGTGATGCTAAGCGCATTCTTGGGATGAATATCTTTCATGATAGGAAAAACTCCACCATTGTTTTAAACCAAGATTCCTATGTGCAGAAAATTATATCCAAATTTTCTATCAGTCAGTCTAAATCAACCTCTGTGCCTCTAGCTGGTCATTTCCTGTTAAGTAAAGATCAATCCCCGAAAACTGAGGATGATATCAATTATATGAAAAAAGTACCTTACTCAAATGCCATTGGCTTGGTCATGTACCTAATGGTCAGCACAAGACCTGACATAGCTTATGCTGTGAGTTGTCTTAGTCGATATATGGCTAACCTGTAACACCCCGAGATATTCGGAATAATTACAGCGCCGTAAACCCTTTAGATAAGGATTTACAAGGCTAATTTTAAAAGAAGTGTAAAAACAATTCAATCGAACAACAGAAGTTCAAATACAGATTTGATTCAACCGAGCAACTGAGTTAACTTATACAACCATATCGAAATGACCTTATTAAAACAGACATACTCGAGTACTAAACGAACCAAGAAGACAATTCATAATAACAATAACATCAACCACATCACTGAGCCATTTCATCGTCCTGTCGGTACTGTGGTTGCCTCCACGCTCCTCGGCTACCTGAACATCAAAACAATGTCCACCCCCGAAGGGGTTAGCAAAACAATGCTAGTACAAGTATCATCATACAATAAATCATCAATGCATCATAGAACATGCAAAACGGACTTCCGCCACCGGAATCCAACGATGTGAATCCTCACGATTCCATCAACACAATACAGGGTAATCCAGCGATCCAGCGCCCTTGGTATAGATCCCCATGATGATCCCGTCGGACCAACGCATGGTGGAAAACCCGTCCAACGATCCAGCGCCCTCAAAGATAGATCCCCATGATGATCCCGTCGACCAACGCATGGTGGACACTCGATCCAGCGCCTCAGCATAGATCCTCATGATCCCCTCGGATCATTTATACCATAAATCAATCAACTATGCATACACATATGCATTTCAATATGTTCATCAATACGAACAAATAACAACGAATATCACGAGAATTTTCAGAAATACATCTCATATTCAACAATATGAACAAAACCACAAGCATGATAAATCGAACTCGACATATGATACTTGCCTCGAAAATGGCAAGGACGAAACACTTCAATGATCTCGACACACTCGAAGGCCGCCTCCTTCGATCAACGTAACAAGCTCGAACCTTAACAAAAGGAATGATATACAAATCATCTCAAGTCGAACGATGGCCTAACAATTCGGTCTACGGCCGAAAAGCTCAAAATAAACAATCTGCCTGGACTGCTTAGCGTGCGCTAAGTACTCTACGTAACGTGCGCTAAGCCGGCCTGTTAGCGTACGCTATCGTGGAAGACTAGCATGCGCTATCCACGAACTGACAGTTCTAATCGGCTGATACATAACGTACGCTACGTACGTATTGTGCGTTAACTGAACCCCGATAGCGCACGTTAACTCACATATGTTAGCATGCGCTAACCTTGCATGGCAGAATACTGCTAACGGAAAAACTGGGTTGAAAGGTGGTGAATTCATGAATTCTATGTTGATACAACAAGTCATCCTCAAGCATGTCATGCTAATAAGGTTTGTGGAAGTTCCATGATCATGAGGTACAAATATACGGATAATCATCTCAACATCATATCTTATCTTCGATCTTCAAGAAATATATCAAGTTCCGATTATTCCAAGTCCCAAAACATATGATTCCTTACGTAAAACATACGAACTAGGTAATCTTCATATACTGGTCGATTGGTTTTGAAGATACATAACATGCTCAGGAATCCACATACTAAAAGGTTCAATGGATCATACGATGAATAAGTGTCGAAACGTCGAAAATATCCTTCTAACACATGATGTACGACTAATAACGAATCTAACTGACTAGATGAACATGATCAACATCCTATAGAACACTACTAGTATTGGTGAAGAATCACCTACCTCAAGGTAGTGAAGAACACGGAGGAAATTGAAGCAATCCAACACCGAAAGCTTGAACACCAATCTCCAATGATATACGATCTTCAATCACGAACTAGGATGTTCATATGAAGTGTTTAGGATGAAGGAAGTTATGTTCTAAGTGTAAGAATTCGGGTAATGGGAGAAGAAAGAACTGAAATCACGAATAAGATGCTGTCCTATTTATAAGAAATGGCTATTAGCGCGTGCTAGACTGGCCAGAAGCGTGCGCTAACGGCTCACCGACTTAATCAGATTTCAAGACTTAGCGTGCGCTACGCATATACCTGTAGCGTGCGCTAAGGCGTTGACTCGGCTTTTCCCGAAAGCCGTCCAGGTACATCCCGACACGATCCGACAGGGGTCCCCCGGCCAGATCTCACCTACCGCACGTCTCAATAAAATTGACCACGCATAGCGTGCGCTAATGACCCTCAGTAGCGTGCGCTATTAATCCACGTTAGCGCACGCTAAACGTAGCCGATAGCGTGCGCTACATACGCAGAATACAATATTTAAATCACAAACACGAAATTAAACGCTCGACAACATCGGATTATGAAATACGGAGAATAGTACTCAGACAAAAGTACAATCATTACAATATCACAAGTTCCAATTACATAACAGAAATCTCGGGTATTACATAACCCAGGGGTTTACCATTGGCAAGCCGTCAAATGGCTCTTAAGGTACTTGAACGGCTCAAACAGGTATGGTCTTAAATTTTCTCGACACCCACAAGGTGTAAAATTGGTTGGATACATGGATTCTAATTACGCTGCTAATCGTGATAATCGTAAGTCTACTACTTCATATGTGTTTACTTTGTGTGGCACACCAATCAGTTGGAAGTCTCAATTACAACCTATAGTTGTTTTATCTACTACACAATCTGAGTATGTTGCTATAACAGAAGCATTAAAAGAAGCTATATGGTTAAAAGGACTATTATCAGAAATCGGTTTTCTAAAGGATAAAGTCGAAGTTTTTTCGGATAGTCAATCCAGTATTCAACTGTGCAAAAATCCAGTTTTTCATGATAGAACGAAACATATCGATGTTCGTTTCCATTTCATACGAGATGTTGTTGCTAAACGTATAATCTATCTTGAAAAAATACCCTCCCAATTTTAATCCTTCAGATATGGGTACTAAGTGTTTACCCGTCGAGAAATTTAAATCCTGTTTAAAAAGACTGAATTTTGATTCGGTCAAATAAATTTTTTGAACTTTGTGTTCTTTAGGGGATCTCTTTGTGAGTTAGTCTTCTTTGTGAATTCTTTTACCTTATTTACTTTGTGTATGTGCAGGTAACCCCGGAGATAGGCGATGATGAGTTTTCTCCGAAACCCGAAAATGCAATTTGACTGGTTGGCCCAAAAAGGTGGAGAAATGTTAGTATTTGGCCCAACCAGGCCCAAACTATATCTCCCTTCCTTCGGCCCATTCCACTTTTGTGCTGGCCCAGCCCATTTGGCAGCCCTTATTAATAGGAGCCGTCCGATCAAGATGTATTAAGATATCTCTAATCTGGACCGTTCATCTTATCCTATTTAATTCTAACCCTAACCCTATCTCCCTCATTACTCACTCCGCCTCCACTCGGTCTCCCTCTTTTTCCCTTTCTTCTCTCCCGTGAGTTCTCCTACCTTCGGTCAACTCCCCCCGCAGCGATTTTGCTCCCAATTCTCCCTACCTCCTCTCCCCCGTGAGCTCTTGAATATATTTATGGAATCCCGTGACCGATTCCATCCTTGTGGGTATAAAAGGCCTCGCTGGGGACGGGAGTTAGTCACACCGAGAGAAAAATAATTGAGTTGTGCCTTGAGAATCCGAGTGAAAAAGAGGGATATCTGTGCAGTGATATCATTGAGGGAGACCGGGATTAGTTCCTGAGATTTTTCTGAGGTTTTCTGGGTTAGATAAGGCGCTACCGGGCTGTTGTGCCGGCCGGCGGTGGTTCGGCGTTCGTCCTTCATGGAATCGAACTTTATTGGTGTCAAATTGCCAAGGGTTCGGTAGATCTGAGCCTAAAGATCTCTTTCACAAAGGGGGTTTCTTGTCCCTTATTTTTCCTCTGTTTTTTTGTATTATTTATCTATATATATATATACTGCAGTTTCGGTATTTATCTATATATATATATATATTTATTATATATATCTATATATGTATATATATACTGCAGTTTCGGTATTTATCTATATATATATACTGCATTCTTGCTGCCTTAAATACTTGGTGTATTTCGATCGGTAATATCGTTATCTCGGCTAACTTAAACGAATCTTTGTGATTTACAGATTGGTTCTGGACGATCGAATTCTTTTGGGGTCAGCTTGTTCTTGGGGTTTATTTCAATAATTATATTATTTTTATTATAGGTTCATTAGTTGGCATGTAATCCTTAATCCCTTTCCCTTTGAATATAATTGTAATAGTTATATTCGTTTAATCCGCTTGAATTATCGATCCTGTCTTTAGCCATTGTACGACCCGATACACAACAAAGCCAAAGAATAAGTTCAGAATAATTGCATATGCAGTGGGTGGCGCACGCGAATATGGTAGTTGACAAGTTTTAGCTTCACATATGTGAAGCTAATGTGAAGCACAAATTATTAGCCTAAAGGCGTCACATATGTGATGCCAATACGAAAATTTTCAAAATTTTTGGCGAAAGTTTGAAATTTTTGGCCTGGACGTGGGGGAATTTCGAATTTATTGAAATACTTTGACTTCACATATGTGAAGCTATTGGGTTTTAGAATATATTATAAATACAACATCACTACAACCTTCATTCATTCCAAAATTCTAATCCACATTTCATCTCATTTCTTCAACTTTCATCTCTCAATTTCAAGCTAATTTTTAAATTATTTTTAATTTTGTTAATAAATTTACTTATATTATTTTTTGTTTATACCAACCTATTAATATTTTTGTTTTTTTTCTTTGTTTTGCAGGATTTTTATTATTTAATTATAAGTGAATTACAATATTAATATTGTTGGAACATAACATAATATGATTTATCTCTTTTTAAAATCAATTCTACAAAAATGATGATATTTATTTTCTAATTAAAATAAATATCTTTTTAGTATAATATAGTTTATTTTTTTAATAATAACTAGAAGTGTAGTTTGTGACATATCTTTTCTAATTACAACAAAAAAAATTATATTTAAAATATACTTCTGATTAAATTAATATATATATATATATATAAATATACACACCTGAAATTAGCCAGAAATTATTTTTGGCTAATTTTATTTTTTTTATTTTAAACGAAAGTACTTTAGCGTCACATATGGAATGCTAATATGGCTGAAAAAATAAGATTAAAATAATTGAATGTTAAAATTTTGGCGTCGCAACATGTGACGCCAAATATATGTTATTTAAATTCGCTGGACATACTTTGCCGACACATATGTGACGCCAAAGATATATTATTTAAAATTACTGGACAATCTTTGGCGACACATATGTGACGCCAAAGATATATTATTTAAAATTGCATGACATTTTTTCGCGACACATATGTGACGCCAAAAAGCTTAAAAAATAGTATTTTCCTCGCCCGTTTTAGCTTCACCCATATGAAGGTAAAGTAATTAGGTTATTTGTTCAGTGTCTTTTTTAGCTTCACATAAATGATGGTAAAGTTCGTTTCTTTAGCTTCACGTGGTCAAACATTGAAGTTAAAGTTTCTTTAGTTTCAGCTTCTTTATCTTCACAGATTGAATTCACATATATGAAGATAAAGCACAAGGCTTCAGAGTCAACTTTATTCGCTTCACTTCATATTTTTTAGTAGTGATGGTAGTGCAAATGTCAAAAGGATTGAAAAATGCCGAAACAACGACAACACATTGAATAAGTGAAAAATGACAAAACACTTAGGGGTTGTTTATGTAACACCCTCAAGATATTCGAGGTATATTACAGCGCCGTAAATCCCTATATGGGACCCACCAGGCTGAACAGCATCATACTCATCGACTCACATAAACGACAAACCAAAACCATGTCATAAAGACGCAAAACAGAATAATCCACCCGGTTTACCGGTCAACCATAACATCATCAATCAACACAAACATATAGGCAACAATACAATCCGGACGGACAAGAACTCTTAAGTACTCGAGTACAACCATTAGTTCAAAAGCCACAAAAGATGAAAAGACAAAAAGACATTAAGACGTCACTTAGGCACAATCATCACGCTCGGCCATCATCCGCATCTTGGTCCAGCCTGCTCGTCTCGATGAACTCGACTCAAATTCATAAAACGAATTTCCCCAAAACGGGTCCCCGTAAGGGGTTAGCATTTACGCTAGTACAAGTAACCAGATGAACAACTTACATCTTACACATATAGTAATGCATGCAATAGAGAAACCGTTCAAAACACTCATTTCCTAAATGCCAATATCAAATCACATTTGTAAAATTCACCACAATTAACCGTCGATCCACACCTCCGTGGACCCCTACCGAGACCCCGTCGGATCTAACCCGTAGTGGTTAAAAGCAAAGCTCGTCGATCCACACCTCCGTGGACCCCTACCGAGACCCCGTCGAGTCCAACCCGTAGTGAGCATACACACGCACACAATTTCTCATACAAAACTACTATGTCAAGATTGTAAGTTCATAAGGATACTTGCCTCGATTAATTAGACGATGACACGAACGGAACGGAAGAGTTGAACACGACCGCAAGGAACCGGCGGAAATGAACCTAACGATTCGAATAACACAATCACAACCAACTCTAGACGATTATGGAAATGGAATACACTCGAAACCCGCCTACGATTCATGTATATTCGTATATAAACAACAACGAGGGCGGACCACAACCAAACCCTCTCGATTCCGTAAAAATCACGAAATATACCATGAATCCGTAGGGAAACTAAGAATACCAACAAGATTAATAATATTCATCATGAATCCATCAACGAAACGGAACGGATCGGAAGGAAATCCCAAAACCCCCAAATTATCCAAAAGTAGGGTTCTAAGAGATTACCTTGGATTTAGGATGAGAAACACAAGTGGATGATGTTAGTCTTACACCAAGAACTCAAGCACAAGGATCTCTGAAGTGATTGGAAGAAGAAAATCGCCTCAAATCGTCTCTGGAGTCGCTCGCCGCGGAAAGAGGAAGAAATGAGATTTTGTGATTATCTCGGTCAACTCCCCGGTTTATATAGCCGGGAGTGTTAGCGCACGCTAAGACCTCAAGGTTAGCGTGCGCTAACGGATAGGGTTACAAACCCTCTGTTAGCGTCCCATCCGAAACCAGGTTTTGGCCGTTAGCGTGCGCTACCATACATGCGTAGCGTGCGCTAATAACCTCTCGGTAGCGCGCTTATCGAACAATAGCGTGCGCTACCCGAACATCAGCCGAGTCCAGAGCTAACCGCCCAAACCTCACTCGACCCGTTAGCGTGCGCTACCATACCCAGAGCGTGCGCTAACTAGCATCCGATTGAGTTCGCAGTAAACCGCCCAAGATCGACAGTCACACTAGCGCGCGCCATCGAACAATTTAACGTGCGCTAGTCTCCCGACATTAGCGTGCGCTAGACGAGATAGCGGCGCTAATCCGATAGTCCGCAGGGTCGGGAGCCGAATCGCCACTCCTGTGGCTAAATCGTTAGCGTGCGCTATTTAATTAAACGTAGCGTGCGCTACTAATGGATTTCTAGCGTGCGCTATACAGAAATTTAGCGGCGCTAGATACGTAATATAAACGACCCAAAATACCGGTTAGGAACGAAACGTCAAACTAACACCTCAAAACGTATCATAGCATAGTATGAATCCACGGCAACCGAAACGGCGGTTCCGCACAACAATTACGAGAATCGATCTAAAGATAACGGAAAAGTTACACTGAAGGATACTCGAGGGTCACTAAAATCGAGAATTACACCGGAAATACAATTACAAGGGAAAGAAAAATGCGGATATTACATTCTACCCCTCTAAAAATAAGTTTCGTCCCGAAACTTAAGAAACAAACAACTCGGGGTACCTAGCACGCATGGTATCCTCGGTTTCCCAAGTTGCCTCCTCGACACCGTGTTTCGACCACTGCACCTTGACCAAAGGTATGGTCTTATGCCTCAATCGTTTCTCACGATACTCCAAAATCTTCAAAGGGCGCTCTTGAAAGTAACATCTTCGCGACATCAATCTCTCCATAATCGATGATGTGACTAGGATCAGGACATATTTCCTCAACTGGGAAACATGGAAAACGCTATGAACATGACTCAAGGCCGGAGGTAACGCCAAACGGTATGCCAACCCACCTACTCGCTCGAGGATCTCGAAGGGGCCGATAAATCTCGGACTCAACTTCCCTTTCTTCCCGAAACGAAAAACTCCCTTCGTCGGCGACACCTTTAGCAAAACATGGTCTCCCACCTCGAATTCCAAAGGTCGACGACGGATGTCGGCATACGACTTCTGTCGACTTTGGGCAGTCAACATCCGTTCTCGAATTAACTCTATCTTCCGCCTCGTCTCTAAAACGACATCCGGCTCGGTCCCCACCAAATCGGACGCCTCATTCCAACAAATCGGTGATCGACATCGCCGCCCGTAAAGTGCCTCATACGGGGCCATCCGAATCGACGCGTGCCAACTGTTGTTGTACGTGAATTCGATCAGCGGCAAATGTTCCTCCCAGTCACTACTCCAATCGAGAGCACAGGCACGTAACAAGTCCTCGAACGTCTGGATAGTGCGTTCCGATTGTCCATCTGACTGGGGATGAAAAGAGGTACTCAAGTGTAAACGGGTACCCAACGCCTTATGCACCGCCTGCCAGAAGTGCGATACGAAACGGCCATCACGATCCGAAACAATAGACTTCGGAGTACCGTGAAGTCTCACAATCTGCGCGATAAACACACGAGCCAACTTCTCCGGGCCCCAAGTGTCCTTGATGCCCAGAAAATGTGCCGACTTGGTCAGACGATCAACAATCACCCATACCATATTCATGCCCGACCTCGATCTCGGCAAACTCGTGACGAAGTCCATCGATATATCCTCCCATTTCCATTCCGGAATGGGAAGTGACTGCAATAACCAAAGGTCTCGATGCTCGATTTTGACCTCGACAAGTCAAACATCTCGCTACAAACGTGCGACCTCATCCTTCATGTCATTCCACGAGTTCCTTCTCAAGTCCTTGTACATCTTACTCGAACCAGGATGAACGGAGTAAGGTGTAGCATGGGCCTCCGTAAAATACTGCGCCTCAACTCGAGTCGCTCGGCACACAAAGCCGACTCTGGAATCTCAAAATACCATCCTCGTGAATCACAAACCCGGAGACTTTCCCTTAAGAACGTTCTCTCGGATTTGAGTAATCATCGGATCCTCCGATTGCTTGACTTAATTTCGTCGATCAAGGATGACGAAATCTCTAAAGCACAAAGTTGCCCGACAGCTCCCGGCAACGAGACCTCAACATCTAACTCGATCAAGGCCCTCCAAAGCTCAGACTGAGACGTAAGGATCTCAAGCGTTCGCAACGCAACTGGTTTCCGACTCAAGGCGTCGGCCACGACGTTCGCCTTGCCCGGATGATAAAGGATTTCGAGGTCATAATCCTTAATCAACTCTAACCACCTCCTCTGCCTCATATTTAACTCTCGCTGAGTAAATATGTATTTCAGACTTTTATGATCGGTAAAAATCTGGCATGCAGAGCCGAAAAGATAGTGACGCCAAATCTTGAGCGCAAAAACGACTGCCGCTAACTCCAAGTCATGAGTAGGGTAGTTAAGCTCATACGGCCTCAACTATCTCGATGCAAAGGCAATGGTCCTACCGTGCTGCATTAATACACACCCAAGACCCTGACCCGAAGCATCGCTATAAACGGCAAAACCCTCGTTGCCACATGGCAATGCCAAAACTGGGGCTGAAGTCAAACGCTTCTTCAGTTCCTCAAAACTCGACTGCCTCTCGTCATTCCGCATTTAACTTCTCGATTTACGGAGCAAGCTGTGTAAGTGGTCGAGCCGATTTGAGTAACCTCACGAACCTACGGTAGTAGCCAGCTAAACCCAAGAAACTACGGAGCTCCTTCACATTCTTGGGCGGTGCCCAATCCAACACGGCCTCGATCTTCTGCGGATCCACACGAACCCCCTCGGCTGAAATCACGTGACCTAAAAACATCACTTCCTTCAGCCAGAACTCACATTTCGAGAACTTTGCATAGAGTTGCTCGGTCCTCAAAATGTCTAATACTACCCGCAAATGATGGGCATGCTCTTCCTCATTCCTCGAATAAATAAGAATATCGTCAATAAAGACGACGACGCACTTATCCAAATACTCGATAAAAACTTTGTTCATCAACTGCATGAACACCGCCGGCGCATTAGTTAACCCGAAGGGCATGACTACGAACTCATAATGTCCGTACCTCGTCCGAAAAGCTGTTTTCGGCACATCAGACTCTCTCACCCGGAGTTGATAGTACCCCGATTTCAAATCAATTTTCGAGAATACCGCAGCTCCCTGCAACTGATCGAACAAGTCATCAATTCTCGGCAAAGGATACTTGTTCTTGATGGTCACCTTGTTTAGTTCGCGATAGTCGATACACAAACGTAGTGAACCATCCTTCTTCCGCACAAACAGGACCGGTGCGCCCCAAGGCGAGGCGCTCGGTCGAATATACCCCGACTCAAGAAGCTCGCTCAACTGCTTCTTCAACTCTGCCATCTCTGAAGGTGCCATGCGATACGGCGCCTTCGAAATAGGAGCCGCGCCCGGCTCTAACTCTATAGCAAACTCAACCTCATGTTCCGGTGGCAATCCCGGTAACTCGTCAGGGAATACATCAGGAAACTCACTAACGACTGGAATCGACGAAAGCTCGACTCCACCATCCTCCGCCTTCAAGGCGTAGCACCAATATCCAGTACACCCCTTTCGCAGGAGTCTCATCGCCTTCAAGGCGTTAATAACGAATTTCTGTTTCCCCCTCTTTCGCCCCGCGAAAGAGTGCTCGGTGCCATCCTCGGCTAACATAGTGATGATTCTCGTGCGGTAGTTCATGATCGCACCATGCCGCTCGAGCCAATCATCACCAAGAATCAAATCCTCACCCTCGATACTCACAACAATAAGATTAGAGGGCCAAGTCCTCTCACAAATAAATACAGAACAGTCTCGAACCTCCTGATCACCAACGATTCTATCGCCGCTAGGAAGCTTAACGATGAAGGGTTCACAAGGCGTCAAACAGTCGAGACTCAAACGACGCACACAATCCAGATATATGAACGAATGCGTAGCACCGGAATCGAAAAGCACACTGACAGGATGAGAAAGAATATAAACGGTACCTGTCGCCACGGTAGCCGCTGGATCATCGGCTCTCCGCATCTCATAGACACGCGGGTGGGCGGAGCCGACACCGAAGCTCCCCTTAGAGGGCTGACCCGACCTCTCCCGACTAGCACTCGGCGGAGACCGAGGAGCAAACGATCTCGATTCACACTTGGTTCCCTAGGCGCTGGAATGGAAGCCCGGCACCAAGAATTTTCTCCCTCTCGGCCAGACGGCCTTGTGGCCGTGGCCACTGCTGATTACACGTCGACAAAGGGCTCAAACAAGTACGGTGATGTGGCCCGTGCGACCACAATTGAAACACTTCACATCACGAAAAGGAGCACCGGTAGTTCCACGAGGACCCCAGTGAACGAGCCGACCACCGCCGGGAAGTTAGCAGATTGGGATCTCTGCGACCCCCACTCTTGTGGCCCGAAAAGTTCCCCGGACTGCTTTCTTACTCGCGGGCCGCCTCACTCGCCACAGACAAATCATAAGCAAGGGCCCTACTCTGATAATCCTTCAATGTAGTGCATACGAGCCCCGACATATAGTCCCGAATCGGCAACTTCATCCGTCTGGAGAAATGGAAAATCTTGTCACTCTCCTCGACAACTTGGGTCTTCACATATCCCAACTCTTTGTTAAAATCAGCAATAGCTTGAGCTACGGGGATATCCCGTGGTTGAGCATCATAAAAAGCATGTACCCGAGCCTGTCTGACTGGCCACGGGCAATATTCAGTCTCCATCAACTCTTGAAACTCAGCCCACGAAGCGGATGGTCTTTGGGCCCAACGGCCTCCCACCGGTCCGTAGCGTCCCGGTGAGAAAATATTGAGCAATAGGGACTCTACGTTCCTCGTGACGATTAGTGGCAACGAAGACCTTAGATATCTCCTTGATCCAACCTTCCCGGCCAATCGGGTCTGAAGCTCCCGAAACCGAGGAGGATGCATCTTGATGACATCTTGGAGCCATCGGTCCGCTCCGCCCGATTAGCATGGGCACGATCCGGGTTGAACCGCACGAGCTATTGCCGCCATTTGGTTCACCATCATTGCATAACGGCCGCAATACCAAGATCGCACGCTCCGAGAAGAAGCATGGCTATGACGGTCGCCGACGCTGCCGGCTCAGAAGATCGTGACGTGGCCGCCCCATTGCCCCACGTCCCGGCGCGTCCACGACCACGACCGCGACCACGACCTCTTCCGGCATCCATACTGGAGTTAAATAAGTAGCAAAAGCCATACGAGGATCGGTACAAGAAAAGAACAATCACAAGTCGAGAATCAAGGGTACGATACAAGGAATTAATGAACAGAGGAAGAAAAACTTACGGACCTTTGGTAGTACTGGAATCATGGCGGCGTGACGATGATGTGCAAAACAAAACACCACAAGACCCAATAAACCGACAAGCCTAGGTATCCATAAACCTAGTGCTCCGATACCATTTTCTGTAACACCCTCAAGATATTCGAGGTATATTACAGTAGTAAATCCCTATATGGGACCCACCAGTGAAACGACATCATACTCATCGACTCACATAAGCGACAAACCAAAACCATGTCATAAAGACGCAAGCAGAATAATCCACCGGTTTGGCCAACCATAACATCATCAATCAACACAAACATATAGGCAACAATACAATCCGGACGGACAAGAACTCTTAAGTACTCGAGTACAACCATTAGTTCAAAAGCCACAAAAGATGAAAAGACAAAAAGACATTAAGACGTCACTTAGGCACAATCATCACGCTCGGCCATCATCCGCATCTTGGTCCAGCGCTGTTCGTCTCGATGAACTCCGGCACGAAATTCATAAAACGAATTTCCCCAAAACGGGTCCCGAGAAGGGGTTAGCATTTACGCTAGTACAAGTAACCAGATGAACAACTTACATCTTACACATATAGTAATGCATGCAATAGAAAACCGTTCGAAAACACTCATTTCCGGAAATGCCAATATCAAATCACATTTGTAAAATTCACCACAATTAACCGTCGATCCACACCTCCGTGGACCCCTACCGAGACCCCGTCGGATCTAACCCGTAGTGGTTAAAAGCAAAGCTCGTCGATCCACACCTCCGTGGACCCCTACCGAGACCCCGTCGAGTCTAACCCGTAGTGAGCATACACACGCACACAATTTCTCATACAAAACTACTATGTCAAGATTGTAAGTTCATAAGGATACTTGCCTCGATTAATTAGACGATGACACGAACGGAACGGAAGAGTTGAACACGACCGCAAGGAACCGGCGGAAATGAACCTAACGATTCGAATAACACAATCACAACCAACTCTAGACGATTATGGAAATGGAATACATTCGAAACCCGCCTACGATTCATGTATATTCGTATATAAACAACAACGAGGGCGGACCACAACCAAACCCTCTCGATTCCGTAAAAATCACGAAATATACCATGAATCCGTAGGGAAACTAAGAATACCAACAAGATTAATAATATTCATCATGAATCCATCAACGAAACGGAACGGATCGGAAGGAAATCCCAAAACCCCCAAATTATCCAAAAGTAGGGTTCTAAGAGATTACCTTGGATTTAGGATGAGAAACACAAGTGGATGATGTTAGTCTTACACCAAGAACTCAAGCACAAGGATCTCTGAAGTGATTGGAAGAAGAAAATCGCCTCAAATCGTCTCTGGAGTCGCCGGCCGCGAAGAGGAAGAAATGAGATTTTGTGATTATCTCGGTCAACTCCTGGTTTATATAGCCGGGAGTGTTAGCGCACGCTAAGACCTCAAGGTTAGCGTGCGCTAACGGATAGGGTTACAAACCCTCTGTTAGCGTCGATCCGAAACCAGGTTTTGGCGTTAGCGTGCGCTACCATACATGCGTAGCGTGCGCTAATAACCTCTCGGTAGCGCGCGCTATCGACCAATAGCGTGCGCTACACGAACATCGGCCGAGTCCAAGAGCCAACCGCCCAAACCTCACTCGACCCGTTAGCGTGCGCTACCATACCGGCGTAGCGTGCGCTAACTAGCATCCGATTGAGTTCGTAGTAAACGCCCAAGATCTTTGACAGTCACACTAGCGCGCGCCATGAACAATTTAACGTGCGCTAGTCTCCCGACATTAGCGTGCGCTAGACGAGATAGCGTGCGCTAATTCGATAGTCCGCAGGGTCGGGAGTGACGCCACTCCTGTGGCTAAATCGTTAGCGTGCGCTATTTAATTAAACGTAGCGTGCGCTACTAATGGATTTCTAGCGTGCGCTATACAGGAAATTTAGCGTGCGCTAGATACAGAATATAAACGACCCAAAATACCGGGTTAGGAACGAAACGTCAAACGGAACACCTCAAAACGTATCATAGCATAGTATGAATCCACGGCAACCCCGAAACGGCGGTTCCGCACAACAATTACGAGAATCAGATCAAAAGATAACGGAAAAGTTACACTGAAGGATACTCGAGGGTCACTAAAATCGAGAATTACACCGGAAATACAATTACAAGGGAAAGAAAAATGCGGATATTACAGTTTACCAACTCTGTCATTAAGATCTGAGTGGAATAAGATCTTTTTGGATTATGCTGTCTGTCTGGATAAAGATGAAATGTTGTTTACCTGCATTGCTGAATCAATTGTCTCAATGGCAGAAATGACCATTTTACTCCCTCGATATATATAAAAATGTATTAAATATTTGTATCCAAAATAGTTCAACACCATACAATTATAAATTGCACAACATCAAAATAATAAAACACAATATCTAGTTATAATAGTCATTTGGTTCCATTAAGATGATAGCTTACCGAATAAGGAGCTGGGGGATAACTGTTCCATTAAGCTGCTATCTTATTGATTAAGCTCCTGGTAAACACATTATCAGCTGTGCGAAAAAGCTATAAGAAACCAATAAGCTTCATTAAGCTGCTAGTAAACAGACCCTACACAAACACGCTAATTACGATCCCAAATGCTATCGCTCCAGGCAATAACAACTATACCAATATATCCAATGATATTTATGGGCGTATTCAATTGAGACTTGGAATGAGTTTTAAAAACGCTTATAGAATTTGATGGGTTTGAAAAAGTTTGGGTGTATTTAATTGAGACTTTTAAAAGTCAATTAAATTCTTGTGGTATTCAATATAGAATTTTATGGAATTCTTAAAGGTCTATTAAAGTCATGAGATATTAAATGAGAAATTTATAAATCTTACAAAATTATGAGGTATTCAAATTTATTTTGGATTCTAAGGATTTTAATGGAATCATCTAGGTACTCATCTTTAAGCACAAAGTACAAACATAATTTGTCTTTTAAAATCTTTGATACACCCCTAAGATTTTGATGGATTTTTATTCGTCACCACCACCCACCACCACTGCTGCAGCTGCCTCCACCACCACCACATCACTGCCTCCACCACCACCGCTTCCACACCACCATTGCCACCGTCCCGTCCCACCACCAACACCATTTCCGCTGTCACGCCGCCGCCACCATCACTACCACTACCACCATATCCCAGAATAGTAAAGAAGTTCTTATAATATTTTTATCTTTTGTTCTTTAACTTTTTATGAAAAAATAATTATTTACAAAAACTTGTTAAAAACATTTAATTTATAATTAATATTTTATATCCATTCATTGCTTTAATAACTTGATATATATTTTTGTCTTTTTAATATGAGATAGTTTTTTATTTTTTCTCGTTAAATTATACTTATCAAATTATTTGCAATAGATATTTATATTTAATTAAAAAATTTATTATACATAACTCTTTACTGAACACATATAGAATAACTATCTATTAAGATAGAACGCTAATAAATGAAATTCATGTGGTTACTATCTTTTGAGAAAAATAAAGTCATTAGAAATTCATAAAAGTCCATAAAAATCCATTAAAATCTATAGAATTCTAATAGATAGAAATCCATTGAAATCAAAGAGAATTTATGAAAGTCTATTGAATTCCATTAAAATCTATCAAATTCATCAAACTCTAAAATCTATCAAATTCCATTAAAATCTTAATTAAATACACCCCTCTTATTCACGGAAACTAAGAATTTGAAACAATGAAATATTGGAAAAATCATAACGAGAACAAGAAATTATGAAACGACAAATCCAGTAATATAATATAGTCAACGAGCCGAGTACAAGCGAGTCAATAAGATACAAGATAAACTATAAAATAAGTATGATTTTTACACGTAAGACGAATCAGATACGACTGTAAAGACTTTAATACGGCCATAACTCGAATTCTATTTAAGCCAATCGAGCCATTTTTCTTGGGCAATTTTTCTTTTTCTACCCTCTCACGTCTTGGGGCAATTTTCGATAAAAGTTCGTGTCACGACCCCTTATCTCTAAGGACGACACAACTAGGACGTGACCCAGGATGAAAATAAAGAAGCGAGGAAAACATAAGTTTGATAATAAGCAGAGGTGGATTTCTATGAATCACCTGGTAAGGTATCATTAAGGGGGATTAAACCCGTAGAAATAATTTGGAATTTGAACTTAGAAATACATAATACGAATATTAGCCTTGAAGTTTGGAGAGGCTTCACGGTAGTTAACAAATGATCTAGAAGAAATAATTATGAAAGAGTATTTGCAGCGGATAGACATAGTTGGTCACATATACGACGATATGTAACCAGGACTTCACATCATTTTGTAGACATAAGACTCTACTCAACACCATATATCACGTTCTCTGCTCAATCTGCATATTTGAAAAAGACATATAGGGATGAGTACAACATACTCAGTGAGCATGTTGCCAAACGATAAAAAGTTCCTCCATTCTGCGTACACTAACCCTAGCTAGCAACTTTTATCTAGCTCAGGATACGACCATTTTTATAGGTTGACAAGTCAACGTTGATAGGTTCATGAGAATCCACATAAAAGTTTTATACATGATAATTATTTCAATCGTAATTTAACTATAAAATATTTCATCAAGTAGAGCAAGCTCAAGTTATTTTCGCATAGAAAGTTCACTTTAAAGAGCAAAAGTAGCAAGCAAACCGATTCACGTCTCTTACTTAAGTTTCACTCTACTGCACCATTTTTATCGCAAACAACTAAGTTTTAGAGGTCGATCGAGCTTAACGAGGTTTAACGAACAACATACCGTATTAACAGGTTTGGACTTTAGTCTTTTCATTCAATCTAAGTCATACAATTGAAACAACGAGTCTAAACTAGACCCAACTTGACCACATACAATTTAAAGCTACTAACTGTAACACCCCCAAAACTGTATGGGAATGTTACACGCCGTAGACCCTTTCCGCAAGGATCTACCAGGCTAAACATCCATAAACAACCAAATGTTTGCCCGGACAGGGTCAAACAACATAATAATACAGACCGTTAAGGTCACTTACACATAAACACACAGACCGATGAGGTCACACAACTCCATTAACAGAACTGACTAAACAACATTACCCACACAGGGGTCAAAACACAATACAGTGGAAGACTGAATCAACTTTAACAATACAACCAAACTCTACCAACTCTCGACTCTTGATTAGTATCGCAGCTCGTCATCCCCTTGTACCAATCCTGTGACTGCTCCCCTGAACCTGCATGTACCTGGACGCAGAACAGACATCCACCCCCCGATTACTCGGGGGTTAGTAAAACTCCACTGTTTTACTAGTGCAAGTATAAAACGATACGAAATGCAACAAGTAAATAGCAACTACGAATTTAATATGGAAATCAATTATCAAAATGTTCCCGAGAAGTTTTAGAATTTCGAACTCAAGTAAGAGATATTTGAAAAGGAACACATCATCTGGGGGATTTTTAAAGCAGAAATTCTTTTGGACCTCGAGTCCCAATTTACAAAACCTTTTCGTAAACATTAGGGCCTTAGCCCGATTCTCGTTTCAAAGCACACTAAATAATATATCATTATGAGTCCGAGATCCATATTTAAAATGTTACCCAAACAATCACTTCTACACGATCTATGTTCGTACACATCATGTACCGAACTCCGGAGGCCTCAACGGACCTTACCCGGACCACACACACTGTTCGTACACATCATGTACCGAACTCCGGAGGCCTCAACGGACCCTAACCGGCCACACACTGTTCGTACACATCATGTACCGAACTCTGGAGGCCTCAACGGACCCTACCCGGCCACACACATCGTTCGTACACATCATGTACCGAACTCCAGAGGTCTCGTCAGACCCTACCTGGATCACACACCTTGTTCGTACACATCATGTACCAAACTCCAGAGGTCTCGTCAGACCCTACCTGGATCACACACCTTGTTCGTACACATCATGTACCGAACTCTCCAGAGGCCTCGTCAGACCCTACCTGGAACACACGCACACACATCGACACGACACAACTCATAATCATCAAATGTCAAGCCATTCCACATTACACGGAAATGTACAATCAAGTATGTAAACCAAAACAACACAAATATCATGATCATCACAACGACTCAACAATGACCAACCACGCCCGGCACAAACTTAGATGATTTGCACATCCAACACAATTCCACGATGTTAACTAAGTGAAGGTATTATCGTTACCATCAATTGTTCGTAATAATCAATTCATACGAAGCATATACACGAAAGTAAACCAATGCATCACAACCATAATACGACGTCCCTATTCACAAGACACAATTCGTATAGTAAAATACTTGCCTTAATAACCGCTACCTAATACTCCGAAGAACACGATTCGACCGGAAAGCTCGGACCCCGAAGAAGACAACGAGCGGAAGGGTTCCGACTCGAGTTCTTCACAAGAATTTCGTCCCTAAGTCATACCAATGATAAATCAACAATCGTACGATGGATAATAATCATACAACGCCAAATCCCCCCTCTAAGACCTTTTTGTCGGACACCTTCAAGGCGTTGACTAAGAACTCGACCAAAACAATGAATCGAAACGATCCAACCATGGAATAACAAGGGAAATGATAGAATACATCTAAATAATCATCAATACATCACAAATCTAAGTTATTACGGTTAAATCGGACAAAACGAACAAAAACCCCCAATTCACCCAAAAGTAGGGTTTCAAGAATTTATCTTAGATTAATGATGAAGAACAATTGTTGGTGTCATTAATCCACACCAAGAACTTGAAGAATATGAAGTTCTCTGTGATTGATGATGCAAAAACGCCCAAAAATCGCCCACAAGATCGCCCAAGAGGAGGAGGAATGAAGGAAGAGATGAAATGAGCATTCATCTCACAAAATCCGCACAAATAGGCTGATCTGCACTGTGTGCCGCGGCCCAGCCTAAGTGTGCCGCGGCACAGTCTGTTGCTCGGCCAAAACTGGAAAATGAGTGTCTGAGCTATTTCGACCATAACTCTCTCGTCCGGACTCCGATTGACTCACCGTTTGAACCATTGGAAATCTAACTTGATGCTATATAATATTGAAAAGATTCAAAATCTTTGGAGTTTCCAATAATTTATGGTGATTTTACAAATTCGACTCATACTTGGAAAAGTCGTTTAATAACACTGAACTCAAGAAAACGACACTGAAACCCGAACCTGAATACGAATCGAAGATACGGTCACGAAGTACTTGCAAATACGAATCTAAGAGCTAAGAGAACACACGATTCCGACCACCCGAAGGCTCGAAATTCGACAACGGAAGGTAATTACCCCAAACTTTGGGAAATTACGAAAATGGCCCAAAACGTCCGAAAATCACGATACGTGATCGAATAACCAAACCGAAGTTCACAACACGTCTAACAAAGTTAAACGGACTTACGGGAAACTCGAAACAGTAATTTCGGACGAGATTCATAAGAATCGAACTCGAGTGTGGAAAAGTCGTTAAGAAAACACGGGACTCAACAAAATAATACCGAAACGAACTCGGGTGACAAAAAGTGCAGAACTAATCATTCTCAGAATGATGAAATGGTCCCAAGCGAGTCGTTAAAACGGACCTCCGCCGAAAAAAGAAAATTACCAGAAATCTGAAATTGCGGATATTACATTCTACCCTCCTTAAAAGAAGTTTCGTCCCGAAACTTAAATCAAGTAGGGAGAAGCAATATCCCACCAGAAAAACTCAACGAGATACACAAGAACCGAAAAAATTGCGCCCAACGGCGAAACGTTACAAGCAACGCGAAAGAACATACAGCGTGAAAACACGCCCCACGACAACCATAACAACGCCACCGGCAATGATTCAAAACAATAACGAGCAATTAACGACGCATCACATGCACACATTTAATCAAAGAAACGCACGCGACAACAAGTCGCACCCGACCACAACGACTATGCGGTAGAAACAAATATAGTATTATGATAGAATTCACTCCGATTCTCGTCAACAAGAAAATGTCCGACGTCAAGACACAAACAATTCAAGATAACAGAAAACGAGAATACCGGACATTACATTCTATCCTATTAAAAATAAGTTTCGTCCCGAAACTTAAAATAAAACATCATGGTATAATACAAACAAAACCAAAAAGTTCACGCAACAAATATCAATTTCTACACAAATTACAGCATGAAGTACGATACACACTACATCACGGGACACCACCAGGCACTCCCCGAGTAGGAACGAAAACCCAATTCCCGAACATCTTGGAAACGGTCTCACAATGCACCGCTCGGTGACCCACTTGGCCACACTCGAAACAGTTGACTAACGGAGAACGAAAATTCTTCGCAGTACGAGATCAGGCAACAACAGTCAGATAACCCCGTTCGAACAACAACGATCAAATAACAATGATCGAACAACAATGATCAAATAACAATGATCGAACAACAACGATCAAATAACAATGATCGAACAACAATGATCAAATAACAATGATCGAACAACAACGATCAAATAACAATGATCGAACAACAATGATCAAATAACGATGATCGAACAACAAAGATCAAATAACAATGATCGGACAATAATGATCAAATAACAATGATCGAATTACAACAGTCGAACAATGACTCCGAAGTCCCCACTTCAACTCCAGGCATTAAAAGAACTCGTAGAAAGTGAAAGATATTACTTCTAAACAAGGTTCACAAGAATCGAACCAAACTCGGGAAGGTCACGATGATAAACAGGTCGATCTGAAACAAGGTCACAACCAGTTCGAATGATGACAACTGAGACATCAAACAAGTTCAAAAAGTATCGACGAACACGTGCAAGTCGATAGAATTTAGAAGGAGAAACTGCAGAAGTCAAATATAGTACGGGTATTACATCCGACCTCTTATAAAAGAAATGTCGTCCCCGCAATTCACAACAACGGAAACAAGGTAATAACACAACAAGCATCCGACAGGAAAATCTCCCATGGGTCTCTCAGAGTCGATCTCGATATACGTCTTTGACGCGAACTCCGAATGTCTCGTAGCGATTCACAAAACAATCGGTGTCCCTCGAGTCCGCACTTGAAACGCGTTACTGACGAGAAGGACAATTTACACGTGCATGCCCCGGCACATCACGGTTGAAACACCTCGGCTCGGCATACCGAAAATACAAATGCTAGATACAATGGGGCATAACGTCGCAAAACAATATAGCGGAGATGCCAACTCAGCACAACAAAGAATCATAACATATATCATATACAACGATTTCCATCGTGAAGTAATACACACACAAACACTACAACAATGACGGTATCGTTCGGCGACCTCAACGGCCCGAATGATAACCAGCACATAACTACAAACATTGTGAAACAATCACACATGTACACAAACGTACAAACCCAAGCTTCAACAGCTCACACTCGTGCGACAACACACAAATCACCACGAGGCAATAAACAGTAAACACCAATTCACACCTCTCACATAGGGCTAGTACAACAAATACGTGGCAACGCCTCGACGTTCATGCCACCAATTCGATCATACTCGGGAGCAAACATCATAACGACAATGCGAACATCACACATACATACCCAGCCCTCAAACGGGAATGGATAGGTTTTAAAAATGAAAACCTCCTTTTGAAAACAATTTTGGAAACACCGACTCATCATGAGTATCACCCTTCAAAAAAAAAGTACAATCGTGAAACATCGTTATCGAGACTTTGGAAAACTATTTCGCATTCGATAAAAATGAGGACACTTTCTTTTCGTGAAAAACTTTCGGAAATATTCGACCCTCGGGTCTAAGTAAAAGTGTTTCTAAAATATTGGAAATATCTCAAAACATTTTGGTCCTCGAGGTAGAAGAATCTTGAAACATATTGTGGCACCTTGGATGTACCACGAGAAAATAATTTATTTTAAAAGTACGTCTCGAAATTTATTTCTAAGGTACTCAAAGTTTTCAAAGATAATTCAATGGGCTAGAATGCCCAAAAATTTCAGATAATTACACGGAACATTATAGCGCCGTGGGTCCCGCGCTGGAACCCACCAGGCTAAAAACCATTTACAAAATGCCAAAAAGGTCGATGACGGTAATATTTCAAAAACTCATAAAAGCCATTTACAAAATACTAAATACCGTCATAAGAATTTCGCCAAAACGATCAAGACCATAATGCCAAAAACTCGGTTAAGGAAATCGGTTTTCGAAATAAAACTCAGCCGGTAAAATACCGAAAGCCATTACAAAAGAACTCACGCAGCGGAAAAAGGAATACAGTCCAACATGCACAATCCAATTGAATACATCTCACAGCATCTAGTTTAAACATACAACAAAACCATTCCTCGGAGTTTATCACGAACTCAATCGTCGATACCTTATTCGAACCCCAACAAGGTTCTCATTTTTCACACCATACCACCCCTCACAGTGGTTCAAAGGTAAAACAACAATAGGCCCAGTTTTATACGTATATTATATGTCACACGTATTAAATACAACTATATTCACAACACCGTGCAAATAAAATTATGCACCGCAATTAACTCATTTAGATAAAATCATGATACACAGGTACTTCGCATAAAAGAGGAGACTTACGTCCATAGGCCGCACGGAGATGACGGTCGCCCACGATACTAATCTCATCCGACAACATATCCGACACGTTGTGACTACGCACAACTCAACTTGTCACCTGACGACTCGAACGACAAGACAACACATTACTCGACAAACCACGACTCGACTCGACCCGACAGCCTAGGTTTCCGCAACCTATGCTCCGATACCATAAATGTAACACCCCCAAAACTGTATGGGAATGTTACACGCCGTAGACCCTTTCCGCAAGGATCTACCAGGATAAATATCCATAAACAACCAAATGCTTGCCCGGCCAGGGTCAAACAACCTAATAATATAGACCGTTAAGGTCACTTACACATAAACACACAGACCGATGAGGTCACACAACTCCATTAACAGAACTGACTAAACAACATTACCCACACAAGGGTCGAAACACAATACAGCGGAAGACTGAATCAACTCTAACAATACAACCAAACTCTACCAACTCTCGACTCTTGATTAGTATCGCAGCTCGTCATCCCCTTGTGCCAATCCTGTGATTGCTCCCCGAACTGCATGTACACGGGCCTTGAGCAGGACATCCACCCCCCGATTACTCGGGGGTTAGTAAAACTCCACTATTTTACTAGTGCAAGTATAAAACGATACGAAATGCAACAAGTAAATAGCAACTACGAATTTAATACGGAAATCAATTATCAAAATGTTCCCGAGAAGTTTTAGAATTTCGAACTCAAGTAAGAGATATTTGAAAAGGAACACATCATCTCGGGGATTTTTAAAGCAGAAATTCTTTTGGACCTCGAGTCCCAATTTACAAAACCTTTCGTAAACATTAGGTCTTAGCCCGATTCTCGTTTCAAAGCACACTAAATAATATATCATTCTGAGTCCGAGATCCATATTTAAAATGTTACCCAAACAATCACTGCTACACGATCATTGTTCGTACACATCATGTACCGAACTCCGGAGGCCTCGACGGACCTTACCCGGACCACACACACTATTCGTACACATCTCCGGAGGCCTCACGGACCCTACCCGGCCACACACTATTCGTACACATCATGTACCGAACTCTGGAGGCCTCAACGGACCCTACCCGGCCACACACATCGTTCGTACACATCATGTACCGAACTCCAGAGGTCTCGTCAGACCCTACCTGGATCACACACCTTGTTCGTACACATCATGTACCCAACTCCAGAGGTCTCGTCAGACCCTACCTGGGTCACACACCTTATTCGTACACATCATGTACCGAACTCCAGAGGCCTCGTCAGACCCTACCTGCAACACACGCACACACATCGACACGACACAACTCATAATCATCAAATGTCAAGCCATTCCACATTACACCAAAATGTACAATCAAGTATGTAAACCAAAACAACACAAATATCATGATCATCACAACGACTCAACAATGACCAACCACGCCCGGCACAAACTTACTTGATTTGCACATCCAACACAATTCCACGATGTTAACTAAGTGAAGGTATTATCGTTACCATCAATTGTTCGTAATAATCAATTCATACGAAGCATATACACGAAAGTAAACCAATGCATTACAACCATAATACGACGTCCCTATTCACAAGACACAATTCATATAGTAAAATACTTGCCTTAATAACCGCTACCGAATACTCCGAAGAACACGGTTCGACCGGGAAGCTCGGACCCCGAAGAAGACAACGAGCGGAAGGGTTCCGACTCGAGTTCTTCACAAGAATTTTGTCCCTAAGTCATACCAATAATAAATCAACAATCGTACGATGGATAATAATCATACAACGCTCAATCCCCCCTCTAAGACCTTTTGTCGGACACCTTCAAGGCCATGACTAAGAACTCGACCAAAATAACGAATCGAAACGATCCAACCATGGAATAACAAGGGAAATGATAGAATACATCTAAATAATCATCAATACATCACAAATCTAAGTTATTACGGTTAAATCGGACAAAAGGAACAAAAACACCCAATTCACCCAAAAGTAGGGTTTCAAGAATTTACCTTGGATTAATGATGAAGAACAATTGTTGGTGTCATTAATCCACACCAAGAACTTCAAGAATATGAAGTTCTCTGTGATTGATGATGCAAAAACGCCCAAAAATCGCCCACAAGATCGCCCAAGAGGAGGAGGAATGAAGGAAGATATGAAATGAGCATTCATCTCACAAAATCCGCACAAATAGGCTGATCTGCACTGTGTGCCGCGGCCCAGCCTAAGTGTGCCGCGGCACGAGTCTGTTGCTCGGCCAAAACTGGAAAATGAGTGTCTGAGCTATTTCGACCATAACTCTCTCGTCCAGACTCCGATTGACTCACCGTTTGAACCATTGGAAATCTAACTTGATGCTCTATAATATTGAAAAGATTCAAAATCTTTGGAGTTTCCAAGAATTTATGGTGATTTTACAAAGTCGACTCATACTTGGAAAAGTCGTTTAATAACACTGAACTCAAGAAAATGACACCGAAATCCGAACCTGAATACGAATCGAAGATACGGTCACGAAGTACTCGCAAAGAAGAATCTAAGAGATAAGAGAATACACAATTCCAACCACCCGAAGGCTCGAAATTTGACAACGGAAGGTAATTACCCCAAACTTTGGGAAATTACGAAAATGGCCCAAAACGTCCGAAAATCACGATACGTGATCGAATAACCAAACCGAAGTTCACAACACGTCTAACAAAGTTAAACGTACTTACGAGAAACTCGAAACAGTAATTTCGGACGAGATTCATAAGAATCGAACTCGAGTGTGGAAAAGTCGTTAAGAAAACACGGGACTCAACAAAACAATACCGAAACGAACTCGGGTGACAAAAAGTGCAGAATTAATCATTCTCAGAATGATGAAACGGTCCCAAGCGAGTCGTCAAAACAGACCTCCGCCGAAAAAAGAAAATTACCAGAAATCTGAAATTGCGGATATTACACTAACAAACGACAACAAACACTCGATTGTGCTAACTAAATGTTAATGATTTTAATTTTATTTTATAAAATTAAATATCATAGGATCGATCTATGTTCCGAGTAGATGATCGTGGTATATTCACTTTCTCTAAACTGGTTCACGGTGTGTGTGAATTAAAGTTTGTCACTTAATTGTGAATAAATGAGTGATGGTTATCCCTGATTGAATAATGAGATATCATTGTTCAAGTATATAAGGAGTTACCATTATTCATGTAATAATTAACGGCACATGTGTATGGGCTTAAAGCCCACACGAGCGCGCCGCCGCTGCCCGCCCGCCTCGGCCCCGGCTGCGTGCCGTGTGCCGTGGACCTTGGCCTTGGCCTTGACCTTGATCTTTGACTTGGACTTGGACTTGGATCTTAGCAATTGGTTTTTGGGTGGTCGTTGAGTGGTCTTGGGGCCTGATCGTGGGCTAGGCATTGAGCTTGCTTCAAGAATTTTTTGGACTAATTCAATAATATTGCTGGGCTCGTATGTGCACATAAGGATGTCCAGGTACATCCCTCGAGCAGTTAAGGAACTGAATACAGTCCAGGTGCGTCCTGGCTGTTCAAATTTAGTCCAAACCCAGAAGTAACTTCCCAGGTGTGATGAGGAGGAGTAAATGGACGATTTGAATTCTGTAACTCCTGCCTGTTGAATTTTGAAACTCCAGTGTTTAATGCAGGCATGAATGCCTACATTATGACATCCATTAGTGCTGCGTTTAAACCCTCATGCATCTCATTGCATCAGAACACACGAAAATCGAAAAAAAAATTCTGCATACTCTGCATTTCGAATTTTCCGAACGAATTTCCTACACTAAATTCAAGTTTTTATCATATAAAAAAGCTAAATAAGAGTTTTCTCAGTCCTTCACATAAAAAGGTACAAAAAATACTCCTACAAGTGGACCGGTTCAGATACACGCCAATTCACAAAAATGACAACCGCGAATCGATTCACTATAATTTGTACACGTCCTTATACCCGCTCTGCTTGTTCTAAGCCGTTCGGTTACTCATTTTTTGGTTCAGATCGATTTGGTTTTCGTCGCTTTTAGGTTTTTTATTTTTTTAACAGCCCTAGTTGGTCCCAACCAAATTCAGTGGGGCGAGTCACGAGTGAATGCCCCACAAAGAGAAAATAAATAAACAAAGAAGAAGAAGAAAATTAGTACTCCTCATATCCCGCTCAAAACTTTATATTTATCTCTTCTTCTTGTCCCTTTAAAAGGTTTATGTTTATAATTACCAAACAATTATAATTGCTACAGTACACTTATCATCAATATATTTTATTTTTTAATACTCATCACACATTCACTCTCACTGTTTAAATAAATATTTTCTGCCGGACGAAGGTGTAATAGCAAATCAACTCGGATGAAGGGTAAATGAACTTTAATTAATGCAATGATGGTGGACCTTGATTTTTAGAAGACTTTTTACGAACTTATTGTTTTTGTTTATAAGTATTTTAGAATTTTTTTTTTTTTTTTGACAATAAAGTATTTTAGAGATTGTTAGAACTTGACTTTAGGATTTGATACTTTCTGTAGACCTTATCACTTGATTCTGTTAAATTAATTATTCGATTTGGAGTTATTCGTTAAATCAAAATCATTAAAATACATTACATATGAATTTTCGTTATTATTCGTTTTTGTAATTGTGTCCCAACTAGCATGTTACCTTCAATATATAGTTTAAGTTGTGCCAGAATATTCCAGTCCTGCTAGCCCATTTTGATTGATTCACAAGTGACAAGTAAAGCTGTCAAAATGTTTTGGTTGGGCCGGCAGTCGGGCTTGCAATCAATCTTTGGATCCGGACAAAAACTCGACCGTAGCCCATCGAAGGGTTTTTTAGTACGGTTGGGCGTTTTATACCCAAAATCTGAAAAAAAGATCAATTTGAGGATCGACGGTCTTCTTCGATTTTCAAGTATAAAAAACCCGAACCGAGATTGAAACCGAAGTTTCAATTTCAGGTATTAAAAAAATGGGACAGAATCGGATCGATTCCAAGCCTAGTTTTTCGGGATACCTCTCCGGCCGAAAGTTTGTTTTTTCGGCTTCGGTCAATCCCATCCGAACTCGTCCCCCGACATGCGATGTTTTTGAGTTAGCTAACTGTATCGCGCACCATGCACATTTTTCAAATAGGATTGGGCTGATTCATCGACTCGAACCGACTTGAATCGGGTTGATGCATCGACACTGAATTATATAGAAATCAGACCGTTTGACAGAGAAATCGTCTAACATCATTATGTGTGTAGAGTCGAATTAGAGAATAAATCTACTCAAATGAACTGAACTCTGAAGTTGAGATTTACATATGATTTTATTTTTCAATTAAAAGTTGGCAATGTTGTTTTTAGTGTTTTGCAAAACACTTCATAGGCTGTATTATAGAAAAGAAAAACATTGAGGAATTAAAAAAAAAAAAAGAAGCTTGCTTTAAATGATTGATTAAACAATTTTAACAATTACTCGAATTTTTTAAACAAAATAAAATAAAAGCTCCTGTCCGCCATTTCCAGCGGGTCATGTGGCGGCTTGTCCCCCGTTAGATTTAAACTCTCTTTGGATCATTTCCATCATATCGTGCACCGCCGTTGCTATCTCATTCACTGTAGTCAACTGGCATTCATCCTCAACCTGCAATTATTAAATCAATAAATAAATACAAATTGTAATTTTTTTCTAATATATCGAAGAAACAAAATTACCCAGTGAGGTAAAATGGTTTTTTTTGGCATATTAGATTTTTTTTTTTTACAAAATGAGTCGATTACCTATTTTATAAATTAAATACTTATATTATCCTCATTTATTTTTAAAAAGTAGACAGATTATCTCCATATATAAATTAAATAAACAAAATACCCCATGCATTTTTAAAAAAGTGTATCATGCCTCCTCTATTAGTTTGTGCATAAGAAGTTGACTTGAAACGGCTAGATAAAATACAGTGCAATTTTTAATGCGTCTATTTAATTTAAATAGGAGAATAATCGGCCTTCTTTTTTAAAACACGTCAGATAATATAACTATCTAATATGGCCCGTTTTGTAAAATACATGAGGTAGTCCGTCATTTATCCAATAATATGTAATTAAAATAAATAAGTATTCACTCCTCTCATTAGAAAAGTCTATTTTAGTTAAGAAACTGTATTTTAATTTAACTAGATGTCCTCCCGTGAGATACACGTCGTAAAATAATAAATATTTTATTATATTAATAATAGGTAATTGAATTTCAATAATATTCTAATTATTATAAAATATAATATGTGATTGAATTTCAATAGTATTATGATTATTATAAACTCTAATCATGTGATCTAGGGGTACATGATATGAAAACTGTAATTTAATTAAGCACATGGATTTATTTTTTCATATAGGACAATATGAGTCTTATATCTAATTTTATAAATAATAAATTAAATTATATTTATTATTATTAATTTTCATTTAAAGTATACATCCCATATTCTCACTAATATAATTTTTAACATGATTGGGCATTGTAATTATTTTAATAGTTTATAATCAGAACAAAATAATTTTGAAAAATTAAATAATTGTTAAAGTACAAAACTATGAAAATAAACTAAAATTATATTTTTCTTCAATATTCTTATATTTTCATATGGATATATTTTAATCATCTAAATATATCATAATTATATTTAAATTACTTTACATATATTCTATATGGATGTCAAATTAAAGAGCACGAAGTTGGAATTAATTCAAATTATTTTTTTTATCAAAAATAAAATTGATACGAAAAAGTTAAATTTTTTTAAATTATTAGGTTAAAAATGAATAGAATAAAATGAGAGAAGATTTTAATTGCTAGATAGTATATGATGAAATAACCTCCCAACCTATTTTATTATGATTTTTAAAAAGACAATTAACATAAAGACGATACATGTTTCTTTAGATTCGACTTTATTTTAATATTAAGTATGGATTAGTTTAACAAAGGTTTAATTCGTTTTAAATTAGTATTCTTGTTTTCTCAATTAACTTTTTTAGACCGTCTCTTATGGGCTAAATAAAAACTTGTATCAGACTGTTTGATTATATCAAACAATTCGACTGTATTTTTCAGTATTAGAGACGATACTTTTTTAAGTTCCTAAGTTATGCGCAACTTATAAAATCATTATCCTACAATAGTGTGTTTTCCTCGAGTGGCTAATGTATATGTGAGATTTCATTAGTGCACGAAAAAAATTATGTGCCACGTCACGTATAAAATTTTACAGTAAAATCTCGATAAATGAATATCGTCGGGACTGGAAAAAAATATTCATTTTGATTATTTATTTATCAAGAGGAAATTTGAACATGTCACAAAGAGTTGGGACCGGAAAAAATTATTCATTTAACAAAATTATTCGTTTATCGGATAATAATTTATCGAGATTTTATTGTATCTATAAACTAAACCAAACAAGGGCAGAATTGGAACTTAATTAATAACATACCTTAACACTGAAAGAGTAGAGTATAGATTGATCAACGGTGGTAACATTAAGGTGGAGAATGTTAAGGCGAATAGATTGGAATCCGGCCACCATTTTCAAGAGTTGTTTTGGCCGTCTCTTCGTCAGTATCTTGACATTCGCATGACTCTCCACCATCGACACCTCGATATCCGCCACGTTCGACCGCCTTTCCACAGCCATGTCAGCAGCGGTGGTCGGAGTCATTGAGTATTGAGGGAAAGTGAAGAAATTGGAGAAGGTATTGCTGTAGGTAACTTCTTCTTGGACTTGATGGTGGTTGTGCTGTTGATCGGTCAACTTACGGGCTTCCAGAAATTGGAGAAGTTGTTCGAGCTCTTTCACGAAATTAATCGCACCGCCAACGATCGATGCTTGATCGCCCTGTAAATTATGGGAGGGGAAAGTTTCAAATTGAAGAAATAGCCATATGTATGATTAGAGCTGTAAACGAACCGATCGAGCTGCTACTCAATAAGTTCGGTTCCGCTAGGTTCGATAAGAAAACGAGCTTGAATTCCAACATAAGTTTTTCTCCATAAGTTTATCGAGCTCGGCTCGGTTCGATAAGAGAAAGCTCTAACCCGGGTTCGATAAGCCAAAACTCGACTCCACTTGATTCATTTAGAAAGAACCCTATCTACGATCACGAGTATTTAACAAATTACTTTAATTGATACATATAGTACAACTTCTATAAATTACTACTCTTAATTAATTCTATAATATGATACGTAAAACTATCTTTATATATAGGGTCCAAACTTTTTTTCAATTATTAGTCGGTAAATTAGACCTTTTAATGTAATACGTAGTGTTGAATACAACATATTGGTATTGGCATTGGCGCGCATATATATATATAGTTGTAACTTTATTTTCAGAATTCTGTTAAGTGCGAGAACTGCAAGAACCACCTTTTGTATTCCTAATAATACATAATGTACATCATGTCAATACATACAACCCCTACTGATCATAACCCCTACTATATAGTAGGGTTATATATATAGTAGGGGTTATCATCAGTAGGGGCTATTATAGTAGGGGTTCCCGTAATAAAAAATATATTTTACTATAATACCCTTTTGAATTAATAATATTTTTTAATATTTAAAAAAATCTCATTGGTTTAGAGGAGTTCTCGCAGTTCTCGCACTTAAGAGAGTTCTGAAAATAAAGTCCCCCTATATATATAGTATTATTAATGATCCCTCATTAATTTACAAAGATTTTAATGTAATACTATCATTGAATCAGTTTGAATGCAATATATTTAAAAAAAAATGAAACATTAAAAAAAATCGGACAAAACCTTGTTTTTGATTGAATTTTATGCAGTTTTCAGTTTCTTTTTATTTATTTATTTTTTTAGGGGGAGGATAGAGGGTGTTCGTACCCTCTGAGCATACGACGGTGGCATCAAGGAACGGAGGACGGCGAGGTAATCGTTCATTTGTCGCCGGCGATTCCTCTCCACCGCGATATGGGTGATCCTCTGGTTCTCCATCTCCTCTTTGTTCTTCATGCTCGTAGCCCGCCGCCTCTTCCTCCGTCCAGGCGCCGCCTGCGTCGGCGCGTACACCGCTTCTGCTCCGGCGAAGAACCCATCTCCGGCACCACCGCCGCCACCGTAAGTGATCTCCGAGGAGGAAGTGGTGTTGTGAGGCGGCGGTGAATCCCAATTTTCTCCACTGATTTCGAAATTCTGATCAGCATTGTTTTGGTTGTCTTCTTGAAAGGTTTCATGGCCGGAGCCATTATAGCCTTCAAGCCCCATACTGTAGTTATAATCATAATCTTTGTAGCCATAGATAAATGGGTCTTGCTGGTATATTACGGCCTCAAGAGTCATTTTTTTCCTTCTCTCTCTTACTCTCTCTCTCTCTCTCTAACTTTTTTTTTCTTTCACGGGAGAGCTTACACGTAAAGTTGAGACATTGGTAAAGAAGATGTCCTTTGAGCTCCTTTTTAAAGGGTTTCAGCTAAAGAATCAAACATATGACTGAAATTAGAGAGAGAGAGAAAAAATACACAAGTTGCAGCCATTCAGATGAATCCACAGCACCTCGCACGTGAGGCTGTGTTCCGTATGTGTCCCCATATGAAGAGAGAGAGAGAGAGAGAGAGAGAGAGAGAGAGAGAGTATAAAAAATGAGTAAAAATTAAATATAGTGATGCTTGTTTCCGTGTATTTTGACTGGCAATAATTCACAAGAAAATGGGAACACAAAAAATAAAAAAAATGATATTGTTAAAATAATTTATGTTTGAGATACACACTGTTTAACTTTGTAACAACATTAATTAAATTTTATCGAGATTTGATTCAATCATTATTTACTCTGCAGCAACTTTATTAATAGCAGTGTTAAAGAAGAAAAGGATGATGGCAATTTGAGTACACAATAGTTGGACAATTAAAAGGGTTTTTACTTTTTCTTTATAAAACTGCTTGTTCCTTCTATAAATTTTTCGTTTGATATTTTTAGTCAAATTGACCATATTTTAATTTTAATTATTTCTAATTTTAAAAAAATAATAATATTTTAAAAACTATTTCTTTGGTTCACTAAAAAATTATTATGTTTGGGGTGACAAAGGTTTTAATAAAGCTGTGTTAATATTGGTAAAAGAAAATTGTGTGAGTAGAATTGAGGGTTCAATAATAAATAAACAAATAAATAAGTGAGATGTGTGAGGTCTATTATTAAAAGAAATGAACTTGGCAAATTTTTTGTGGACGGACCAAAAATTAAATTAGGGCAACTTTTTTTTTTGCATATTTATAGAGATAATATAGTAAGGTTTATGTATTCGGTTGAGTTACGATATAAGAATATATGTGATCTGGTAAGTTTCCCCGTGTTGAGTCAAATAAAGCCGCAGGCTCCACTCCTGGTGTTGCACTTCCGTCAATTCCTTTAAGTTTCAGCCTTGCGACCATACCCCCCCCCCCCCCCGGAACCCAAAGACTTTGATTTCTCATAAGGTGCCGGCGGAGTCCTAAAAGCAACATCCGCCGATCCCTGGTCGGCATCGTTTATGGTTGAGACTAGGACGGTATCTGATCGTTTTCGAGCCCCTAACTTTCGTTCTTGATTAATGAAAACATCCTTGGCAAATGCTTTCGCAGTTGTTCGTCTTTCATAAAAATCAAGTAGAAAACTTTCAGCGGGATACATTTAGCAGCTTCAAACTTGAAAGATGGTGTAACTTTGATACCACATTCGTCTCGTTTGAAGTACTATAATTCACCCTAAAAAATATTTCTTTGTAAGTGTTACATTTAATTAAATACTTTCAGTCACATCAAATCATCACACTTTCTCTTTTAATCTACATCATTCAATCACCACTAGTATCTTTTATTACAATATTCACTCACCGTCAGTATTTATAGAACTCACACATCTATCACATTTAATATCATCACTTAAAATACACCATATTTCTTATAAATATTGCTATTGGACTAGGACAGAAGGAGTATTTTTAGATAAATAATTAGATGTGATATATTGATAAGTTGCGTAAGTAGTGGTGGTGGTTGCTGATGGAGATTAAAAGGTAAAATGTGTTGAAGTGTATGGTGGAAATTAAGTAATGTGATCGTGATTGTTTGATATGTGTATGGAAGTTATAAACGTAAATCTTATAAATGGACAAAAAAAGAGGTAAATGTAAAGTTTTGAGTGGGATAGAGGTAGGGATGTAAGTGATCGGGTCCTTAGCTACTCAGGGTCGATTTGGTAAAAAGTAGTCGAGCCAAGCTCGAGCTCGAACTATTCGAGTAGGTGTCTATCTCGAACTCAAGCTCAGTTATAGTTGAGTCATTAGTCCCGTGGTCCTAATCGATCTTATATACCTTAATAAAATTAGTAACTGAGAGAATACTTTTAAACTATGTTACTAAAATTATATAGGTGGAGTCGAGGAGAGTTGAGCTCCAGCTTACCAAGTATCCAAACAAGTCGAGCTCGAGCTCAAAAAAATGGTGCTCAATCGGGCTCGAGCCGACCCGAGCTTCGACTTTTGTAATCGATCTTGAGTTCGAGCCAGGTCATGTTCGACTAGACTAACCTCGATTACAACCTTAGATAGGGGTTGTACTAGTATACTTAAGTTCTGACTCTTCATCGCATAAAGTTCACGATTTTTACACATTAATTGGTATCATTTTGTTCTATACTTAGAAGCAATCCGTGTAAACATGAATTATTTGTAAATTCGTTATTCATGATATGTGACGTGTTTTGATTTAGGTGCTTAAAACGGGGGGGGGGGGGGGAGCCTCCACGGCGCGCACACATGACAAGTCCATTTCAGATGCCTCCTACATACGACACGAGTCATGTAAAATGTTAAAAACTAAC
The DNA here is from genome assembly GCA_033398695.1 of Orobanche coerulescens. NCBI lineage: Eukaryota > Viridiplantae > Streptophyta > Magnoliopsida > Lamiales > Orobanchaceae > Orobanche > Orobanche coerulescens. The sequence continues at coordinate 133,786,823 of CM065816.1, read as the reverse complement.
TGTTTCTAGGACACGGTCCGTCATCTGTTTGGGAATTTTTTCATTGCACGCAATGTTCATATTTTGATCGTAACTCTCTCATATGAAATTAGATTGGGATAATTCAAGCAGCCATGGAAAAGTCAGAGAAAGATCTAAAACTCATGTGAAATGGTCCAATGTCCAACTCTGCCTATATCAGCCACATAGGCCGTTCAAGTGTTCAGCTATTTTTTAGACAAATTGTTTGGCGAAAAATTTCTCTCCTATTTTGAATTGTTTTGGCCAACAAGTCAAGTTACGGTTGAACTCCCCCAAGGGACATGATGGACCATGAATTTGGAATAAAAAATCATCTTTTGATATTGCACGACAAAAAAAAAATCAAGAGGTAAGAGAACAATAAGTTACGGTTGAACTTACATATCTATCGCATTTAATCATCACCTAAAATACACCAAATTTCTTATAAATATTGCTATTGGACTAGGACGGAAGGAGTATTTTTAGATAAATAATTGGATGTGATAGATTGATAAGTTGCGTAAGTAGTGATGGTGGTTGCGTGATGGAGATTAAAAGGTAAAATGTGTTGAAGTGTATGGTGGAGATTAAGTAATGTGATTGTGATTGTATGATATGTGTATGGAAGTTATAAACATAAATCTTATAAATGGACAAAAAGAGGTAAATGTAAAGTTTTGAGTGGGATAGAGGTAGGGATTTAAGTGATTGGGTCCTTAGCTACTCAGGGTCGATTTGGTAAAAAGTAGTCGAGCCAAGCTCGAGCTCGAACTATTCGAGTAGGTGTCTATCTCGAACTCCAGCTCAGTTATAGTTGAGTCATTAGTCCCGTGATCCTAATCGATCTTATATACCTTAATTATATAAAATAATAAAATTAGAAAATGAGAGAATACTTCTAAACTATGTTCCTAAAATTATATAGGTGGAGTCGAGGAGAGTTGAGCTCCAGCTTACCAAGTATCCAAACAAGTCGAGCTCGAGCTCAAAAAAATGGTGCTCAATCAAGCTCGAGCCGACCCGAGCTTCGACTTTTGTAATCGATCTTGAGTTCAAGCCAGGTCATGTTCGACTAGACTAATCTCGATTACAACCTTAGACAGGGGTTGTACTAGTATACTTAAGTTCTGACTCTTCATAGCATAAAGTTTACGATTTTTACACATTAATTGGTATCATTTTCTTCTATACTGTGAAGCAATCCGTGTGTAAACATGAATTATCTGTAAATTCATTATTTATGATATGTGATGTGTTTTGATTTAGGTGCTTAAAATAGGTTATAATATGTTGAATTGGAGTTGGAACGTATCGGGAGCTCGAACGAGTCAAGAAAGGGGGTGAAGACTCCACGGCGCGCACATATGACAAGTCCATTTCAGATGTCTGCTACATACGACACGAGCCGTGTCAAATGTTAAAAACTGACTGTTTCTAGGATACGGGTCTGTCATGTGTTCGGGATTTTTTTTATTGCACGCAATGTTCGTATTTTAGTCGTAACTCTCTCATATGAAATCAGATTGGGATGATTCAATCAGCCATGGAGAAGTCAGAGGAAGATCTAAAACTCATGTGAAATGGTCCAATGTCCAACTCTGCCTATATCAGCCACACAGGCCGTTCAAGTGTTCAGCTATTTTTTAGACAAAATTTTGGGCGAAAAATTTCTCCCCTATTTTGAATTGTCTTGGCCAACAAGTCAAGTTACGGTTGAACTCCCCCAATACAAGGGACATGATGGATCATGAATTTGGAATAAAAATATCATCTTTTGATATTGCACGACTCAAGAAAATATCAATAGGGGAGGGAACAAGGATCAAGCTTCAAGATCCAAGATCCCGATAAGTTTATTTTGTCTAATTTTCTTCTTTATTTTTTCTTAGTTGAAATGAAAAACAAGCGTAAGTATTCTTATTATAATTTTATAGCCATATTTTTGGATTCTACGATTTGCTAGTATAATCTTGTTTATGGATTGTAATTAATACATTTATCCTACTCTTTTGCTTGTTCTTGGATTTGTTGTTTCAATTCATGGATGGATAGAAGGCCAATATTCTCCTATATTTTGATTAACTTGATATCCAAAAGAGATAGTTGATCATAGATGGGTCAAATCTAAGATACAAACTAAAACAACTTCAAAAGAGTAGAAGAAGTTTGTGAGGAAACATAATCTTGAATTTTTATTAGAATTAATTTTCAATAATTAGATTCAAAAGTTTAAGTTTGGGAAATAATTCTTATGTTAACTTCTTCCAAAAAGGTTAAAATGCTTTTTGTGATTTTTTTTGCATGTATTGAGATTAAAGTTGAAGTGTCTAGATGAAAGTCGTGAATGTTGATTGAAGGAAAGCATGTACTAGAATCTATTTTTCTTAGTCGAATTATTCAGGCTCCCTAATTGTTTTATTTAGAATTATTTTTATTTATTTACTTTTTCCTTTACTAGTATAACTCAAACTCGATTTCAATTCATCGTAGTGTAAATAAAATCTAAAATATCAAAACCATAATAGTCACAAACTATCAAAATATTAATGCTCGAGGAATACGGCCTTGGATCACTATGCTACTTTATGTAAACATGCTCTTGCAATTAGTGAAAAATAATTTAGCGAACAAGTTCTTGATACAATGATACAGCAAAAGTTGAAGCTCTCACCTTAAATTTATAAGAATTTGGGAGCGTTTCAAAGTATTGTTCCACAGGTAACAAAGAAGATCAACTAGATATCAAATAAAAATATGTGACAAATTTATGGAGACAAAAATAAAGTAATAAAAACAAGGATAATACTGAGTTTATAGTCTTCAGGTAAACAAGAGCTCGTCCCAACGAATACACTTCCCCTAATGTTAATATTAAGCATCGACGACACCCGTTTGATCTATACAAAAATCGACTCTCGAAAACTCAAAGCGGTACGATGATCTCATGACAATAAAGTCATATTGACACGAAGTATAGAATAAAACTAAGGTGATGCTCATAGAAAATAAGGGTACTGAGCACCCACCACTAATATATTACACTGAAGCTATCTTGAATAACATTTGAGGATGTTTGTCCTCCTAAAGTCCCTCCTTTTACAGAAAATGATGAGGGTGAAAAAATGACAAAATATCAATAAGAAAAGTTCTAAAGTACTCATATGATATCATACTTGCATGTATTTTCACCATTAGATTCATGATAAAAATTATTTGCTACAGATTTAATGAGGAATATACATGTACTCAGCCCATGTAGAGGATAGAGAAATTAGGCACTTTCGTTGGAGATAAGATTCTTTTTGACTCGTTTATATAATAGAATCCCTTGGTAGCAATAAGTTTACTTAAACATGTATTCTACCCATGATGATATCGACTATTTCCATGTACAAGATCGATTTGTGAAGGAAACAAAATCTATCAATCCCAATTCTAGTAATTGACACATTCATTTGACAACTTTGAATTAATAATTAGACTTCATACCCTTTCACCAAAGTTATATATATTTGTATCATGTTTCCACAACAACTTGATTCATTAAATTTAGATACCCGGAGAGTGATATACGACCATTATATGAATAGATGGTCATTTTGCATGGAAATTGCAACCTTTAATCAATTTTTTTTTTTTTTATCTCCCGCATCATGAATTTATGAAAAGTATCCTTTGCTCCAGCACATTCCACGAATTATACAACAATTTAGAGTATTAAAAAGCCATAAAAGTTAGTACATGTAGCACTTTATCAAACTTCCCCAAATATAACCTTTGATCGCCCGAGGAAATAATTCTTTTTGACAAGGAGAAATTTAACGACCAACAAAGTTACAAGGCTCTCAGAGGGAGAAAGAACAGTGGGCAGGAAGATCACAAACTTCACAAATAATTAGTTGAACTTTCATTTGCTCCCAACCAGCTGCGACAAAATTGTGCATTAAAATTTGAAGCTCTCAAATTAAAATTTATAAGTACCCGGGAGTATTCCTGGGGCTGAAAAAATTACCGAAAATATTAAAATACTGAAAATATCGTACTAAAAAGTACCAAAAATGACGAAATTTATTGGTATATCAATTTTTCGGTGCGGTATGATACCGTTATCGATACTTTCAGGACGATAACAATATGAGTTTTTAGGATTTTTTCCGACACATACGGAATATTTTTGATATATCGAGAAATTATCGATATATCAAAACTTTTCGGCATACCAAACTCTATATAGTATATTGATTTTTGATATATCTTAAAAGTTTCAATGTACCTTAGAAGTCCGGATATACTAAATAATTATACCGACTTGATCTCGGTATGTCGATATTCCGACACGATAACCGGAATTCCGGTATACTAGTTTTTGGTATACCAAAAATTTCGGTATGGTAATGATATTATTTTTGTCATACTGAAAATTTCGGTATGGCATATAGTATGGATGATAGTTTTTGGTATACCGTACCGAACCAACCATAAATATTCTAAGGTATCGATCCACATGGAACAAAAAAAATCAACTGAACATCGAATAGAAATACATGACTAATTTATTGAGACAAAATAAAATAATAAAAATAAAGGATAACACTGAGTTTTTGGTCTTCACATAGACGTAAACTAGTCTCCACGAATTTACTTTTTTTTTTAATGTTAATATAAAACACATATCTTCCAGTAATGACACTCGTTTGACCTATAAAACCATTGACTCGCCGGAACTCGATCATCACATGACAATGAAGTCATGATGACACGAAATATAGCATAAAACTAAGGTATAGCCCCATAGAAAATAAAGATAGTAAGCTTTTATAGACAAGAAAAATGGTAAAAATATGACAATAATAATAACGTTTGGTACAACCCTCGGATAGGAGAGAGAAATTAGGCGCTTTTCTTGGATATAAGATTTTTTTAATTTTTTTACATGATAGAGTCCCTCGATAGCAAGAAGTTCATTTAAATATGCACTCCACCCATAAATATTATCCACTCTTTCCATGTACATGGTGGAGTTGTGAAGGAAATGAAATCAAGCATTCCTTATTCTAGTAATAGATACATTCATTCGCGCATGACAAAAATAATGCAACATTGTTATATCTTCGAGGCTTCGTTTGACCACTTTAACTTAATAATTAGACTTCATATCATTTTGCAAAATTTATAGATATTTGAATCCTCTTTCCGCAACAATTTGATTCAGTAAAGTTGGACACCCAAAAAGTGAAATACACCCACTATACGAACATGTGGTCATTCTGTGCGGAAATTACAACTTTTAACATAACTTCCTCTTTTCTTCTCCCGATCTCTCCCATCATGAAATTCATGTAAAATATCCCTTTTCGAGCACATATTCATAAAATATACATCAATTTGTAGTATTGACAAGCCGTAAAGTTAGTACAATTTAGCACTTATCAGGTGCACGGGACGAGTCATTATCAAGATTGAAAAATGCACTGCATCGTAGTTTTATAGCGCGGGATGGAGTGTGGCAGGCGAAACGATAAAATATTGACATACTTGATACTTCTATGAGATTTTCCTTGTAAGATGCGCTGGGCTTGTAGGGCGGGTGACGGGGGACGGTCCGGGGCAGTGGGAAAACAAGGAAACTGCACTCGTCCCGTTATTCTGATTAACGGGACTAGTGCATTTTGGGAAAGTGTACGGTGACTCATGTAAGCGAAGGATGACTCATGTTAGCCAATCCCAATGTATGGGATTAAGGCTCTGATGTTGTTTGTAGTTGTCGTATTTTTTAGTAAAATTTTTAAAAAATTGATAGTTTGAAAGTATAGATCAAGACGAATCCAACAAGGTCTAACTCAACTATATTTTATATATATATATTATAAAAGATAGTCAAAAGAGAGTGTAAGAATAAAACAGATAAAATCTATATAAAAAAACTATAGCTTACCTCCTCGTCGTGTGGTCCAAACAATGACGTAACCAACAGCGAACCGAAGGGCCCCCGGAGAGGTGTCTGAAGCCTAAATATCCTTATCGAAACATTAACTTTTTTGTTTATTTTCAAATGTTCAATTTTTTCTATTCCTAAAATGGAGGGAGCTCATGCCCGAAATCCCCCTAGCTATACATGGGTCCAGTGGAGTAGGATGCAGGTTCTGAAGCTTTAACTTTCAAGTTTGAACATCTATTTGCGCACCATTTATGGGCTGTTTACTTTTTTTCCATTAATACCTGAATGGATTAAGCTGTCTGAGTGGATTAATCTGTCTGGTTTGAAAAAATATCCTGTTGTTTCTTTCTTTTCTGAATGAACTATCTGAATGATAAAAATGACCATTTTACCCCTCAATATGAATTAAGTCCTTTTTGATAAAGGACGGAGTGAGCAGTTTAGTTTATATAATCAATTTAAATTATATGACATAATATTTTTTTTAATTTATATTATAATATATATTCATAAATCATATTATAATTTTCAGGTATATTTAAATAATCAGACAATATTTTATAAATATATTAAGTTATATTTTAATATATTTAGTTATATTAATTTTTTAATAGTCAATATAAAAAAATCAATTTAAATAATATAACATAATATATATTAATTTATATTATAATATATATTCATAAATCATATTATAATTTTTAGATATATTTAAATAATCAGACAATATTTTTATAAATACACTAAGTTATATTTTAATATATATAGTTAAATTAATTTTTTAATAGTCAATATAAAAAATCAATTTAAATAATATAACATAATATATATTTTAATTTATATTATAATATATATTCATAAATTATATATAATTTTCAGATATATTTAAATAATTAGACAATAGTTTTATAAATATATTAAGTTATATTTTAATATATAGTTATATTATTTTTTTTAATAGTCAATATAAAAAAAATCAATTTATATAATATAACATATTATATATTTTAATTTATATTATAATATATATTCATAAATCATATTATAATTTTTAGGTATATGTAAATAATCAGACAATATTTTTATAAATATAATAAGTTATATTTTATTATATATAGTTATATTAATTAGTTTAATAGTCAATATAAAAAATCAATTTATATAATATAAAATAATATATATTTTAATTTATATTATAATATATTTATATTCATAAATTATATTATAATTTTCAGGTATATTTAAATAATCATACAATATTTTTATAAATATATTAAATTATATTTTAATATATAGTTATATTAATTTTTTATCAATAAATAGCTTATATTTTATGAATTTTAAATGTATAATATTAATATATATTTTAAAATTATATTATATATACTCAATTATAATTAAGATTATATGATAATTTATACTATATACTTAATTCTTTTATTATTAAAGAGGGTAATTTTGGTATATTGGGAAGTATTTACATGTAATGGTAAGGACACCCCAAAAGTTGCTTAATGAAAAAGACATTATTAAGATCATTAAGTAGAAAGTAAACAACAAAATATAGCTGATCGATTAAGCTGATTAAGCATTAAGCTGATTAAGTAAAAAGTAAACAGGTCCTTAGTCTAATCTACTGTATAGGGATGGTCTAGACTCTGGTAAATCGTACTTGCTAATGTGTTTTGATACAATGACCGAAAGGGCACTGACTGCATTTCCCCTGTTTTATTGAAAAAAAAAAGGAAGAAAATAATTGTAACTTAAACAATGTTATATATAAATTTCGAAAAGAACAATAACAAGTCTTATAAACTAAAGGTCAGAACGAGTGGTTCAAAAATGTTATTATTGATTAATTAGTACATACTAATGATAATTTAATGGCGACAAAAGTCATCACTAATTTCTTGTACATAAGTCATTTTTCACTTTATAATTTAGTCTAAATATGCTGCTTTTTTTCTGTTGGTAAGCTTGTGAAAAATCAACATAAGCTTAAATATTTCTGTTACTTCACATAGATTACTTAATTAACAACTTTTACATTTGACACTTGATATTTTATCACTTTAGTGTTTACTTTGTTTTAAGTGAGGACTTGCCATGATGAAAAACAAGAAAATATATCACTTGTATTATTTGTCTGTGTATGTTTGGGAGTATTTTAATCATTTTTCATAGAAAAAGAGCCCTACACATTGGGGAAGGAGGAGAAAAATTGAGGTAAGAATGAGATAGAGCAAAGAGGGACGGCTGCAATTTCGAATTATCGACGCACTTCTCCAGGACTTTTTTGTAATGCGTATTTATTGATTAAATATCAAATGTATGAATGCTGTAGATAATAAATTCGTACACGTATATACAAATCTTCCACGTAGGAGCGATTAGTGTAGAGACTGAGTTGCAGTAAAAAGATAAGTATGATGACTGTAATGTTGAACATGCGATCTGGATTTCTGATTGGTTCTTAGTTTTTTACTTTTTTTTAAAAAAAAAACGAGATTTATTCAACACATCAGAAATGTGGGGGGATGAGGCCCACTATACGCCCTAAGAGATCGAGGGAGGACGAGTCCCTCTACACGCCCAAACTTAAATAAAAAACAATTTAACGAACCGGCCCAAACAAAGAAAAGCCAAAATCAAACATTTTTACCCCTAATATAAGGAAAACTAATTTTATCAAGCCTTATCAGCCCAACAATTTAACCTTTCAGATCATGGCCATCCGAACAATAATAATCACGATGATCGCAACCTTGATTAGCTAAGATGTCGGCAACACCATTTCCTTCTCTACAAATATGTGAGATGCGAATATTGGCCTTAGAGAGAAATGCCCGTATTTTCACAATCAAACTTTGGAGTTTCCAGAGGCAAGTAGCATTGTCATGAATGAGCCGAATAGCAACTTTAGAGTCCATTTCCACCCAAATATTGTCCAAATTTTTTTCCAAACAAAGGTCGATTCCCCTCCATATCGCATAAAGTTCCGCGTAAGTATTAGTTTGGTCCCCTAAAAATTCCAAAAAATAAAGGATCGGGACCCCAAAATAGTTACGAACAATGCCACCCGACCCCGCACAACCTGAATTACCCTTGGCTGCACCATCCGTATTTAACTTAACCCACCCCAAACACGGTTTAGCCCATCTAATCGCACAAAAGTGTAAGGATTTCTTAGGGGCAACCTTCCCTCCAAGACGGATCGCATAGTTGGCAGCCCCTTCCAAAAAGACCTTTGGATTTTGTCGGGAATTATAAGAGCCCGGAGATAGTTCCAAATCCAACCGCACACCCTCTCGGTCGTGAATGGTATGGCTTTCATCCTTTTGTCATTCCTACAACACCACAAAACGAAGCAATAAGGATCGGGATGATGTAGAAAATATGAATTTTACCTCTCGAATTATTGAACCACAACTCCAAGGCGATGGCGATATTGTTGGTGTTCGGCCTCTTGAAACCGGCAATAGTGCGGAACACATCCCAAACTTTAGTTGCGACGGGGCCACTAAGTAGAAGATGAGATAAAGTTTCCGGCTCGTGACAACAAAAGCAAGGGATATCAATGATCATCCCTCTCCGAGCAAGGCAATCCGAGGTCGGAATCCAGCCATTAAAAACACGAACCATAAAAAATGAAATGGTAGGGGTAATCAAAGGATTCCAACATTTCTTAAGAAAATTATGCTCATTTTTACATTGTCTAGTACTTTCCCAAGCACTTTTAAAAGAGAAATTCCCATTAGAAGAGAGTTTTCAGCACGGTTTAGTGAAATTATAATGAGTTGGGAAAGCACTAATGTAATCACAATAATGGCTAGGGAGAACCGATAAAAGTTTGTCCCTATCCCAATTCGATCCATCCCAAAAAGAAGCAAGACATATTTTGGATTTAGTCGGGAAAATAGTGTAGAGCGGGCTAAAATCACACCATCTATCATGCCAAAAAGAGACATTACCATCCCCACTACTCCACCAAATATTATCATCCGCATGGGTTCTTATTGAACAAAGCCTTTTCCAAATCGAAGAATCATATGGATTACTTTTAACAATCATCGGGTGGAGTCTTTTACAGTACTTGGCATTAATAAAATTCGACCAGATATTTTTAGTAGTACGGAACCTCCACCACATTTTAAGTTCAGCCGCACGAATGGTATCATTAAGATCCCGGCAGCCAATTCCACCTTTATTAGTGGGAAAGCATAATTCCAAGAAGCCCAATGGATTTTATGCCTATGCTCATTGGATGCCCACAAAAAATTGTTAAAAAGTCTCTCAATAAACAAAATAACATTACCAGGCGGTTTTATCACTTGTAAACAATAAAAGATGATCGAGTTTAAAACCGATTTGATCAGCTCAATTTTGCCCCCTAAGGAAAGGAGGTGGCGATTCCACATAGAAATTTTATTTTGAATTTTAAGAATCACGTTGTGGAACATAGCAAAAGTCGGGTTATCTTTCCAAAGGGGGACCCGAGATATTGGATAGGTAAGCAAGAAGGTTCGAAACCATAATCACCTTGACCATAATACGGTCTTCTACACACGGGCTATGCATAACAAAAAGGCTTTTGGACTTATTAATTTTCTGACCCGAAGTCCCTTCGTAATGGTAAAGACAGTGGTTAAGAATTTGAAGACTGGTCTTGGTGGCTTTAACAAAAAGTAATGTATCATCCGTATAAGCCAAATGGGTAATCCGGACATTTTTTCGAATAATAAAAAATATACTCGGATTTTTAGAAAATGTGTCCTCAATGAGTCTAGAAAAATAATCGGCCGCAAGGACAAATAAAAGAGGAGAGATTGGGTCCCCTTGACGGAGGCCTCCCCCACTTTTGAAGTAACCCACCGGGGATCCATTAATAATAATTGAAAACCAAGGTGAGCAAACACATTATTTAATAAGCGATATAGCAGGAGGCGATAAACCAAATAGCTCCAAAATTTTAAACAAAAACTCCCAATTTACCCTATCGTAGGCTTTCTCCATAAATTTAATAATGGTGTTAAGTTTAGACCGAGATATATCATGAGTCACTTCCAATGCCGTAAGAATGTTATCCGTAATGAGGCGATCTTTGATAAAAGCCGATTGACAGGGGCTAATGATGCAAGGAAGAAGCCCACTTAGCATTTTGCTCAAAAGTTTAGAAAAAATCTTATATGAAGTATTGCAAAGGCTAATGGGCCTAAAATCTTTCCAAGAATGAGGGGACGGAATTTTAGGAATTAATGATAGCATCGTAGAAGAATACGCTTGAGTTAAATCCGCCCCTTTAAAGAAATCAACAACCGCATCAAGAACATCAAATTGAATAATATCCCAACACACTTGAAAGAATTTAGCATTAAAACCGTCTGGCCCGGCGACACTCCCACTATCCATGTCAAAAATCACACCTCTCACCTCTTCCAACGAAGAAATATCACAAATCATATTATTATCTGTTGTGCGGCGATTTATACGCCTCGACGGCGATCGGTATAAGGGCCGAGCGACCGAGATCACGACCAAAGGAGCTACGACGAACTTGTCAAAATGAGGGTAACAGTCCACCTTCGAGTATCTAGCGATCGACTCCCAAGGTGATCGCCTTTTGGCACCTAGCGATCGACTCTGGTGCCCGACCAAGGACGATCGCCCTATGTCACGAACAAAGCCATCGTCCGTCAAAGTCTACGAACACTGGATCACGAAGCAGGCACCCATGTGCAGATCCACGGAAGGCGCCGCAGAACGTGGATCGTTGACTCCAGCCCATGCGTAGCTGTCAGTGATAGGGACAGCCTCACCTACCGATAGACCCACCGAAAGGTCCTAAGTAGGGCCTCCCAAGACAGCGACACGTACGCGTGTTGGCCTCTCATTGGTTCGCTCCTCTGGCAGCCAGCATCTCCTGCGGACTTTAAGGAGACCAACCCATGTGCTAAAGACGATCGCCCGCTTATTATAATACAGCAGAGTCGATCGCCCAGCAACTCCCAGTGCTATAAATAGAGAACCTCCAGCAACTGGAGAAAGGTTCCGAAAAACGTCCAGGCATTGACAATACATTCACAAAAGATCTAAACTCTCGGGCTTTCTCTCTTGAACCCATTTAGGATTTCTCTCTCAGCACCTCTTCACCGAAAGACGGTCGGCAGAGGCAAGAACTCCCTACAGTTCAGGTTTAAAGAGATTCACAAGTCCAGGAACTCAGACATTCAGCTAATATACACAGTGAGAGACTGTCGATTTCTCACAGTCGTCACAACACCCCATCGCTGTTACAAGAACTCACAGAGCATCATATCTGGTGCTTCCGGCAATCTTCATGCTCAATAGCTAAGATAACTAGGGTCTTTACACTCATTGTAATTGTACTCTAACATTAATATTTGTACTCCAAAGTATTTGTATTAATAATATCTCGCGAGAGCATACAAGCCCGGGACTAACAACCCCGGAAAATCTTGTGTTATTTACTTTCCCCACGGACGTGCTCTCACATTTATTTGTTACTCGACCATTCCAGCAATATCATCTCCGGATAATATTTCGGGTAACAACAATTGGCGCTAGAAGGAGGGCATCTTAACCTTCATTTTTGTTTCTACCGTCTCGAAGAACACTCACTGTTCTCGGGGCATATACTTGAAGAAACACTCACTGTTCTTCAAATAAAAGCCTTTAGAATAATGACGTCTGCCACCACATCGAAGAGAGCTGCTCTCCGAACCGCCGGACATCATATTCCGGCTCGATCCGAGCCACAGCCGACAGCATAGGGTAGCCACAGCGACACAGGACTCTCGATCCCGCACCTAAGGGACGATGCCAACCTTTCGCTCGACCAATTCCAAACCGCGGAACAGATCGATGAGGCTATGGCAATCCTAAAGGAGCGACGGAGAGCATGCGCGGTGCCCGCTATAACTCTCTCGGCCATTCGCCGCGTGGGCAAGTAGAAGTTCAAAGGGTTACTGGCCGAGCGATCGTCAGAAAGCTCCGATTCGCGAGAAAAGGCTCTCGCAAGGCAGGATGGTTCCATCTTCAGCCGCTTAGGGAGCGATCCATCATGGCGGCCAGGGCATTCTGGACCCAACCACGAGACGACGGAATCTGAGTCCGTCACTAGGAGTTCGGCCTACCCAATTCCGAACCAAATACGAGTCGGCCATCTAGCCCGCATCCGCCAAAGAGTCGAGCCACGCGGAAAGGACATCATCGACAGTGGAGCCAGGGGGTCAATACGTGATCGCCTCGGCTCCCGCTTCGAGCGCATAGCCGCGAGCAGCCAGGCCGCGGCGATGGACGCTATGCAGCGCCAACTCGACGAGATGAAAGCGCTCTTGGATACTGGGGCAAGCGCCAGTAGAAATATCATCGGACCGACTGATCCACTCACGGTCCACATCGAGCTTGCCCCCGTGCAGCCAAGGATTGCTCCTCCCAAAACACCTTTGTACGAAGGGAGATCGGATCCCGAGACCCACCTAAGCAAGTTCCGGATCTACATTACCGGGTGTGGGGCATCAGACGCGACCAAGTGCCGAATCTTCCCGTTAACATTGGGCGAACTGGCCCACAGGTTGTACGTCTCACTACCACCGCGATCGATCATCTCCTTTGAGAAACTGGCGAGTGACTTCACGTCATACTTCGCCACCAAGGTCGCCAGACCAGAAGGACCCCACCGCATGATGAAAATAAGGCAGGGGGAAGACGAATCCGACACAGATTACATCGACCGGGTGGATGAAATAGTCCTCACCGGCGAGCCCATCAGCGACGAGCTCGCTCTCTACTCGGTCCTGGGTGGATTCTATGGTCATTTACCTATGTTTAGACATCTCACCAAGGACATCCCCCCGACCTACGCGATCTTCCGCGCTAAGGCTGCCGACTTTCTGGCCAGGCAGAGGCTGCTCACCCTCCACCTAGGCAAGGGAACGCCGCCTCCTATCCGAAAGACGGCGATCGCCAAAACCAAAAAGGCGGTCGCCAAGCCACCCGGCGATCTCAAGGCCTTCGAGGATGTGGAAGCCCACCTCCTCCACAAGTTCAACCGAACTCCGGCCCACATTTTTTATGCCATCTAGGGGCGCGAACCGCTAAATAAGCCAAAGGCAATAAGGGACCACAGTCATCTAGACCACAATCAATATTGTGCCTACCACAAGAGTCCCGGCCGCAACACCAACCAATGCTGCGACCTCCTCAGACAACTCTGGAAATTGTTCGAGGAGGGCAAGTTGGACAGTTTATTGGCTTAGCCGGAGCCCCATCGATCTCCCAACACGGTCGCCCGAGTCGAACGCGAACAGGCCGGAAAGCTCGTACGAGCCGACCCCTCGATCAACCTCAAAGACCGGATCTACATGCTTCATTCAGGATAAGGGAACTTCGGAAGTCTCTCCCCGATTCCCGCCTCATCAAACCAAATGCTTCTGCCTGAGCAGACGCTTCGAAAAAGAGGATGACTCGCTCGCCCTCTAAAGTTCGTCATCAATATGATGGACCTAGGCAGCGATCGCCTCCCCCAGCACAACGTATACCATCGAGGATCGTCATCTGACATGATGATCCGAGGTAGAAAAGTGCCGCCATGGTCGCAAAAATCGATGAAACCGACGATCCGTCCATGCAAGGTTCCTTTGGGCTTCGATCGCTCGCCCTTCATTTAAATACGAGGCGGGCGTAGCCGAAGGACCCTCCAAAAACAAATCAGGAGATGACTCGCTCGCCCTCTAAAGTTCGTCATCAACATGAAGAACCTAGGCAGGCGATCTCCTCCCCTTACACAACGTATACCGTCGAGGATCGTCATCTAACATGATGGTCCGAGGTAGAAGAGTGTCGACATAGCTGTGGAGGACGATGGAACTGTTCTCTATGTCCGTGCAAGGTCCCTTTGGGACACGATCGCTCGCCCTTCCTTTAAATATGAGGCGGACGTAGTCTGAGGGCCCTCCAAAACAGATCTATGGACACGTTCGCCCGCCCTCAAAGGTCCATCACTTAACGTGGTGGATCCTTCCCGGAGAATGCGACGCGTCCATCCCCCCGTCACAACGTATACCGTTGAGGGTCGCCATCTTAATGGCGGTCCGACATAGAAAAGTGCTAACAAGCCGCGGTCGTGGAGTCGATTAATCTGACGACGCCCCGTGCAAGGAATCCTACAGACCAAGACCGCACGCCCTTCGTTTAAATACGAGGCGAGACGCAGCCTACGGAGGACCCTCTCAATTAAGTGAGTCGCGAGAACTTAGCCATCAGACGAAATGTCGCTCGCGCACAAGACACAGTCATGGAGATCGGTCCATCGAACTCTGCGATCGTGCACGGTTCCTCAAGACCGAGATGGACGGCCTTCCTCGAGGAATCTACAAGATTGAAGACCACTCACTCAATGATTTATTTTCATCCCCTTACTTTCACTAAGTGAACAAAAACAAGGGGGAAGGGCGGAGCTATGTATACGACGATCGTCCCTATTCAATTACATATGGAGATCGGCATTTTTCAGATGTATGTGCAGTGATCGAATTTGTTGTAAAAGTTATCTATATGAGTTTATCAATTCACTTGGAACTATACACGCAACAATCTCTCCTCACACATTTGTACAAAGTCATGCAAAGACTCATAAAAGCAATCATTCAAGTAATAAATCGAAGAAGCAAACTTTCATTTCATTACTTGAAATATCAAAGTACATACACGGTCGCCCGAAGGCCTAAGTACAAGGAAATATACAAAAATTACAAGGCAAAAACAAAAACATAGAAGGACGTAGAGCCTCAGGCTGCCCCTGCCTGGCCTTCACCTTCGACCACTGGATCGGCCCGCGACCCTTCGCCAGCTTCCGGAGCTGCCTCCCCGTCCTCCGGGGAATTCAGACGAACAAGATTTTCAGGAGTCGGGTACCAGCTCAGGTCTACGCTGATTTCCGTGAGGTCCGAGATCGGCACGGAGAAAGCAGGGTGAAGAGGATGCTCTAACGCATATGCCTTGAAGTTTTCAGCCAGAGGACCGACCTCCAACCCTCATTTCTTAGCGGAGCGAAGCGAGTCAGCGAATGCCATGTAATAGACAAACTCGCTGACGAACTCCACGTTGAGAAAGGGATCGGCCTCGATCGCCTTCAGCTTCCCTTTCAACTCCGCAACTGCCTGTTGCGCACCTTGAAGCTCGGTCTCTTTAGCAGCCATCTCTCCCCTCGACGACGCCAGCTCGCTAGTTAGCCGAGCGATAGTCACCTTCAGGTGATCAGCCTCCTGCTGAGCAGCCGCGTACGACCGACGGGCGTCTGTCATCTGATCCCGAAGCCGGTTGACCGTCGCCCAGGCTCGCTCAGAATCTTGTCTCGCCAGCTCAAGATCCTGACTCGCCCGTTTAGCCGCATCCAAGGAGTCCTTCTCCATAGCCACGATCCTATCGGCAAACTTGGAGTTCTGTTTCCGAGCGGCCTCAAGGTCCGCCTGAAGACGAGAAGTAGAAGGACGCCCTTCGAACTCCTTCACAACTTGGGAATCCATCATTGCCACCTGGAGAGAGAGCGAAAACAGCCTGTATTATGTCCCCAGATCGCTGGCGGGCGATCGCATCCAAGTCGGTCATCCAGGCCTTCGGCAAAGCAGAAACATCCCGATTGATGTATTACGGGACATCACAGGCCTCGCGAGTAGATCGGATCGCGAGGAAATCCAATACCAGCGACGGGCAAGCTGGGTTAATGCTACGGATCCTGAATCAAACAACAAAGAGTTAGCACATCTCCCACGCAAGTGACGAAACTTAGCAAACAAGCAAAGTCGACCTCTCGGCTTTCTGAGGGTCGCAACCAAAGTACGGTTTCCCGTGAGGGGTCTCAGCCTCGGCGATCGCCATTTTGCGCAAGAAAGCCGACGAAGGCGTAGGCTCATCCACCGGCGGGACCACGGAGAGCGGAGGCGCGGCGATCGGCACCTCACCAGCAGGGGCAGAGACTGGAGGTTCCCCCAATCTCTGTCGCTTGCGGTTCGACCGGAGCCCCTCCTCCCGAACCTCATCCCCCGCTACGATCGGCTCTACATTAGGCCTCACCTCCGGAATTAGAGGTAACGCCACCGGAGGAACTCTACTCGACTTCTTCTGGCGCAGGCGACTCAAAACTCCGGGGTTCGACATAGTAATCTCCGGAGGAGGCTCCAAGAAGCGAGGGAAGCGTTCCTCTGCAAGAAGGAACAATCAAACAACCGTTAGACACATTCCTCAAACAGGACGATCGCCAAGCAAAAAGGAGATCGTAGAAATTCATACCTGGGACCGAATGATGTCTCGGGAAACGGAATAGCCGAGCAGACAGCCAACAACTCTCTTTGTTAATCTGGCGAGCGTCTAAGTCGTCGTCCAGAAGACTTCGTATCCGCTCCCAGACGACTAGAAAATCAAAAGGTAGCTCGTCGGCCGCCGGAATATGGAAATCTGCAAAAGGAAGACCAAATTAGATCAGTTCAGAACATATCCGAACAAAGGGAGAGTCAGAACCCTTACCCGGATTCCTCTTCCGAAAGCTAGTGGGAATATTCAGCTCGCCCGTGGGATTGTCGCTCGCTGAAGCCTTCCATGCATCGCCGACCCAAAACCATTTTGCCGGATCGCCCCGCACCTTGTTCGGAACCCCAAGGATCACCCGACCAGAATGACCTTGGATATGATAGCCACCGACAGACCCCTTCTGAACCGTCAGCTTGAACAAGTGGTTCATCTCCGATGGCGAGGGATGGCGGTACAGTCGGTGATCGCCGAATAAGGTGAGGGCGCAGATGATCTGGATCCAGGCATTCGGCGTTAGCTGAAGCGGCGCCACGTTCCAGACGGCCAGCAAATGGGAGACGGCAAACGATAGAGGTAACTGCAGCCCGACCTCCATAATCGCCTCATTCATGGCGACCATAACCTTCGGAGGTTGGTCGGCCTGCTCGTTCTCCACCGGCGCGAAAAGATCCACATCTGAAGGGATATGGTACCTCGCCCTCCAGATGGCCAGGTCCTTCCTGGTCGCCGAGCTCCTGATCTGGCCGAGAGACCACTGAGAGGGCTGCGCGGCCCGAAACAGCGACCGCTTCGCCGATTGATAGGGATGGGCAATCGAGTACTCCCGGTAGTCGAACTTGGGGCACAGACCGGCCAACCTCTCCATGATTTCAGCGAAGGCCAAATAGGCTTGGCTAAAAGCACTATGCTGCTCCCAATACGCCTTCACCGCCATATCCTTCTCCGCCAGCGTATGCTTCTGCTCAGCCGCCGCCTCCCTGGCAGCGTCGGCTTCATTAAATAGTGCCTTGACTTTCGCGGGATCAATACCGGTGTGGATAGCCTCGGCGGCCGTCTCCAAATAGAATCCTGCAAAGTATCCTCCCCGAACAGTCGAAGTCCCGGTGGCAGAGGTGGTGCCCATTCCAGACGATGAAGATACTCCAGACATTCTCGAAACAAGAAGAGGAGAAAAGGAGGGTTTTCTTACCGAGGGTTGAGTCGATCGGCGATCGGCAGTCAAAGCTTCAGAAAATTCTTCGGCAATATTCTTCTTCTCTAATGAAACCCGCATACGCGTCGTTTCAAGGACACGCCAGACGAGGAGTCATGACTAACCGTCGGTCTCCCCCAACAGGAGCCCGACACGTGCCCCGAAATCTTTTCCACGACCGCTATCATTTGTCGCTCATCTCAGCAACCGACCAGGTCATCCAAATTCAAAACCATTCCGCTCAAAGACGATTGCCAGTTCCATAAAATGCACACTCACTCGTCAAAGTTAAGCGATCACCAGTAGAACCACCTCACCCCACGTTTCCAACATCGGAGCGAGCTGGGGGGCAATTCTTGTGCGGCGATTTATACGCCTCGACGACGATCGGTATAAGGGCCGATCGATGGAGATCACGACCAAAGGAGCTACGACGAACTTGTCAAAACGATGGTAACAATCCACCTTCGAGTATCTAGCGATCGACTCCCAAGGCGATCGCCTTTTGGCACCTAGAGATCGACTCTGGTTCCCGACCAATGACGATCGCCCTATGTCACGAACAAAGCCATCGTCCATCAAAGTCTACGAAGACTGGATCACGAAGCAGACATCTATGTGCAGATCCGTAGAAGGCGCCGCAGAACGTGGATCTTTGACTCCAGCCCATGCGCATCTGTCAGTGACAGGGACGGCCACACCTACCGATAGACCCGCCGAAAGGTCCTAAGTAGGGCCTCCCAAGACAGCGACACGGACGCGTTTTGGCCTCTCATTAGTTCGCTCCTCTGGTAGCCAGCAACTCCTGCGGACTTTAAGGAGACCAACCCATGCGCTAAAGACGATCGCCCGCTTATTATAATACAGCAGAGGTGATCGCCCAGCAACTCCCAGTGCTATAAATAGAGAACCTCCAGTAACTGGAGAAAGGTTCCGAAAAACGTCCAGGCATTGACAATACATTCACAAAAGATCTAAACTCTCGGGCTTTCTCTCTTGAACCCATTTAGGATTTCTCTCTCAGCACCTCTTCACCGAAAGACGGTCGGCAGAGGCAAGAACTCCCTACAGTTCAGGTTTGAAGAGATTCACAAGTCCAGGAGCTCAGACATTCAGCTAATATACACAGTGAGAGACTGTCGATTTCTCACAGTCGTCACAGCACCCCATCGCTGTTACAAGAACTCACAGAGCATCATATCTGGTTCTTTCGGCAATCTTCATGCTCAATAGCTAAGATAACTAGGGTCTTTACACTCATTGTAATTGTACTCTAACATTAATATTTGTACTCCAAAGTATTTGTATTAATAATATCTCGCGAGAGCATTCAAGACCGGGACTAACAACCCCGGAAAATCTTGTGTTATTTACTTTCCCACGGACGTGCTCTCGCATTTTTTTGTTACTCGACCATTCCAGCAATATCATCTCCGGATAATATTTTGGGTAACAACATTATCTAAGAGGTCAATATTTTTAGGAATGATGTCAAGCCTCACATTCTCCCACTCGGTGTTCTCTTGAGTGAAGCAATTCTCAAAATAATCGACCGCCGAGTTGGCAATATCCGTAGGGTCCGAGAGATTAGTACCATTATCAACAATATTATGGATATTCTTTTCTTATTAACTAGATCATGATAGAATTTGATATTTCTCTCCCCTTCCAAAATCCATTTCGTTTGCGTTTTTTGTTTCCAAAACATTTCTTCAAGAGAAAGTGTCTAGATAAGATTCTTGTTCATTTTACGAAGATATTCCTTATTGACATTGGAAGGATCGTTGTCAAAATTGTACTCCACTACGGCCGCACGGTTTTGAGCCTCGGCCAATTTAACAAAAACATTTCCAAAAACACTCCTATTCCAGTCTTTAAGAGCAAGTTTAAGCCGGGAAAGTTTTTTGGAAAGTTTAGAAAGTTCCGTATATGGAATAGGAATGGACCAAGAATCTCTAACCACTTCCAAAAACTCGTGGTGTTTAGTCCACTTATTTTGGAAACGGAAGGAGAAAGGGTGTTTAATACGAGAGGAAGAGAATTCACAAAGAAGAGCATGATGGTCCGAGGTGTGTCTAGGAATGTGCCTAACAACACAATTATTGAATTTATTATACCATTTAGAGGAGAAAAAAATATGATCCAACCTTTGCCAAATATAATTACTATACCAAGTGAAAGGAGAACCCATATACCCTCCATCGGTGAGCTCACATTCAAGGATAGCATCCCTCAATTTCTCCATCTGTGACGGGATAGGTGGGTTTTCCCCTCTTTTTTCACAAGGTTGGAGGACGATATTGAAATCACCGCCCACCATCCACGGAGTATGGACTTGACTAACCGAAATTAAATCCTCCCACAAATCTCGCCTCTCAATTTTCGTGTTCTTACCATACACAACTGAAAGCAAGAAAGGGTCTGGGGAAGAATTATGCATTACCGTCGTATGGAGCATTTGGTCGGTGTTCTTAATTACAGAAATATTAGTGTTGATATCCGAAAAAATCCAAATATGATTATTCTGATTAGCAATAACTTTATCAAAACCAAAAAATCTACAAAAATACGAAGCATTTAAATCAACTTTTGGCTCAATTAGAGCCAAAATATTAAGTCGATAATCTTTTTTGAATAGTTTAACAATTTTTTGGGCAGACTCGTTCCCAATACCTCTAACATTCCATATAATTAAATTAACCATTAAAACAGGCTCGACGGGTGGACATTTGGGGTTTGTTAGAGCTAGCGCTTGTTATCTTAGATTTTTTAGAATCCTTATTAATGACCCGAGCTGATGATATTTAAAGAAATCCTGCTCGGACATGTGTTATTCTCTAGTTAACTCATATACAGACAGACAAGCCAGGCAAACAGGTCGGTGGCATTGATTAGATATTTTTTTGGTTGTTGTCGCGACAACTGGCTCGATCTGCATGGATGGGACTCCCACTGTCCAGGGTTGGGACACATATCATCTTGCCTGTGTTCGTCGGTTCAGATCGGTCGTCTCTTCGACCAAGGCCGTTGATTTTTCGGTCGGTTATTGGGATGTATGATCATATCTCGATGTTGCAAATCTGAATGGTTGGCGCCCTTGGCGTCAGGCACATATTTCCAGGTTAGATAATATCTGGTCCGCCTTAATAGGGGCTATCTGAGAGATTTCATAATTTGTATAATTCGTTGATTCATGGAGACTGGATAACTAGGTCGGATAGTATCCAGATCAAGTTTTTGGTGATTGGCCTATGTGTCGGTTTTGGGATGACATGGTAATTAGATCGCTCAAGTCATATCGGTCACTAGTAGGCTTGTAAACGAGCCGACCCCTATCGAGCATTGCAGAGTTCGAGTTCGGCTTGAAGTATTTCGAACCTTAGGTGCGATTCAGTTTCAATTTGTCGAACCTTAATTTTTAAGGTTTGATTCGAGTTCGACAGATAAGTTACACTTTATAGTTCGGTTCGGTTCAGCTTGCTTTTTCGAACCGTTCGATTAAAGCTCGATTTGATAAATTTTTTGAGATAGTTAAACATATGTCTAGTCGGTCAGGTATATGGGGCTTTGGGGTTAATGATATCGGATATATTATTTGGGCAAATGGGATGGGGATTTAAAGTTGGGGCAAAGCCCTTTATATCCCTAATCGAGCCGTTCATATCCCTAATCGAGCTGAACAGTTGGACTCGTTTGGCCAAACCCTAGTTTTAAAGGTTAGATTCTACATTTGATTAATCCTTTCCGAACCACCAATGAACTATTTTGAGCCGAACCCTTAGAACCAAGTCGAGCTTTCAGGCTCAATTATAGCTCTAGTCAGCAACAATGCACCCTCGAGCTCAGGATTGATTGGCGAGTTGATTCGCAAGCTCGGCTTCGGAGCTGAACCGAGGTGACATAGATAAACGGGGTCCATCGCCTTATTATATATTACAATAGCCACATCCCCGGATGGGCGCGTGGGTTTGTCATTAATGCAACAGTTATATTCTGAGCGGTTACGTGGGTTCGCAAGGGAACGTGGCACCTTTTGCGCAATGTGTATTGGACTCTCGACACCTCGATTTGTGAATCATCGCGTATTTCTTAATTCTCCACCTATAAATGCCCCATTCTTCTTTCATTTCTCACTTTACTTCCTTTGAGTGAGATAATTTTTTTCTGACAAGAGGGAGGGAGAGAGAGAGAGAGAGAGCTAGTTTAGATTGCCTGAGGTGTTCTTGAGTCTATTCTCAGACCGATTGTTGAGATTTGCCGATCTAGCTAGATATCCCGCTTCTTTTCGGTAAAACATCTCAATTTTTCCCTTGTTTCTTTGAATTTTAAAGATGTCTTCGGATCGAATAGCCAAAATTATCGAACTACAAATTCTTGGATGCGGCTGATCGGTCTATTGGTATTATTCCATAAGGTGGGGTATCCGCAACCGACCTTCTCCGACTTGAACAGTGTGTAAATGTGGTAAATTCCCAAGATAGGCTCTGGGTTGTTTTATTTGACTCACCAGACTGGATCAGTGGAGGTTGTGATGGGAGTGCCTTGCTCCTTGAAGAACTGGAAGAACAAGTGGTTCCTTATTGGGGGCGAGTGGGAGTCGCACCAATTCCCTGGGGAGACAGAGGAGATTGCTTTCCCAAGCCTACTATGCACAAGTAAGATTTTTCCAATTGTTTTCACTTTGCTATCTTTTTCTCGATCTCTTAATATTTGCTTGCCTTGCAGAGTGTTAATATGCCCTTGATTGCCACTCTGAGTATCAGAGAGTTTGGGCATTTATATGTGACTATAAATTTTGTTTTATTTAATGAAGGTAGTTGATATTTCCCAGTTTACAGTATGTCATTGGCACCCAATTTGGTAAATAAATAAAAATAATATCCAAACAATTGAGCTGAAACATTCCACTCATTGTGAGATAAGGAGTCTGGTTCTAGAAGTGGTTGGAACTCAATTGTTTAAACTTGTACACAAGTTGATAAAATTTAACTGGATATTAGGTTTAGTAATGACTTATATAACATATGCTTGGGCATGTGCATGTATTTACTCACGAGTAGTGGGAGGATTCATTTCAGATATGCTAATAAGATTAGTATAGTTGAACACAACTCACCTTGATTTAGTCACACGATTTTCACTCTAAGATAGTCAATGGCCAAATCAGAAATTTAAGATAGATATGCGTGAACCTTTGACTTTAGGATTCAGTAGAAAATGTACTTGTGATATTAAGTTAGTCGTTAGAGTAGTTCGATCCAAACACATGTTGGTAGGGGTCAACCTCGAAGTGCAGCTTAACGGGTAAGTAGCAGTCTTTGCTGAATACCAAGATAGGATTCTCTATCCTATAAGTGAGCAGGTGACCACATAAGATCAGAAGTCTTTGGTCAAAGCATACGAGCTACTTGTATTTGATACATGAGAGTTATGTGATCTTGATTTGCATCAACACTGTAGTCTCAAGTCAAAATGGGGTTTGGCTTTACCGTGACTCTAAAACTTGACTGAGACGTTTATACGTATACGATATTCATAACATAAAAGATTTGAAATGATCCTAATCATTTGATCTCAGTTGGGTTATAGTGTGACAACATAACTTTCTAGGTGTTATTCACACTCTTTGGATCTCTCGTTGCTAACTGAGTTAAAACTATGGAGTCTCTCAATTGGATAAACACCGGATTAATATGAGCTAATTCTCTCTATGTGAATATTAGACACTGGCTGTCTAATTAATTTGTTAAATAAGTTATCATGATGTAATGAATTAAATTAAAATACTGGCTAATTAATTTAATTTGCTAGGTTGGTTATTAAATCAATTAAATAATTTATTGGAAGAAATATTTATTATTTATCAAGTATTCATTTAATTAATTAGATTAATTAATTTAAGTCGAATACTTCTATCCAGACAAATTAAGTTTAGTGGATAAGCTCATGGTAGCCTGGGAGGAGCCCAAAAAGCGGCGACTGATTTTGCTATGGTAGGGAGCTCATGTTCCTAATTAAGAACATGAAGCCCTGAGAAAGGTAGTATAAACACTACATTTCTCCTCCTTAAGCAAGGGTCTAAAACATAATTTCTTATCCACCAAGAGAGAGAAAAAGATATTTCCTTCCCACTTCTCATCTAGACGCGGCCAAGAGTGTCTGAGCAAGAAAAAGATTTTTCTGATGATTCAATCCAACAACTATGAAGTAGAGGCACCATGATTCGTTGCTATGATTCATTCAAGTTTTTGGATTAAGGGGCATAATCATCATCATCAAAGCACAAGTCAGTTGATCCTCTTTTCAAGGAAGGTGTATTTTCGGCCCTCGTATTCCTTTCTTCATGTATACAATCGTTAATCGATCTCTATGGATTATGATGAGCGCATTGTTTATTGTGTGAATTTAACTGTTTTTGCTGCATTTATTATTTGGCCCGAAACCAACAGTAGTATCAAAGCGAGATTAACGCCCTCGTACACACGAGAATTATGCATTAAGTGTAATACCCGAGATCTTTATTCCGGATTCGTTGGGTTTTCTGGGTTTTATCGGATTGTCATGGTCCTCATCGTAGGAATTTCGTGCCATGTTTGGTTGCGACTTGTTGGGACATGTTTTTGGAGGCATTTCGGATCACTTTGTGAGTTTTTGAGATTTTGTGGTGTAGCGCACGCTAATGCTTGAAGCATAGCGCACGCTACTGCATGGTGTTTAGCGCACGCTACTGAATGTGTAGCGCACGCTAAACCGCAAGCCAGAGGCGCCCAAAGAGCTACTGGACTGGGACTGGAGCTTTGTTAGCGCACGCTAAGGCCGATAGCTAGCGCACGCTATTGACTGCTTAGCGCACGCTCCCTCTTCTTTCTAGCGCACGCTACTCGGTAGGTGCAGTTCTGTCCAGGGGCTACTGGACTGGTTTTTGTGACCCGTTAGCGCGCGCTACGGCTGTTGGCTAGCGCACGCTAACTATGTTATACGCGGTTTCTCTGGAGCGTTGACCCCGTTAGCGCACGCTAATAAAGGGTGATTAGCGCACGCTAATAATCGTCGATATAAATACCGACGGCAGATTAAGTCGTCATTTCCCACTTTTCTTCATCCCTTCCGACGGGAGTGAGATCCAGAGGCGAGTAGGACCGATCTTTTTCTTCTAGCTTCATCTTTGAGCGGATTTGTAGATGTTTAACATCTAATCGTCTTCTTGGTCCAAATCAAGGTAATCTCTTGTTAGAACCCTATTTTCTTAAATTTGGGGTTTTTGCTTGGATTTGTGATTCTTGACCGATCTCATCCGATCGGTTATTTGTTCTTGTTTGTCTTGACCGTAATCTTGATTTTTGTTAACCGCTTCATCGATTTTATCGCCGGATCAACGTTTCTTGTTTTTTTTGCGAATACTTTGATTCTTGTCGCTTTTTAGGATCGCTTCGGATTTCGATTAGTGTTATTGATTCGTGGTGATGCTATTTTCGTAGTATTCGTGGGTCGTCAAGTCTTGATCGTTGAGGTTCAAGGTTGCCCGATCGTGCCGTTCGCTGCTTCGTTGCTCGTGATATCGAGGCAAGTATCTTGCCCATACGTTTCATGTTTCGTAGGCGTAATTATTGATAAATGATTATATACGAAACCCAATGTTTAATGAACGTAAAAAGGGATTGGTATGTTCTCGATAAATGTTGTCTTTCAACGATAATTCGTGTACTTCGTGAATGTATGTGTTCTCGGGATATGTGTGTTGGTTTTGTATGTTGAAAAGATGCTATGACCACTTTGAGTGAGTTTAATAGACTGTAATCCTTTGCCGGGGATTACGTATTGTTATGTGTATTTGTTCGGTAGGAACGTATTGGGTGTGATATTAGTTGATACTCCTTTGAAAGGAGGTTGTGATGTTTAAGTGTTGCTTGGCTTGATATTCTGCTCATTGTCATGTGATCGTTTATAGTGATGTGCCTCCGGGTAGGATTGTTGAATCTCCGGGATCCATACTTGCTAGTATGGGTCGGGCGTGACCGTAGAGTTATCCAATCCGGGTATGTCTTGCGGGGACTCCGAGGTTCGGGGCTTGCTAGCCCGATGCCGAGATAACTTGTGGGGTTATCATCGGGTACGTCTTGCGGGGACTCTGAGGTTCGTGGCTTGTTAGCCCGATGCCGGGATAACTTATGGTTGTGGTATGGAATGGTTCCGTGACTGTTGTCACGAGGACATGTGATTTGGTATGGTTTCCAAATGGGTTATTCACTCGGGTATGTTCTACGGGAGCATCTGAGGTTCGTGGCTTGTTAGCACGGGACGCGAATAATCCTTGGGAACATGTGTTATGTGATTCGGGTCGTGGACCCTGTGGCTTATGATTTGGGTCTTGGACACCGTGTGTTGTGAATTGGGTTGTGAAACCGCGTTTTATTATTGGAATCGTATTTTGGAAAGATGATTTTGGGCCGTGTCCCCAAGTGTTTTCGAAAGACTTGAGAATTCCTTATTTCTAAATGTTTTCAAACTCCCGAGACCGTAAAATATTTTGTATGAGACACATGGTTCTTTTCCTACCTTTTATAAATCAAACTGTTTTGATTAAGTGATTTATCTCGGGAAATATATTCAAGATTTTATATTCTTGAAGCACGTTGTGTATGGCTTGTACTTTTGGTTTTATACTTGCACTAGCAAAACAGGTGGAGTTTGCTAACCCCAGTATTCGGGGTGGATGTCTCAGATTGCGTCTGTGTACTTGCAGGGGAGCGAATCACAGGATCGATACGAAGGATGATGGGAAACGAAGATACTAATCACGTGAAGACCAATTATAGAGTATTTGGTGGAGTCGTGTTGGTTATCCCTCCGATGTGTTGTTACCCCGATTTATGGGAGTGTTATTGTATTCTAGCCCCTGCGTGGGTATGTGTTCTGGGCAAGTATCATGTATGTAATGTTGTGTGTGTTGTGATATAAGACCTAATCGGTCTAACGGTTCTTTACGTAGCCATGTCGGCATGTGAAGTGATGCATTGTTTTGTATTTAGCCTGGTAGATCCTCGCGGAGAGGGTCTGCGGCGCTGTAATATTCCCGAATGGTTTGGGGGTGTTACAGAATATGGTATCGGAGCTTAGGTTGAGGAAACCTAGGCTGTCGGGTTGAGTTGTGTGTTGTCGGGTCTTGTCTTGTCAGATTTGGTCTGACTGAGTGGTGTCGCGACGCGTCGTCTGAGTTGTCGGTCGTGATTAGTATCGAGGTGCAACCATCATCTTCGTGCGATCTGTGGATGTAAGTCTCCCTATTTTATTATATCTCGTGTTATACGAGTTTATGTGATTCTGTGTTATTATGTGGAGTTTAATTGTGCCTCGTGAATACTTATTCCATACTTGTTTGATTCTCGTATTGTGTTGGAATAAAGAGTAGTACCGGTATGCATGTATATATGTATACATCCTTGTGTGAAATCGTTTTTACAGGAGTGATGTTTTGGATTGGTTACTCATTAAAAGTTTATCAATGTGATATTTCAATTTCAAATGTTTTGGGGAAGTCACGTAAATTCTATTTAAAAAATATCCTTCGAGAAGGAAAAATAATTTGATTTTCGTATGATGACCTCGAGACCAAAGATTTTGAGAATTCAAACTACACATATTATATTTTCATCTTGCATTGAAAATTTTCAAAATTTGATTTTAAATGCTTAAACGAGGTCTACCAATAATTTACTTGAGACGTGACTTTCGCCTTCAACTTTTTTTTTTTCGATTAAACGATATGTAGTGAGAATGTAAATTGTTGGCGTTTGGATTCATATGTTGTTGTTTATATGTAACCTTCGGCGTTTGGCATTATTTGATATATGCTCATGAATGTGTTGCTGAATTAGTATAACTAGCGCGCACTAACGTGGCATGGCTAGCGCACGCTAAGTCTCTGTTGAATCATACCTTAACCGGTCTGAGCAGAAGCTCGGAAACTACATTCTGGCCGTAAGTCTAACTTTTGCGATTGTTAGGCTGACCGTTTGAAACGGTACTCCATGTGTGTTGTCCATGAATAACAATTGTTGGGTGTGGTTATGTGTAATTTGAACTGTGTTCTTGTCCGCTGCGTGTGTAAAGTTCAAACTGACTTTTTGGTACTTTTACCAAATAGTGTGTGTTTCAAAATGACCTTCCGTGTTTGTAAATTTGAATTATTTCTTTGACCCTTTTTCCCAACTCTTTTGTCGGGCCATTTAACATATATTTTGAAACTATTGAGTTTTCGCGTCTACGCCTTGTAATTTCAAATGGTATTTGGTGACGGTATTTGGTATTTGGAAAATGACTTTTGGGGAGTAATTGGAAAGTATTACCGTCATCGGCCTTTCTGGCATTTTGGAACGTTTTCGAAAATGGTTTTCAACTTGGTGAGTTCCGGCGCGGAAACCGTACAGAAAGTGATTTTGATATACTGGATGATTTCAATTTCATTACATTTATAAATCGCATAACAACGGCATTATAAATGAAGATTGTTGGTATAATAGTTTGTATATTGTGTTCTAGCTGGAATTAAATGGTAATGTGTATATGATTTAATGATGTTGGATTAAAGACAGAGACTTGAATATCTTGCTATGTGTTATGATCCTTCTTTACCTTAGGTTGTTGTTTGTTAGTATGCCGAGGGGCAGAGGTCGTGGTCGAAATCGTGGCGCTGATGGCCACGGGGATCAGATGCGGAATCGAGAGAATGCCGCTGGGAATGATTTTGGTTTGGGTGTTGCTACTATATTGCAACAAGTAGCGACTCAGATGACTCAGTTGACCCAGGTGGTTCAACGTAGCATTGACGCGAGTCAGAACGTTGGTGTAAATCAATGGCTTCGCGAGGTAGTTCGTATGAATCCCCCTCGATTCGCGGTCGCGGATGCGTTGGGATGGTTGGATTTTCCATTGGGAAAGATTTTCGAGGCTGTCGGATGTCCTGAAGAGCGGAAGGTACCTATCGCTCAGTACCTTCTCGACAAAGATGCCGCTAATTGGTGGGAAGCTGTTAAACCTCGTGATCGTGATGTCACGTGGGCGGAGTTCCAAGCATTTATGGAAGCTGAGTTCTGTCCGAAACCGATTAGAGAGCAGAGGATTTGCGAATTCTACTTGGCAGAACCGCAAGATATATCGGTGTCGCAAGCTATCATTGATTATAGCAAACAACTCAGTTATGTGCGAGACCGGGTGAGAACCGAGGAAGAGAGAATCCTCCACTTTGACAGACGGATGAAGCCGGATATTCGCGTGTATATGTCGGGATTCAATTGCACCTCGTTGAGGGACTATCAAGATCGAGCATTAGCCCGTGAACTAGCTTCGCTATCGTCGGAGCGTGTGCCCGAGTCGAAGAAGCAGAGGAAGTCCGACGACCGTGTGGACGGTGCAGGAGTTGGTACTTCTAGTTTTCAATGTCGTAGCCTTTCCGCTGTGAATCTCCATCGCTCGATGCGTGGAACTGAGAGTTCCAAGTCTTCTGTTCTGACTCCTGGTAAAGCGAGGAGATGTTTTAACTGTAATGTGGCGGGACATGTTCGTGCACATTGTCCTTCTCCGCCAGTAACGTGTTACAGGTGCGGACTCGAGGGACACCGGGTTCAGTTTTGCGAGATGGTTACCGAGCATTCCGAGGTGGACTTGAACTTTGATATCGGGATCGGCTCGAGCGATCCGGAGGGGCGTGGTCCGTCGATTGCATGTTGAATTATTTCCCTTGCTTTGTTGTTTCAAATTCGTAGATTGACTTCTTTTATTTGAAGTGGATCGGATTTTGAACTCAGTACTCTCGACTGGCCGAATCGCTTATATTCGTCGATATTTTCTCGATCTTGTCCTGCCCCGTGCTTTTATTGATCGAACGAGTTGTGGTATTGTTTCGAATGACCCGCTTGTCGTTATGACTCTCCAAATTGCTATTCCCTTTCTGTGGATCTTATGTGAATGCTCATCTTGTTGCCGCCACGGATCGTATATTATCTCTAGTCGAGATGTGAACTTTGGGGTTGTAGTATGAGTAATAATGTTCGTCGTGATTCGAACATGATTGATCGACTGTTGTTGTCTCGATCGTTGTAACTCAATCATTTGATGGTTCAGTTTTTGTTGATCTCGTTTCGTAATTGTTGAGCGTTAGGACTCCTTCGTAATTTCCTTAAGTTCAGGAAATTAGTTTTGTGTTCGATCTTTCAACCTCAATGTGGAATTTCGTATTGGTTCAATAATAGCTCGTGTTTTGACTGTTGTACTGTTGAATTGTTCAACCGTATTGATTTTCGTTCGTCGTGTTTTGTTATTTCGGCAACGGATATCGTGTGTTATCTGAGTTTGTTTTGCGTCGTTTGTTCCATGTTTCAAGTTTCGAGGACGAAATTTCTTTTAAGAGGGGTAGAATGTAATACCCGAGATCTTTATTCCGGATTCGTTGGGTTTTCTGGGTTTTATCGGATTGTCATGGTCCTCATCGTAGGAATTTCGTGCCATGTTTGGTTGCGACTTGTTGGGACATGTTTTTGGAGGCATTTCGGATCACTTTGTGAGTTTTTGAGATTTTGTGGTGTAGCGCACGCTAATGCTTGAAGCATAGCGCACGCTACTGCATGGTGTTTAGCGCACGCCATCAATGTGTAGCGACGCTAAATCGGGCAAGCCAGAGGGCCCAAGAGCTACCGGATCGGGATCGAGCTTTGTTAGCGCACGCTAAGGCCGATAGCTAGCGCACGCTATTGATCGCTTAGCGCACGCTCCTCTTCTTTCTAGCGCACGCTACTCGCAGAGGTGCGCTCGCCTGTGGGCTACCGGATGGTTTTGTGACCGTTAGCGCGCCACGGCCGCTGGCTAGCGCACGCTAACTATGTTATACGCGTTTCTCTCGAGCGTTGACCGTTAGCGCACGCTAATAAAGGGTGATTAGCGCACGCTAATAATCGGCCCAAAGATAAATACCGACAAACAGATTAAGTCGTCATTTCCCACTTTTCTTCATCCCTTCCGACGGAGTGAGATCCAGAGGCTAGTAGGACCGATCTTTTCTTCTAGCTTCATCTTTGAGCGGATTTGTAGATGTTTAACATCTAATCGTCTTCTTGGTCCAAATCAAGGTAATCTCTTGTTAGAACCCTATTTTCTTAAATTTGGGGTTTTTGCTTGATTTGTGATTCTTGACCGATCTCATCCGATCGGTTATTTGTTCTTGTTTGTCTTGACCGTAATCTTGATTTTTGTTAACCGCTCATCGATTTTATCGCCGATCAACGATTCTTGATTTCTTTGCGAATACTTAGATTCTTGTCGCTTTTAGGATCGCTTCGGATTTCGATTAGTGTTATTGATTCGTGGTGATGCTATTTTCGTAGTATTCGTGGGCCGTCAAGTCTTGATCGCTTTTGGAGGTTCAAGGTTGCCCGATCGTGCCCGCTCGTCGCTTCGCTCGTGATATCGAGGCAAGTATCTTGCCCATACGTTTCATGTTTCGTAGGCGTAATTATTGATAAATGATTATATACGAAACCCAATGTTTAATGAACGTAAAAAGGGATTGGTATGTTCTCGATAAATGTTGTCTTTCAACGATAATTCGTGTACTTCGTGAATGTATGTGTTCTCGGATATGTGTGTTGGTTTTGTATGTTGAAAAGATGCTATGACCACTTTGAGTGAGTTTAATAGACTGTAATCCTTTGCCGGGGATTACGTATTGTTATGTGTATTTGTTCGGTAGGAACGTATTGGGTGTGATATTAGTTGATACTCCTTTGAAAGGAGGTTGTGATGTTTAAGTGTTGCTTGGCTTGATATTCTGCTCATTGTCATGTGATCGTTTATAGTGATGTGCCTCCGGGTAGGATTGTTGAATCTCCGGGATCCATACTTGCTAGTATGGGTCGGGCGTGACCGTAGAGTTATCCAATCCGGGTATGTCTTGCGGGGACTCCGAGGTTCGGGGCTTGCTAGCCCGATGCCGAGATAACTTGTGGGGTTATCATCGGCACGTCTTGCGGGGACTCGAGGTTCGTGGCTTGTTAGCCCGATGCCGGATAACTTATGGTTGTGGTATGGAATGGTTCCGTGATTTGTCACGAGGACATGTGATTTGGTATGGTTTCCAAATGGGTTATTCACTCGGGTATGTTCTACGGGAGCATCCGAGGTTCGTGGCTTGTTAGCACGGACGCGAATAATCCTTGGGAACATGTGTTATGTGATTCGGGTCGTGGACCTGTGGCTTATGATTTGGGTCTTGACACCGTGTGTTGTGAATTGGGTTGTGAAACCGCGTTTTATTATTGGAATCGTATTTTGGAAAGATGATTTTGGGCCGTGTCCCCAAGTGTTTTCGAAAGACTTGAGAATTCCTTATTTCTAAATGTTTTCAAACTCCCGAGACCGTAAAATATTTTGTATGAGACACATGGTTCTTTTCCTACCTTTTATAAATCAAACTGTTTTGATTAAGTGATTTATCTCGGGAAATATATTCAAGATTTTATATTCTTGAAGCACGTTGTGTATGGCTTGTACTTTTGGTTTTATACTTGCACTAGCAAAACAGTGGAGTTTTGCTAACCCCGAGTATTCGGGGGTGGATGTCTCAGATTGGCCCGGTACTTGCAGGTAGCTGGGGAGCGAATCACAGGATCGATACGAAGGATGATGGGAAACGAAGATACTAATCACGTGAAGACCAATTATAGAGTATTTGGTGGAGTCGTGTTGGTTATCCCTCCGATGTGTTGTTACCCCGATTTATGGGAGTGTTATTGTATTCTAGCCCCTGCGTGGGTATGTGTTCTGGGCAAGTATCATGTATGTAATGTTGTGTGTGTTGTGATATAAGACCTAATCGGTCTAACGGTTCTTTACGTAGCCATGTCGGCATGTGAAGTGATGCATTGTTTTGTATTTAGCCTGGTAGATCCTCGCGGAGAGGGTCTGCGGCGCTGTAATATTCCCGAATGGTTTGGGGGTGTTACATTAAGAATGCATGATTTTAGGCCTGGTGTTGCCAGGCAGCACCTGGTAGCAGGCGCCCACAGAGGGGCGCGTAGCACGCGCAAGGCGCACACACTATTGTGCAAGACCCGACAAGCGATTTCGGGTCTCTCGGCCACTGTTTCCGAGACCTGCACTGGGCGCAGGCAGCGGGTGGGCTGTCGGGTGAGGTCTGCGCCCGACAGACTGCTCCCGACATCAGTTTTTTCGAACTGTTTCATCTGTTGGGACCCTGTTTTCTCCAGATTTTTTCACTTTAATATATTTTAATATAAAAATTGATTAGAATCAAAATCAATTTGACGGAAATACTTTGAACAGTTAAAATGCTTTTTTTTTTTGGATTTATTGGATTAAGTTTATCAAAATTAAATAGGTTATTTTTCTATGTTGATTGGATCAATGTATTAAATTAATGGTTTTAATTTTAATTTAATTTTTAACTGCATATCGTATGTTGCAGAATTATGTGATGAGGATGCAACTCATGGATTAGTCTTTTTAGAACCAATGTATTTTTAGGATGGATTGTAAAGGCCAATTTACCTTGAATATTTATTTGTATAGAATTTTTGTAGAGGTTGCAAAATTCAAAAGTATAATAGATAGTTGACACGGAGACAGCACAGGATGATCCATTGAGAAGATGGCAGTTCAAGACTGTATTTTTCTTTTACTTTATTGGGTTATTCACTTGGCCCAATAATTAGAAAAGTCAATGAGTTGTATGTTGTTAGTAACTAAGTTGCATTTACTTCAATATTCATTTGGAACGAATATATATATATATATATGTTTGGGTTATTTTAAAAAGGGTCTTATAATAAAAAGTGTAGGAAGGATTGTGGAAGTGACATGTGTCATCCCCCATTCCACATCATATGACATGTGTCACCCCCCAGCCACCCACCCACCCACCCACCCCCACCCCCCCGCGAAAATTTTTTTTTTCCTGCCAAAATTTTTTTTTTGGGCAAAATTTTTTTTTTTCCCTCCAAAAAAATTCCCGCCAAAATTTATAAGTGCATCACATTTATAAAATTACTGCATCACAGTTATAAAGTTACTGCATCACAATTATGATTTAGTGCATTAAGGTTATAAGTTACTGCATCATAGTTGATGCACTTAACTGTTAACTATGATGCAAGAATTTATAATCGCGATGCAAGAAACTTATTATTATCGTATCACGCTTATAAAGTTAATGCATCACAATTATGATTTAGTGCATTAAGGTTATAAGTTACCGCATCATAGTTGATGAACTTAATCAAGTAACTATGATGCAAGAACTTATAATCGTGATGCAAGAAACTTATTAGTTTGATGCACCAAAATTTATAACCATGATGCACCAAAAAAATGGTGCATCACACTTATAAGTTTTGGCGGAAAATTTTTTTGGCCCCCAAGTTTTTTTTTTTGGCAGAATTTTTTTTTCGTGGGGTCTGGGTGGGGGTGGGGGTGGGGGGGGGGTGGGGGGGTTGGGGGGTGCCACATGTCATATGATGTGGCATGATGATGTGGCAAGGTGACACATGTCACTCCCACAATCCTTCCTACACTTTTTATTATAAGACCCTTTTTAAAATAACCCCACCTATATATATATATATATATATATATATATATATATATATAGGGGAGGTTATAATAGAAACCACCCCTTATGTGTTAACTAGGAATTATTTTGGATCATAGAATAATTTTAGATGGACGTTGCAGATTAGGTTTAAATTGTAGATTATTCTCGTATTTAATTGCTAAATATCCTTGGGGAGAAAACTATGGGGGCAATAATGTAATTTTGGCATATAGTATCACACAATATTATAATGTGATTAATTCTTTGATACTGCAATTCCCTTGATTGTTGTGCTTTCCATGATTAGATTATGTAAATAAATGGGTAGACTTCCGTCAAGAAAATTGTGAGGTTTGCTTAGTTGCTCAATAGTTTTGTTGAACTGAAATTGAGAAGTTTGCTTAATTGCTGAAATTGAGAGGTTTGCTCACTAGTTGCTCAGAATAATCCATCATCATAACTCAAGCATAAAATATAAGCAATACATAAACCAACAATAAGCAATTAACATAACCCAATAATAAGCAACACATAAAAAACAATTAGCAACAATATTATTTCTTTTAGGTACATAATATTTTATTAAGCAGTGCGTAAATAAAATATTTATGAACTATATACTCATGCATTGTGTGTTTGCTTAAATTTTCTTTATACATCGCTTATTATTCTTTTCTTTATATGTTCCTTATTTCTAGTATATTATTGCTTATTATTGGTGTATACATTGCTTATTTTTTATTTGTGTTGCTCACCAAAATATTATAATGTCTATTATTATTGGTTCATACATTGTTTAAATTGTGTATATGCATTGCTTATTATTCTTTTCCTTATATATTGCTTATTAAAATTATAGTATATTATTGCTTGTTAATGGTATATACATTGCTTATTTTTATTTGTGTTTCTTATCAAAATATTATAATGTCTATTATTGCTGGTCCATATATTGTTTAAATTGTGTGTGTGCATTGTTTATAATTTTGGTTGTGTAGTTTGCTATTCAATTGCTCAACAATTGTTGATTAATAATTAACTTTACGCTTATATAGTACTCATATAGTAATAGTTATACATTGATTATTCATTATATTTCTGAATTACTTATTGGTGATAAGTTTGATGCTTAAGTATTAATAAATCCTAATTTGCTAGATAATAATAAATCCTAATTCGATATGAGATTATATAATTTATTAGGACTCTAATTAAAACATAATTATTTTGGAAAGATACCATCAATTTAGGGAATGAAACGGCTATTGTCTAAAGTCAATTACTTCAATACCCTTTTTGGTAATATATTAAATCAAATAAATTAGTAAGCATCAATTAATCATAACCATTGATTTCAAAAATGAAAGGTTCATATTGGTTCCTAGTTAGTACATAGGGAAAAGTTTCTATTTGAACTCTCCTCTCTCTCTCTCTCTCTCTCTCTCTCTCTCTCTCTATATATATATATATATATATATATATATATATATATATATATTCAAACGTGATTGTTAAGTCGGACTAATATGCAAAGTGTAACTATAATTGAGCAATTCTCCCACGAATAAACAAATATTGAGTTAGTAAAGGATGCAAGGTATCCTACCCTCCATCAAACATTAGGAAATTAGAAACCTAAACCGACGTACTGCTTCTCCGAGTATATCGAGATAGTGCATTTTGGGAAGGTGGATAAATTCCGAGTGTGCATTAGATCCCCTCGGTTGTGGCATTTTATCCCTAAAGACCGCATGGATTTCCGGATAAAATTCAATTGCCAGACTAATAGAAGTTGATTCGAACTTAGATAGTTCAGTGAGATATAGAAATCGACTAGGTTGAGGCAAGTGAACTAGGGGTAAGAGAAGATCAAAATCATCCATTATATTTTATAAAGAACTTGATCACCACTAAGAATTAGATGGGTTTCCATCTACTAAATATTATAAAGAACTTGATCACCACTAAGAAGTCGACCAATTGATGAGTCCCGGCTTTTCACATGGGAGTGTGACTTTATGATAAAGTTAGTAGGAGCAGAGTTATGAATAGATAAGTCCTTAATTCTAAACTCAGTTCATAGTTAACCTGACTCTAATGAAATCTGTTTTATTTTCTGCAGAACTAAAAACTCTAAGAAATGATTCACTATACTCCTTGATAAGAACACCCTACCAGACCAAACTTCTTCGTCCGACTCCAAAATCTGAGGATAGTCCTTAATATAGAGTCATTGGGATACATCTTGGAGGCGAATATCCATCAGCTCCTACTCGGAGCAGGGCTAATCAGGAAGAGATTGATACTCATGAAAAGTGGGTCAAAGATGATGTCAGAGTCAATGACTTCATGCTGGGCTCAATAACAAATGAGATGCAAAGACCACATAAGAAATTAACTTATGCTAGACAGATCTTGGCTCATATTACTGAGCTTTATAGGGAGCATGTTGGCCACTAAGTATACTGGATACAACTTGGAAAGTGTTTGTAAACAACAAGCTGTACTGTTTTAAAATCTGAGTGCGTAGCAGAAGTCTTAAATAGTTAGTTGTTGTGGATACATCAACTCGATGTGCACTGTATACTTAAATAATCACAGTTTAATAAAACAAGTAAGGCAGAAGGTAAATAACACAGTATTTAAAGTGGTTCGAGGTAAACCCCTCTACGTCCACTGGTCCTCCACACAGGAGTAAAAAGTTTATTATAATTACTGCGTACACAACTACATAATTATAACAACACTTAATCAATATATCGTTCACACAGATTGATATAATGATCTTAGATTCAACCGTTCACATAGATTGGTTATTAGCTAACACTTTGACTGGCTTCTTCACACACAGTTCTGAAGCTTCATCTTCTTTGATGCAATTCCTTCACATACAGTTCTGGAGTAGCAAAGATTACTCAGTCCACATAGGGTTGATATGGGTTTGTTCAAAGATAGAACAGGGTATGAAAAACAACTTTGACTTTCTGAGCTTCTAGCTGATGATGTGTTGTTCACGATTTGAGCACTGTATATCTCTTATATCTGAATAGCAGTGAGCTTTGGAGATATGTTTTGCTCTGATGTATATGATAATAACTTCGTAAGCTTTTGGTTTTCGGTAACTGATCTTCAATGCCTTGATGAGATATATATAGTCTTCCGAAATATATCCGTTGGAGATCTATCCATTGGGCAAGATTCTGTGACAACAGATATTCAACTGAGATCCGGATATAGCGGGATTTGAAGACCTTCTGACTTACAGTATTTAAATACTTTATCCTTTAGTATTTAAATACTTCTTTATCAACGAGACTTGACTTCTAGTGAATATTGAAGATTCCTTCTTTGTCCTGTTGAGAGCTGTATGGAAGGATTACGTATTGTCAATTCGAGACAGCTTCCATACTTAGTCTTTATGAGACTTCTTTGCTGTACTGAAAGATATGCTGGATCTACGAGAGGTCTTCGATACAGGTTGACACTATAGATCAGCTTTTCGATACAATTCTCTTACTGTATGCAGGATTGGCATATTTGTCAAAACATACTGACACTACGATCGATACAGGGCAGTATCGATAGAGGGTATTGTTATCCTAACAATTTCGATACAGGGTATTGTTATCCCAACAGAGCATAGACGAACAGAGCATAGCCCAACAGAGCATAGCCCAACAGATCTCCACTCCATGAATGACTGCTGTGATATCAGCAACATGTCCTCCTAGGGCTAGAGGCAGAAATCGAACCACGACGTTGAGGTAGAACTTCTCAACAAGGTGAGCGTCATATTTTTCTGCGGTGTGACTCCCAAGGCGGTAGAGGCCTTGTTGACGGAGTCTGGTGATGACGAATTCCATCGTATCGACGTCATCAATCTCAGCATGGATGCGCTCGATGACGACAGATCGGGTGAATATCCCTCCATCGATGAAGTTCAGAGACTTCTTGAGTGCGGGATAAGATGTCTGAGTAGCCATTGGTGATTCTTAAGAAAAGATGAAAAAGATATAAGAGGAATATGCAGTAAACACAGAAAACTTGTAGACTGTATTTGCTTGAGTGCTCTCAAAATATCCAGAAGGCGTAAAGAGTCTCAAATGGCAATTGCAGTCCTTTTATAGTGGACGGAGAATAAGGGTTTTTCAGAGAACGAATGGTCAGATTTAATGGACCGAGTGTAACTGGTACACTTATCCAGTGAATTTTTAAAATAGGAGAGGGTCCCACTTATGACATTTGTTATTACCCTCGATGCCTGAAACGGCGATACTAGACATTAAACAATTTGAAAATATCGCGGGTTTTGAGATTCAGTTGTCCAGATGTCGTGTAAGGCATTTAATGTAAATGATGTTTGACATGAAAACAGGGCACGTGGACAAAAATTATTTTAAAATAAAATATTATAATATATATATATATACTGAATTGAAATCCTATAGTATGTGCTGTATCCGCGACGATACAACGTTCCCCCTTAAAAGGTACATATAGGTTTTAACTCCATACAACAACTTTTGGATTAATGCTGTATTCATGGGTCATAATGTATTCTCCCTTAATTATTGCACACGTCAGCTGTAGGATGATTCATATATCTTTGTTCCCTACAGTGCTGTATTGAAGGCTCTGAGTGCACATATAATTAATGGTGGATACTGTATTCTTGAGTCTTACAGCATTCCCCCTCAATTGTTGAGTAAAAGCAGTAAATTACTTACAGGGAGCCGGGCTGTAGCAATCCCAATTCTTGTCTAAGCATGTTGAATCTTGCTGTGTCGAGAGGCTTGGTGAGGATGTCGGCCAACTGAATATCTGTATGAACCTTTTTGAGCCGAACATCCTTGTTCTCAACATGATTCCTTATGAAATGATGCTTCATGTTGATATGCTTAGTGCGCGAGTTCAATACAGGATTGTGCGTGATTGCAATTGCACTCGTGCTATCACACATGATTGGCGTTTCCTTGGCTTCAATTCCATGATTTGCTGCATCCAAAGGATCTGCATACAGCAACTACCAGCAACATAGTATTCTGATTCATCAGTGGAAAGTGAGTTTGCCAATTGTTTCTTACTGAACCAAGAAACAAGTCTAGGTTCAAGAAAGTGACAAGTTCCACTTGTACTCTTCCTATCTAGCTTGCAGCCTCCGAGATCCGAGTCACTGTATCCAACTAAATCGAATCCGCCTTCTTTAGAATACCACAGTCCTACATCGACTATTCCTTTAATGTACTTCAGGATTCGTTTAGCTGTATTGAAGTGTGATTCCTTAGGTGCTACTTGATATCTCGCACACACTCCTACAGCAAACTGGATATCGGGCCTGCTAGCCGTTAAGTACAGGAGAGAGCCAATAAGCTTCTTGTAAAGTGATTGGTCAATCGGCTTTCCGGCTTCATCAGCACTATTCTGCACGGAAGTGCTCATGGGGGTTGACGATGATTTGGAAGTGTTCATTCCAAATTTGTTGAGAAGCTCCTTGCTG
Source organism: Orobanche coerulescens (assembly GCA_033398695.1). Lineage (NCBI taxonomy): Eukaryota > Viridiplantae > Streptophyta > Magnoliopsida > Lamiales > Orobanchaceae > Orobanche > Orobanche coerulescens. Next base: position 133,746,265 of record CM065816.1, on the reverse strand, counting down.
TATTTTTCCTGGTTGATGAAAATTCCTGTAGGCAACTGCTTTACCTGCAAACCTAGAAAAATAACTAAGTTCTCCCATCATACTCATTTCAAATTTACTTTGCATGAGATGAGAGAACCTTTAACCCAAAGCAAGGTTAGTTGAACTAAAAATTATATCATCTACATAAATTTGCACCATTAGAAGGTTATCACCTTCCTGTATTTTGAATAAGGTCTTGTCCACAACACCTTTCTCAAATCCATTATCGGTTAGATACTGGGACAGGGTTTCATACCATGCTCTAGGGGCTTGCTTAAGTCCATACAGTGCTTTCCTCAGCCTGTACACTAGGTCGATGCCGTCTGTGTTGGCAAACCCTGGTGGTTGTTCAACATAAACTTCTTAGGCAAGGTCTCCATTTAGGAATGCGCTCTTGACGTCCATTTGGTATACAATAAGGCTCTTATGGGCGGCAAAGGCTAAGAATATCCTAATGGCTTCTAGTCTGGCAACAGGGGCAAAGGTTTCATCGTAGTCTATACCTTCTTCCTGTCTATAGCCTTGTGCGACTAGTCTGGATTTGTTCCTTATAATAAGTCCATTTCGATCCTTCTTGTTTCTAAATACCCATTTGGTTCCTATAACCGATTGATGCATAGGTCTGGGTACAAGATACCATACGTTGTTTCTTTCGAAACCGGTAAGCTCTTCTTCCATAGATGTTATCCAATGAGAATTGTTAAGAGCGTCTATGGTAGAAACAGGTTCGGACTGGGCTAAGAATATAGCAATAGTGCACATGTTGAGTCTTCTAAGCTCGGATTGAGATTTCCATTCAGGGAATGGTGTTATCTCAGTATCTAGTTCTTCTTGTGCACACAGTACATTTCCTTGTGTACTCTGTATTCTCCTACGACTAGAAACACCAGCATCTATGTTTCCAATGTTCAGCTCTTACGGGTGATCTCTCAACCATCTTCGGTCGGGTGCTAATTCAGGGTCCCGTACTGTATCGAAAGTTTATGTAGATACAGCTTCAGCTTGTATAGCATCGGCTTCATCTACGTCGATTCTTACAGCTGCGGGGTTGATTTCTAGGTCAACAACAGGTTCTATGGGAGTTGGTGGATCTAAGATGGAAAGTTGTTGGATGTTCTGAGTAACAGCTTCTACTCCTGTAGGGTCATGGTGAGGTTCGTCGAACACTACATGAACTGATTCCTCGATGGTCAGCTTCCTTTTATTAAAGATCCTGTAAGCTTTGCTGACGGAGGAATATCCTACAAATATTCCTTCATCTGACTTCTCATCAAAGGTTCTAAGTTGATCCTTCCCATTATTCAACACATAGCACCTGCATCCAAAAATGTGAAAATATGAAACTAACGGAGTTTTATTGTCCCATACCTCGTATGTTGTTTTGTTGTGGTGCTTGTTGACGATACAGCGGTTTTGAGTGTAGCATGCTGTATTGGTTGCTTCACCCCAGAAACGCTGTGGCAACTTGCTTGCGGCAATCATTGTTATTGTTGCTTCTTTCAGCGTCCTATTCTTTCGCTCGGCAACACCATTTTGTTGAGGTGTACGGGCAGCTGAGTATTCGTGCTGTATCCGATTCTCCGAATAGTATTGCTCTATAAAGCGGTTAGTAAATTCTGTACCTCTGTCGGAATGAATGAACACGATACTCAATGCCTTTTCATTTTGAAGCTTTCTCAGGAGCTCGGGCATCTTTGATGTTGTTTCCTTTTTCTTGCTTAGGAAAATTGTCCAAGCATACCTGGAGTAATCATCAACAACAACAAGACAGTATTTCTTAACTCCCAAACTTACTGGGTCCACAGGACCGTAGAGATCCATGTGTAGCATCTCCAACACTCTGTGGGTTGAAAGGTAGGATTTGCTCTTCAGGGTTGACTTGATTTGCTTGCCTTTCTAACATGGTCCGCAGACGCTGTACTTTTTGAATGACACGTTTGGCAGTCCTCTTACCATTCCCTGTCTTGAGAGCTTGTTGATCGTCTTGAAGTTGACGTGAGACATCCTCTTGTGCCATAACCAGCTTAGATCTGCAGTGCCCTTGGCAACAAAGCATGGAATTGAGGAGCTCCTAGGGTTCCAGTCAGCAATATACATGTTACCTGATCTGCTTCCTATAAGCACAACTTCTTTGATCTGGATGTTCTTGACTCTACAACGATCTATATAGAATTTCACCGAGAACTGTTTATCACAGAACTGGCTAATACTACGTAGATTGTACTGTAAGCCTTCAACATATACAACATCGGTGACTTTGAATTTTCTGACAAGAAGGTTTCCTTTCCCTCTTGTTCTTCCTTTAGATTTATCACCGAAGCGTACTTTTGGACCGCGACCTTCTACGAAATCTGATAGCTTGCTTCTATCTCCTGTCATGTTCCGAGAGCATCCACTATCGAAGTACCAGGTGTCTTCCTCTAGGATGTCCTGTATGCAAAGAGATTAAGTAGATTTAGGTCCCCTTTGATTGTTGGGTCCATGAATGTTAGTGCCTTTAGGTACCCAAATTTTCCTGACAGCAATTGGTTTACTGTAGGTAACATTAGGTACAGTGTTGCGGTATCTACATGGGGCATAAACGTAGTCGCTAATACCATGAAAATTGTTATGCATGTAAAATTCAGGGTTATTATTATTAGTCCAGTACGAGTGCCGTCTTGGAGGTGGAGCCATTTTCTTTGGCCTAACAGCTTGTCTTCTGGGTCTCCAGTTGGATTCCCAATGCTGTTGTTGATACTGAGCGGACACCTGCTGTCTCGAGGAATAACGAGGCTCCTGTATCCAATACCTAGGCGTGCTGTACTGATAGTACTGCCGTGTGGGCCTTTGGTATTTGGATACATCCTTCCTGTTGAACGGCTGTTGGCGTTGTTGATATGCTCGGGGAGCATGCTGTTGAGTGCGCCTTTCAGGTCTGAATGGCTGGTGATTCCGCTGTCTGGAGTATGATTGAGGTGGTGGAATGGCAGCCTTTGCTGTTCGCTGTGCAACAGGTTCCTCCATAGGACTCGAAGTTTCTTTCGATGTAGGAATGGGTTCCACACCCCTGACAAACATTGTACTAGTTTTCCCTTTGTTTGAACATGAGTTGTATCCTAAGCCACTTTTATCATGAGCATGTTGCCCAGTGCTTAGAATTTCTTCCATTCTTTTGGACGATTTCTTGAACGATTTCAGAATGGTCTCAAGTTCATCTTCTCATTTTTTGAGAGTTTTGACTTTGGCTTGAAGTAGAACCAAATCATTTGTCTTGCTCTCGTTGTGAGTTTTAACCTCACTTAGTTCATGAGCAAGTTGATGATTGCCCTCCATGAGTTTTTCATAATCGACTTTGCTGGTTCACAATCAATAGACATATTTTCATAATTTATTTTCAGCAAGTCATTTTCATCTTTCAGCTCTAGGTTAGACAGTTGTAGCTGTATATTCTAATTTTTCAATGTCTCATGGGCCTTTTGAATATTTTTAAACTCATTCATCATGTTTTCAAAAATATGAGATGCATTTACTGGAATGACTGAGGTTGAGCTTACCTCAACGTCGCTATCTTCACCTTCTGGAATGTCCTTGGCCATAAAGCACATATATGCTTTATCATCGAACTCATCGTCAGATGAATCACTTTCAGTGACCACCTGAAGACATTCTTCGGACTTCGATGGTGCGGGGGAGGCTTCTTCGGACTTCAGGGTTATTATTATTAGTCCAGTACGAGTGCCGTCTTGGAGGTGGAGCCATTTTCTTTGGCCTAACAGCTTGCCTTCTGGGTCTCCAGTTGGATTCCCAATACTGTTGTTGTTACTGAGCGGACACCTGCTGTCTCGAGGAATAACGGGGCTCCTGTATCCAATACCTAGGCGTCTCAGATCGTAAATCTTGCCGTGTGGGCCTTTGGTATTTGGATACGCTTTTCTGCCGAGCAATTTGGCCCGTTGATATGCTCGGGGAGCATGCTATTGAGTGCGCCTTTCAGGTCTGAATGGCTGGTGATTCCGCTGTCTGGAGTATGATTGAGGTGGCGGAATGGCAGCCTTTGCTGTTCGCTGTGCAACAGGTTCCTCCATAGGACTCGAAGTTTCTTTCGATACAGGAATGGGTTCCACACCCCTGACAAACACTGTACTAGTTTTCCCTTTGTTTGAACATGAGTTGTATCCTAAGCCACTTTTATCATGAGCATGTTACCCAGTGCTTAGAATTTCTTCCATTCTTTTGGACGATTTCTTGAACGATTTCAGAATGGTCTCAAGTTCATCTTCTCGTTTTTTGAGAGTTTTGACTTTGGCTTGAAGTAGAACCAAATCATTTGTCTTGCTCTCGTTGTGAGTTTTAACCTCACTTAGTTCATGAGTAGGTTGATGATTGCTCTCCATGAGTTTTTCATAATCGACTTTGCTGGTTTCACAATCAATAGACATATTTTCATAATTTATTTTCAGCAAGTCATTTTCATCTTTCAGCTCTAGGTTAGACATTTGGAGCTGTATATTCTCATTTTTCAATGTCTCATGGGCCTTTTGAATATTTTTAAACTTATTCATCATGTTTTGAAAAGTATGAGATGCATTTACTGGAATGACTGAGGTTGAGCTTACCTCATCGTCGCTATCTTCACCTTCCGGAATGTCCTTGGCCATAAAGCACACATATGCTTTATCATCGAACTCATCGTCAGATGAATCACTTTCAGTGACCACCTGGAGACATTCTTCGGACTTCGATGGTGCGGGGGAGGCTTCTGATTCTCCAATTAGGGCCTTGAGCTTGTTTTTCCAAGCACGTCCTCTTTCATCCCTCTCTTGTTGCTCGGCTTCTGGCAACCTTTGAACTTTGGAATGAGGACATTTGTTTGCATAATGCCCTGGTTTCCTGCAATTATATCATAGGTTAGCATCACTGGGTGAAGTTTCGGTACTTAGAGCTTGTGGACAGGTTTGGGCCTGTAGGGAGTTTTTCCCGATTGCTTGATGAACTTCTTGAACTTATGCATGAGAAGTGCCATTTCATCTTGAGACAGGATGTCGTCGTCATTGTCAGCATTCTTGTGACTAGGCTTCGACGAGCTGGGCATGCTGTGTCGACGATTCGATACAGCGGCTAGTGATGTAACCTTTGAAGGATATTCTTCAGCTTTCTCTCTTCTGTCAATATCATACTCAAAAGATTTGAGGTCAGAGAAGAGATCAAAAGTAGATATTTCATTAAGATTGCAAGACACACGCATAGCTGTGGTCTTAACGTCCCATCGGGCAGGGAGAGATCTGAAATTTTTTAAATTCTTCTCCTTTTGGGTATAAATTTTGCCCAAAGCTTCAAGTTCACCAACAATACCAGTGAATCTGAGGTCAAGTTCCTCAAGTGTCTCAGTCGGTTTCATTTCAAAAGATTCAAATTGCTGAGTCAGTTTTGAAATTTTGTTTTCTTTTGAGAGCTCAGTTCCCTCACAAATCAACTTGAGTTTATCCGAGATTTCCTTGGCTGTTTTATAGCTCTTTACCTTCGAGAATGTGCCTTTGTCGAGAGTGACAAACAACACATTCTTAGCCACATTGTCGAGATTGGCTCGCTTTCTTTCATCTGTGGTCCATTGCTCGCGTTCCTTCTCGAGCATCTCAGCATGGGCTTGGCCTTTAACCCTTGCGGCCGTGTTTACCTTCATGATCTTGATGGGGCCATCCTGTATAACAAAAATCATCTCTTCGTGCATTGCTGCAAGATGAGCCTCCATCCTAATTCTCTAATCATCAAATTTATTAATAGAGAATATGGGTACTTTGTTGATCATAGATATATCCATGTGAGAATAAAGGAATGAAAAAGACTGTTTTAAAAAATAAGTGATTTTGGATGTGATTCGGTTAAAATACGACTGATTCTTTTTAGAATCAACCTATCCGATACCACTTGTTGGCCACTAAGTATACTGGATACAGCTTGGAAAGTGTCTGTAAACAACAAGCTGTACTGTTTTAAAATCTGAGTGCGTAGCGGAAGTCTTAAATAGTTAGTTGTTGTGGATACAGCAACTCGATGTGCAGTGTATACTTAAATAATCACAGTTTAATAAAACAAGTAAGGCAGAAGGTAAATAACACAGTATTTAAAGTGGTTCGAGGTAAACCCCTCTACGTCCACTGGTCCTCCACATAGGAGTAAAAAGTTTATTATAATTACTGCGTACACAACTACGTAATTATAACAATACTTAATCAATATATCGTTCACACAGATTGATATAAAGATCTTAGTTTCAACTGTTCACACAGATTGGTTTGAGCTAACACTTTGACTGGCTTATTCACACACAATTCTGAAGCTTCGTCTTCTTTGATGCAATACCTTCATACACAGTTTCGGAGTAGCAAAGATTACTCAGTCCACACAGGGCTGATCTGGGTTTGTTCAAAGATAGAACAGGGTATGAACAACAACTTTGACTTTCTGAGCTTCTAGCTGATGATGTGTTGTTCACGATTTGAGCACTGTATATCTCTTATATCTGAATAGCAGTGAGCTTTGGAGATATGTTTTGCTCTAATGTATATGATAATAACTTCGTAAGCTTTTGGTTTTCGGTAACTGATCTTCAACGCCTTGATGAGATATATATAGTCTTTTGAAATATATCCGTTGGAGATCTATCCGTTGGGCAAGATTGTGTGACAACAGATATTCAACTGAGATCCGGATATAGCGGGATTTGAAGATCTTCTGACTTACAGTATTTAAATACTTTATCCTTTAGTATTTAAATACTTCTTTATCAATGGGACTTAACTTCTAGTGAATACTGAAGATTCCTTCTTTGTCCTGTTGAGAGTTGTATGGAAGGATTACATATTGTCAATTCGAGACAGCTTCCATACTTAGTCTTTATGAGACTTCTTTGCTGTACTGAAAAATATACTGGATCTACGAGAGGTCTTCGATACAGGTTGACACTATAGATCAGCTTTTCGATACAATTCGCTTACTGTATGCAGGATTGGCATATTTGTCAAAACATACTGACACTATGATCGATACAGGGCAGTATCGATACAGGGTATTGTTATCCCAACAATTTCGATACAGGGTATTGTTATCCCAACAGAGCATAGCCGAACGACTCGATATGAGATATCCAAGCAGCTGTTCGGAGATCAGATGAAGGTAGAAGAGAAAGTTGGGGACCATGTCCTTAAAATAATCGATAGATTGGAAGCTCTCGATTTTAAGATGCATGTTTCTCTCCGAGCTGATCTCATCCTTCAGTTTCTGTCTGACTCATTCTCAAAGTTAGTTATGAATTTCAACTGTGATGAGATTACTTGCAATGTAGTAGTGATGAACAAGTTGACCACTGCTCAGTCTTAGATGAAGGCACCAAGGGTGAATAAGGCTGCACTTATAATCTCTTATATGCCTTGAAGGTCCAATAATAAAAATAAGGACAAGAATCAACTGGGGCGCAAAGTTATGGTCGGTAAGGGAAAGGCAAAGCCTCCTTGGTTCAGTAAGAAAGTAAGGCCAAACCAACAGAGAGATGCTTGAAATGAGGTGAGCTAGACCGTTGGATAAAGTATTGTCCTGAGGTTGATGGTGCAACAGGTACAAAACTTTTAGTTTTGGAAATGAATTGTTCTGCTACTATTTTTTCTACTTCTTAGATTATGGATTCAGGTGCTATTAATCATATTTACACTATGAGTCAAATTCTGGAACGAAGTAGGCAACTTCAAGCTGGGAAAGTGATGGTGATGGTTAGAAGTGGATAGAGCGTCTACGATACCGATGTTGGATTATTTCTCTTAGATTTGGAATCTAGTTTTATTTTAAAGTTTAGATGATGTGTTATTTTTGCCCAAGGGAAATAAAGATATTGTTTCAACTCCAGTTATAGATCAAAAAGGGTACCATTTTTTATTGGCAATGGTTGTTGCAAGATTCATTTTAAGAATAAATTAGTTAGCTCAGCCACATTGTTAAAAGGTCTTTATCATCTAAAGATTAAAAATAAAACTATTGTTAATATTGTGACTAGATAACATGATAGAGATGAAACTAACCAAGTGCTAAAGGGCATGTTAGACTTGGTCATGTTGGTTATACCAAGATTCATAAGATGGAGAGAGATGGACTTGTGGTTCTATTGGAATCGAATGTTATCCTACTTGTGAATCTCGCCTTAAAGAAAAAATGACTATGTCCCCCTTCACAAAAACTTACATAAGAGATGCTCATTAACTTGGATTGATTCATATCAATGTTTGTGGTGCTCTGGAAGCACCACGAGACAGATATCAGTATTTCGTCATGTTCACATATGATGATACTAGGTACGGTTTTGTGTACTTGATAAAATACAAATACGAAGCCTTCTCAAAATTAAGGGAATTTAGGGCATTAGTCAAAAATCAAATTAGTGATCATATTAAGTCACTTTGGTTGGACCGAAAAGGCGAGTATATGAGTGATGAGTTTGACGAGTTCCTAAAAAAACACGAAACAAAGTTGTAACTTACACCTCCAACAACCCCTAATTTAATGGTGTTGCAAAAAGAAGGAATCAAATCTTGTAGGATATGGTTCGGTCCATGCTTAACTATACTGATTTACCAATTTATCTGTGGGGAGACGCACTACTTACTACTGCAAACATCTTGAACAAATGTCTTTCTAATCCATTTCCACAACGCCACGTGAGATGTGGAGGGGTATGAAACCAAGTTTTAATCACATTAAGATTTGGGGATTTCTCGCCAATGTTAAGAAGACAAAGGTAGAGAAATTGAAATCTAGGTACGTCAAGGGACGTTTAATAGGATATCCCACTGATTCGATGGGTTATCTATTTTATATTCCCGAGGATCATAGGATCTTTATTGCTTTAAAAGCACGCTTCCTTAAAGATAAGTTCATTCAGTAAGGTGGAGCAGGTAGAAATATTTCTTTGGAATAACATATAGAAACTCCCGAGGAGACACCTGTGCAAGAAGAAATACCCGAACCTTCTAAAATATAACCACTACTGCGGTGTAGGTCAAGTAGAATTTTGCAATTACCTGAGAGGTATGACTACATGTATCTAGAGGAACTGGATCTCCACTAAACAGAAGGCAGCCAAGAGAATAATCCTACATTGTATAACTAAGAAATGGTGGGTGTGGACTCCGAGAAATGGTGAGAGACCATGGAAGCTCAGATATACTCAATGCATAACAATCAGGTCTGGACTTTGAAAGATCGACCCAAGGGAATAGTGCCCATTAGGATCAAATGGATCCTTAAAAGAACGAATGATGGGGATAGCAATGTAGAAGTCTATAAAGCTATACTTGTGGATAAGTGTTATACCCAAAAGGAAGAGATCGATTATCATGAGCCTTCCCACTAGTAGCCATGATCAAGTCTATTTGTATTATACTTTCCATAACTGCCCACCATGATTATGAGATATGACAGATGGACGTGAAGACAGGGTTTCTAAATGGATACCTCGAGCAAAAAATCAATATGGAACAGCCTATAGGCTTCGTGTCTGCTACCGATATTCATATAGTATGCAAGCTTCAGTGTGTCATTTATGGCCTGAAGCAGGCTATGCAAAGTTGGAATCCTAGTTTTGACGAAGCACTCAAAGAGTTTGATTTCATGCATAATCAGGAAAAGCCTTGTGTTTACAGAAAGGTTAGTGGGAGCATGATCACATTTTTAGTACTATATGTAGATGACTTTCTACTAATAGAAGAAAACATAGGGTTGCTCAGTTCTGTGGAAGTTTGGCTTTCTAATACGTTTTCCATGAAAGACTTTGGAGAAGCTTCATACATTCTGAGAATCCACATCTGTAGGGATAGATCAAAGAGAATGATATGACTTTCGCAATCCCTATATATAGTAAAGATCCTAAATTGATTTAGGATGGAAGACTATAAAAAGGGTTCTTACCTAAGCGAAATGGCATAAAACTCTCCACTAATATATATCCTCAAAGTGAGGAAGATAAAATATAAATGAGACAGGTGCCCTATGCCTCGGCAGTGGGTAGCCTCATGTATGTAATATTGTGCACGGGGCAGGATATTCCATACGATGTGAGCAAGGCCAGTCGATTTCAAGCAAACTCAGGTAAAGAACATTGGACGGCGGTGAAGAATATTCTAAAGTACCTTAAACGGACTAAAAAAATCATTCTTACATATGGTGGTGGACAATTGAGAGTGGATGGGTTAACGAACTCGAATTTTAGGGGCTACATGGATAAAATGAAGTCTAATTCAAGATACATATTTACTCTGAACAGTGGAGTAATTTCTTGGATGAGTTTCAAGCAAATTGCGACTGCACATTCCATCTGACAGGTGGAGAACCAGAATGTCACATAGGCATCAATGGAAGCATTCTTGATCGAGAAATTTCTTGAAGAAATTCAAGTGGTCCCTAGTGCAGAGCTGCCCGTACCGCTTTAAGTAAAGGAGCTATTGGACATACTAAAGAGCTCAGGTCCCATCACAAGGGACCCAGGATATTGAGAGGAAGTATTACATTGTCATAGATATGGTGAAGAATCAATATGTTGAGCCGTAAAGAGTAGACTCAATGAATAATCCCACTGACGCACTAACCAAGCCAGTATCGCAGATTGCTTTAGAGAGACATATGGATAATATGCGATCAGATATCAGAGTTTTTGGCATTGAGTGCAAATGGAAGATTATAAGAGTATGCCCTCGAATGCCACTATGAGGATGAGATAATTTTGGTACTTCTATGTAATTATGAATTTTGTTCTATTTAATAAAAAACAGTTGTTATTTTTTAATTTATTATATGTCTTTGGTATTCCTAATTTGAAATAAATAGAAATAATGTCCATGCAATTGAATAGAAACATTTCACTCCTTATGAGATAAAGAGCCTGACACTAGAAGTGTTTATAATTCAATTGTTTTAAACTTGTATGCAAGTCGATTAAACTTAACTGGACATTAAGTTTAGTAAGGACTTGTATAACATATACTTGGACATGTGCATATCTTCACTCAGGAGTAGTGGGAGCATTCTCTATGGATATGCTAATGAGATGAGTATACTCGGATACAACTCACCTCAATTTAGACATATGGTTTTCACTATGAGTTAGTTAATGATTTAAGGTTATGTTAGTGATGTAACCGAGCTGATCGGTCACCAAGAACCGGGTTAAGCTTAGGAGTTTAGCTAAGAAAACCCAAAATGTATGAAGTATTGTCTTTCTCTCTCTCTTTAGTATGCTATATTTTTAGAATCTGAATCTTTAATGAAAACCCCCCTCTTTTCCTTTTATAGCAGGGAGATGCCTTCTTCTCTAAAAATCAGGGAAGATCTTAAAGAAGATCTCGGATATCCAGGGATTCAGGCTGCGATTTCCCATCCCTAGATTTCCGGGATTGCAAGGTATGAGCTCTCAATCCCTGGATCTCAGGGATTCTGTCAGATGAGTCAGGATCTTCTTTCCCGAGACTTCGACCTTCATGAGCTCAGAGGCCTTAGATCGGCTCCTATTATAAAAGATCACTTAGGTCGGGTCATTCCTATTCAAATTCGTACTTCGGGAGACCTTTGAGGTCGGCAACCTTCTAACAGATGTCACAGGTCGGGGGGGCCTCCGAGGTCGGCGCCCTTTTAACAGATGTCACTTGTCAGCGAGGCCTCCGGGTTCGGGAGACCTTTCAGGTCGGAAACCTTCTAAAGGACCTTGAGGTCGGCATCCACTTGTCTAAGAAAACCTTTCATTACTAAGAGGTAGGTAATCCGGCTTATATTGGTCCATGTTTTAGACCGGGTTTTCAGGGAGCGTGCATTCGGCGTCCTATCAACCAGTCCCCCTACTCTAGTCGAGCTGTAAGGCTGAGTAGAGTAAGATTTGTTTATAATCTGACGACCTTGACACAATAATCCTTGGGATTCCCATCCCCAGATAACGAGGTTCCTCGGATTTCGTGCGCTATAATATCCCCATCTTTTCCTTTCCCCGCCTCCCAAACGTCGCGTCTATGGTCAAGTCCAGGTGTCGGCCTATTATAGGTCGGATGAGGCGGTGCCAGATCCTAGCCGTTCTTTTACAGGAGGCATCGGACGCTCCAGATCGCCCATTATCTTCTTGATTTTCGTCCTCCTTCTCTATAAATAGGAATCCTCTCCCTCTTTCAGCCATTTCCGCTCTTCTTCCTGTGACATATTAGTGTGAGGGTATTCCGGCGACACTTGCGACCTTGGTTTCCTGCCTTCGGTGGTGCTTCCACTACTTTTCTCCGGCGATCTTCCACCCAATCCCATGGGTATGTTCATCTAAACACCCCCTTTAGTTTTTCTTTTGGTTTGTTATCGATTTTTCCTCCTCTTCTTCTTCCTCCCTTTTCTTCCTTTTATTATGTCGTCTGCTTCGGATTCTCAGAATTTTTCCGGAGAATCGGCCGTGGACTCCTTTTTAGAAGGTCTCTCCTCTTCTGATGGGGACTCGGGGGGTAGGTCGGGGCGAGCTACTGGTTCCTCCCTCTGTCTTAGGGATGAACCCCTAGGTGATGTAGATTGGTCCGAGCTAGGTGACATCCCTTCTAACCTTCCCTCTGGCATCCCCCTAATCATTGTAGAACCCCCTTCCCCTCCTCCTATGGACGAAGTAACTGTGACCGGACTCTTAGACGACCCATACCAGACGGTCGTAGGAGCGACTCGAGTTCTCCCTCCTCATCTTCTATCTAGGACTAGCCCAGCCGTGCTGGATAGTTTTATAAAATTTCTTAGACTTCCCCCGGGGTGGGAATTTGTCACGCCTCAGGCTAGTGACACCCCTGACCATCCTCCCCCGGGGCATATTACTTGGTTCTTGGACCAGGTGAGCATTGGTCTTCGCTTTCCACTCCATCCCTTCCTTGTCTCCTCCATCTTCCGAGCCTGTAGTTTAATCTTTCTAAGTTTTGTGTAGACATGTATATGTTTTTATTTTGTCTTGTTCATTGTACTGGCACGGCAGTTTTTAATGGAAAGTTTGAGTTGAATACACTTTGGATTTGTGCTTTATATCATGGCTTATCTCCCCCTGTTTGAGTTAAATACACTTCCCAATATAACTCGACCTTTTCTTAGTATAGCCCCGACTATTTTCCGATTCGCAGTTTCTTAAATGTAACCCGACCACTTCGACCTTTACGAGTTGTAATGGTCTGGTGTTTTCTAACCTAACCTTTTCACCGATCTTTAGTATAGGTTGGGTATTTCCCTTAGTCATAGCTTCATAGGGCGGTTCACCCTTATTTAGATCCGAAGGCGTTTCACCTGATTGGATGTCATAAAGCGGTTCACCCTTACTCGGATCTGAAGGCGTTTCGCCTGATCAGATGTCAGAGGGCGGTTCACCCTTACTCGGATGTGAAGGCATTTCGCCTGATCATATGTCAGAGGGCGGTTCACCCTTACTCGGATCTGGAGGCGTTTCGCTTGATCAGATGTCAGAGGGCGGTTCACCCTTACTCGGATCTGAAGGCATTTCGCCTGATCAGATGTCAGAGGGCGGTTCACCCTTACTCGGATCTGAAGGCGTTTCACCTGATCAGATGTTAGAGGGCGGTTCACTTTTACTCAGATCTGAAGGCGTTTCGCTTGATCAGATGTCAGAGGGCGGTTCACCCTTACTCGGATCTGAAGGCATTTTACCTGATCAGATGTCAGAGGGCGGTTCACCCTTACTCGGATCTGAAGGCGTTTCGCCTAATCAGATGTCAGAGGGCGGTTCACCCTTACTCGGATCTGAAGGCGTTTCGCCTGATCAGATGTCAGAGGGCGGTTCACCCTTACTCGGATCTGAAGGCGTTTCACCTGATCAGATGTCATTTCTAGTTTTACTTGATCAACACATTCAGAGAGATTTTTTTGTGATAGACTTTTATTAAAACAACACAAGCTTTTTTCCACACCTCTTCATATAAAATACTTTTTTAAGTGACATATGTTCCAAGGTCTTTTGATGGGGTGCCCTTCCATATCCTCGATCTCATAAGCTCCCCCCGCATAAATTCGGATTACCTTGTAAGGGCCCTCCCAGTTCGGCTCCAGCTTTCCTGTTTTTCTGAGGGCATCAGCTCGCCTAAGCACCAAATCACCGACCTGGAACTGTCTCTTCCTGACTATTTTGTCATAAGCTGCTTTTGTCAGGCTTTTGTATCTTTCAGTTCGTGCCGCGGCTGCTTCCCTTCTTTATTCTATAGTATCTAACGCCTCCTTCATTATTTCCTCGTTCTCCACCTCGTTGAACCATCGAACCCTATGAGATATTTCTCCGACTTCTGCTGGGATGACGGCTTCGGACCCGTATACCATACTGAAGGGTGTTTCTCCTGTTGACGATCTAGGTGTGGTCCTGTATGACCATAGTACCGAGCTGAGTTCATCCACCCATCCTCCTCCAACTTTGTCCAAGCGGGTTTTGATCCCCTGCAAGATTGTTCTATTAGTTACCTCCACTTGCCCATTAGCCTACGGGTGAGCAACCGCAGCGAACCTTTGCCTGATATGCATACCCTCGCACCAGGACTGGGTTCTCTTTCCATTGAATTGGGTTCCATTATCTGAGATGAGTATCTGGGGCGCTCCGTACCTGCAGCAAATGTTGTTAAACAGAAAACTTATAATTCTTTGCTCGGTTATGTGGCCACGGGCTCGGCCTCTACCCACTTGCTGAAGTAGTCTATGGCTACTACTAAGAACTTTCTTCCTCCCGAGCCCGGTGTAAACTGCCCCATGATATCAATTCCCTATTTAGCGAATGGACAGGGTGCTCCCATGGTAATGTAGGTCACAAGTCGTCCAGGAACAAGTCTAGAGGGGGGGGGGGTGAATAGACTTGTTGAAACTCTTGAACTCTTTTTCACGAAGAGTGAGTTTCTTCAGCTGATAGTCAAACAAATGACTTGGAGTCGTTTGTTCTTGGATATGTGCGGAAGTCAGCTGATGACGAATATAAATTAACTTAATGAAACACTTAACAATGTATGCAGCAGTTAAAGTATGATGCAGTAAAACAGTAAATAACACAGGCAGTTATAGTGGTCTCAGAGGTGGGGTAATCCTCTACTAATCCACTTTTCTCCAAACCAGTTGGAGATGAATTCACTATAATTTTCAACCAGTGATAAATATTACAGTGATTCAACCACAATACAATGACTTAGACCGGTGGAAATCCGTGCCGTTGTACACACACTTGACTGCCTTGCACCTCTTGATCCTCGATCCTCGGATGCCTTTACAGTCTCTTACTTCAACCAGTGAAGTACCCCGTACTCAAGATTATAGACAAGAGTGTTTGTCTTCTCCAACTTAAGATCTTCCTTAAGTATGAACTTTTAGATCTGCTCTTTTCACGATGCTATTTGATTGCTTGAGATTGCTTTGTTTGCTTTGATCGCTAGAATGTATGTTCGCACTGGTAGTTGCTCAGTTTCAAATCTCTGGATATATATAGGTCAGATCTCTGAGCTTCTTCCTTGTAGCCGTTGCAAATCTTTGAACAAATCATCCAGTTGGAGGAGACTTCATTGTTTAATCTTTTCGAACGTTGCAAGGTGGATTCCCATTATTTAATTTTATCTTCCGACCGTTGTGAGGACTTACGCATGTGAGGGCGAATCTTTTGAATATAAAAGGATTAAAGTCTTCACGGTGGGTCGGGATGATTTAATTAAATCATATCTCTTGCGGGAATCACTCCAATTTGTCTCTTCACGTTGCATGTGAGCTTTCCGTAATATTTGACTTTTCAAAGCATCTCGACGTGGACTTGGAGTACTAAATTTGTAGTCGAGTAGGTGATGTGCGGCTTACATCTCTGCAGTAGGTCCTCTCATTTCATTCCTTGTTTGTGACTTGTGCAGTCGGAGTGACTTCCACTGGGATACCTCAGTTGTGATCTGGTCAAACTTCTCGATAAATTTAGTTGACGAGCTACTCGATGAGTCATTTGCTCCTCTCGATAGACTAGGGTGTACTTAGTACTTAGCCGTTTTTCACTAACTAACTTTTGGCCTACGAAGACACTCATTTGGTTCTTCTTTACATTTTGCCAAGTTTTATACTTAACATATTTTGGCCTATGGAAGATACTCATTTGGTTCTTCCTTACATTTTGCCAAGTAATAAACATTTGATTTTAAATTAATGACATCATCAAAATCTAACAAGTATTCCTAACAAATTCCCCCTATTTTGATGATGGCAAAACTAAGTAAGAGATCAAATGACCAAGTCTCGCACTTAAGTGCGAGACAAAATCGAAATCAGTCTAATATTGAGACAACTGGAAATTGTCATTCAACAGACTGTTTATAAACTTTTCTGACTTATCATTGAAATTTTACAAGAATATTTTAAGTACAGAAAATAAAATTACAAGTAAGAGAAATAACTAAAGTCATCTGCCTCTTCCTCTGCCTCTTCGAGTAGCCGCTTGGCAGGCTTGAATGGTTTGGCTCCGATAGGTCTTACCTTGACTGGAGCAAGGCCATATTTTCTTTTCACCACAAGTCCGCGAAATCCTGTTCTTCTTTGAGATCCGAATCATTCTCAAGACACACTAGCTTGATTTCCCTCAAGTGCTAACTCATCAAGTTCACCATCCATACGGATTGGTGCTTCTTACCTTTCTGAATGGAGGGATCATGGGAAAAGCTTTTGCTCTTTAGCGTGCTTCTTCGTAATGACCCAAAGCTTCGGATAGATTTCTTCCATGAAGTTTATGAAGATTTCTGTGGGGAGAGTTTGTCATCATAGATTAGTTCCCGGATGTAATAGTCTCCGATAAATCTCTTCTTAGCAGCTCCCCACATCTCAAGTGCTTCAAATGGGATGAAATCCTCAACAAACCATAGCTCCAACCCTTCCCATTCTAGAGTAGGTTCAAAGCCGCCTCTAGTTTTTCTCCTCTTCCCTTCAGGCTGGTCAGCCTGGTCATCTCGATCTACAACTTCCTTTCTTTTTAGACTGGAGGGTCCTTCAATCTGAGGGACATCCTGCTTCTTCTTGCTTCTGATTTCTCTTTCTTCCCCCTGAATTCTCTCTTCCCCCTTTTTGCCAGCATCAATAAGGGTAGTCAACTGCTGTTCCATGCGGCTCATCCAATCAGACATGCCAAATGGCATTCTGTTGTTGGTAGGGGGAGGAGGCTGAGGGATCTCTCTCTGAAGAAGGGTGTCAATCTTGGCATTAATGGTCTGAAGGTCAGGAGTGACCTGAGTTGATAGCATCTCCCCAATAGTGTCTCTGACAATTTGCTTGATCAGCTCAGTCATGGTAGGAGATAACTGAGCTGATGGAGAGTGCTCTCCGATCCTTCGCAAGGGAGCCACTAGACTGCAGGCTCTGGCGGCAGTAAGTCGATTGGGTTTTCTCAGGGTCCCCGACTGGAGTCTTCGCGACTCTGCGTCTAGGTGTGTCTGGGGAGGTACAACAATCCTATCTGCAGCTTCGTTGGCCTCTGGCTCTGGCTCTTGTTCTGGCTCCTTGGCTCCTTCGCTCTCTCCTTTTTTCTCTCCTTCTTCTCCAGATTTTTCTTTTTCTTCTCCCTTTTCTTCTTCTCCAGATTTTTCTTTTTCTTCTTCCTCATCCTTTTCTTTTTCATTTTCTGCTCCTCCTTCACCTCCATCATCATTATCATCATCATCATCATCATCATCTTTATCATTTTTATCATCATCTTTCTCCTTCTCTTCACCTTCATCATCCTCATCATCTTTCTCTTCTTCATCTTTTTCTTGCTCTACTTCTTCTCCTTCTTCTTCATCTCCTTCATCAGCCACTTCTTCTGTTTTCTCAATCTCCTCTGTTTATTTTTCAACTGGTATATTTTCTTCAGATTCTTTCTCTTCTTCATCCTCTTCAGCCACCAAATCAATAATTTCATTGTCTCCATTAACTTCTTCAATCCTTATCTCCTTTTCTACTTCTTCTTCCTCCTCCTCTCCAAAAGTGCCATCAAAAATACTGAGCATTATAGAATGGATAAAGTGGTCCATGTTTGTCTTAAAATGTGACATGAACCAATTATCCTGGAGGATTAAGGCCAAATCTGATTCTTTGCAAAAGTTAATCAGAACATCCTCAGTGGCTTGGGGATATTCCCAACCACTAGTTTCAACAAAGGTTTGAAGATTTGTAAAAGATAGGGTTTTGAGAGATTTCCACTCTTTAAAAATTTGTACAAAAGAGTGTTTTTCTGCTTGTGGTTTAACAAGCTGAAGTTGTTCAATGGAAAGATTGAAGGTATTATTATCTAATAGGTTAAAAGTGTAATCTGCTTCAGGGATAGAGATAATAAGACCTGCTTCCTCTTCCTCGGATATGTAAACTGGAGGTGTGATAACAGGTACAATCCGAGTTTCAGTGTCAGTGCAGCAGTCGGATGAACTGGTGATCGGGCGATGGGCTGGCTTGATGCTCAGACTGCTCTCCCTCGCTGTGTTGGGATTCGGTGCCTAAATCGAAGGCCCAGCGGAAGCGGTAAAACGAAAATTAATTCGATCCGAATCCCTACGAGGATCGATCGAGCTACATATATACGAATATCAAAACGAATAACAAGAGATATAGAAACTCACCCTTGTAGTCCGTTGATTAGATGGATAACCTTCTCTCGAGCTATTCCCCAAGCTTTAGGCGATCTCCTTTCAATTCAATCCGCTCCAAGCTCTTGAATGATCCAACGCCGAAAGCACCGCGTCTCTACTTGCCACGCGCCGGAGAAACGACCGGAACGACAATCACCTTGCTATCCTCCGAGGATACGGCTAGAGCTAAGTGATGAAGCTTCCAATATGAGATTATCACACTCTAAGTGTATAACTCACAACTCTCATTTATTTCTTGATTTTTCTCCAAGAATCACCAAGAACAAGTTGAAGAAGAAGATGAAGATAAGTGTTTGAACTCAAAGTCTCACTTTCTCTCTCTCTCAATTTATCTCACGGATTGCTTATTCCTCTTAAGAGAGTGAGAAGTCTTCTCTTCTTATTCAATTCCTTTCCACATGAGAACAACTCATGTTTAACCCCACCTTGAAAAAGATATCAAATATCTATTCATTAAACACCTAATCAAGATTCCAATTGATTTAAAAATCAAAGTCTTGTCAAGGTGTGGGGAAGGGGGACGGCCATGATGAAGAAATAGGGCGAGTTCGGTTCGTTTCGGACTCGTGAGTCCAAACAGATAAACTCCGATTCCGTTCCGATGTATTTATATCGATCAATTAATCTAATTAATTAATCATATCAAATACATAATAACATAATTAATTTCTCCAAGAAATAATTATATTCACGAATTAAATTAATCACCCAAGAATTTATTTAATCCATTAAGCCGTAAATCAATTTATCCGATAAATCGATTTAAACATCCAATGTCCCAAATTTAGATATCCAATATCCATATTCATAATGAGAGAATTAGCTCAATTCATTCGTCGTCAATCCTAATGCGCGACTCGGTAGGTCCGTCTCGATCGGCAATGGGAGGAACCAAAGAGTAGTAGCACCACCTAGCGCTGGTGGCCTACACTGCACTTCGATCGAGAACGAATGATGGGGATCATTCCAAAACCTTTCTGTCGTGAATACCGATATACGTATAAACCCTTCTTTTAAATATCCGATCAAGTTATAGGGTCACGGTCAGTCAAACCCTATCTGTACTTGACTCTATGCATGAGTTTATGCAAATTGAGATCACTGGGCTCTCGTGTATTTAATACAACTAGCTCCAATGCTTTGGCCTAAGACTTATGATCTCATTTGACAATAACCGCATAGGACATATAACACGTTCACTAATAGGAGAAAGAATTCTTTCTTGGTATTCAGTAGAACCTGCTACTTGCCCGTCAAGACGCACGTCGAGGTTGACCCCGCCTTAGGTTTACGGTCGAACTACTCTAATGAAAATCTTGACGTCACAAGCACATCCCTACTAAATCCTCAAGTCGAAGGTTCACGAATACCTATCACAACCTTTCGATTCCGTCATTGGTATCCGGAGTGAAATCCATGTGACGAATCGAGGGTGAGTCGGTTCGAGTACACTAATCCAATTAGCATACCTATAACGTGTGCTCCCACTAACCATTAGTGTTCGACAGGCACTCTCCATGTCAAAGAACACGTCATACAAGTCTTCACATAAACTTAACGCCTAGTCAAGTTTCATCGACTTGCGAACGATTAAGTATTTGAGCTATAACCTTTCGGTGCGACCCCTTATCCAATAAGGAGTGGAACGTTTTGCTCTCAAATACACGGACTAGTTTCTATATGTTTATTTACGAGTTAGGAATGCCGGTAACTACCGGTAAATAAAGAAACATTCCTTTGCCTTATATAAATGGTTTACATAATTACAAGTACAATGCCCTCACTCAACAACCTCCGAGTGGCATTCGAGGGCATACTCCTAACAATCTCCCACTTGCACTCAATGCCACACACTATGGTATCTAATACCCATGTTCTCCAGATGACGCTCTAAGCTAATGCGAGAAAGTGGCTAGGTCGGTGGATCGGCGCGTAGTCGGTGACTCTACTCTATGCGGCTCAATGTATCTCTTTGCGACGAATGCTCTTACGAGATGATACTCTCTCTCAATATGTTAGGAATCTGTTATGAAACCTTGGCTCCTAGGCACGTGGTCTTTGCTCCGTGTAGCCAGTGTCACGTGAAGTTTACCCGGTAACTTCTAAATTCTTCCTTTGGAGGCCTCCGAGGCCGCTTTATACTCGGCTAACAGGTGGAATTAGCGATCGCGCTATTCTTGGCACTATGCCAAGATCGCTCCTCCATTAAGAGTAAATGTAGCAGTAGATATAGAATCGTCTTTACGTCCTTGGAAGTCCAATACGGTGAATCCCATCACATTCGGTTCTCCACCACCATATATAAGAACCGGATCTCTAGTCCTTAAAAGTACTTGAGAACGTTCTTTATGGCGGTCTAATGTTCCCGAATCAGGTTAGCGAAACCTACTTACCACGCTCCCGGCATGCGCAATGTCGGTCTCGTACACAATAAAGCATATGTGAGGCTACCTTTGCCGAATCATATGGTATATAACTCATTTCCTTTCATTGTTCCTCACTATGAGGACACATCTTCAAGGTAAGTTTTATTCCATGTCGCATCAGAAGGAACCCTCTTTAAGATCTAATCTATATAGAGGGCTTGGGAAAAACTTATCATTCTCTTCGATCTAATCCAGTAGAATCGAATCCCAAGAATATAGGTTTCTTCTCCCAAGTCTTTCATGGAGAAATTACTCGAAAATCAAGCTTTCCCATAACTGAGCATTCCCACATCATTTCCTATTAGTAGAATGTCATCTACATATAGTACTTAGAATGTGATCTTGCTCCCACTAACCCTCTTGTATACACAAGATTCCTCTTCATTTTGCACGAAGTCAAACTCTTTAACCGTCTCATCAAAATGAAGGTCCCAACTACATGAAGACTGCTACAGTCCATTTCATGGAGTCTACATCCACCATTGCTAGGTCATTGGTCGTGGGTCGGTCTCTTGTTTATCACTTGGAACCTCGAGGAAACCCAGTTCCTCCAAGTGCATAAAATTATATCTCTTAGGTAATTGAGACACCCTACTAGACCTACGAGGTGGTTGTACTTGTGTTTCAGAAGGTTCGGTTCCAATTTCTTGCACAGGTGTCTCTTTAGGAGTTTCATTGTATTCTTCCAAAGAAATACTTCTACCTGCTCCGCCTTCCTGAATGAACTCATCTTCCAGGAAGTGTGCTTGTAAAGCAACAACGATCTTTCGATCTTCGGGCATGTAGAATAGACATCCCATCGTCCCAGACAGGAATCCAATGAAACGTCCCTTCGCAGACCTAGCTTCCAACTTTTCCACCTTAGTCTTCTTGACATAGGCGGGACATCCCCAAATCCTAATATGATTAAGACTTGGTTTCCTTCCTTCCTACATCACATGTGGAGTTTTAGGAACGGATTTGGAAGGACATCTGTTCAAGATATACGCGGCGATCAGTGCATACCCCACTGGTAAATCGGCAAGTCAAGATAGCTTTATCATGGAACGGACCATGTTCAACAGGTCGGTTCCTTCTTTACGACACACCATTTAACCGAGGAGTACTGGAGGTGTTAGTTGTGAAACTATTCCATGTTCCTTAAGGAACTCGTCAAACTCCGTACTCATATACTCGCCACCTCGGTCCGACCGAAGTGCTTTGATATGATTACCAGTTTGTTTCTCGACTAGGGCCTTGAATTCTTGGAATTTCTCAAAGGCCTCGGATTTATGTTTCATTAGGTATACATAACCATACCTAGTATGATCATCTGTAAACGTAATGAAATATTGATATCCGTCACGTGCTGCTTCCAAAGCACCACAAACGTCAGTATGGATTAATCCTAGTTTATCAGCGGCTCTTTCAAAAGTCCCTGTGAAGGGGGACTTAGTCATTTTGCCTTTAAGGCAAGATTCACAAGTAGGAAAGGGATCCGATCCCAATGGACCCATAAGTCCATCTTTTTCCATCTTGTAAACCTTGGTCTGACCAACATGACCAAGTCTAAGATGCCATTTCAAAACTTGGTTGGTTTCATCCCTACCACGTTTTCTAGTCATAGTATTCACAACTACTTTGTTCTTTGAGATTTAGATGATACAATCCATTCAACAATGTAGCGGTACCCACTAGTTTATTTCTAAAATAAATTTTGCAGGAACCATCACCAATGAAAAATGAAAAGCCTTTTCGGTCCATGACCGAATGGATACAATGTTTTGTGCCCCTTGGGCAAAACAAGTACATCTTCTAAAGTCAAAACAAAACCGGATTCTAAACCCAAAAGAAGTGATCCTATGTCGGTCGCCTCGACACTATGCCCGCTTCCACCGTGATCATAACTTCTCCGCATCCAAGCTTCCTACTTTGTTCCAGATCCCGATTCACGGTACAAATATGAGAACTAGCACGAGAATCCGGTATCCAGGAAGTAGAAAATACGATGGCGAACAATTTGTTTCCAAAACTAAAAGTTCTCAGAAGTGCCATGAAGAATCGGACACTCTAGCCCAAAGGGCCCACCACCGCACTTGAGACAAGCATCCTTCTTCTTCTTGTTCTTTGGAACCATCGGGCCTGGCCCTTTCCCTTAAGGTCCTTAGCTTGTGGTCCATCCGCTTCTTGGTCTTTTTCTTCTTATTCTTAGACTTAGAAGTCCAAGAAATCACAAGTGCAGACTCCTTCATCCGCGGAGTCTTCATCCGAGACCGAGCGGTCACTAGTTTGTTCATTAGCCCACTAAGTTACATGCAATTTCGTTGCGGTTGAAGTTCATAACAAATCGTGAGAAGGAATCGTGGAGAGATCAGGATAAGGTCGGTTTGGAGAGAAGCATCCATTTTAAAATCAAGAGCCTCCAATCTCTCCATCATGGATATCATTTTGAGGACGTGTTCCCAACCTTCTCACCTTCCTTCATCCTAGCACCGAACAGCTTGCTTGGATATCTCATATCTAGCGATTCACTTGTGCTCACCATAAAGCTCGGTTAAGTGAGATAGAATCGCCAGCGAAGTCATTTTCTCATGAGCTCTCAAGCTCATTAGACATGGAAGCCATCATATAAGCACGGACTTTCACGTCATCCTTAACCCACTTTTCGTGGTTTTCAATCTCTTCCCGATTGGCTCGGTCCGCACAGAGGCGCCGGAATGTCCGTCTCCAAGACGTATCCCAAAGGCTCTATACCGAGGACAATCATCGATTATGGAGCCAATCCACAAAGTTAGGTCCCATTAAGGTGTTCTTTTCGAGTAGAATTGCGAGTGGATTCATTGTCATATTGAGATTTGTCTACATTAAGTATAGCAGATTAATTAGTGACTCATTCAATTATGTTCGAGTATAGAATTAAGGTCTTTTCTATTCTTGTTACCGGCTCCCACTATTTTTATCGGAATAACACACTCCCATGTGAAATCCGGAAGTATCGTCGCTCTACTTCATAGTGGTGATCGAGTTCTTTATAAATCTTAATAGAGGGCAACCGAATGTGTTTCTAGTCTATTAATTTTCATAAAGTGGTGTCCAACACCAACCCATCTAATGGATGATTCGATCTTCTTTTCCCCTTGTTCACTCCCCTCAACCTATACGATTTCTATGGTTCGTGAACAAGTTAAGTTTATACCATCGACGCAACCGGTTTCACAATTGAATCTTATCCGGCAACCTATCGTGTTTCTAGGGATAAATTTTGCTCCAACCGAAGGCATCCAATGCGCCGGTAATTTATCCGTCCTCCCGAACGACTACCCCGATAACTCTAAGCATAGCACATCCGGTTTGGATTTCAATTCAAAACTCGATGGAGGGAAGGAAAACCTTGAAACCTTATAAACTTAATTATTTGTTGTGGAGAATTATCGCGATTAATGTTACACTTTGCACATTAATTCATTTAAGCGTTTGAGGCATTCATACAATATGAAACAACCATTCACAACCTAGTTGCTACCAACATGTGGTTCATGGACCGTTCCTAGAAAACAAAAACTTCGTAATCTAATTACAAGTCTTCGTCTTGAATCTTCGTCTTCTCGAAATGGATCTTCCTCCGGTCTTCGTCATTACATATAAATTTTACATCGAAAATTGCATCCTAGATACAAACATTTCTAGTAAAATAAATAGGCTCAAAACGGCCTTTACAACCCAATCGAATAAAACGAGCGATTCAAATCTAAGTCCACGAACCACATCCCCATTCAAAAGCATTCATCCAATAAATACTATATAAATGGAAAGCGTAGAGATACATTGATCCAATCAACAATACGAACCGATCCAATCGATTCACACAATCGGTAATATGATAACGTTCAAAATAATTCTACGACTATAAATATTCCAATTAATCAAATTTCCCTTATAAAATGAAATACTATAAATCATTTTAATCATATTAAATCCAATTTAACATGCGAGATTAATTTTTAAGAATACGAAAAAAATCGAGCGGGTGAAAAAAGGGCTGATGACCGAAGGAGTCACCTCGCACTCTACCGGCATCACGCTGGCTTGGCCGAGTCACGCTCGGAAGAACTGCCAGACACGACCGAGTCCTAGACACGGTCGGGTCGCTGGCGATGACTTGGTAGATCGTTGACACACGGCCGTGTCATCCAGGACACGGCCGAGTCACTGCCGGACACGCCCGTGTCTCCCGACACGGCCGGGTCTCGTGCAGATGCTCGCCACATCGGGACACGACACGGCCGTCACCAGACACGGTCGAGTCATCTCGCCAAAATACCCTTTTTGTCCAAAAAGTCGTCCGACGACGATTCGGGGCTAGATTTTCGACGGATATCCAATATCAATATTTTACGACTTTCATATCTTCAATATAAATCATATTTCCCGAAATTTAAGATTTATATTTAGACATAAACTTACGAAAAATACAATTATTACGAACGAAAAACATAAACCACGATTATGACTAAAATGATTCCAAATCATTCACCATCTAATCGAGCATTCCAAATGCCAATATCGTATATACGATCGCAAGACCTACTCTCCGATACCACTGTTGGGATTCGTGCCTAAATCAAGGCCCAGTGGAAGCGGTAAAACGAAAATTAATTCGATCCAATCCCTACGAGGATCGATCGAGCTACGATATACGAATATCAAAACGAATAACAAGAGATATAGAAACTCACCCTTGTAGTCCGTTGATTAGATGGATAACCTTCTCTCGAGCTATTCCCCAAGCTTTAGGCGATCTCCTTTCAATTCAATCCGCTCCAAGCTCTTGAATGATCCAACGCCGAAAGCACCGCGTCTCTACTTGCCACGCCACGAGAAACGACCGGAACGACAATCACCTTGCTATCCTCCGAGGATACGGCTAGAGCTAAGTGATGAAGCTTCCAATATGAGATTATCACACTCTAAGTGTATAACTCACAACTCTCATTTATTTCTTGATTTTTCTCCAAGAATCACCAAGAACAAGTTGAAGAAGAAGATGAAGATATGTGTTTGAACTCAAAGTCTCACTTTCTCTCTCTCTCAATTTATCTCACGGATTGCTTATTCCTCTTAAGAGAGTGAGAAGTCTTCTCTTCTTATTCAATTCCTTTCCACATGAGAACAACTCATGTTTAACCCCACCTTGAAAAAGATATCAAATATCTATTCATTAAACACCTAATCAAGATTCCAATTGATTTAAAAATCAAAGTCTTGTCAAGGTGTGGGGAAGGGGGGACGGCCATGATGAAGAAATAGGACGAGTTCGGTTCGTTTCGGACTCCCGTGAGTCCAAACAGATAAACTCCGATTCCGTTCCGATGTATTTATATCGATCAATTAATCTAATTAATTAATCATATCAAATACATAATAACATAATTAATTTCTCCAAGAAATAATTATATTCACGAATTAAATTAATCACCCAGTAATTTATTTAATCCATTAAGCCGTAAATCAATTTATCCGATAAATCGATTTAAACATCCAATGTCCCAAATTTAGATATCCAATATCCAATATTCATAATGAGAGAATTAGCTCAATTCATTCCGTCAAATCCTAATGCGCGACTCGGTAGGTCCGTCTCGATCGGCAATGGGAGGAACCAAAGAGTAGTAGCACCACCTAGCCACTGGTGGCCTACACTGTACTTCGATCGAGAACGAATGATTGGGATCATTCAAGAACCATTCGTCGTGAATACCGGTATACGTATAAACCCTTCTTTCAAATGTCCCGATCAAGTTATAGGGTCACGGTCACCAAACCCTATCTCGTACTTGACTCTATGCATGCGTTAATGCAAATTGAGATCATCGAGTGCCGTGTATCTAATACAACTAGCTCCAATGCTTTGGCCAAAGACTTATGATCTCATCTCGCCAATAACCGCATAGGACATATAACCCGCTCACTAACGGAGAAAGAATTCTATCTTGGTATTCATGAGACTCGCTACTTGCCGTTAAGATGCACGTCGAGGTTGACCCCGCCTTCCGGTTTAGGTGGTCGAACTACTCTAATGAAAATCTTGACGTCACAAGCACATCCCTACTAAATCCTCAAGTCGAAGGTTCACGAATACCTATCACAACCTTTCGATTCCGTCATTGATCATTCCGGAGTGAAATCCATGTGACGAATCGAGGGTGAGTCGGTTCGAGTACACTAATCCAATTAGCATACCTATAACGTGTGCTCCCACTAACCATTAGTGTTCGACAGCACTCTCCATGTCAAAGAACACGTCATACAAGTCTTCACATAAACTTAACGCCTACCAAGTTTCATCGACTTGCGAACGATTAAGTATTTGAGCTATAACCTTTCCAGTGCCGACCCCCTTATCCAATAAGGAGTGGAACGTTTTGCTCTCAAATACACGGACTAGTTTCTATATGTTTATTTACGAGTTAGGAATGCCAGTAACTACCAGTAAATAAAGAAACATTCCTTTGCCTTATATAAATGGTTTACATAATTACAAGTACAATGCCCTCACTCAACAACCTCTGAGTGGCATTCGAGGGCATACTCCTAACACGCTGAACTGCAGCTTCCTAGGCCTCTTAGGAGAGGGTTCAGGTGATGACTGCAGGTTAGAGGGTCCTTCTGGGGCTGGTCCCCGTCGCTTGAATCTGATAGCAATTGGTGTATCGTCAGACTCATTCCCGGACTTCGATCATAGCTCCGATCTCACCGCAGTCTGCTCGATTCTTCCGATAAATCGTATCTTGGATATGACCTTGAGTCCGAAAATTTCTTCAACAATCGGGCCGCTTTCGGTCACTCCAACTTTCTTCTTGTCATGGTCCATGTGACCTAGCCTCTTGTTTGGGTGGAAAGGGTCAATGTTTCCCTTAGCCACTCCAGTTTTCTCCAAAAACCAACTAAGATGCGTTCCGTACGCCAACTTAGTTTTGAACTTCTTCTCATATTCAAGCCACTCGACCTTGTTCACTTCGCGAACAAGTTGCCTGAAAATATAGTCCGCCCAATCGACTTCCTCGTCTTGAATCAACGCACCCAACACCATGAATTTTGAAGATGACAATTGGTCATAGCTGCCTGCCATCCCCATGACTATCTTGTTGGTGTTGTCTAAAGCAACTCGATAAATCTTTTTCAACTCATTCCTCTTTGCTGTAAACTTTAATTTCTCTGGGATATTTTCGGCTTTGATCGTTTTCCAGGTTTCGGCGGGTGATTGTTTAAGGGCTTCGACCGCCAAACCACGATGTTTCATTCCGAATACAGAACGAATCTTCTCTGAATCTATGGTGACACGAACTCCGCCGACTGAGCTGTTAATCCCGTGCTGAACCAGATAAGCATTCCGATAGAATTCAACAACATCTTCCTTGAACAAATGTTGCGGGTTGATGTCGAGGAATGGGTAAATCCCATTAAGCTTCATCGCCCGGATCAAATCGAGCATATCGAAGTCCTCTAGATTTGCTTCTAATAAACCTTCGAAATCGACGACCATGGAGAAGATGACCTGGTCCTTCACCGCCTTCATGTTCACTCCTTCAAAAGATGCCATTTCTGCAAAAAGGATTTTAGGATTTCTTAGTGTATAATTTTGCTCTGTGAATTCTAGGGTTTCTGTAAGCGTAAAGAGTAAAGTGAAAGGTTTTCTTTCCTTATAAAGAAGATGAAAAGACGTTTGTATTAATTTATTATATATTTGAACGGTGGTACGCCTTTTGATATTCTTTTGAATTTCAAATTTGAATCGGTGGCCCAATTTAAAATTCGACGGTTGATTCTGATTGGCCATCGTAGAGGTTAATTAAATAGGCGTTTGACGCGTGTATTAAAATTGCCACTTGGCTTATAAAAATGTATTTTTAAATGCCATTTCGTTAGCCAAAATAATATTATAAATATGGCAGATAATAATAAAAAATAGAAATCAGTTTAGAGAACTTAGCTGGTCTGATTTTGTTGACTGTTGACCACTCTGCAACAGGTGAGTTTGACTTCTCGCCTGGTATTCTGTACAGCTAAGTTGCTTCGTCTGGCCTTCGTCTTCTTGCTCGCATCGCCTTAGCCGATTCTGAGTGTCCGTCCTTCCTTTAACTTGCTTCAGAACTAGATTCCCAATCTAGTAATCCAAGGTCTCTGCTCAGCTCTAGGAATCTTTCTTCTGGCAATGGTTTAGTGAAGATGTCAGCTATCTGATAGTCTGTGCTGACTCTTTCAACTCTAACCCTTTTGTTAAGCACATGGTCTCGAATGAAATGGTGCTTAACGTCAATGTGCTTCGTCCTTGAGTGCAAAACCGGATTGTTGGTTATTGCAATAGCACTATTGTTGTCACACCATATTGGAACTTCGTTGGCAATAATATTATAGTCCCTTAATTGCTGTCTGATCCATAGAATCTGTGCGCAACAGCTACCTGCAGCTAGGTATTCTGACTCTGTAGTGGATATGGAGTTAGAAACCTGCTTCTTGCTAAACCAGGATATCAGTCTGGTTCCTAGGAATTGACACGTTCCACTAGTGCTTTTCCTGTTGATTTTGCATCCTGCGAAATCCGCATCAGAGTATCCTGATAGCTCGAAGTTGTCATCCTTGGGATACCATAGTCCAACATTAATTGTAGACTTTAGGTACTTAATTATTCTCTTGGCTGCATGTAGGTGTGATTGCTTCGGCTTGGACTGGAATCTTGCACAAACTCCAACAGATATGATATGTCCGGGCTGCTTGCAGTGAGATACGAAGAGATCCGATGAGTCCTCTGTAGTGGGTTGAGTCCACTGATATGCCCGCCTCGTCTGCATCCGGTGAGTACTTGTGCTCATTGGAATTCTTGCGGGCTTGGCTGATTCCATTCCATATCTCTTGATAAGATCTCTGGTATACTTCGCTTGGTTGATGAAAATTCCTTTTTCCATCTGCTTAACTTGTAGTCCGAGAAAGAAGTTAAGCTTTCCCATCATACTCATCTCAAATTCTCCTTGCATGAGGTTGGAGAATTTCTCGCATAGTTCTGGATTGGTTGACCCGAATATGATGTCATCCACATAAATCTGAACTATTAATATGTGGCCTTCGTGCTCCACTCTAAATAGGGTCTTGTCCACTTTTCCCTTGCAAAAACCATTTTTCTCAAGAAACACAGACAGTGTTTCATACCATGCTCTCGGTGCTTGCTTGAGTCCATACAGAGCTTTCAACAGCTTATAGACTTTGTCTCCTTTGACAAAACCTGGGGGTTGTTCTACATAGACTTCTTCTTCTAGGATTCCATTCAGAAACGCACTTTTTACATCCACCTGGTAGACTTCAAAGTCCTTGAATGCAGCATATGCGAGGAATAGTCTGATGGCTTCTAATCTTGCAACAGGTGCATAAGTTTCATCAAAATCTATTCCCTCACACTGTGCATAACCTTTTGCTACGAGTCTGGCTTTATTCCTAACAACAGCTCCGTCTTCATCACTCTTGTTTTTATACACCCATTTGGTGCCAATAACTTTCTTGTGATCAGGTCTGTCTCTTAGTTCCCAAACTTTGTTTCTTTCCATCTGCTCCAATTCCTCTTGCATGGCATTAATCCATGAATAATCTTCTAAGGCTTGTTCTGTAGTCTTGGGTTCAATTTGCGACATGAAACATGAGAACATCGCCATTCCTCGGTAGAGTTGATCGTCTTGTCTTGACTCCATCACCAACTTTCCGATAATTTGCTGAATTGGATGATCCTTGAGCCATTTGGGGATCTCGTCCTTCTCGGGTTTGTTCCCTCTGTTGGATTGCTCGTGGTTATCTCGCATCACTGGGTTCTGCCAATCGGATCGGCTACCGCCTTTGTCATCTGCAGCTTGGCTCAATCGCAGATGAGTCTTTGTCCCTGCTTGGGTCATCTTCCGCAAAGAATCGGATCGGGATAGGTTTGGTGATCTCGCCGATCTGCATTGGGTCTTCATCACCGCATTGGGTCATCAGCCGATCTGCAGGTGAGTCCACCATTCCAGTGTCATGTATAATGACTTCTTCAAGGGTTGCCGACTTGAGTTTGTTCTCAATTTGCTCAAGTTGTTTCTGTACTCAATAGTAGATTCATCAAAAACAACATGGGGTGTTTCCTCCACAACTAAGGTTCTTTTGTTAAAAACTCTATATGCCTTGATTCTTTGGGAATATCCCATAAATAGACCATCATCGGTTTTAGCATCAAAGGCATTTAGTGTGTTTTACCGTTGTTGTGGATGAAACACTTACAACCAAAAACATGAAAGTAAGCAACAAGAGGAGTTCTATTATTCCAAACCTCATAGGAGTTTTGCCATGTCTCCCTACTATCATACTCTGCTTCGGTGTGGCAGCCGTGTTGACAGCCTTCAGAACCTTTGGGTAGGTCCGCTTCGCAATCATGGACCTTGCCGCTTCCTTCAGAGTTCTGTTCCTTCTTTCAAAGAACACCATTCTCAAGCGCCCTGCCGCAGAGCTCATGCCGATCCCATTCGATCGCTGAAATCGATTATCGCCTTGTTGAGAAACTCTCCTCCTCTATCCGATCGATCTTGATTATGGAGAGGGATTTCTCATTCGATCCTTCTCACAGCCTCGTAGCTTGGTCAGGGTTTCACTTTTCTTGTATAGAAAAATGATCCAAGTGTACCTTGAATAATCATCTACTATTACAAGTGCATGCTTTCAGCCGCTTAAAGTTCTTGGCTTGATAGGACCAAATAGATCCATGTGGAGTAGATCTAAGATCCTTGTTGTGAGCGTTGTAGGCTGAACTGGCTTGAACGATGCCTTGGTCTGCATTCCCTTCTGACATGCATCACAGAGTGCTTCCTTCTTGAATACTTCATTTGGAAGTCCTCTGACCAGCTTCTGAGAGCTAATCTTGTTGATGGCTTTGAAGTTTAGGTGACATAGTCTTTTGTGCCACAGCCATCCATTCTCAGCTACAGTTTTGGATAGAAAACAGGAGTTAGGTGTTCCTGTGTTCCAATCAATCATGTATACATCTCTTCTTCGGAAACCTTGTAGCTTTATTTCTCCAGATAAGATGTCTATCACCATACACTTCAAGATGGTGAAGACTACTAGATTCTTCTCGTCACAGAACTGGCTTATGCTCAGGAGGTTGTATTTGAGCCCTTTGACATAATGAACTTTGGATATTACAATGTTTCCTCGGTGCAGCTCTCCAAAGCCTTTTGTCTGTCCTCTAGAGCTATCTCCAAAGGTTACATCGGGACCTCTTTCTTTGATATATTTGGTCAGCATCTTCTTGTTCCCGGTCATATGCCTCGAGCATCCAGAGTCTACAAACCATTCTTCACCTCCAAAATTTGAGCTTGAGGAGATGTGGTTGTAGTCCTTCCACCTTTTCTGCAATTAAACAAGCAGAGATTTAGGTACCCAAATTTGTGTGGGTCCTTTGGGGTTAGTTGGTCTTCTGGAGAACTGGTTTCTCCTGAGATTGTGGAAATTATTGTTATTATTATAACCCTTATAAGGTGCCCGTGGTCGAGGTCTAAATCTCCCGGTTGGATTGTATCTGGGTATTCCTCAAAATTTTGATAGTGTGGGCCATTTCTAAATCTAGGTGAGACCATTTATTAAACTTTTGTGGTCTCCACACTTGTTCATTTTGGTAATTAGGATAACCTTGAGGTTTCCATCCGCCCCTCCCATTATGAAATCTATTTTTGGGGAGTTGTTGGTAATAGTGGGCATGTTGTCCTGGCCGCTTTTGCACGGCCATGCTAGTCGCTGTCTAGGTGGTTGTGCAGTGTAACTCGATCGCAGCTTAGACGTTTGACTTCCATTGCTCGCTTTTGAATATCGGTTTATACACAGGCTCAAGAATCGAGACTATTGTTTCTCCCTTGATAAACTTGGTTTCGAACTAGAGGGAGTGTGAGAATCATATCCAAGGCCTGATTTGGTATATAATGACCTTTTATAAGTACACAATTCGCGAGTTGAAGACGCCTTCAGGGAGGTTATTTCCTGCGCCTGAGTTTTATTTATCTGTGCGCTTAGTAAACTCGGCTTTGGCATGAGCAAGTGCGGTGATTTTTCTTTAAGTAAAATATTTAGCCGGTCTATCTCAAATGTATTGACACTTGCCTGGTTTTTAAAGTCATTTGTAGTTGTCTCAACCTTATTTAAATCTAGGTGAGTTTTTCGAAATCATTTTTCACCGCTATTATCATCTTGCAGTGAGTCTTCTCTTGTCTGACTTGGTGTGCGATTTAAGTGTTTCAAAATCTTTGAATAATCGATTTACCGATTCATGTAAATCCATATCTTGTGACATGGTGAGCTATTATTTGAACCTAGAGGTTTAGAAGTTACCTCTTCATCGCCTAAGTTTGCCATCGTGCAATCATACTCCTCGTCTTCATCGGAAAAGAAACCGCCGCTTGATTCGACATGCTCCCGGTCTTCTCCGATGAGAGCTTTTCTCTGTCTTCCTTTCGCCCACCTCCTTCTTGGTTTCGTCCTTCTTGAGCTCGGGACAATCCATTTGGATGTGTCCTATTTTGTGACAGCTTGTAGCATTCAACTTTCCAGACTTCCAAATTTTCCGGTTCCTTCTTGGATTCTCCTTGTAGTTTTTCTTATACTTGGAGTAGTTCTTTCAAATTCTTGAACCTTTGCATTATGAAAGCCATTTCTTCCTCGAAATCTAGTGCATTTGGAGGTTTCACATCGATAGGCTCTTAGCGGGGACTCACCGCAAATGCGATTCCCTTCTCTGCAGTGCTCGATTGAGGATGAGCTTGGAAGCTCGAACTCATAAGCCTTTAGATCGAGAGAACGACTCCGAATCTTTATTTTATTCAGTCTTTGGACTCTCTCATGGCTCTGACCTTCATGCTCCATTCGGGATTGAGCGATCGAGGACCTTATGCCATTTCCTGTTGCCATAGGTTTTGCCCAGGGAGTTGATTTCATTGATAATTTCAGTGAACCTTGTGTCCACTTGGTCTATAGATTCACCATTCTTCATTTTAAAGTTGTCAAACTTTTGGATAGCTATTGACAACTTGTTTTCTTTGATCAGCTCCGTTCCTTCACACATTAGAGCTAATGTGTCCCAAATTTCTTTGGCATTTTTACAGTTTTTGATCTTGACCATGGTGGATTTGTCAAGAGTTTGGTACAACACATCTCTGGCCCTGTTGTCAAGATTGGCCAGCTTTCTCTCGTCGGGGGTCAGCTCCGTTCTCTTCTTAGGAATCTTTTCGGGCCTCCCAGCTGCGATTTCCTCGGCTGTGTTGTCCTTCTCAAAAATGAATGGACCGTCTTCAATGATGCACCACATGTCGTCGTGAATTGAAGATAAGTGTGCCTGCATTCTTATCTTCCAGAGATCATACTCGTCAACTGAAAAGACAGGTAGTCTAGAGTGCATGTGTTCCATTATAAAGTGAGAGATAAGATGTATATCTAGTATAGATATGGTTCGTGAGAAAAAATGAACCAACCTCTCCGATACCACTTGTAGGTCACAAGTCGTCCAGGAACAAGTCTAGAGGGGGGGGGTGAATAGACTTGTTGAAACTCTTGAACTCTTTTTCACGAAGAGTGAGTTTCTTCAGCTGATAGTCAAACAAATGACTTGGAGTCGTTTGTTCTTGGATATGTGGAATTCGGTGATGACGAATATAAATTAACTTAATGAAACACTTAACAATGTATGCGTAGCTTAAAGTATGATGCAAGAAACAAAGAATAACACAGGCAGTTATAGTGGTCTCAGAGGTGGGGTAATCCTCTACTAATCCACTTTTCTCCAAACCAGTTGGAGATGAATTCACTATAATTTTCAACCAGTGATAAATATTACAGTGATTAAACCACAATACAACAGCTTCCAACCAGTGGAAATCCGTGCCGTTGTACACACACTTGACTGCCTTGCACCTCTTGATCCTCGATCCTCGGATGCCTTTACAGTCTCTTACTTCAACCAGTGAAGTACCCCGTACTCAAGATTATAGACAAGAGTGTTTGTCTTCTCCAACTTAAGAGCTTCCTTAAGTATGAACTTTTAGATCTGCTCTTTTCACGATGCTATTTGATTGCTTGAGATTGCTTTGTTTGCTTTGATCGCTATAATGTATGTTCGCACCGGTAGTTGCTCAGTTTCAAATCTCTGGATATATATAGGTCGATCTCCGAGCTTCTTCCTTGTAGCCGTTGCAAATCTTTGAACAAATCCGTCCGTTGGAGGGAGACTTCATTGTTTAATCTTTTCGAACGTTGCAAGGTGGATTCCCATTATTTAATTTTATCTTCCGACCGTTGTGAGGACTTACGCATGTGAGCGCGAATCTTTTGAATATAAAAGGATTAAAGTCTTCACGGTGGGGTGATGATTTAATTAAATCATATCTCTTGCGGGAATCACTCCAATTTGTCTCTTCACGTTGCATGTGAGCTTTCCGTAATATTTGACTTTTCAAAGCATGCTGACGTGGACTTGGAGTACTAGGCTGTAGTCGAGTAGGCTGATGTGCAGCTTACATCTCTGCAGGTAGGTCCTCTCGGCTGTTCACTGTTTGTGACTTGTCTGGTCAGGTGACTTCCCTGGGATACCTCGATCTGGCCGTCAAACTTCTCTCGATAAATTTAGTTGACGAGCTACTCGATCGAGTCGGCTGCTCCTCTCTGATAGACTAGGCTGTACTTAGTACTTAGCCGTTTTTCAGCCTAACTAACTTTTGGCCTACAGAAGACACTCATTTGGTTCTTCTTTACATTTTGCCAAGTTTTATACTTAACAAATTTTGGCCTATGGAAGATACTCATTTGGTTCTTCCTTACATTTTGCCAAGTAATAAACATTTGATTTTAAATTAATGACATCATCAAAATCTAACAAGTATTCCTAATAGGTAATCATATCCTCGGCTGGGATGTGAATTAGGGGTGCGTGCACTTGACATTTTTGGCATCGCCTAACCATTTCCACTGCTTTCTTGCTCATGGTCGGCCAGAAAAAACCAGCCCTTAGCATTTTGCTAATTAGGGCTCTTCCTTTGGTATGGTCTCCGCAGCACCCTTCATGGATTTCTTCCAATATACCCCGCCCTTCTTCTTCCGAAATGCACCGTAGGTATGGACCGAGGTAGGATCTCTTGTATAGCTCATAGTTAATGCAACAGAATCTCGCTGCTCTTCGCACAATCTTCATTCTTTCTTGCCTCTCCTTGGGTAGTTCTGCCCTTCTTAGGTATGACAACAAAGGAGTTCGCCAATCTGCCATCTCGTTTACCTCCATCACCTGTTTCATGATGCTACTCCGGGCTGCCCCCAAAATCGTTACTGTTCGCGAGCGGCAATCCACTAAGGATCTTCCCATTTTTGCTAGGTAATCAGATTTCGCATTTTCCGCCCTAGGGATATGGATTAACTTCCATTCCCCTAGTTTTTTGGCAGCCTCTCTCACTTCCTCCACATACTTCTTCATCCGATCCTCATTTATCTCGAATTTTCCTTCTACCTGCTATCCCCAGCTGCATTCCCTTAACCAGGGCTTCATATTCGGCCTCGTTGTTAGATGCTCTGAAATCGAATTTTATGGCATACTCTAATTGTTCACCCTCCGGGGTAGTAAGGACTATCCCTTCCCCCGAACCACTGGTTGTTGCCGATCCATCCACATGTAATAGCCACTGTCCCTCTGGTGGCGATGGCATGGCCCCCTCTTGGATTAAGTCCGCTAGGGCCTGAGCTTTAATTGCCGTTCTCGGCTCATACTCCATGTCGTATTCCCCCATTTCTACTGCCCACTTCACCAGGCGACCTGACGCATTAGGTCGCCCTAATATTTCTCTCAAGGGCAAGTTGGTTCGCAGTTTTATCCGGTGGGCTAGGAAATAGGGCCTCAATCGCCTGGCTGTAACCACTAACGTCAGTGCCCCTTTTTCTAACTCGGAGTAATTTCGTTTTGCTCCTTGCAAAATTCGGTTTGTATAATAAATAGGTTTTTTATTATTCATTTCTTCTCTTAGCAAGACCGAGCTTACCGCCCCATCTCCCACGGATAAGTAGAGTACGAGATCCTCTCCTGGTATCGGTTTGGTGAGTAGAGGCAGCTCGGCCAAATACTCCTTTAATTTTCCGAATGCTGTTTGCGCTTCTGGGGTCCATTCGAACTTGTTCCCTTTTCTTAAGAGTATAAAAAATGGGAATCCCTTCTCGGCCGAGCGTGATATGAACCGGCTCAGCCCTACTATTCTTCCTGTTAGTATCTGGATATCTTTGATATTTTTTGGAGGATTCATTTGCAGCACTGCCTTGACCTTCTCCGGGTTGACCTCAATTCCTTGTTCTGTGACTACATATCCCAGGAATTTTCCCGATTTGACTCCAAAAGAACATTTTGATGGATTGAGCTTCATTCCGTACGTGCGCAGGTTTTCGAACGTCTCTTCTAGGTATCTGATATGCTCTTCTGCCTTCACGCTTTTTACTAGCATGTCATCCACGTATACCTCCATGTTTCTGCCGATTTGGGATCTAAAGATTCTGTCAACCATCCTTTGGTATGTAGCTCCTGCATTTTTTAATCCAAAAGGCATGTGTACATAACAAAAAGTTCCTTTTGATACCACAAAACTAACCCTCTTTCTGTCCTAAAAGTAGAGGAATCTGATGATATCCCTGAGAAGCATCCATCATACTGAGTAACTCGCACCCCGAGGTTGAATCCACCAGCTGATCTATGCGGGGTAGCGGGTAGTGGTCCTTTGGACATGCTTTATTTAGGTCCCGGAAGTCTATGCACATCCTCCACTTTCCCTGACCTTTCCCCACCATCACAGCGTTGGATAGCCATTCCGGAAACTGGATCTCCATTATGTGTCCAGCTCGGAGGAGCTTGTCAACTTCTTCCCCAATGACCCCATCCATCTCCGGCCTAAAATGCCTCCTCTTCTGCTTCACTGGTCTTATGGTTGGGTCGATGTTCAACCTGTGTTCGGCAACTATTGGGCTGATTCCCACCAGATCCTCGGCTGCGAACGCGAAAATGTCCACAAATCTCCTTAGCAGGCTGATAAGGCTTTCCTTTATTCCATCGTCCAATCAACTTCCCATGCGAGTTTTTGTTTCCGGCTTTCCTGGAACCAACTCTATTTCTAGCAACTCCTCATTGGGCTTGACGCCTTCTTCCTCAGATTCCTCGGGCGCCTTTGATTGTTTATTCTTCTTAGACTCTGGATCCGGAACCCCTAGCTCGGATGCCCTCTTTCCGCGCTGCACTCCCTGCTTTACCATTGTCTGGTAACAAGATCGAGCTACAAACTGATCCCCGGATACTTCCCCTACCTCACCTCCTACGGGGAATTTTACTTTCATGTGTGCGGTAGAGGCCACTGCTTCGAACTTGTTGAGTCCCGGTCGCCCTAGAATGGCGTTATAGGCCGATTTGGTGTCTACCACTAAAAACCTGAGCGTCTTGACCTTTCGATGGGGCATCCGACCTAGTGCTACCGGAAGCACCACTTCTCCCACCGGTTGCACCTCGGTCATGCAGAACCCATAGAGCGCGGTATCTACCTTCTTTAATTCCACTTCCAGGTTCATATGTTTGAAACAGTCATAGAATAAGATGTCTACCGAGCTCCCCGTATCGATAAATACCCTTTGCACATCGTAACTGGCGATCTCCGCGGTGATGACTAGCGCGTCATTATGGGGCGCATGTATCCCGTTATAATCCGCGGGGCTGAACTGAATGATAGGCCCGCGGCCTACAGAGGCGACCTCCTTGAGCTGATGACACCTAGCCTTTCGTGCGTGGGCTTTCCTGGCATGATTAGAACTTCCATCGGTTGGTCCTCCTGATATCATGTGGATTACTCCTTTCTTAACTGGGGGAGCAGCGGGTCCCCGAGGAGCTTCTCTTTTCACCCCGGCCCATCCTTGGGGCATGGGTGGTTGCCTCCGACCTCCATTCCTCTGCTGATATGTGAACTCCATTAGATGTCCCGCTCGGACCAGCCTTTCGATCTCATCTTTAAGGTGCTTGCACTCATCTGTTTTATGCCCATAATCATTGTGGAATCGACAATAAAGCTCTGATTTCGGCTGGGTAGGCCTATTAGGACGAGATGCAGGCCACTCGATAACCCTGTTCATCTTATCCTCAACTACTTCCAAAACCTGGGCTCTCCTCATTGTTAGTGGGCTGTATTGGTCAAATCTTGGTCGTCTTAGAATGGTATCGCTCTTCTTTCGATCTGTTTTTCCCCGCAGCATTTCTTCCCGAGGTAAATTTCCTTGAAAGGTGTACTCCTCACGCCGTATCAATCTGCTGGACCCCCTTTCCCCATCTTCGGGCTTTTCTTGCAATTCCTCCATATCCTTCTCGGTTTCCTCAACATTAATGTATTTCGAACATCGGGCTAGGACCTCATCATATGTTCTGGCTGGTTTTTTAGCTAATGAGGTGCGTAGCAACCCCGGCCTCAATCCCTGCGTCAAGGCACTGGTTTTCACTTCTTCTGACGACGAGGGTACCTCCAGACATGCCTTTGTGAATCGGGTCACATAAGCTCTCAGCACTTCTCCGGAGTACTGCTTGATACTGAACAAGGACATGAAGGTCTTTTGGTGCGCCCTGGCACTGGCAAAGTGAGTCAAGAACGCGGAGCTGAAAGTTTTGAAGGTGGTGATTGACCCAGGGGGTATCTGGTGGAACCAATCCTGAGCTGACTCTGTCAGCATAGCCAAGAATGCTCTGCAACTCACGGCATCCGAATATCGATGTAGTACCGCCATGTTCTCGAATCGGTATAAATGTAGGGTAGGATCTGAGAGTCCATCGTAGGTGAAGGTGACAGCCCTAAACCCATATGGGAGCTCGGTCTGCAGTATGCCTTCTGAGAAGGGATGGCCTGGATGGCTCTCCATGTCCTTCCCCGCAACCCTCTGTCGCAACTCCTCCAGCTCGTCTTGCATACTGGATATCAAGTGATCCTGCATTCTTTCCTGTCTAGATCGCTCCCATATTCTTGGATAACTCTCCCCATGCTCTTCCTGCTGATCAATTTCCTCCGGCCCATCCGAAAGGATGGGTATTACTTTTCGTGGTATCCTTTGTTTTTCGACCTCCCGACTCTTCTGGATCGCACTGGCGATTATGTCGGCTAAGGCTTCCTTCGTCAGTGTGATTGTGCTTGATGCGACTTCTTCTATAGGGGTGACGGGCGTTTTTTCTAGAGTCGCTTCTCCACCCGCAGCTGCTAGTTCCTCTTCTAAATTTTGGGGTATCAACTCCCCTATTCTCTTCTGGTTTATTTCT
This sequence comes from Orobanche coerulescens, assembly GCA_033398695.1. Taxonomy (NCBI): domain Eukaryota; kingdom Viridiplantae; phylum Streptophyta; class Magnoliopsida; order Lamiales; family Orobanchaceae; genus Orobanche; species Orobanche coerulescens. Next base: position 133,705,841 of record CM065816.1, on the reverse strand, counting down.
TCCGCCATTACTAACCTCACGTCTCAACTCAAAGTGACTCGATGTCACACTTCCCACAAACGGCTCCACTTGATGTAACCGAGCTGATCGGTCACCAAGAACCGGGTTAATCTTAGGAGTTTAGCTAAGAAAACCCAAAATGTATGAAGTATTGTCTTTCTCTCTCTCTTTAGTATGCTATATTTTTAGAATCTGAATCTTTAATGAAAAACCCCCTCTCTTCCTTTTATAGCAGGGAGATGCCTTCTTCTCTAAAAATCAGGGAAGATCTTAAAGAAAATCCCGGATATCTAGGGATTTAGGCTGTGATTTCCCATCCCTGGATTTCAGGGATTGCAAGGTATGGGCTCTCAATCCCTGGATCTCAGGGATTCTGTCAGATGAGTCAGGATCTTCTTTCCCGAGACTTCGACCTTCATGAGCTCGGAGGCCTTAGATCGGCTCCTATTATAAAAGATCACTTAGGTCGGGTCATTCCTATTCAAATCCGTACTTCGGGAGACCTTTGAGGTCGGCAACCTTCTAACAAATGTCACAGGTCGGCGGGGCCTCTGAGGTCGGCGCCCTTCTAACAAATATCACTGGTCAGCGAGGCCTCCGGGTTCGGGAGACCTTTGAGGTCGGAAACCTTCTAAAGGACCTTGAGGTCGGCATCCACTTGTCTAAGAAAACCTTTCATTACTAAGAGGTTGGTACTCCGGCTTATATTGGTCCATGTTTTAGACCGGGTTTTCAGGGAGCGTGCATTCGGTGTCCTATCAGTTAGGTAT